>CM012456.1:16109694-16741057 GCA_003999625.1 Oryzias javanicus
ATTACAGGGTATAGGTGAACAACTAAACCAGGCGTTTCCATTTTCAAGAGGAGGTGGTCAGGATTTAAGAATAAGTACATTTATATTATCCTTCTGCAACAAATGTGCATCACAAAAGTCAACTTTAATAAATATTTGGCCAAAAAGTAAGAACATTTTTCTGTTTAACTAATTTTTGTGGATCCAACTCACAAATTTCTGTATTTAAAAAGATTTCTTTTCCACTAAACCAAATCTATATCTTCTTCTATATATTTTGTAGAAACCTTGAACTCTTTGACATCATGCAGAAATGCACAGTCACACAGACAGACGACCCAGGAGTGGCTCACCATCGGACCGGGATCCTTTCGGACATCTTGCTCCAATTTCAGTGGAGCTTTTTCATTGGCCAACATTTTCAGATCATAACCAGCACAGAAATTTCCTCCTAGAAGAGACCACAAAATTACAAAGTATGGCAGCTGGAAACTCAGAGAGGAAAGGAAAACAAAAAACAAAAAAAAACACTGGTTTACAAGTGATTCTCTTTCCTAAAGAATTTGAGATCCTGCTTGTGACCGAGCTCCTATTAATGCAGCCACAGTCTCTTCCGCTGGATTCATCCAGTAATTGCTACATTGCTCAAGAGGAAAACAAACATTATGTCACAGTTTCGGGCAGAGACTCATAAAATCCTTCCCTCTTGAGTGATGGGCGCTGTGACAGCTACACCCATCGACTGGGAGCTACAGCTGTGGATCAAAACAAAAACAGGAGACGTGTTTTGTATGCATTTCAAGAGTAGGGGATAAGGGTAATAAAAAATTCCAAGAGTTTTCTTTGTAGATAAAATCTAATGTTTCCTTGTTTTTAGATTACTTGAGTATTTTAGCTCTTAAAGTATTTGTAGCTTACTACTTATCAACAAAAAAACTTAATATAGCTGCTTAACATTGAGAAAAGTTCTAAGCCAGAATCCGAATTCTTCCCCTAAGGCTCCTCCCGACCCTCCAATTGTTGAGGCATTTGGAGCAGCACTGGTTTCCGAAATTGTATTTAGCTGTAGTGACTTTTGACTGAGTCTCCTTCCGCTATGCCACAGAGGAGAAACGTATTTCCTCACGTGGGTGCACTTTGAAGCACAGAGGTTTATATTTCTAAGTAATGACTTTTTAAAGTTATAAAACCAATGTTGTTGTGCATTTTCTGAGCACTGGTTGCTATGCAGTAACAAAGCGGACTGGCAACCATGGATGACATCATTGAGGGTTAGTCATATCAGAATTGGAAGACATTATTTTTCCATAACTCTCCATTTGTAGGGCTAAATGTAGAGGTAGGGGAGGCATATGAGTTTGGCCTCTAATAATAAATTTAATAGAGCGAACAAGCATTAAGTATTGTAAGTCAAAAAGTATAATTTACTATATTTATACTCCGCAGCAGTCCTCGTTTATGAAGACCTGAAAATTTTTGATGTTTTTTTTTTTATTTTAGTTTTTCTTTGAAAAAATAAATTGGTGCCAAATTTCTTATGGGGCTCCAAAAATATTTAAAAACTAACCAATGGAATATAAACACACGTTGGTGGTCATTTAGTGTCATAGAGTGAAATTAGACAATTTTCAGATTTTCATACAATATTGGAAAAGAATATTTTAGTTAGAAATCTTTACAAAATTTCATACACAGCTGCTAATTTAAGCCTACAACAAAAAGCGAGGTTTTGTTGACCTTTGACCTCGGAATCAGGGCGCCATCTTGAATAAATTAAAAAAAAGAAGACTCATACAAAAGCTGCAATTTTTTTCATTGATTTGTCAGCAGCAGAGGCAGAAGGGTGATAGTGAAAGGCCTAAAGCCGTTTAACCGGTGAGGGCACAAGGGGAAAATTGGGAGGTGTGCCTACAGGTCATAATAATGCTGCTCTAATCTATAAATTCTTCCATAATTTATAAAAATTTCTAAAATATTTGAAACCACAAAAGTCTTTTAAAAAAAAAATAATTTCACGTTTAAGGTTTTTAAGAGGAATTTTGGCTCCTGACAGGGGAAAACTCCTGCAAAACAGATCAATTTTATTCATTCACCTACATTAGAGAGCTGATCAAAAGATGATAAGACACATTTGCACATATTTTTTTATGACTTTTTATGCTTAAACCAAAGTGTTTTGAACCAAAAAATGATGAATCAACATTTCAAAGAGAATCAAACCAATAACAATCAACAGTTAGTTCATTTTCTTTTCCAAAAAAAAAAAAAAAAAACTTCAAGTTAGCACTAATTGAACTGACCTCTGACCTGTTCATTTGTTCCCATGAAAAACACCCAAACCTCCTTCAGAAATGTGTCTCGTGAAGCCCCTTCTGCTCAGCTTCACTTGTGTCAACAGTGGCCCAGCTGGGCTGACGTCTAAATTGCACCTGACTGAAAAACACTCGGAGAGCTGAAACCACACACACACATAAAGAATACGTCCAAATATGTCCCCGCTTATTCAACACCTGCTGAAAGCAATTACTCTTAATTTCATAAGCTAGAGCAAACACGCTGACTCTGAAAAACGAGAGCAGAAAGAGGGATTGTGTCGGCGCTAATTTGAAGAAAATGGATTCCGTATGTTTGCAGAAACATTACATTTGTAACCGAGCGTCCCTGCTCGTCATCTCGCAGCGCTGTTAATCACCAGCCAGGGTCAGCCATCTTGTTATGCTGGAGCTGACAGGAATGTGTGGAGGGATGATTAAAATGACATTACAGAAAACTGTGGGAATGGTGGAGAGCCACTTTTGCTGAAACTGCTAATTGCTAGCCCGTCTCAGGCGAGCAAATGATCCTCCAGCGCGCCGTTTTCAAGTCACCGCAGAGATTAGAGGCATCACCGGCCGCAACGCGGAAAGGCTCCAGCCCCAGGACTACCAAAGTGTATACTTTGAGGCCACATTGCACCTCATACAGCAACCAGACCCTTCCAAGGCGAAGACGGTGTTTCCACTAGTGGAAGAGCTCATTCTGTGTGTGTTGTGACTAATTTTAGGAGAAGTAAAACACGCAGGAAACCTCCCAGGTGTGTATGTTTTCTATGTGCGCACTTGTCTGCTGTCCTTGACCTTTCGGGTGGACCTGAGCGCTCTGGAGAGAAAGGGACGGAAAAATCCACTCAGAGGAGAAACGTTTAGAGAAAGAAAGAGCCAGAAGTTACAAAAATTACTACATTTAGAAAAAAGAAACACTTTTAAAATAATACAAAAGTGCTTACTTTTTTTTTTTATTAAATTTGAAATTGTACAGCAAAAACTGTTATAAAAACTCAAAAAAGAATTTAATTCATTATTATTATTTTTTTTAGTTAAGACGTTTTTTAAACCCTTTCATTAAATACACAAAAAATTACAATGCTTTTTTTTTTTTTAGATAGCTTCAATTATGATACTGGTAAGTTTTTTAATTTTTTTCTTTTTTTTTGCAATGCTGTCAAAAACTGACCACACACATTTTAACATGGTGTAACTGTAGTTTAAATTAATAAAGATCAACCAATTTTGAATCTTTTAATAGAGTTAGTAAAATAAAAAAATAAATATATAGCAACAATAAATTAGTTATCCTCAGAAAGTTTTCCCTCCAAAAGTGTTATTGAGATTTCACGGAGGCAGTGCAGGAAAAGGCCTTCTACTGCCCCTAATGGAAGGATGATGAAATACAGGGGATAACATGGACCAACTTATATAAAAAGGGCTTTTAAGGAAATTTTTGAAAATCTGATTGAGTAAGGCCCTCACATACAATACAAATGGTTATATCGGGCTAATGTTCAAAAAATAACTTTTTATTAAGTTTTATTTTTTATTTTAGTTTAAGAGTTTCAAGAGAAGAATGACTGATGGTGATGACAAGCAGCTGAAAGATGGAAATCCACATCAGCCTCTGCAGTGTGTCTAAACGTCTAAAATGAAAGGCTGATGGGCAGGTCACTGACTGTCGAGCAGCCTCCCTGGAAAATACTAAAGAGCTCCTTGTCATCCATCCACGCTGTCCCTCAGAGTCCTTGTACCTTTGCCGTGCAGGACGGCCACTTTCAGCTCTGGGTCACGGTCAAAGGCCTGCAGCTCCTCCAGCAGACGCCCCGCCGTCTCCTGGTTCACCGCGTTACGCACCTCTGGCCGGTTTATCTCCACAATGACCACAGGCCCCCTTAGTTCTGAGACCACAGTCTGACCTGCAGCTAATGACAGGGAGGGACACGCTCAGAGACGACATGTCAGGATGAACGGACGGAACAAAAACCCTCAGATGTGGACGAACTGAAGGAGAGATGTGGCATGCAGGGTGTGACAAGGACCTGGAGTCTCACTCTGACTTGGGTTGTGGCACAGCTGACCTGTCATTGTTTAGGTTCATCTCAAAGAGTCCAAGTATCCACCACACCCAGCTGAAGCTGGAGCCAGGGGAAAAAGTAAACCACCAGGTGCATTAGCTACACTCACAATGACTTTTCCGAGAAAGGCAGCCTGCTAAACTAAAACTATTCAAGAGAGAGGAAAAAAGTCTGTTTGTCTTTAGTGTACTTTGTCCTCTGCTACACCTCAAAGAAATCATTACACAGATTAAAGCTCTGAGGAAATAAACTACTTATTGACCTCCTCTGCAGAGAATTTTTCTCCTAAACTTTATTTTAGGAAATATGTCAGTAAAGATGACTTCCCAGGCTAGAGATGACACTAAAAATGACATTCAACAGGTTGTTTGTCAGAGTTAAGCTGAAGGAGATGGTTACTTAGAGAGCACAGTGCCTTCGGTCAGATCCAGACTCTTCAACGCCAGAAAACGTTTCTGGTAAAATACCTAAAAAGAGCCACCGTCATCCACCAAAATACACAGTATCAAGATGTTTTATTCATAGCTGCATGTCTGCTGCAGGAGGCGACCTAAAACATACAAAGAAGCTAATTTGATATGGAAAAGAAAATAATTCTCTCCAAAGATAAAGCCTATTTACAATTTTAACCAAATCTTAAGAAAATCATTCATCATCACTGGATGTCCAAAGCCCGGCTGGTCGTACACTTGTGGCTAGTGTTGAAATTTCTGTCGTAAAATCAATCATTTGCACCCACCTCCTAGTCCTTTCTTAGAACTGTGTGTATGATTTCATGATTGTGATTGGATAAAGTGCTTTACAAGCCTGTGGAGACTTGACCTTCAAAGCCTAAATTACCAAATAAGAACAGATGTGTTGCTTATTGATCAAAACTCCACTTCTAGTTCTGAAAAAAATAAGTATTTGTGTTATTTTCTTGTTACGTGGCTTAAATTTAGACGTTTACAATGATAATTTTTTAATGAATAATACATTACATTTCATATGAACACAGATTTAGTGTTGATAAATAGTTTTTGTTTTTTTTTAGAAAGACATTTTGGGTAGGAATGTTTTCATTTAGATGCATTTTTGTTCCAATTACAATAAAATGTTCCTTAAATAGTTCATTTTAATTTTGTGTTAGAAGGTTCAAAGAATGCAGGTCACAGATTTTCACCACAGTTTTGATCCCTGCTGTATATCAAGACAAGATCAATCCTTTTTTCTTGTATTTTCTTACCCCACATTACAGTTTTTCCAAGAAAATAATTAATTTATAGCTTAATATAGTAAATTAAGTTGAGAAGTGTTCAAATTATAATACATCTTTCTCTCTTTGCTATATACATACAAGATTCTCGTGTCTGTTTTTTTATGTCTTCCTTTTCTTTTTTATATTAGAGATAAAAAGTAAACACATATTAATCCAAGAGTGTGAGAAATAAAAGTAAAACTGGGGGATCTTTGTATTATCTTGATGAAAATAAGAAAAACAGAGGCCCACAAAACTAGAGTGATCCCACGGGCTACAACAGCACTCGCGGCGGGCAAGCTGAGCGGGTTCCGCTGCCCAGGCATCCTGGGCAATAGACCTTGCTAGATCTGCCCGGCCCCTGGACAGCAGCGATCGCCATCAACTCTGCCGAAACCTGAGCAGCAACGACAGCTAGTAGCTCTGCTGGAACCTAGGGAGCAGAGCCTACTACCTCACTAAGCTATCATCAGGCAGCTAACTAGCGTGGCCGTCCTTCCAGCTCAATGAGTTCTGTGAGGAGCGGACGATCTATCCATTGTGTATCCTGCCTTTGCTCATCAGTAACTTGGGAAGAAGCTTGACGGTCCTCGTGGGTTAAGAAAATGGATGGAAGTTCATGACAAAAATCCTGACATCGAGCGGCCATCTTGAATGTTTATTTCTACTCTTTAATCTAGTCTCTGAACACGCCTTCACCACGCTGCCGCATTCAGTATAAATGCAACATTAGAGGTACCCCTGGGATTGGGGGGGAATCCCCCCCCCCCCCATTGGGGGAATCCCCCCCTGGGTTGGGGGAACCCCCCCCAGTGTTTTTTGGGGGGCGGGGGGCGGGGCTAAATCGCTGACTGATGATGTCATTGACATCATCAAAGACATCTTGACAGGAATTTACTCTGTCAAGATGTCATTGATGATGTCATAATGATGTCAAAATCTTAAATGCACAACGTTTTTGCATAGATGCACAACTGTTTTGCAAAGGGGTCAAAATTTAAACCAGTACCTCTTGCTCAAGTGCTTGAGACGGAAACAAGCGAATACATCAACAGTCAAGCACAGGCAAGCAAAATGGAAAGAGTCAGGGACAGCATCTTTTGGAGCTCTTCAGACTCTCCAAAGGAACCATCTCCAACGGAGAGCCAAAAACTAACTCTATGGAGAGGGAGAAAAGTTGGGCGCAGAGAAAAATTAGTGCCAAAAGGGGCTTGGATAGAACATGATCCTTCCACGACGGAAACGGATGAGAGCGTTATCAAAACAACAGTGGAGGATCCCAAGCCAACAACAGAAAAAACCGCTCTCATCAAAGAAACTTCCACTAACAAAAGTGAAACAAGTGGAAGTAGCGGTTCCAAATATGATCAGATGAGACAGAAAGAGCTGGAGGAAATCAGAAAAAAGAGCAAAGCTCTAATAGAAAAGATGGTGGAAGATTTAATCAGCTTAATTCTGGATCAACAGAGGATGTACTTGCCTCAATCAGAGCGTCAAATTCGCCACAAGTGGCTATTTGACCGACTTTGGATTGAAGCGGAGACGATCCACTGTCACATCAAAGAGGAGAAGTTTAAAGGTTTGCATAAGGTCCTTTACTCAGACCTGCGAAAGCTTAAACGATTAGAAAATCCCATTGTGACTTATTTAGAAAAGAAAGAAGCTCTCTTTGGAGATAATGTGGCAATGCGTTTTAGAAAATATATGGTGAAGAAGCCAGGTTTTTTTGAAACGCGTCAAAAGCAGAATGCCACAAAGCCAAGACCTCTCTCCAAGGCTGATGACTTCTTTGGCCAGAGCCCCACGGGAAAAAGTCACTTTGAAAAAAGTCGGTGTGAAAAAGGCACAAAATCCTATAAAGGAGGATGTGCGGGACAAGGAGAACTGTCATTTACTGCTGAACGAGTATTTGACAAAAATAATTCCCAGTCTGTTTTTCAATGCGCACACTGACTGTTCTCAAGAGAACTTCAACAAAATGTACCAGAGATTGTACGAAAAACTGTGGGGTCTCTGTCAAAGTTACAGTTTTAAGATCCAAACTGTAAACATTGACAAACTGTGTAAAAAAACAGTAAAGGAGCTGAAACACAGGGTTCGTCAGCCAGAGTACTTTTTACTGAAAGGGCTGAATTTAATAGACCCTGTATCAGATGACATCTTTCTCCACATCTTTGAGAAACACATGCTGAAGGAGAAATCCAGAATGGCCAAGTTCTTCAGCTCAATTGCAAAGTTTCTCGCAAGGCCTTTCAGCAAAAAGTTGTTTGATCAAGAGGGTTATCTCTTGTAAAAACAACAAAAAAGTGGTTAAGTTCTGCTCTGGTGGCAGGACTTTTCCACACTAGGTTGCTGTAGGGAGTCGTTAGAAACTTGTAGGACTTTTACTTAAAAAAAAACAAAATATAGCTAAGTAGGCTTATTAAAAAAACTAGTAGCATTAGCTTTCCATACAAGAGTGTTACAGGTTTAAATAATTGTAGGACTTAAAAAAAAAAAAAAATAGCAACGTAGGCTTCTTGACAAAACTAGTAGCATTAGCTTTCCATACAAGGGTGTTACAGGTTTAAATAAATGTAGGACTAAAAAAAAAAAAAAAAAAAAAAAAAAATAGCGACGTAGGCTTATTGACAAAACTAGTAGCATTAGCTTTCCATACAAGGGTGTTACAGGTTTAAATAAATGTAGGACTAAAAAAAAAAAAATAGCGACGTAGGCTTATTGACAAAACTAGTAGCATTAGCTTTCCATACAAGGGTGTTACAGGTTTAAATAAATGTAGGAAAAAAAAAAATAGCGACGTAGGCTTATTGACAAAACTAGTAGCATTAGCTTTCCATACAAGAGTGTTACAGGTTTAAATAATTGTAGGACTTAAAAAAAAAAAAAAATAGCGACGTAGGCTTATTGACAAAGCTAGTAGCATTAGCTTTCCATACAAGGATGCGGTAGGGAGTAGTTAGATGTAATAGGTTTAGATAATTGTATGATTTTTACAAAAAAAAAAAAAACAAGCAAAAAAGAAAACAGCTAAGTTCTGCTCATTAACAAAACTAGTAGCAAGCTTTCCATACAAGGTTTTGGGGCTGTTGTTAGATATCATAGGTTTCATAGGTAAAAAAAATAAAAAAATTAAATAAAAAAATTTATCCCCTCCGTGAGCCACCACCTTAAAGTGGTGAAGGGGTTTGCGAGCTCTTGTGATCCTAGGAACTAAGCTGTATAGGGATAATGCTTCTAGCATGGTCTCCTATTACAGATTGGTCCTTGGTGAAGAGCCAGACTAAGAGTGGTTCTTTTTCAACCTTTGTTTCAGTATCTCAGTATTGTAAAAGACCTATCCCCAGTAGCTTTGTTTTGACTGGCAGACTTACTGGCAGATTCAGGCATGGCCGAGACCAACCATTTTTTTAAATTTCTGCAGTGATAAACGTGTACAAGTTTGAATTGTTTTTTTACCGATTCATGATGAATTGTTAATTCCTTACATTTTAGGATAGACTTTAGAGTATGCATAATGGGGACATGAATGCACATGACTAATTTTGTTCTTGATTGCTTTAAAAATAAGCCATTCATAATTTAATCTAAAACCAGTCCCATATTATCTAATGTTATTGAGCTCACAAGTTTGGGAGGATAATTAACTTTCTTTAGGTAGGGTTTTCATTAGAATCCTGTTTTTGATCCTACAGATGAAAGCATTTTCACAGTAAATGTGTTCATGTTCCCGTTTAGGCTAAAGTTGTTTAAGCCAGACCAGGAAGCAGTGAAATACCAGGGCTGCTTTAGCTACCCACCATATTAACTACTCAACACTTTCCAATTTTTTATCAAAGCAAAAAAAACGACAGTGCCTGCTCTCACTGCGGACACAGTCAGGCACCCAGTTAGATAGTGCATGAATGGGAACAAGATTGATGGGGAAGCGCTCACTTAGCTTGGGCTTTGTATTTAGTGTTGCAACACACCTGGAGTGTGCTAAGGTGCATTCACACTGAACGTAATTCACACGGCAGAGGCAGCCAGTTTCAATGTTAAGTCATTGGCACAAACACGAATGGAGGCAATCTAAAGTCCAGCAATGCAATTTCAGCAACGAGGGTGATGCGTTGGTAAGGCAGCAGCAAGACTTGACTGGTACGACGTGAATTGGGCCTCACAACCAGATTTATATATCTAAATTTTAGCAGGTCAAGATATGATGCAGAAATAGACTTTTACTCTGCCTGCCCAGAAAAATGCCTCCTCTCTTGGGTGCATCGCATCAGAACCTAAAATCGTCCTTAGTTGCAGCGTTAGCGCCATTTTAAGGATTACTTCCATCTGTCTGTGGCCCAGGTTGAGCTTTAAACCTTTCAAAGATAAAAATCCTCTCTGCAATGGATACCACTGGCTTTTTAAACATTAAATTAGGCTACCAGTGTTTTAGTATGGTTTCATGAATATGTTTGAGTTTATAGACTCCATGTGACAAGCTGCGTGTGTCCTAAATTAGGACATCTTAATTTAAATGGCCTTCATGGATGTTGATGAATCTTAAGATACCTTTTAAGAAAGTATTAAATTTCTGCAGGCAAAATTGGTGAGATCTGGTAAAATCACCAAATTATTTTGCAATAAAAATGTATGTCAAACTTTCCTTTAAAACAAAAACAAACTAGAGAACAGAAAAGAACTGTAAAGATCAAAATTCAATAAATATATCAGACTGCCACATATAATTAACAAAAATATTACAGACATTTTTTTAAAACATTTATCCTTTGTTTTAGTTTTAAAAATATATATATTTGTTTTTAGTTTTTTTTACTCAACAAGCTGTGACTATCCTCCCTATACTTATCTCTGTCGCCCTCTAGCGTTCAGATCGGGATACTGCATGCTCGTTTTCTCCTCGTTCTTACCTGTTTGATCTCCTTCGCCTCCCGTAAAAGTGCTACACGATTTTACTGATGTAAAATGTGTATTCTTCTTGATCCGAATAGATGTTTTGTCATGAAATGCTGCGCGCAAAAATAATCCAAAAGGCCGGACATGTCTCACCGCCATTGCCAACACTTTGCTACAAAAACCGAGGCACAGAGTGAACAAAATGCTTACTATAAAGTCGTTATGAGGTTTTTATTTTTAAAGTAAGCATTAAAATAAACTGAAAATATTTATTAATGATCTTTGACTGCGTCACTGCAACAGTTTTATACTTCCTGAACGAAACAAAAGATCACGCATATGGTTCCTAGTTACAAGGTTCCTAGGACAAACTGAACCACTGGGCTGCTGATGTAATAACTCAAAATACCCACGAGAGGGCGACAAAACTCCTTTTAAAAGGGAAAAAAATCCCGCAGTCCCCACTCCCCTTCCATTTGAATTAGGGTTTTAATATTTTTTACCTAAAGTTTTAACACTATTTAAAAAAAAAATGGGCTGAAATGTAAATTAAATTAAATAAACAAGTAAAGCACACTGCTTCTTAAGTCTAAAGATATTAAAAGGTAAACAATAATTTCTGACTTCCAGTATTTACAAATATGGAAATATTTATTTTTTAATTTACTAATTAAAGGGGAATGCCCTTAATTGCAGTCTCTTTGGAACAAAAAAAAACCCACTTTTTTAATGGATAACATTATGAAAAATAAAAAATAAAAATACTACACAATAAAATCAATTTGATTAAAGCCCAATTTGACTCAGTGGGGTTCTCTTTTTCAATGTGTAATCTGTAAAATTTGTCAAAATGTTCAAACCAAAATAAATAGTAGTAGAATGTTTTAGAAAATTTTAAAAAGAAACTATTTTTAGCTCTTATACCCTTCTATTCAGATAAAATATCTTAACTTGTGACAAGAGTCACAGGCTAATTTTAACAAAACAAAAAAATACTTTATTATTTTCCCTTCATCTGTTTTTGCTTCTGAGTAGGATTTCTATGGCAAGATTTTCTGTAAGCCAACAGTCATACAGTGCCGTGTGAAAGTATTTGGCCCCCTTGAACTTTTCAATCTTTTCCACATTTCAGGCTTCAAACATAAAGATATAAAACTGTAATTTTTGTGAAGAATCAACAAGTGGGACACAAACATGAAGTGGAACAAAATTTATTGGATGTTTCTAACTTTTTTAGCAAATAAAAAACTGAATAATTGGGCGTGCAAAATTATTCAGCCCTTTACTGTCAGCGCAGCAAACTCTCTCCAGATGTTTAATGAGGATCTCTGAATGATCTAATGTTGGCCTAAATGACTAATGATGATAAATAGAATCCACCTGTGTGTAATCAAGTCTCCATAAATGCACCTGCTCTGTGATAGTTTCAGAGGTCCGTTTAGAGCGCAGAGAGCATCATGATGAACAAGGAACAAACAAGAGAAGTCCAAGATACTGTTGTGGAGAAGTTTAAAGCTGAGTTCGTCTAAACTTTCCGCTCAAACAAGGAGAAGACTGGTCAGAGATGCAGCCAAGAGGCCCATGATCACTCTGGATGAACTGCAGAGATCTACAGGTGAAGTGGGAGAGTCTGTCCATAGGACAACAATCAGTCGTATACTGCACAAATCTGGCCTTTATGGAAGAGTGGCAAGAAGAAAGCCATTTATTAAAGGCATCCATAAAGAGTCATTTAAAGTTTGCCACAAGTCACCTGGGAGACACACCAAGCATGTGGAAGAAGGTGCTCCGGTTACCATCCCCACTGTCAAACGTGGTGGTGGTAGCATCATGGTTTGGGCCTGCTTTTCTTCAGCAGGGACAGGGAAGATGGTTAAAATTGATGGTAAGATGGGTGGAGCCAAATCCAAGAGCATTCTGGATGAAAACCTGATTGAGTCTGCAAAAGACCTGAGACTGGGATTTGTCTTCCAACAAGACAACCATCCAACTCATAAAGCAAAATCTACAATGGAATGGTTAAAAAAAATAAACCTATCCAGGTGTTAGAATGGCCAAGTCAAATTCCAGACCTTAATCCAATCGAGAATCTGTGGAAAGAGTTAAAACTGCTCTTCGCAAACGCTCTCCATCCAACCTCACTGAGCTCCAGCTGTCTTGCAAGGAGGAATGGGCTAAAATTTCAGTCTCGATGTGCAAAACTGATGCATACCCCAACAGACTTACAGCTGTAAAAAGGTGGCACTACAAAATATTAACTTAAGGGGGCTGAACAATTTTGCAAGCTAAATTTTTCAGTTTTTATTTGTTAAAGTTTGAAATATCCAATAAATTTCGTTCCACCTCAAGATTGTGTCCCACTTGTTGATTCTTCACAAAAAATTACAGATTTATATCTGTTTGAAGCCTTGTCACAGAAAGTAGACGTTTATGTACAAGTTTCATCCTTTGAATCTTCACTACAATAAAATGTCTTTATAATTAAGTGCATCTAACCTTTAAGGCCACAAGCTTTGTTTTCTTGTCAAACGCCCTGAGCCCAGTGTGGAAACATTGACTTCATTAGAGCATCTTGTCCATATTAGATATGGCACTTACATTTCTATCTTAAGTTCCTGATTAAAGTTGTTTGTATGGCTCTATAAAATGCAAACATCCTTCATCCAGGCAGAACTCTGCAGACTTCTCCATGCTTGCAAAGCGTGTACCTTTACTCTGCTCTTCAAACCGTTTGACAAACATTTCTTTATCCCATTGGATCTAACAATTTTTCCACCACAGCCTGAAATGTGGAAAAGGCTGAAAAGTTCAAGGGGGCCGAATACCTTCACAAGGCACTGTATTTGTTCATTTTAAGAGTGAAATAACAATACCCTGTAAATAAGGAAACCAAACTTGATATTTGCTGGCAATATTTTTTAATAAAAAGTTTTTTCATTTGTTTTTAGTTCATTTCTTAACACATTTTAAGGCATCATGCACATAAAATAAGACTGAGGCAATATGTTTACTCTCCAACCAAAGTTACGTTTGAACAATTGAAGATAAGCTAATAAAAAATAAATTTATACAAATATGGCATGTAAGCTGGCATGTCAGTGAATCCTGAAGCAGCGCTTCGTCTGCTTTCACAGTTATTGTAAACATGGCTTTGAGCAAAATAAGGTCAATGAAAAAGTTAAGGGGAAAACGTGCTTCAACGTGGGGTTAAGGTTCCCTGAAAAGCATGCAATGCATTTTAATTTATATTTACATTTTTTTTTCTATAGAGATCTTTCTCAAATGGTATCAGTTAGAGTTGGAACATTAAAAATGTTAACAAATAAAAAGAAAGAAAGACAGCTGTGCCCACAAAGTTTCCCAAACTGGAGTCTTGAAGACAAACAAACCACTACAAGATTTTTTTTTTTTTTTTATATACATCAAGTATTTGAGTATTTTTGCTTAATATTATAATATAAATTATAATTCAATATTAAACAATAGAGCTACATTAAGGTTAAAAAAAATCTTGTAGTGTCCACGATGGCAAACATCTTGGAGAGTGATGGAAGCTTTTTGGCACAGTTGTGTCCAGTTGTGCTCTTCTGTGGTCATCCGGGTACGTTATACTATATTGAAGACCATGGAAAGATACTGTTCATATGAAACCTGGATCCAGCCGTCCTGGTCTGTGTCGTATCGCCTGAACACATCAGTCAACCTCTGTGGGGAAAAAAAAAAAGAGAGCAAATCTTTAGAAAGTTTCAGCAGAAATAAATTAAAGGTTTAAGATTAATAATTTCTTAAGATTTTAGACTTTTTAGATTGCCTTTCAAAATAAAATGGAGAGTGTGCTTTTTGGAAAGTCCATAATAAATTCAAACTTTCAGAAATACCTTTTATCTGCATTCAGTCAACAGGCATCAAAAGCTTCTTTAAATAAAATAGGTCAAAAGTTAAAAGCAGCCTTAAATGTTTCCGCCCAGCTCCACTGCGTAATTAGGTTTGAAGGCCACCACAAAGACGAGAAACCAAACAAGTCATTAGTGACTATAAATGAGATGCAGCCCTCTTTTCTATACACTGAAACACAATCCGAGGAGCTGCTGTGGCTGCCGTTGGTGCGGCTCTTCACCAACTCGGCTAAAAGCACATGGCAGCCGGAGCGAGTTTGAAAGGAAAGGACGGGGAAAACTGTGTGCCGAGGAAAACCAGGGCTACTCCTGTTACCAGGAGCTGGGAGTCGAGCCAGACAACACATGCATAAGAGGAAAAGAAAACATTTACAGAGCGCTGAATCACATTTCTATACTTTCATAAAGTAGCATTACCCAGAAGAACACTGTTTATTAAATATTAGAAACTTTAATTCTGACTAATGTGCCGATTGGGTTCACTTAAAGACCCACTCCAATGTTTATAACAGGTTCTTGTGGTGTTTTTCTCATGATGTAGGACATATATAGAGAAAATAAAGCTTAAAATCCCATTTCACAGTATTTCTTCATTCAAATCACTGTGAATCAGATGGAGAAAAAAAAATTGTCTGAAAAATCTGGTAGCAGTGAAAATATGCAGGACGGACCACAAGCTCCTGCTCCGCTCCATTCTGATGGATCCACTTGTAGACAAATAAATCCATGAACGAGTTGACATCTGGCTCCAGACTGTATGACAGTATGGCTACATTCTTGCTCACCATTTTTGTTGCATCGGTAATGTAAATTTGGGGTTGTGAGGGGCTGTAAGCTAGCAGGAGGGCGCGTTGAGATGTGTGACAGGAAGTAGAGGCAGTCCCTTAGCTCAGAGGTGAATTTATAATTAACTGAAGAAACTATATTATAGAAAACAATACAGGTTTTTATTTTTTTTTATTTAGCCTAAAAACGGCCTAATCATAATAAAAAGACGACAGGGAACACTTTTAAAACTAAAGAGGATTGGAGTGAGACTTTAATTGATGCAAATATTAAGTTTAGGCTAAATACTTAATCTTTTTAAAATAAATCTAAAAAATAAATTGATACATGATGGAGGGACCTTTTTGGATCTGTGGATTAGTTGTTAGCATCTAACCTGTAGTACAATACAGCATTGGATGAAGTCGTCAAAGGCCACTTGTCCCTTCCTCTGCCGGTCAAACTTGTCTATCAGAGTGCCGTAAAACTGGTCTGATAGACGGTAGCCTGAAACACAGGAGAAAAGTCAAAACATCTAATATAAAACACAACTATTTCCAAGAAAACTTTCATGTTTTCACATGTAGGAGCATCAACTTCAAAACGATGGTTTCATTTTTCCTTAATCTCTTACAGCTTTTTACAATAGAAAATAAAAGTAAAAAAAAATCAGATTTTTAGCTGATTGGATTGTTATTTAAAATCCTCCATGTGAAGAGTTTGAGTTCAAAGTCAAACTTTTTACAGTCCCAGGCCCTGATTCTGTGGTGCACCTGTTCATCTGAACCTCGTCGTTCACGTTTACTCCTCATTCTGAATAACTAGCTTTGGATTTAAAAAAAAAAAAAAAAGTTACATATGCTTCATAAAAGAAAGTTTCGTCTATGAAATTCTTTCATTTGTTTTCTATTAGGGCAATTTTCTGAAACATATTCATGCAAATGAAATTATTTCAAAATTTAACTGATAAAAGTTGATTTTTTTTCAACTTATCCCACTGAAACTGTTTTTCAAATGCATCAAAATTTGCTTTTAAATGGAAATTTGAGAAATAAAATAATGTTTAATTAAGTCGCAAATAAAAATAAAAAAAAATAATGAACATATGAATCGAATGAATTCAGTAGTACAGCAGGTATTTAATTGCTTTTTTTGACCAAACAGATGAACCGGTGCATGTCAGCATGGAAATAGAGATGCAGATCAATCAAAACTAACCTGCAGACCCAGAAAAAATACAGATCACTGCATCCACGCAGCCCTTTCACCACAGCAAACAATGAAATCCATAATCATACTTTGCTGCTCACCAAATCCGGTAAGCGCCTGCTTGAGCTCGTTCTTGTCAATGAAGCCGGAGTTGTCCCTGTCGTAGGTCCGGAAGATGTTCTGCCAGTCTGTGATGTACTTCCACACACCAGCGAACTCGTTGAAGTTCACGCCTCCTTTGTTTTCCCGGTCGAACATCGCTGCAGGAGGAAGAGGAGGGTGAATCGGTTGTCCCATTCGTGTCGTTTCATTTTGTGCACTTTACAAGTCTGTCCTGGAGTGTTGGATTTAAACTGTAACGTGCAGAGCGCTGTAGTAACACAGGAGTTTACGGGGCGAGGCTGGCACATTCACATTCCGCTGCCTTCTGCCTTCGAGGTGGAACCAGCTCCTCACATCTGCACTCCTCACACCCCATGAGGTGCAATCCAATTACCCTCCAACAAAGGGAGTGTTATCACAGGACACGCTTCCTGCTTCGCCACTATTAAACACTACATTTGCTGTGCGTGGCACAGAGGCCTAAATTACAGGAATTCTTTTTAAGGTGAAACACCACATTAAATTAAGGAGCGTGGTAATGTGATTTTCCTCACTAAAAACCAAAAGGCTAAACATCAAAACAACAGTTTCAGCTGCACACCTCAAAGATGCTAAAGCTGTCCTCCTATTCCTGGAGGAGAAGTACTTTATAACATACAAGTCTGTGTGTGTCAGTAGTTTAATGACTTAATCTGGTTGTCATGGTACTGAGTCAAACAGTCTGCATAAACAGAGTCAGCATAAAGGCAGCTGTGTGAAGGCGCCGTATGTCACTCACATATAATGGAGCGGACCGTCACTGGGTTGAAAGGAGTCCACGTTCCTGTGAATCAGAGAACATGAGCTTAAAATCAGCTTAAGCAGCGCTCAAAAGCTGGGAGATAAAAGGCCAAATGAGAAACATTTGGGTGGAAATTGGTGGTTAACCTTTTGATGACATTTGACAGTACAAGGTTAGCTGATCAATAAAAATAGGAGATTTCCTTGTTGAGACTAACCAGCCTCAAACCTGACTCCGCAAGGAAGCAAAAGTTCTCTTTTGAAAATCTGCAATAAACAACCCAGATACCTGAAGTATGAATGTTCACGATGTGAACAATCGTGTCATCGAACGTTAATGCATGTAAAAATACCGCAGATCTAGAATGAAAAAGGACAAATGCCAGACCAACAAGAGCTGCCTCCAAAACTCCTGAGGTTTAAGGAGATTTGCCCAGGAATGTTGCTGAGTCACAGACTCCTGATCAGGCCGAGTCCTTAAACAGCTGCTCCTGCCCTATTTCCATTATTCTAATAGGGTTATAAAAAAAAAAAAAATCCCACAACCTTGAATAATACGTGTGCTATTCAAAACTGAACAAAAATTCAGTCAAAAGACTAAAACAGCTTTGAATTACTTGGAAAACTTAAATTTGAAACCTGCTAGTTCTCATGGTGAGACTCAGTCAATCTGTGAAACTGAGGTGGTGCTAAGAAACATTTTAAAATGACTAAATTCAAGAGGATTTTTAAACCTGGAGAAAATTTTTAAAAGAAAACATAAGCCAACTGTGGCTTGTACCCCTTTGTTGTCATTCTTATTCAGATCTTTATCGCACATTATGTGACTCAGTTCTTCCTAAACACGTCTGCTGTCTACTTTGTGTTCTGTTATGAGCAACACTATGAACTCTGAGATCATCGTTGAGCTACCCACAACCATTGTGTTTTTCTACGTCATTTTGTCTAAAATAAATCTGAGTAATGCAGAGAATGGACTTTAGTTACTTTTCTACATGGAAAGTGTCATTCTTGCCAAGCCTTTGGCTACGCAAAACGCAGGAGCCAGAATTCTGATAAGAAACAGCATAGGAGATAACATATCTTCATGCCTCTTCTGGCTGCCTTTTAAAGCTTAAAACTCTTAAAACGATCAAGGATGTATTTTGCTCTCAGGCAGAAAGCTAATATACAGATTCAAGCCTGGTCTTTAGCTTTTGAAGCTCCTCTGCTCTGAAAGCAGCCAACAATTTGGTTTATGGGACAAACATCTACAGATTTGGTTAGGTTGTTACATTGCTATTCTAGTTTTTAATGTGCTTAATTTGACTAATAAATGTGTGCGATTTCCCTGCGTTATTGCGACATCACTGATGGCAAGTTGTGGATAAACTGAATAAATACTCCAAAAATAAAAAAAACTATTTGTTCTGTAGCACAGAGTTGAGTGCATTTTGCTGATCTAGGACGAACTAGTTCTCCGCAGCTCCGTCTGTGGGGCATCACCCTGCATGTGTGGAAATCTAGCATCTTGCCGACATTGTGGAGCATTTTTCACACTGTGCTGCTTGTTTGATTTCTCCCCACAGTTTAGCTTTGCCAGCAATAAGGAGATCTGCAAAGAAGCGTGGCATGAGAGCAGATTAGCTCATCCCAGTTAAGTTCAGTGGAACTTTATTTTGAAAATACATCAGGGTGCTAAAGTGATCAATAAAAACAGGAATAGAGATAGGGACTTCAAACTCTAGAACGGTGGAAGGCTACAACTCCAGAAACTGCAGGTGATGTGTGCTGTTGCTGTGGAATGAGGCCCGAAGCCTCTTCATTCAAACTGCCCCAATCAAAGCGGGTTCAAGCAGCCACTTCCAACAAAAAGTCTACCTATATGCGCGCGTTTGAAGTTGACACGTTCAAAACTCTCACATTCATGCATAGCTAAGCACATTTTTAAGACAATTTTTAAGCTCCATGTACAAAACGTCCTAATCAGGAACTTGAATTTGTTAGTGATGTATGGATGGCGTCAATCATAAATTATGGAGGTGAAATGAATACTTGCTGGAATTCTATAAAACCAAGTCTTTCATAAATCGGAATAGAGCTGGGAAAGAAAAAGACTGGAGGACGATTGATGAGATTTGTACAGTTTCAACATTTCATTCCAAGCCCCTTCTAGTAGGTGGTAGACATGTGCTAGTAAGCAGTAGAAAAGGAAGAAGAAGAAGCCCCTCCCTGCTCGTCCAGTGTGAAAATCATGGGCTAAATGAACGTTAGCATGTTTCTGAACATGCATCACATGCCCGTTGTGTACGTAGCTTAAGACTGCAGGTTTACAGAAACTTTGTGGCTGATGTAACAGCAGTTTAGGTTATATGTAACACAAGCAGGTCATTTTGGATTTACTCCAAGGGTGCTTTCAGACTGGGAAAGTCTGTTGGTTCGGATAGAGTCCACTTATTTGCTCCAGGTAGAGTCCTGAAGATTGCATTTGGTCTGTATTTAGACTGGCATCCACTGGAGATTTCTGTTTTGAATCAAACTTTGTAAAAAAAAAAAAAAAAAAAAAAAAAAAAAACACGTGATCTAGTCATTTGCCAGCAGTTACTGGGGCAGGTCAAAACAAAAAAGAGAGCGATACAAATCCTTTCCAGGATTTAAACTTATTCGAACTTTTTATTTTGCTGATCAATTTTAAGCATCTGTATGAAGGTCAGGTTCAAAACTTTTTACTGCAACTTTGGTACTACGGTGGACTGCTGCAAGATGCTCACAGGGAGCGCTACGTCTACAAGGTACGCCAAGTGTTTGTGACGTATAGATTATCAGGAAAACAATGAGAAGCAACGTGGATCGTGTAATAAGTTGTTTTAATGAGCCTGCTTCATCCAACCACATTTAAATGAATTGCTGTGTCTCAACGTTGTCGTGTTATGGCATTGTTTTAAAGAGAATTTTGTGGAGGAACTACAATAGAGCTTTTAGGACAACATCACAGCAGCTCTCCGCATGCGTGCCATGTATAATAAGGGTTTTTAGCTGTGTTAAAATAAACATTCTAACAAGTAACCAGCTGATCAATTACTTCCTTTTTGCTAACACAAGAATCAGTTATTTGGTGTGTTCGTTCTCAGCTTTTGTTGTGTTCAGACTGAGGAATCTCAAAGCGAACTAAAGCTCAGTCTGATTGGAAACGAACTGAGACAAATTCAAAAGATGGATCCGAGAGTGTTTCCCGGTCCCAGACCAGGATTCGCTTGTGCGTATTCAGACTGAGACTTTGTTCTGCATTTTCGGGGGAATCAAACTCTGGTTCACTTTAAGCTAACCAAATGTGTCCAGACTGAATACACCATAAGGTTAAAAAAAAAAAAAAAAAAAAAAAAAAACCCTACGTCATTCCTGATTTTATTGAAAATTGAACATTTTGGTTCAATTTATTATCCATGACATCTGTGCATTATATCTTCTATCAGATTTGAATAAACAAAGGCCTGTGATCTAGAATTCTAACATCTAGAACAGCCTTATGTTCATTTTTACCTGTTTTTTAGAGAATTTGGTGACTTCCCTCATGGCCAATAACTCAATAACTAGCTGCAAAAAGGTTTAAAGCAAAATCAAGTATTTCGATTCTACCCCTGATGTTTTAATGCTAATGATGATCTGTAAACAACTAAAATTGGTATACAAAATTATTTATACGAAGATTTCTTGTTTTGAAGAACCTATAAAAGTATTTTTTAGCAGTTAAATCTTAATCTAAGCCAAAGATGAACTGTGGCCCTTGCAGATTCTTCAGCTCACACATGAGCAGATAAACGTTTTACACCGAGGCTGGGCTGTGAGGTCGCCCGAGTTTTCCAGGCAGGCTGCGCCTGAGCAGCTCTGTGTGTGTGCGTCTTTGTGCGAGCCTGACGGCGAGCAGGGACAATCTGCTCTCTGTCCCGTCCACACACTGGACTCTCTCACTGAGGTGGGCAGAACCGAGGAGGAGAAGAAGCGAAGGAGGTTAAAGGAAAAAAAAAGCATCGGCTGATGGAAAAACAGAGTGTTCTGACCACCGTGTGTACATAAACATTTAACTGCAGCGATAACACCAAGAGAAAACAAATTGTACTTCCACATACTCAAAAGCTATCACACATTGAAATGTTTTTCCAACACAGTTTAAATGTTGAACTAAACTTCAAACACAAAATCAAACAAGGCCCGCCCCAAAAAGTCTCAAGGACCACATCCTGTCTGATCAAGTAGAAGTACAGGTCAGACTTGTTATGAAGACGCATCAACACCACCTCCAGGTTTACACCGTTACAACACATCCTCACTATCATCCTAAACATTTGACTAAATAAATAACAAGTTACAGTAAGTTCTTGCTGTTGGATCTTGGTCTTCAGTCAAAATAGATGGAAAAAAATGACTTATATGTTGCCTTAAATGTTATTTTGAATTATTCACCATGTGGAAGGGGGGTAACGATTAATTGGTGTAAGAAAATATTGATACAGTGAAATATCGCAATACTTTATTCAGGAATACTTCTATATTTAAAATACTGATAAGGTGATATTTCATTATTTATTTAAAACCAAACATGTAGTTTTGTCTTACTTTTGTTTCTCACTTAAATACACCCTAAATTACCAAAAGAAAAGCACCATGAATTTGCTTGGGTAAATGTAACTTTCGAGATACAGTTGCAGTGCTTAATGTTCTAATCATTAGATAACATGTATTTCATCATTTTAATATTGTGAAAACAGCATTAATACTCAGATAATTCGGAAGTCATAATTTTTTTTTTTTTAAGTGAAATTTTGTCTGGAAATCTATCGAAATAGACCGGGATACGGATTGTATTATAACACGTATCTCATCACCAGACTTTGGCCAATACACACCCTTAGGGACGCTCAATCAACTTTGGCAAAAGATCAATATTAGGTCAATGAATCAGATCATTTAAAATGAACTAATATTGACTATGAATGATGAAAAGAATCACACATTATGATATGAATGAAATCATTAAAATTAATTGAAACAATCTAAGTTTTTAGTTTAGATCAACTTATGAAACATGGGACAAGAACCCCAGCTGAACAGTTCTGATGGATCAAATTATGTCCTAAGAACAACATGGATGCAGATCAGACATCAAGAAATGTAAGTAGTTACTAGTGTATTGAATGGAAAACAATATTTTACTTCCATGGAATAGTACTTTGAGATGTTTTCCAAAAATCAATCCCATATTGGATTTTTTAAGCTCTGCACTTGGTCAAATCTGCCCATCAGCAGTTTTGGCAAGCTGCTGCTTCTCCACAATAAAACTACAAGAGAGAATTATAAATCTGAGAGTGTGGGAGGGCAGGCTGACAACCGGGTTCTGTGAGGAGGAAAAAAAAGAAGAGGAGTTCATCTCAAAATGAAATAGTAGAAGATGAACAACAAGGAGTTCACGATTGGTGATTTATTGCCATAAAAATACAAGGAGAATTAATTAAAGAAAAAAATGCAATTTTCTTCTTGTAAAATACTGTTTGCAAAGATGAATTGAAGACTGGCTAACGTACAAACAAGCAAAACATGAAATAAATCGTAGCTAGAGAAAGCAGCCTTTGCAGTGAAAGGAGCACTGGGAGGACCGGCAGCTTCAGCGAGCACGCCGCAGGACAGGATGCAGGGCAGCGTGTTCAGCTTCACCAGCTCTGTTTTACCTCACAATGAGCCCAGCGAAATAAGAGAGATTGGACCGGGAAGCCTGCCACTGACTACAAGATCACAGCAAGGCATCCTCACCTGAAAAACACACCCGGCCAACACACTTCTTTCAAGACAACACTTACCCTTGCAGATAAAGTTGATTTATCTTGTATAAAAGGAAACGAGATAAATAAATGAGTTGATGCATTCACAAGCATGCATACGTGAGAGGGCTCACTAATTATTATGCAGAGCCACAGCGAAGCCTGATAACAGCTTCCTCTGCTGTTGCTGCTGCTTCATCAACTTTGAAGTCCACAAAAAATGGTTTCTGGAAAGTAGGATGTGATCAACTGTCTTTCAAAACCCTGCTAAACAATTCCAACTAACCATAATGAGGAACATGCATTAATAAACAACAAACCTGAACCTGCACTTTATTGTCTGGTTGGACAATACTGCACACATGACTGCATTTCAACCTCCTTAAAAGCCAGGTCAAGATGCAGTGTTGGAGCAGTGGAGTATGAACACAGACTGTCTTAATGAGGAAACCTTGCCCCGTTTTCAAGCACAGATGTGTTATTCATGCGGCACCCATCCTCAGACCTCTCCTTTCTATTGAAAAAAAAAAGACTATGTGTGAAGAGACATGTTAATCCTGTTTGAATCCTCCTCCCCTTTGGGCTTCACAAGACAGAGTGACTGCGCTTTCATCATTAGAGGCCGTTATCCCGTCTTACGAGGGGATTTTACTGTCGCTTCTGCCCAAATTTGAATCAAACCGGGGAAGCTGCTACCCGTAAATGACAGATGACGAACTGTAATTATTTATAATCTTCTGCTGAGTAAAAACAAGTTTTTTTACAAGTGGCAAATTATGTTATTTTACACCTAGTTAATTCCTCAAATTTAAAAATTGCTCTTTATATTTATTGACCATTTTATTTAAAGTAACAACCTAAGTTGTTTTAATGTTGTTTCTATTATTTATGATATTTAAAAAATGTCTGTCGTTTCATGTTTGTTAAGTAACAAATAGAGTAGGACAGGAAGATGGTCCAGAAAAGCATCAGAAGATAAAAATAAACCTGATAAGCATTTAAACAAAAAAGAATAAATGTTGAAAACAATAATGCTGATGACCACAATAAAAAAAAATAATAAAGAAACAGAAACACTGCAAAAACTGTAAAAAAAAAAAAATCTTACCCCATTGACCCATTACCCCTTCTTTGAAGTCCCACCAAACTTTATTTATTTATTTTTTATTGTAAAGTTGTTCCCAGTGACCTTTTAGTTGCGGTTATGCAGTCTTTAGCCAAATTAAAAATATTTTCTGGAGAGCAGCAGGAGTTGTGGGCGGGACTGTTGGTGCAGAAGTTAAATTGTGCTAATTTCCAATCAACCCTTTATTCACACTCTCCTGATAGCTTTTAGCACCTCACAAGCCCAACTTAACATTAGTTTAGCAAAAAAAAAAAAAAAAACACTGAGTAATATCAGCGCTACACAGCCGTAAAGTTAAGAGCCAGACTGCAGCTCAGATGAGGAAAATGAAGATGTTCATCTGCAAGTAGAGGATTTACAACTGGAGAATGAAGACTTTTGCCCACCCTTGTCAGCTGCTGTGTCACTAACCAAAGCTTTTTCAAACCATGTGTTTTCATCTGATCCAACATGATTTAAATAAAGAAATACTCCCTATTGCAGTTTTAATCTTAAATTATTTATCCTCCATCATGAGAAAAATGCACCAAGGACATGTTAAAACAATATTTTCATTGGAGTGTGTCTCTAAATAAGCTAAATAATCAGTCAGTGGGATAAAAAAAATTGGTCTCTCTAATTTGAAGGAAAATTAATTCTATTCACAAAAAGATTAAACTCTTAAGATTATTTTCAGCAAATAAGACTAATTTTTTTTCTACCAAGGATATTTTTGCTATCTTAGCATTACGGTTTTGCAGTTTAAAAGTGGATTTGTGGCATGTTTGTTGTGACATAGTTGCATAAGTTCACTTTTTATGAAATAATGTTAAAATAAAAGTTTTTTTTTTAAACAGCTTGGGAAAGGATAAAGAAAAACTTTTGAGGAATTTTAATCCCTTTTTTAAGAGCTATCTTGAGTACTAAATATCTAGAATAAAAGTAAGTCAAGAATGAACAATCATGAATTTGGGACAATTTAGGGCATAAAAAAATTCCCTTGATTTAATTAGAATAAAGCTTTACTTGATCATAATTGTTTCTTACCGCAAAGACACCAAATTCATGCTTAACTATCCTTTTCAAACTTCGCTCGAATCCTTTTCATCCTTTCCTCTTTTATCTTGTGATAAAAATAAAGCTAGAATGGTTTTGTGTTCAGCTCATCCGCCAACTGAAGGTATAAATAAATTCTCGGTCCATTTTCTGCTACAGCTTGACAGTCATTTAAATCATAGAGATCAATGGTCTGCTGCGAGGAGATGGGAAAGAAATCGGATTTAAAAGAGGCATGAAAGCAAAAATAATAAAGTTGGAAGGTGGAAGATTAGAAAAAGAGACTGCAGAAGCGTAGGGAAAAAAAAAGCATAACTAGCATATGAGAGCAATATTTGTGACAGAAGGATGAGTACCATTTGATAAGGCCTGCTGGAGCTCCGAGTCCGATATCACTCCACTCCTGTCCTTGTCAACCCTGAGGATGAAAACACAGATTAAATACAGCCTGCTTTAAACCACATGGGAGCCACACACACTCCAGCAAACAATAGCTGCAGATATCCACACTGTCCTGATGAAACTTTACTCCCTACAGCATGTGTTAGCATTTGAGCGGCCCTCTGGATGATGAATGACACTCTATCGACAAGGAGATAGAGCTTGTGTGTTCATGCTCAAGAGACCGACCGGGCAAGCTCCGGCTGCAACTATGTGTGTGTGGTCATTCTTAGAGAGTAAGGTGAAATCTGCCAACTAAACAGTTCCTCTTTCATAATGGTATCTTCTTAAAAAGTCTTGCAGGAGGAAGAGAAGCGTAAAAATGAAAATTGATTCAGACAGTAATAAAAAGGCAGATAACATTAAGCAGATCAGTGGGTATGACCTCAGAACCAAATCATCCGACTTCAGTTTCAGCAAAAAATATAGCTGACAAAGACCTAAACAAGTGCCTACAGTAATAATAAAACAGACGTTTTACATCATCAAACGTGTTTGTGGTTTAATTTGGTTGCCATGGAATCACATAAGGAGTTTGAGAGAAGTTTATCATCCGATGTAGAGTGAGCTTATGATAACACCACTATGACTTCTAGGGAAAAAAAAATGCACCAACTCAGTATTCTTTATTGTGACTTGAATGGGAGTCAGACGTCGTAAAGCCAGTCCAGATGCTGTCCTTCATGGCACATCGCAATTGGTCTCGTCTCACAGAAAATTTTATTTGCAAGAAAGAAACTCCAACGAAATACTTTGACAGACTAAAGAAACTGCTCAAAACAAATTTAACAGAACTAAATAATCAACTACGTTTGGTATATATTTTAAAAAAATTAACTTGCCTAAGCCTCTCTAAAATGCTAGTGCATGAATAAATGAAGTGTACGGTGAAAGAGGCAGTGGACCTCACAGTTTTTTCCAGATTTCTAACATCCAGTGAGTCAGTTATTCCCTGACAACCCAAACTATTTGACGCAGTGCTTAGTAAACAAGCCCCTACTGAACACCAGCAAGAAGGAAGCAGAGGTGGAGACTGGAAAACCCCCATTACACACAGAGGGGCACACTCCCAAACTACTATATTTAGAGAAAAAAAAAGGGAATAACAGAGTTTCTTAGTCGTAACAGTGAACCGCTCTCAGCGTGTCGTTAAATGCAACCTTTGTAACAGAAAAGGTGGTGAAGGGTGAAGGAATGCACTGTAAAAACCCAGCATGCTTTGCTAAACAGCTTTACATTAACTTATAGAACTGGTTGTGTTTGCGGGAAAGTGAAAGCGCTCCATTTTTTAGTTTCTGGTAACTCTCTTTGCCTCCGGCCAAGTCCTCTCAAAAGCAAAGGAAAGAAAAAATATGTAAGGCATGATTAAAATTCCTCTTTGCTGCAGGGCAGAAACCATCTGGTGTTTCCATCTACATGTTGTTAAATTACCGAACGTCCGTGTAGTGCAGCAGGACAATATAAAAACCTGATTCAGATTTTCCCATGTTTCACTCTTTCCTATTAGGAAACTTGAGCTCGGGGAACGCGGCTCGCTCCATTTTCCACATAAAAGCCAAAAGCTCACTGTGTCAAAAACAACTGAAATAATCGAAGAATAAGTATAAAAAAGTGTTCATGGGCTATTTAGTAACAGGGCTGGGAGCCAACATTTGTCATGTCATTATGACAGCAGAGAAAGCAGACACAAGAGAGAAATGGTGACTCATTCAGCATCATGTCATGGAACAAAAACATTAAGCAAGGTTAAGGCTTAACAGCTTTCATTTACCACATTTTTCTGAGTATAAGTTGTAAAGTTTTTTTGCATAATTTGGCCAGGAGTGTGACCTCTACCCAGGTACGACTTATATGTAGGTTTTTTAAAACAAATAGTAACACCCGGTAGAGGGTACTGTAGGTTTGTGTATCTGTATTACAAGAAGAATCACTGCTCAGTCTTGGGCAATGACCAAATTCCTACCCTACTCACTTTTTGTAGTGCTGTCCGAATCTACAATTCCAAAACTCTAGAGCACTAGAAACTTCACTAAAGTATTCGCAAAATACAAGCTTGCATCAATACTCACTATATTAGCGCATGTAGAGGTAAAAACCTGTTTAAATGTAATTTTTTAATAAACCATCCTCATTTTCATCAACATGGTGAAGTAACAAATTCGCATTGTGAAATGTTTGTATTGATTCGATTTTCACTTTGTGAAATCTGTGAAGTCATATACGGTTTTTAGAAAAATGAAAGAAAAGTGGTGAGCATTGTGTCCGAATTGCATTTAAAATCCAGGGCACTAGTTAGTCCCTCACTATCTTAGTAGTTAGGCTTTAGGGTTGGAATTCAAACATAGCCTTAAGCTACGTACACACTGGGAATTTGATATGCGTTCTTGAATATGCTTTTAGTCCATGGTGTTCACATTGAACGAACAGGAAGGGGCTTCTTTTTCTACTGTTTACTAGCACATGTCCGCCAGGTGCTAAATGTCGAAATCTCTTCCAAATCTTGCTCTAGGTTTTTCTTTCACAACTCTTTTCAAAAACGTGAAATTAATTAATAAACATATTTCATTTTTCAAATGATTGGCACTCCTGTGAAGTCGCAACCAAATCCAAATCCCTGACTGGTCAAAGTCCAACCTGATCAACTTGTGACGTGTTAAGATAATGGCAACACGTTTAGAGCCTGAAAATGGTTGTAAAAACTTGAGTGGCTACACACGAAGTCCAAAGCACACGTCTATATGGACATTTCATTGGAAGTGGTTTCTTGAACGTGTGCTGCCATTGCACCCTGGTGGAATTGTTCCAGAGCAACAAAGAGGATGAAGAATGCAACGGATTTAGGGATCTGAAGTGATTTTAAGAGTTTTGTTGACTTGTTAGCATGTTCTTTATATGGTTAAACATCATAATTGTTCATATGTTTGGCTAATATGGGCTGGATGGCTCAGTTGGTTGCATTCAGGACTGGTATGTGGAAAACCAGGGTTCACTTTCCAGAGGTCAACATGGTCCAGTGTGGGTACTTGGGCAAGACTCTTCACACTGCTGTCCAACTATATAGAAATGGTGGGTACCCTCCTGAGTTTGGGTTTCCCTGTGCCAACTGGGTAAAGAAGGGCATGTGGCATAAAATTCTGCTAAACCACATGTGCAGATCACTGAAAGCCGATTTGCCGTGGCGACTCCTGACAGGACACGCAGAAAGCTCGACCCTTCAACACCTCTAAAAACCGCTTTTCTCCTTCAGAATCTGCTGGAATTATGTTGATTGCGTAAATGGTTGAAAATTTACAGTAAATCAAAGAACATAAACACTGAAGCTCCAGTGTTAGAGGGTTAACAACAACATGTTGAGCTAAGACACTAGATTTCTCCTGTTTCATGGAGATAGACAAGCATCATTGTGTCACTATAATTTTTATGTTATCTATTCCATTATCATGATTTGTCTTTCAGAATTAAATGTCCATTCTTGTTTCCATATTGTGTTAAATACATTTCTCCCAAAAGTACAGCTTGTTTTTAATATGCATATTTTTCCTCCTGTGACTTATGGTTCACCCACTACATTTCAAAAACTCCACTTGAAGACTTCTTGATTCAAAATAGCAGTAAGTGGGTGAACTGATTCCCTGCAGCCGCCATATGCCAATCTGGTTACAGTAAAAATCTGTAGGGAGTGAAACACACACTGAGAGGCCTCCTGTTACACTTCTGCTCTGCTGACTGCGGTCACATGACAAAGGGAATTCCAGCACAAATCTGCCACTCGTTCAACCAAAGGGGAACCGGGTGAGGCAGCTCGTGTGCGATGATCTTCATGACAGTCATACATGCTGGATGTGACCTTTGCTCTGATGCTGACTCTATTAAGTCAGAGAATCATGAGACTTTCGCTCCTGTGACAGCACATGCAAGTGAAGGAAGACACAACAAACAACACAGGGATGAGTCCACGCAGCCCGCCTTCCCTCAGGTTCTGCACCATCCAGAAGTCATTTGTGAGGCTCAAGTCTTGATATGCCCGCAGCATTCCAACACTAAAAGAAACAAATCCTCTGCAGTATTACATAACACTATAGCTTATTAGCACCAGCAGCCAAAAGTATTTCAACATTTCTCCCTCTGAACCGGCTATAGTAGCTGATTTGTCTATTTATGTTTCATTTCTTGCATCATTGTGATGTAATAGTAAGCAGCTGTACACAATATCTAATTAGCTATGAGATGAATGAACTAACTTTGATCACAAGTGTTCCATCTTGTCGGCACTTCAAGGACTTGTGGAGGTCTTTGAAGAAAGCTTTTTCTAAAACTGGCACGGCCTCGTGCCTCGTTTTGAAGTTAGCGGCGGTTGTTCCGGTCGCGAACGTGCGTGAAGTATGACAGCTAGAGGAAGTGCGGTTCTAGTACGCGCTGTTTTAACCGTAAAGTAGAGGTTGCGCTAAGAGCTAACACTTCACTCTCTGCGGACCTTCGCCTTCAACGACAACAATAACCGAGAGGGGGGAAAAAAGGAGCTGTCAATGAAATATTTAGTGTCACCACCCAGCCCCTCTATCTTCTTCCTCTGCCGCTATAACAGCAGCAGTTTTCAAGGGCTGCAGCGAAACCAGCCGCCTTCCCCACTCACCTCTGGAAGATATTCCACAGAAAGCTCTGGTCCGGAGGAGCGTTAATGTGCGGGGGAGCTCGGTATGGACTGTGGTACGCCATTTTTTGTTTGTTTTGTTCTAAAGAAACGTTCAGTCAAAGGTTGTACGGGGCTGCTTTCTGGCTGCTGCTCCTCCGCTGCTGTAGTTTCCCTTTTCTGCGGCTTCAATCACACTCCACCAATCGACGTTGACTGGCTGGATCCTCGCGCACAGAGGCGTGGCCAACCATTCACGAGGACCCTTGGGAAAGTGACGTCACAGCTATCAGATTGGTATAACCAATGTAAAAGTTTTGAATCAATAATTCCATTGCTCAGGAAAGAATGTGACACACCCTAAAAAGAATTTAAATCCATGCAGCTATTGTTTTTAGGAGGTTTATGTTTATTATATTATATTATTATTATTATTATTATTATTATTATTATTATTATTATTATTATGTAGGTTCTCTACATATTAACATAGAAGGCTGCTAGAACTTAGAAGCTGGGGAAAGTATGATGCACTGGGGTTCTGTCCTCTATTTTCATCTACTCTTCCTCTCCTCTATTCTTCATTGTTTATTTCTCAATTAGATCTGCATGCCTCTGACGTTGCAGTGTGATTCATATGCTGTTCCTTCTTTCCCACTCCCCTCCGGAGAGAGCAGGAGAGACTTCAGTTTCCAGGAGGCTCGTCGGTGCTCCTGTTCCTGGTTGTGGACCTCGTCCTTGGCTCGTTTTGCATCCCCAGCTGTCCTTCAGCCCATCTGCTACAGTATTTAAAATGTAGTTGTAGAGTTAGATAAGGTAATTTATTGATAATAGTCCTGATAAATTGCCTGTCCGTCCTGGGAGAGGATCTCTCCCTCATGTGGGCATCCCTATAAGGTTTCCTCTTTTTTCCTGAATCTGTTTTTTTTTTTTTTTGTTTGTTTTTCCTTACCGGGAGGGTCTAACCCCGGGCTCATACTGCTACAGCTCTGATGCGAGCGCCGCAGTCTTTATGTAACTTTAAAAGTGCAAGAGTAAATCCTACTGCAGGCGTTCACGTCCTGCATCTGCAATCAAGCCTCTGCGTCGCTGCCAATTCATTTCGTTTGGTTCAAATTCTGCCGTAGTTTGGAGTTTTGCGAGGTCAGCAGCAGAGCACATGATGCAGCCAACCTGTAGCTAATATGAGCCGTCAGTTGTAGCTAAACTGCATCGCACCTGAGCTGTAAAGCAAGCGGTTTAACATTGGGGTCAGGGGAGGAATAACCAGTTGTATTTAGTCAGTTTAGTTTAGCAATTAGCTATTGTTTATGTTTTATGACTGACTCTCCACTTCTGTAAAATTACCGGCATGAAACACAATGAGGCAATTGCTTTGAGTGATATTGGGCTATAGAAATAAAATTAAATTGAATTAAGTTGTTGTGATATAACATGGAAAAGAGTGACAAAAATTGTTTCATTTAAAAAAAAAAAAAACAAATACCAACAGAAAATTTCAGAAAGGTATAAATTAAAAAAAAAGTTTCAACCCTTATGTTGTATTCACAACTTTATGACCTTGTTGTGGTCCTTGTATGCTTTTTAAATGTACAATTCCTATATGAATAATGAAAAATGTGTTAAAACACATGCATAAAATACAGTAAGATTGGGGAGGAAAATTCATAATTTTTTTTCTTCTCTCCAGTATTTTTTAAACAATTTGATCACAATCTGTCATGTTTATTTAACTTTTTTTGTGTGTATATGTGTGTATGTATGTATGTATGTATGTATGTATGTATGTATGTATGTGTGTATATGTATATATATATATATATGTATATATATATATATATATATATATATATATATATGAAATCAACAGTTAATTGATGAATAGTATTAAGTTTAGCACAGGTATGTGCAGTACATAACACCACTCGGAAATTCAATACATTCTCCAAAATCTAATAACAGCAATTATTTCATAGAAAGGCACATTTTACATCATTTTAACATTGTCTGATATATTTTAGTAACATTTTAGTTAAAAAAAAAAACAGTCAGGAAAACTTTACCAATCCTAAAGTTACAAAGTAATAGGTGCATTTTTAAAAGATAAACTTAGGCAAAGTATTGCATTAAATGGACTGTTGACCCTCAATACTTCCTCCACCGTATTCGCCTCTGCTTCCTGTAACCTCATCGTTCCACTTCAGTCCCTCTCATTTGCATATAATCTGCCTTGCTGCTGCTGGCTCTCTTTTCTCTTCTTTCCAGAGAAAACTTCCATCTATCTGGATGTTTCTCCATGGCTATTAGTCCCTGCATATCATTGTCCTCTGCAAACATCACGGTCCACATTGAAGGATTTTTATAATTACAACTCATTTAAAACTGTAATATTGTGATGGAACTTTAAATAAAATCATTATTTTAGTTGCATCATCATTTCTTATTTTATCTTTAAAGTACATTTTTTAAAGCAAATTATATTGAAGAAATTATTGTTAATGCACTTTTGAAAACAGATGAATTAATGGTGTAGAAAGAGTTCACGTCAAGCTTTATACAGTTTATTTTTCTACACGTCTGTTCTCAAACATTAGAAGTTCCGAGAGATTAATGGTTTTCAGTTTTCGGATAGTTTTGAATGCATCACAAATGTTTACGTTTAAGTAGAATCTGGATGCTGTGATTGGTCCGTTCCGAGTCGACGCGGGAAATATTTTCGAACCAACTTTGAAAGTGATTGTTTGTTTGCTTTTCTTGATCAAAGTTTGCAAACTTTGAAGCTTTATTCCTTTCTTCCTAAACCTACAAAGATAAAACAAAATGTTTTATTACCCAAACGTCCTGCAGAGACACACAGGATGTTTTTCAACTATTTGGTGAGTTTAAAAATTTATTTTGGTGGGATTTGTAGACACTAATCTAATAAATTAATTGTGGCTTGTATTTGGCTGTATGGTTGATCCATTGTCTAAAGAAGAAGAGGATCATATTTACACTTTTTGAATTTATTTTTAGGTTAGCTGCTACCAAAGGTATTCAAGTCCATCGCAAAGAGCTCGTAAAAGTCAATGTTAAGAGAACTTGGTAAGAATGCTTGAATTATGATATTTTTTTCAGAAAAATGGTGTATAGTGCAAAAACACTTCTATTATTTCTTATTGTAAAAAAAATATGTTGACAAAATTGGGCTCTGATGTATTTAAAATGAAGAAGTTGGTTGTTTTTATAATTTTCTCTGAATTAATAAAAAATAAATCACAGATTTGAACCCACGGTTACTTTACTAAGAAATAAATATGAAAGAATGACCAGCATTGTTCAATATTTTAAGCAAAATGTATTAACAAATAAAAGAAAATTATACACGCATTCAGGAGTAAATACACTGAAAAAAAAAAAATATATCACTTTTGTCTACTTTTTAAAAAAAGTATTTTGATTTGTTCAACATTTCTATAGCGGGGCCATTTTGGACTACATAACCGCACAGGTTCCTCCACCTCAGCCCAACCAGACGAGGCCTCGCTTTTCTCTCTACCTGTCGTCCCAGCTGCAGTATGGAGTGGTTGTGGTCTACTATAAGCAATGTGGCTTTCTGCTGGGTAAGAGAAATAAAACAAAGAAAAGGTGAAACATTTAGAAAATAAAATAAAATCAGAGTTTAAGACAGCTAACCTTCAAAACATGAAAGCATTCGTCAGTCACAGATTATTCAAATTGTTCTATTTTAAAAAGTGCATTAGAGAAGTCTGTAATGTTCAACATGCAGTAGATGCACTTCAGCTGTAAAAGACAGAATATAGGGTCAGGGTTATTTTACAAAATTTTGAGGTGATTTTTTTTTTTAATATATATATTTATTTTCTGCACTATCAAACAAAAAATTATTTAAAAATCATATTATGTGCTTTCCTGGATTATTTTTTTCACATTCTGTCTCAGACGTTCATCTATGATGAACAAAACAAGCCTCTGATCTTTTTAAGTAGGCTTTAAAGAAAAGAGACTATTATTCCTCTTTACAGTGCCCGAGCCTCCCCTTCAAGCCCTCTAACAACTTTCTAATAGATAAAATAGAATAATATATGAAAAAATTACTGCTAAAAGACACTTTTTCAGAAACTGTTGCAGTCATGTAGCAGAAACCAGGCAGGACCGTGCAGTGTAAAATTTCATTTATGGATTGCAGGATGATATGAAAGAAACACAAAACCGAATCAAAGCAGCAGCATCTTTTCCTGTTGCTCTTTTTTACACAGTTGACCCATATGACTTTAGGAATGCATGTTGTCTACTTTCGATTTCAGAAATGTTAAAAATGATGCCCTGCTTTCAGATGAGGCCTTGTTTTCCAGCTGAAATGGTGTAATTTAGGAGCCAGCATGGAACTGATGAAAGGCCGGTAATCAAACACGGTACTGCTGTCGTGTCTAGAGTCATCCAGGTTCAAATTACACACCAGCCCTGACAGTGCATCCAACAGATTTGTAATCATCTGATTTGATGAAAACAACACAAGAGAGAGGATGATGACGAGCCAGCAGTCCATTTTCATTTCCTTTCATTGATCAGTAGGAATAGAAAATATGCTGCATTTCTGATACGTCTACTATAAATAAAATTGTAACTTGACCGGAAGGAATTTAGGTCAGTGAATTTGTTAAATTTCTGCAAAGACTGCTGTTTTCTGACCATCTTGTATAAATATAATTTTTTTTTTTTTTTTACCTTTCAGAGGAAATTCAACAAACCATCCAGCGCCTGCTGCGCTGCAAAAAACACGTACGAATCGACATGGATGAACCTGAAAGGTGTTGACACAATAACACAGACAGACAGACTGATAATGCAAGAAAAGGCTTTATGTAAATTGTAAAGTGGGAGCTACAATGTTGGATAATTTTGTAAATATTTATGAGCTTCAATGTTTGATAGAATAAAGATGAGGTAGCAAAAAGCAGAGGATGGTTCATTGAGTGTGCGCCAGACAAATGAAGCTCATCTGAATGGCTTTATGAATGTTTGATGAACTGTTATTGAACAGAAGCAAAGTATATGTCCACTTCTGGGGTGCTGTATCATGACGATATTTTCTCCAGATATGCATGATTTAATTTGATGATGATTGAGTATCTTAGCGCGTTACAGGTTGTGCAAAATTGCGAGAAAAGCCATCTTAAAGCTGCACAAGTGTGGGGTTTTGATGGAGGAGTAACACAGGTGGATGTATTTTTGCAGGATGTTGATGGATGTTCCTGACAGTCTGTATATGATGATGGAGACGGACGGAGCTCTGGACCCCTTCTTTGGTGTCCTGGAATCTCTCCAGCTCCCCAGTCCAAATGAAATACAACAGGTATGACTGTGAATATGTCTGCATGAATATTTATTTCTCTAATATATTTTAAATGAAAAGCTCGCTGATCCAAAGCATCACTTGGAAGACTAATGATAATTGTGTTTTTGGGGTTTCTAACATGTTCTTGTGGCATTTTTCTGATGATTGAAGGACAAATATAAAGAAAGTTTAGCTTAAAATTTGATTTTTGAACATTTCTTGTTGTGAATCAAGAGCAAACACAAAAATGCCGTTTGCAAGATATCGTATTTGTGACAAAGAAGCTACAACAGCAAGCTACAAGCGCTCTGCTCCACTCCATTCTGATGCATTCACTTATAGACAGATAGATCCATGAACGTCTTTGTTTTCCTCGTCTGAGCTAAAATCTGGATTAAAACGGTATTTCCTAACCATTTTTGTTGCACCAGAAATGCTAGGTTGGAGATGTGAGGGGCTGTAAGCTAGTTGGAGAGCGTGTAAGTAGATGCATGATGGGAAGTGAGGACGGGCTTAATCCAGGCCAACAGTCCCCGCACACAACTCAGAGGCAAACTTCAAATGAAGTACTGGCACTCTGCAGGAACCATGCCCTACATAATGACAGGATTTTAAATGTGGGTTAAAGGTGGCATAATCATAATTAAAGGACCACAGGGAACGCTTTTCCAAAAGATCAAAAGATGAGCGGAGTGGGACTGACTCTTTCTGGACTAGGATTAGCTAACACTGTCTTTACCTGCAGATGGGAGGATAGGGAACAGGAGGATTCTTTGTTTCCTGTTTGTAAGAACCTCATAAAATTAATGTTGGGACTCTTCAATTTATACAAATTATGATGGGTTTGTTAATCTTGATGAGCTGGGACTCTAGACTGTATAAGAGAGCTGGACTGAGAAACCCCTTCCTCCTGGCGTTCCAAACAGGAAGTACCTGCTGGTTCCAAAAAAGCCAAAATCCCCTAGACTTAAGGTATGTCCGAATTCCCACCCTAATCCCTAACTACTAAAGAAATATAAAGTGTTGGACTATCTAGTGCCCTGAATTTTAAAAGCAATCCAGACTTGACGCTCACTATCTATGTTTTGTTTTTCTAAATGCCAGATATGACGTCACCATAAATTGAAAGTTAAATCAATAAGAACATTTCATTACTCCTATTTGGGACTTTACTTTGTTCTGATGATGAAAACCTGGATGGTTAATAAAAAGATACGTTTAAACACTTTTTTTGAAAACTGTTCAAAGGCAATGCATTGTGGTCTATGTTTGCTAATGTAGTAAGCATCAATCCACGCTAGTTTTTTTGCAAAAGCTTTTGGGAAATTTCTAGTGCAATCAATTTTGGAAATGTAGATTGAGACAGCACTACGAAATGGCAAACACACAATGAAGTTAGTAGGGAAGGAATTTAGACATAGCTTTAGTCATTATTATCTGTCAGAATAACCTTTTTTTTTTAAATCTAATTCATGTTTTAATCTTAATTCTATTTCCATGATACTTTTGTCTGTTGTGCAAGTTATTCAAGTCATAAACTGAGCAATCAGTTCAAAACGTTGGCTAGATTCTACTGAGCCCTCTTTAAAATGGTACGGGTGTGGACTTCAACAAGCTCACTCTTGATTGGCTGCAGTGGTATCCATAGAAATGTTGACTGCTCACTGACAATTTCTGGTTCCAACATGGCAATGTATGTATTGGGAACAAATGGTGACTTAACTGACTTAATTTGGAGCCAGAAGTAAGCTATTTTTTATGGGTGATGTCATACTCACTCTGTCCAGTTCTCATATACCGTCAATGATTCAAACCTACCTGTGTGTCTTTTTTCTATATAATCATAAACCACTTTTTTTTCTTTTTTAGGCTGATTTTGTGATCACAAACAGAGATGTGGAGGGCTCTTTGAGGCGCAGCCGAAACACGCCACCTAGTAATGGTGAGATTTGCTTTAATATAACAGCTGAAAAAGCCTCTGCTGGAGATTCAAAGTCACTAAAGATCATATTAAATGTTCTAAGAAATGTTTGTGAGAGCAGAAACAGACTTAACTCATTCTTACGTAGTTTGTTTATTGTTTTATTGAATTTCAGGTTTATGAACTCAGCATCAGACGCATTAAATCTTGAGTATATAATTATAAAATCCATTTATTGCATTGGCATTTGGAACGCCGTTCGTCAAAACCTGCCATACTTGGGGACAATAACATTCGGATAGTTCTGGCTGCTTTCTGCTGTTAAATCCTGCTCATCCTTGTGGAGGCTCAAGCTCAATTTGTTCTGCTGTGTTAACCCAGACTTCAGCTCACCTCCAGCTGCCATCACCCTGACGGAGAAGGAGCCGTTTGTCATCAACACTGCTGAGGTAAACTCCCTGTCAGAGTCCAGGTTCTGCAGAACAAAAATCCCCAGTCATCACTTCCAGGCGGGCCGGATGTCCGGGTGAATCACTGCGCTGAATGGACCACAGCACACCGATTTAACGTCTTTGTCACATGCTTGAAGCTGTCTGATGAGGAGGAGGCATTTAGACCTGTGCTGCTCTGTGTTTGTGATGAAGAACAGGAAGTTTTCAGTGATTATTTATTGCTCTGGGCTGCACAGCAGCGTAGTGATTAGCACTCTCGCTTCACAGCTAGAAGACCCTAGTTCAACTTCCAGCTGGGTCCTTTCTCTGTGCATATTCTCCACATGCATGTGTGGGTTTCTTTCCGTGCATTCCGGTTTCCTCCCACACTCTAAAAACATGTTTCATAGGTGAACTGGCAATTCTTTATTGTCCCTAGAGTAAATGTGAGTTTATGTGTGGTTGTGTGGCCCTATCTTCGCTCCATACAGCTGGGATAGGCTCTAGCAACACTGTTTTTTTTGTCATTTTCCATCTTGCGGGACTAACAGCGCTGCATCTTTATCCTCTTCTAAGATTTCCAGATGTGCACAGATTGAGTATAAAGTCATTTTTCAATAATTTACATCTGCAAGAAATAGCAATTAAAGCAGGAGCTTTAAATTTTAGCATCTGTGAAGATAGAAGCCTCAGAAATGAAGCAGATAAAAGGGAATTTGTCCTCAACTTCTGAAGTGCCTGTAGATCCAGAGCTCAAGATCTTGTGAGGATCAATAAAAAAAGCTGTTGGGTGAATGAATAAAGCTCGTGCTTTCGTAAAGCTCTTTGCTTAAAAATCAAATGTAGGTCTATGGGAGCAGAATGAGAATTAATCAATGCAGGATTGTATCCGACCAGAGAATTAGAACAATCTCTAAATAGATGTTCTCAAACTTGCATTTGAGAACAGGACAAAGCAGCTAATCCATACTGACAACTTTTGAGAAAAACTGCATAAATCTGTAGCATTCACCATTTGAAGATTAAATTGATTAAAAAATATTCAAAACTAAAATGAAAAGGATCAATTTTCAGATATATTTTTTTTAGTTTCACATTAATCAGATTTTTTTTTTTCTGTGCTAAAATGTTTTTTTTACTTTTTTTTTTAAGTTTTAACCACTCATATAGTGTGAAGAACACCTTTCATTTTATCCCGAGTGAACAGAATGAGGAAGATTTACTGGAAGCTAAACCCCATTTAGTTTGGATGATTTGTGTTTCTGCTGTCACTGGGATTAAGGTCATTTCTTTCATTACTCCAAACACAAAAACTGCATGACTTCTGTGATAGCTGCCTCTCAGCGTCCGTCTTTAACAGCTTCTTTTTGAATTGCTAGCCTTTTGAGGGAGACGACCTCCCTGAAGCCACTGCCAAAGAGATTGACCTGCTGATGGAGCAAACAGACCTGTTCTGGAAAGGTGTGTGTGTTCTTGGGTTTGATTGAATATATTTGTGTTTTTTTTTTTTTTTTTGTTGACATAAGGAAAATGAATTTATTTGGTTGAAACCGAAGAGTTAAAATAAAAGAAAGCAATTTGGACTGAATGTGTCGTGAAAAGAGAAGGTTTATCTTCTGGAAAATGGAAAACTCACGGGGGTGGAGGCAGAATTTAGAATAGTGTCCTACTTTATGAACAGACTGTCTCTAAGCAAAGACAGAAAGGACAAATCACATGTAGTTAGACCTTGTGGGATTTTAGTTTATTTTAAAAAAAGCCATAAAACTTTTAGACAAATGCACCCAATCCAAGTTTTTCTGCAACCCGTTGCTCCGGAGCCACATTTTATTTCTCCAATCTTTGGCTTTCCTTTTAGATTATATATTTATTCTTAGATTTTTACAACTAAGATGACAGAGCAAAATGATAGTAAATGGTTTATTCTACTTTTCATGCATATATATTATTATAAAATGCTATGTTTGATTGACCTTTTCAGTTTGTAACTCAAGATAAATCTGCTGCAGCAGGAGGATCCCATTTGAATCGGGGCGTATTTTATTTTGATAGGAACTTGACAAAAGTGAAAGATGTTAAAGTTACTGCTGTCAGAAAACTATAACCCTGATATCATTCAACTATTATTAATTTTTAAAAGCAACATTTTATAAAAAAAAAAAAAAAAAAAAACAGTAATAGTCTATTTATCTAAACATAAAATGGGACTTTGGGGCTCTCGCTGGGTTTTGGTCGTCTGGAAACTGCTGTAAATGGCCCAAACCCCAGACTAGCTTGCAAAAGTATGGTCATATTTTTGGGCTCAATTTGTCAATTTTAATCGCTTTTAAAATGGTAAATAATAGCAAATTCAAACCTTTTTTGGCCTAAAAAGAAAATGTTTGACAAAAATGTCTTATTTTTTTAACTGTGTTGTGAATATTTGTTGCACAGAAGTGGAGCGGCATCAGACGGAGGACCTGATCAAAGACCAGGGGATCGTTTCATCAATTGATCAGTGAGTTTGACCGGTTTTTCTGCTCCTTCCATGGGGAGGAGTTCATCGAGTTCATTCTCTAGCTTTTTCTATTCCGATTAAGAGCAGAAATCTTCATCAACCAAATGCATGGTGCTGCTTTCAGGCTGAAGGAGACCATGTTGGGAGCAGAGCAGGACAGTGTGTGGCTGCTGGACGAGGAAGCCAATCAACCGCTGGAGCTTCTCGCAGTCGCTGCTGCTCTGGAGATGACACCTCAACACGTTGCCATGCCAACTCCACCCAGAAAAGCATCCGAGAGCCCTGGAGATGAACCAGCGGGAATTTTGGATGAAAAGGTGAGCTGTTACTGAAGCTGACAACCCACAAAGTTTAATTAATTTGATTAAGAAACAATGGATATGTGATTAAAAACGGATGAATTGCTTTTTAAAATGTTTTTTGCTCTGCTCTCAGGTGGTGGTTCCTCCTCTTCGGAAGGGCAGACGCAGAAGACAGCTGGTTTTTGCAGACGCACAGGTCCAGTTATCTCACGGCGCCATGCAGGAGCAGATTGGAAACCCACAGACCGAGACGCTGAATCTGGTAGATGAATCCTGCATCACTTCAAGAAAATACAACAAAAATAAAAAATAAAAATAAATATCTCAGATTTCAAATAAGGTTTGTTTTAGATATTAGTGTAAAAAAATCACATTTTAATTTAGTGCATTTTCCTCCATTGCATGTTGATTAATACTTGCATGCACATTTTCCTGGAAATCTCTTCTGTTCTGTAATCAACTTCTTGCCAATAAAGCATCGATTCACTAGAACTCCAGTTAATGAAACTGCTGCCATCTATAAAGCCAGTGGATGAGAGTTTATTGATTTTATTTCCTTTTCTTCTTCTTCATAATCTCCTGTTTCTTCCCTTAAGCTTCTACCTCTTCATTTCAAAGGGTTCTCTATCAATGCTATCAATGTACTGTCTCTACTTCTATCAGGCTGAGGTGATTCTGGACTTAACTTCTGTGATCAAGTGTGACACTCCTGCTTGGCTCTTTGGCGCCCCCTGTGGAGGTTGGTAGCAAGACAAAAAAGATTTAGACAAAAAATGTATTTAAAAAGTCTGCTTTATACATTTGCTGTTGAAGAAACGCTCCAAATTTTCTACTCGTTAGTAATTTTCCAGCTCGAGTGGTTGGATTCATCCCTGAACTGCACTGTGGTCTCTCGCCACAGTTCTGGTACAAACTAACCAAAAGAGCCTTTCATGTGTTCCACGTTTGACTCCTTCAAAGCTCTTCTGCACCCCGACCTCCTGTCGCTATGGAAACAGCAGGCCTCATTCTCCGTCCTGCCGGGAGAAAGACGTAGTGAGGAGGAGGAGGAGGAGGGGATGGAAATACTCAGGGTGGAGAGGAAGAGAAGGCACTCACGCATAAACGAGGTGAGAGGGTGGTCGATAGTGATGATTGATGATTGATTATGTCCTCTGCTTTGGTAAAAAAAAAACTGTTTTAGAGAAAAAGTTGTACATTTGAAATCTTGTTTTTTTTCTATTTTTTTCTTAGATGTCTGGTATGTCAGGAATCCAACTTTCAGAGCGCTCATGTGAGTTTGCTAAAGGTTTTTTATTTAGCTCTTTTTTTAAGCTGCACAATCAAATAATAGTTTGCTTCTTGTGTGTGTGTGAAAAGCTATGTCAGATGTGATCCATGACTTATCCAAAGAAGATAAATCTTCAAGCGATGTGCTGACTCCTGCCAGCAGATGGTGAGTGTCAGAGGAACGGCGGTCCAGCAGAAGTAAAAAAGCCCTCACTCTGTGGTGTTTCTGAGTAGGTCTCTGCAGGAGGAGGTCCAGCCACCTATGGAGCCCATCATGGAGGAAAACATCGAGATGCCTGAGGTTCCCAGTGACACGGAAGACGGAAACATGTTGAGGTACTCTGTGCAGAACATGCGCGAGCCCCAACATAATTGTGCACACTGATAGAGACAGGAATGACTAGTAAAGGCTATTTCTGTGTCGCAAGATGACACACTTTTATAATTAGATCAATTCGAAATTCAAATTAAAAAGCACACCTGAGGAATAAAAGTAAGCTCCAGGCTTTTCCATCTTTAAACTTACTGCCGTAACTCCTAGCAATCAAGATCATGCGGGAATTGTCCCAACCAACCCTTTCTAATACTTTTCTTGGATCCTTTTTATCAGTAGTCATCATGTGACTGTATAGTTTTGACATTTTGGTTAAATTTGTTTTTCTAATGATTATGTCCTGCAGCAGTCCTGCACTGCAAGGACCAGACTGTTTTTGCTATTCCTCTTTCTTACTATATGTTTTAATGATTTACACGCACCTACCAAAAAAAAAGAATTTTTTACATAATTAACTAAAAGGATGAATGATGGTTTTAAAAAATCTAAATCTAAACGAAACTAAAACAAACATGTCGGGGATATCCGAACAAAGTTTTGAAATTATTATGGGATGGCCACGGATCCTACAGCTTGTGTGTTTTGGTAAAGTGTGATATTTGGTGATTTTTATATTTTTGCACAGTAAGGGAAAACTTTTGTTAGAGAAGTTTCACACACATGCCACTTAGTTAAGTCTACATAAACAACTGTAAGTTTTGATCTATGAGCTCACGAATGGATCGTTATCAGGAATTTAATGCAATAAAAAAATAAGAACAGCTTTAGCATCTTCTACAAATTGAAACTCATCCTAGGGATTTTAATCTATCGCCTCATTGGTCTTCGAGCATTATTGAGAAGCTTTACGTTCTGCAGACCAGTGTTTGTTACTGGTTCCGAGAACTAAATGTAAGTTCCGGGGAGATCGTGCCTTTTCTGTGCTGGCTCCTAAACTGTGGAACCAGTTGCCATAAGCTATTAGAGAGGTCACACTTTTGGAGAGTTTTAAAGCTCGACTGTTCCTCCACTATCGCGCTATAGTATCTGTCTAGCTGCTTTTCATCATGTCAATTTAAAATCCCTTTTAAATAGGTTTTTACGTATTTATTTTTTAAATTGTTTTTATGATTGTTATGTACGGTATTTTCTTGTGTACAGCACTTTGGGCCTCCTTGGCTGGTGGTTAAAGGTGCTTTATAAATGAATAAATGAAATGAAGTTACGAGGGACAAAATGTTGGAAATGAAGTTCGTAGATTTTTAATAGTGTTGGGTTATGTCTGAATTCCCACCCTAATCCCTAACTACTGCAAGACTACATGGTGCAGGACTATATATGGCCCTGGATTTTAAAAGCAATTTGGACTCTATTCTCACCACTTTTCTTTCGTTTTTCAAAACGCTGGATATTACGTCACCAATTTCAAGAAACAAATATCAAATCAGCACGAACATTTCATGACGTCTATTTGTGCCTCTACTTTGTTCTGATGGTAAAAATCTGGAAGATTTATTAAAAGTGACATTTAAATGTGTTTTTTTTACAAAACTTGTTCAACTGCAATGCATTGTGGTCTATATTTCCTAATGTAGTGAACATCAATGCACGCTAGTTTTTCACAAAGACTTCTGAGAAATTTCTAGTGCACTCAATTTTGGAATTGTAGATTCAAACCGCTCTACAAAACGGTAGGCGCTATAACGTGTGTAGGGAAGGAATTCGGACGTAGCCTTAGGGTGGCGAGTTTGCAAAAGTTTGCAAGATTAACAAAACAACATAAGATACAGTGCGAAAATATTAGAAATGTGGGCTAACAAAAAAACCTCCATTGATAAGAAAATCCAAAAATCTGCTTTTGGTAATTCTTCTAAAAATTAAATAGACTTGTTCATCACCTTTAGGCAGCCAAAAAAATTAAATGGTTGACATGGAGATAAAAACAAAGAAAAGCCACAATTTTGAAAAAAATAGTTTTTCAAACTAGGATGGACCTTGTGGCCATTCAGTGCTGCATGTGGTCTTAATTTGGTTTTATTTCTCATGCCTTTATATTAGGCCTTTAATTAGTATTGATAAATTCACATTCCGTCCTTTCATTGTTTCTCATTTCCAGTTGGATCAACTCCACCATTCAGAGACTTGGACAGGTTACCTTTGACTCACTGCTGCCCCCAGAGGCTGACCGCTTCATTGCAGCTCATACTCTCTCCAAACTGCTGGGTCAGGAACCCCTCTATTTCATTCAAACTTGATTTTTTCTGTCTGTTCCACTTTTATTCCTAATTTTTCCTCGATTATCCTCACACTTTTCTTTTTTTTTTATCTTTTTGATCTTAGAATTTTTTTATTTAACCTCAAGTCCTAAAGTCTGCATGTTTTGGAGTGGGGTTTTGTTTGAGCGTGATTTGTGTTCAGGTTGCATTTGTGCACCATGGGGCTAACATGGAGCCTTTTCTCTCTCCAGAGCTGCTGTCAGACAAACAGGTGACCGTGTCGCAGTCTGAGCCCTACGCTGTCATCCTCATAAACCAGGCAGAGCTCAGGATGTCTGCCTGAAAGACCCACACACTCGCCATGAATTCCTATTTATCCGTTCATGAATTTGCAAGTGATGTTGTACCAGTTCTGTTTTTATGCACATTTTTCTAACTGTTCAGAAATATTTTCAGGTTTGTAATAAATACAAGTTTGTTATGTTCCACCATTCAGATATTTTTTAAAATCCAAACATACTCTTCAAATGTGCTGTTTGTTTATATGCTGAAAATTGATTTTAAAACTGGAATAATAGAAAACTCGTATTCATGGTAGTGGTGTTTCCCTGTTTTATATGTTTATATATGAATTAAAGATTTGATGAAACACCCTTGAAACATGGGAGTGTGACCTCATATGATAGAATGTGGGATTTGTGGCCACGTCGGCAGAGAAAGTCCTGGTTCATGCCGGCCGTTGTTGCTTGTGGTGCAGGGAAGTATGCATAAATGTAAGGTGACAGGCGCAGGTTTATCTTCCTGCGTGTAACAGGAATAGATTGTGTGTTGCTGGCAGAAGTCTTCCATCTGACCTTACGCCTCAGCAATTCTGCATATTTGAGGTGTTTTTGCTTGTTAAATGCACCAGCCGCTGGTGTTTGTTTGTGTGTGCGATGGAGACCTGGATGTGACCGAGAGGACTGAGCTGCAGAGATATGCTGGAATGGTACTTTGTTATGTTGCAGGGCTGTGCCAGAAATAAAATATTACAATTATTGGAAACTTAAAAATAAAATGAACATTCAGAGCTTCTACAGTGGTAGAAATGCCTTACGTCAATAAGATAAGGCATGGCTAAATTAATCCCATATATGGTGTAACTTTAATCTTGTAAAGCCCAGAAAATAGCACAAAAAAATTGAGATGTTTTTTCAAAATTAAAAAAAAATTGCCATAATTATTTATGTGATAAAGACTTTATCAATTATGATATGTTGGGTGATTTGATAGATTTTGTTCACAAAATGTTGGTTTGAAATGCAAACTCACCATAAGGTTTTTAAAATTAGCAAATATTTTTCCTGCCAAAAATATTTCATGGAGTTTGCTTTTTAGGAATGAGCAAGAAATGCCTTTCTACTGCCCCTAGTGGAAAGATGATGCACTACAGGGGAGAAAACATGATTTCTAATAGGTTTTTAAGGAAAGTTTGGATCATATCAATGAGATAGGGGTCTCAGAATGGTATATAAATGGCATTGGGTTCAAATATTTTTGTCAGTTTTGTAAATTACATAAGAATGCCAGAATAAAATCAAATAAACCTATCAGTTACATTTCTTTTACGACATCTTCCCAATAAGATGCAATGTTGGCACATTGAAAATGTATATCTTCACACGTTCTCTAGTTGTTACCAACCACAACAAGGGTGGCCGCCACCCACACTGTTGTCCATCCCTGGAACATAAATGTGAGGATGACTTCACTGTGTTTACAGAGCAGGCTGCTGCGAAGGTGGGGTAACAGGCCGGTCAGAACGGAGGGAGGTGAAATGTCTGCTACAAAATTAAACCAAACTACGGCAAAAATACATATTGGAAGCAACTCTCAAAGATATGTGTTTTGCACATACTGGGGTCATGGAAAATCATGCTGCAATGCACTCAGAAAACAACTTAATAATGTGACACAAATGTGAAAGCCTCATAAATCAGAGTTCACCCCAACAGGAATGAGAGCACAGACGGCTTGCTATCGATAAGCAGATGTGTCACCTCACTCGGGTCATTAATCTACTGTTCAACTTGAGGTCAGCTGCTGACGTTAACCATGAAATAAGTTAAATCATTTTGTCTTAAGCGTTTTTTTAAGCTAAAGATCCTTCAAAGCACATATTTGCTGGATTTTCTGTGAATCCACATCCACACAGGCAGCATTCGTCCATCAGCTCTGACAGTCTAATAAAGCTAACATGTAAACGACACATTGCTCACATTCACGCCGGCTGCTTATATCAGGCGCGAGAGCAGGTCTGCCTGGATCACACTTTGACAGGGTTCTTATCAGAGGAAGGCAGAGCTCGAAACGATCAGTTCCTACAGGATCGAGCTGGAAACATCAGTCATTGAGAATCAACAAAGGTGTTTATTTTTAACTCCGGTGAGCTACTATGGGAGCAGACGACAAAAAAACGTTTGAGGAAGGAGAGGAGAAAATCAACAAAGAAGCTAGAAACCCAGCAGGAAGGGGGCTCAGCGGGCCAAACAGCGTCTTGATCAGAGTAGAGGTGGATCGAGATGTTCCCATGGCCGTGGCCCTACCCATTGAGCTGCAGGCGGATCCCACACACCAGCGCTTTCCCTTTCTGGACACCACACTTGCTGACCTGGGCATCCAAGAGTGAGTCTTTAAAGGTCATTTAAAAAGCTTTTTCAAAAAAAAAAAATTCTAAAAAACTTGTGCAGATCAGAAGTGAAGGAGAGGATCGTGTGGGTCGACACCACAAAGACGCAAGTGAAGAACAAAGCAGGGAAGCTAAAGGAGAAGGAGGTCACCATTTTGGAGGTTTGTAAATATACGTTTTAGGAGTGAAATCGGAGGATTCGCTGACTTTTTGTGGTTTCAGGTGCGCGTGAAAGCCCAGAAACCTGGAGACAAACAGCTGCAGGAGGTGTTGTACAGCACCGAGGCACACACCGATCGCTCCTTCTGCCGCACAGGAATGAACATTCAGCCCTGGAAACAAAGACACGCAGGTCTGGCTTGTTCCATCATTAATATTCCCAAATCGGTCCTTGTGACCCGCCATTAGCTCAGAGGTCACGTATTTGACAGGAGTGTGAGACAGATGCAGATCACAGGAGGGTGAGAGATACTTGGGGAAATAAAATTCCACTCGTCGCTTTGAGAAAAATGTTTTCCAGAACACAAATGACAGTTTTCCATCTGTTAACAGAACTTCTCTCCATCAGGGAAGGACGGACTGACGCCTGTGGAGATGACGTTGGGCTTAACCAAGAACCAGCCCGACTCCACTGAAGCTCAGGAGCAACGGAGCACGTGAATCAACCGTCTTGTAGCAGGATTAAGATCATTTCTATTATTTTAAATGTCAGCAAGACTAACAAAGATCCAGAAGCCATAAAAAAAGCAGACATGACGCAAGCATGAAGTTTGTGTTTATTTAAGGCCTCCATATTGTCATTTTCTTCTCTACAATAAAGTGAAGAAACATTGAAAATTTCTCAAAGAAACATTGAACTATTCCTGAAAAACATCCTCTGCTTTAATATAAACTTTTAATTATATATTTCATCTTTAAGCATCGCTATGTATTTACTTGTTTGTATATGTGTTGCTGAGCTCATTAAATTTGTCTTTTTGAGTGGAAAAAATTGATTTAAATAAACTATTTTCTATTTTAGTGAGTCAGAGTAAAAATCCACAGCAACAGTTGTTAGAGCTCAATCAAAACACTCCAAACAGTGACAAAAACACAGAATTCAAAGATGTCTTGAACTGAAAAACATTTCAGCCGATCCAGATGTTCACTCCAACATCACAGCAAAATACAGAACTATTAAAAATGATGAGATATCAACATAAACAGAACATTTAAAGCATATAAATTATAATACTGAGAGCCAGAACTGCTGAGTGTATGAACTTTAATGGAAATGCTGCTCAGATCTTGTTTGTTAAAATGCTGAACTTGAACGCTTCCTTTCCCACCTTCATGGCTGGCAGCAGCGTTGAGGGGAGGGGTGTGTCGGGGCTACGAGGCGCTGACGGCTGCACCAAGTTTGACCTGCTGCTCTGCGGGAAGGGAGGCCGTTGCTGCTTGGAAAGCTGCACTGTGGTTCTGGGCAAACTCTTTGATCAGCACAACCAACATGTTTTTTGTTTCTGTAAAGGGGAAGAGTCCAAGAGTTAAGTGAAAATAAAGTCTTTATGCAGGTCAAGCATCAAGATTTAAAGTTTTGTTTTTTCTTTTACCTTCATCCACATCTTTGTGGCCAGCAGCATGACTGGAAGCAGCAACTATGGGCTTCATTAGCTCCACAATCTACAAAAAAATAAAATCTTACTGTTTGTCATTCAAACTTAAATTTATTTTAATTTTAACAATGATAGCCATTTTTTGAACCATTTAGAAAATAAACAGTTATTTATTTTTAAAAAAATGCAAATATTAAAAAACAAAAGAAGACTATTGTGACATTTTGTTCCAACAGCTTTGCTTTTAAAGTAAAAAGGTGTGGAATAAAGATTCTACATGGAGAAAAAGTGGATTCTTTCTTAAGTGTCACTCAACTACATCAAATCCTGCACAGTTAATGCTGAGAGTAAATAGTTTGCACTGTACCATGTCAGGACTGTGTTTGTAGAGCATATTAAGGCACTTGAAGACCGTCTTGTACTCCTCCATATCCTTTTTGAGAGGCAGACGGTCAACCAGAGCAGGCAGCACCTGTCGGGGGAGAGGAGACATGTGACACTGCGGCGTAGAGCTTCTCATCAGATTATCTGATGAAAACTATTTAGGACAATTACCAGCAGTGAAAGGACAAACCTGCTTCAGAGGAACAGCACTGATGTTGCTCATTATCATCCTGCAGAGGGCGGCGCACAGGTTATCAATAACCCTCTGATCAGACTCCTTCACCAGCATGTTAGAAAACACTGACAGCATGGTGGGGTAGTCTCTGTGGACTTTGCTAAGGATTGGCTTTCAGGATATTTCTTTCATAATGCTCATTCCACACTTTAGATGAGGATACGACACGACGATGGGTCCAGCCGCCTCAGCCAGGCATCCCAGACCAAACACGCTGTTGTTGCGAACCTCAGCATCACTATCCTTCACTCCAGCCACCAGAACAGGAAGCAAACGGTTGGACAGTCGGCCCGCCACGCCTCGACCTCCAGGTGCATTCGAGAGAGCGTGGAGGATTTCCCCGATGGTGCCGATCGAAAAAGACCGGTCCGCCACAGTGCATGAGGATTTCTATAGAGATGAATTCAAAAGTTATTCATAAAACACTTTTCATGCAGCAACATACAGTGTTTTAACTTTTAAAACAGTTAAATAATAAAATTATAAAAGCACACAGAATACTCTAAACACTCCTAACTCTTTAAACATAAGAAAAAAGGGACATAAAATAATACATGAATAAACTCAAATAGAAATAAACCAACCAGCAGAAACTAATCACTTCAACAATAGGATTTTATCCAGGCTAAAAAAAAAATATCAATCAGCACTTTATACAAATAGAACTTTACAGACGCTGATTTGATGCTCTACTGCAACACCAAATAAGACAAAAGATCAGATATAAAAACCGCCTATATTTTTAATGCAGACTTACAGCTTTGCTCATGATGAGAGGCAGCAGATCATTGAGAAAAGGAGAAAACTGGTCGGCAGGAACCGAAGAAGCCAGTAATGGAATCCCCTCCCCTGCAAACTCCTGCAGCATGGCATCAAACTCGGCCTGAAACACACAACATTTCACACAATGAACAGGAGGAATGACTGCAGCACACTCAAACGGACAGTCCTCATGTCTTTTTAATTCAGTGAAGTCTGAATTTATTTCCAGCCATGAAAAAAAAAACATTAAAATAAACTAAAATTTAATACAAACGTTAAAAAAACGTTAAAATAAAAACTATCGGGGATTGATATTTGTGAATGATCTGCTGCACCTGTTGGTCTTCATCATCAGCGTCATCAGGATCGCCGCCCTGACAAGGAGTCTGATCAGAAAAAAATGGAAACCAGCTGTAGCATCTTTGACTCAAAGTGATTTTTTTTAGTGTCATGTTGTCCAAATGAAAGGCTCTGCCCGTCGCTCCTCCCTCACCTTCTTTGTGAGAACCTCCCGAATGACACTGCAGATCTCTTTCAGGAAGGAAGGATTTTTAAAAACCTCCTCCTTGCAGGATTCGATGACACTGTTCATGGATTCCAGGACCCCCATCACAACCTGGCGCTCTACGTCTGCTCGCACAGTTTCCACAAAGCAAGGAATCACCACATTCAGTAATTTCAAGAGGGCTGAAACACAGAACAAAATGCTTTGTTTTAACGATAAAATCTCCAGAAGGAATTCATAAAGATTTATATAACTAGTTACAGATCTCTAGTTCATCAGAAAGCCTCCAACTAGAGCCTGCATTACCCTGGTGGTTGGCCTCAGAGGGATTTTCTGTCCACACTTTGTGCTGAGCTCGACAAAACTGCCCCAATGCCCCCAGTGCTGCCTTGCGAACGTCCTCATGGGGGAACTTGGGGAGGCAACACACACATTTAGAGTGTAAATCATTGTAGAATAGCTGCTCATGGCGAAGACTCACAAGAACACTCAAACACTGAGGAATCAAAGAGCTGTCACTGTCACACCTCAGGAGGATCTGTCGCTACTACGTAATCATTTGGATTATATTTAGCTTCCAACAATAAACAACAACTAATACAGCTTTTTTACATGTAAAACATTAGCAGTGACAGAACTCAAAGCTTACGTGATGATATGATGAATATTAACAGTTTAGTGTCAAAACGTATCAGATGAGCTGCTCTTTCTTTGTTAATGTTGAATCTGCACTAATGTCCATTTCTGCTCATCAGCACTGTGTATTCAGTCGTTGTCTTTGACTGGCTGTGGTCTGACCCTCATTGGTTTAGTAAATAGAAGCACTTACATCTCTCAGCTCATAAACCTGCTGGAAGCTGGACTCTAAGAAGGGCTGGAAGGCAACTCTGTCAAAGGAAAAAAAAGTAACTAAGATTACAAAAGACAAACTGATAACCACAGGTTCAGATCAAATGAGAATTCTCCAGTAAACAAGGAAGTAAAGGCAAAGTAGTACAGTGATCCCTCACTATATTGTGGTTCACCTTTTTGCAGTTTTAGTTTATGATTTTTTTTGGGCGGGGCAACTTCACTTCCTCCTGACTGGGAAGAGTGTGAAGCTAAAGTTTAAGACTGCATAGCTTTTTTTTTTTTAATCATGTTTTTGGTGTCGTTAATGAAGTTATGTTTCCACAGTGAAATATTTTGTATCGGTATTTGCTGGTTTTGTCTGTTTATTTTTGCTCTTGTTGGACCGGTTATCTAGCATCACAGCCTCGCGGCTGTAGTGGACCTGTTACCGTTTGGTTCTGGTGGGCGCTGTTGTGATGATCTGTGGTTGATCTGCTGCTGGTTTAAGAGATTCCAGGAGCAAATGGATGTTTGTTTTAAATATTCTCCTTTTTATATTTAATATTTGTCATTGTAAAGCTCTCTGAGCTGCAATACATGAAAAGTCATTTTAATAAATAAAGATTAATCGACAAGTTCAGTTTGTTGAATATTAACCAAACCATTCAGATTATACTCAGACTTACCTTCTGTACTGAAAAATATCAAAAATGAAATTGGAACAAGTTTTTAAATTAATATTACAGCTGATCACCACTGCATTTACTGGGGTTGAAAATGAAGAATGATGCTGTCCATCAGCAGAGTTGTTAAGGAGAAAATTTTGAATTGGCACTTCATGTCATAAAAGTTGCTGACCCCTGATGTAGACATTGTCAACCAATCTTCTCCATATTTTATATCTCCTGAGCAGAATGCATTCAGTTTGCTAATTTACATAAATCAGATCTTTGTTTTCCTTTTAGAATAATGGACTTATTTTTGTATGAATATTTAGACTTAAACAGGAGAGAAAAGAGTGAAAATGTTCATCTCTGTCTGAGAAAAATGTATAAAGTGTGTAGTGAGAGGTTAAACCTCTTAAACATCTGTAATTCTACTTTGCAGATTTCCCCTATCGTAAGTTGTTTTTTAGAACGTAATCTGACTATACAAGGGAACACTGTACAACTATATTAATGTGACAGAAATACTTTCTGAAAGATGGTGAAGGTGTTAAAAATGTGTTACCCAGTGCTGAAAGCAATCTCTCCCAGCGCTCCGCAGGCGTCCTCCTTCTCATCCATGTACGCATTTTCCACATTGAACCTTAGAGTGGAACTCAAGTTTAATGACAACAGAATTTTGGTAAAACACAGTTTTTGTGAGAAACAAAGTACCCTGTAGCATCCACAAAGTCAGTTTTTGGCTCCTCTTCTGTAAGGTCTTCAATGTCTTTCTCTTCTTCTGTGTCATCATCCTCATCGTCATCATCCAGCAGAACAAAGTTTTTGTCCTCTTCAAGGTGTGGCTAAAGCAACAAGAAAGAAATAAAAACTTAATTTTCTTCAGTGTGAAATGCCTACAAAAAAAAGTGTTTCCAGCTCTGCATTTGGCATTTACTGTGAAGCCCTCGGTGGACTTCAGGGCGAGCAGCATCACAGTGGTGATGGCGGTCAGATGGGGAGTTATGGATTCAGGGCAGATGGTGGATACAGCAGAATACAGACTGTACCTGTGGAGAAAGGAGAGGAGGCAAGATTACAATCAAGGAAATCAGTATTAGCAGTGGGGATTTGCAAATCATAATATGTAAGCTAAAGGGTGCTTTCATTTATCCCTGGCGTTTTAAACAAAATATATTTTTGAAATCGTTTTTTTACTTACGGGTCAATATTTAACCATTTTTTTAAACAGATATTCAGTTGCTTCCAATTTTTAGCAACAGTACACCATAAAATTGAACAGGAGAATCAAATATTTTCAGAACAAACCTGTTTTTGCCTTCTGATTAATAATAATTAAATTTTACTGCCTAACTCTTAAAGAGTACTGCTATAACTGTGTCTATTCCTATCTTAGAACAAATGTATAATTAAATTATTGTGAAGGGGTCATAAGCATTAATTTTAAAATATGAATATTTTGCAGATGGATTAAGAAACATATTTAGGGAAGAATGTAATGTATTTTTTATTACACCAAGATAATATCCAGAAAAACTTGAATCCAGGGAGACTAAATCAACAGTGAAGATCCCAATGACACTAACATGGAACTTAGTAAAAGCTCCAAAAGATCAACTGTTACTTTTAGAAACTTTAGAACAATCAGAGTAAACTGGATAGAAATGGAGAAGCAGAGTTGTTCATGTTGTAGACGTTTGCATCCTTTCATGTGACATCTCAAAGTTTTTATGCTGCACTGATCTGTTACGTACGTGCATCGTCTCAGGTCGGGGTCATCGGTGGCATCAGTGAGGTTCATGCCCAGCTGGACGCACTCTGCAGCGAGGGGACTGAAGACATCTTTGCCAACGGTGCGCGCCAGAACAGACAGAGTATCTGAGAGAATTAGAGAAACTTTGAGTGAGTGGAGACAGGAAGTGCGTCAAAAAAAAAAAAAAAACCTTATAAAACTGAGGTCAAAAAGAGAATAAAAAATGAGGGGAAAAAAATCAGTTTTACAAACCCAAAGACTGAGTTTGAAGGGACCTCATCTCTTCTGTGGTGGCAGTCAGGAAACCTTTTAGGCTTTCAATGATTGGGGGAAAATAGGGAACCAGCAACTCTTTAGCAGCATTGGCTGATTAAAAAGTAAAATGGAAAAGTTGAAACAATATGCTAAGCAGAGGTAAGAAGTTGAATATTTTTGGGACTGTGCAGTGAAACGTTTGATTGAAAGTGAATCCATACCTATGGCGCCCAAAGCTGACACAGTCAGCTCTTTAATCCTGAGCTTGTTGGTATTGTTAAGAGTAGATAGCATCGTCTCCATCAAAGTAGGCAGGTAAGGCTCAATATCCGCTCCTGGTTGAGTAAATAAAACTCTCAGATTAATTTTGATTTTTATTAAAAATTCTAAAGATTTCACAGGATAATTTTTAGGCTGTGCAGTCAAACTTTTTAAACTTACCCAGATTCTCCATGAAGTTCTCTAGAGCATAAAAGGCTTTGGACACGTGTCCAACCTTCTCCTCATTCAGCGAAGAGAGGTAACCCAACAGCATCGGCATCAACTCTGAACAGTATGTACTCACTTCAGGCTGGAAAACACATCATCATCATTTAGAAAAGAAATCTTAAAATTCTATTGGGCACACAGGGAAACATTTCTAAAGCAGTCTGTATACGTGTGCAATCTCCTTCATAAATGAGTTCAAAGCTGGACATCTTAAGGTGTGGATGACAGTCGTGTGAGGATTCACCTGCAGGTGTTCGGAGAACTGCCCGAGAGCAAACAGAGCAGCACTACGAACCACTTGATTGCTGTCTGACAGACTCCGGCAGACAGTCTGCAGTACAGAGGAGAGCATGCTGCCATGGAGGGAAAACAGACAAAAAAACAACAACATTTTTTTGCATCGTTACCACTATCACACAGAAAAATCATAAATTTAAGAGGAATCTAAGAAGGGTCGTTTCTGAGCGCACTTGGTTCGGATGTGGTCAGCGCATCCCTCAGCCAGCACAGCCAGACACATCAGACCCCCCTTCTTTTGATGGGGGTTTTCACTGGAGAGGCAGGCTTGAGTGAGGGGTATCTAAAGCACAAGATAGAACCTGTGTAATTACATGTATGGACTGTAATTGTAATTAACTATTAAAAACAGGTAGATTAGTCAGCAGGGTAAACCACTTACCAGGTGGTGGAAGAGTTTCTCTGGAGGCATGTGGAGAGCCATGGTGTCGATAACCTGGAAAAGGGGAACCATAAGAAGATCCTGATTGATTCTTACTAGATGAGAGAGTCAAACACTGGAAATGATATTTATATATTTTCACCTGAACAGAACATTGTTTGGGATTGTCTGTGGAGTCATCACTGTCGCCATCCTCCTCATCTTCGGGGTCGTGCTCACCCGGTGGGGGGGCCGCAGTCAGGATTGGGAAAAGAGCCTTGAGAATAGGTCCTAGCAGTTTCAGCTTCAACACAGACTAGAAAGAAGAAACAGAAAAGTGACATGGATTACTGCTGCTTTGTTTCTGCTTGGATTTTTTATGCAATCGAAATGCCAGTTGTAGGTAATACTTCGCAGTTCATTACAAATTGTTGATCGGAAACCCTACCTTACTCCTCAGTTTGATCAGGAAGGTGATGCAAGAGAGGGCTTTGACTCGCAGAGCGTCAGTCAGTGTTGTGTCACTGGCCACCTAAAGAACATGTCGAAAGTATTCAGCTAATACAATTGGAACGTGTCCTTTAAAATAAAAGTCTAAAATTGACTCATTGACTCCAAAGTCACCTCGAGGCAAAAGTGGACAATGTCTGCAATGTGAGGGACAATGACGGATACTTCAATCTCCATCAGCTCAATAAACACCTCCATGGCTTCAGTGGCTTGATCCTGGGAAAACAAAAACTTTTGGATGAGATCTTAATTGTAAAAAAAGACTTAAATATTATAATTTACCTCATTGGCCTTGATGAGGTGTTTGAGAGCAACAATAAGACCTGGGATGATCAAACGCATTTGTTTCTGGAGAACATAATAAGCCATGTTAGTCATTCCTGTTGTTATTATAAACACGATTATTGTAATTAAAGGTTCAAGAAAAGAGACTTCTAATTGGCCTCACCATTTCTTCAGTACCAATGAAAGCTGTTATCCCTATCAGGGTGAGGATGCAGTAATACAGCGCTGTGGGGTTGTTGTGGTCCTGCAGGGTGGTACTGAGCAGCTGCAGCAGCTCGCAGTAGTGAGGCTTGAAAGATGTGGGGTTGGACTCGACAACCTTATTCAACAGCAAGAGGCCAACCTGTTCAGACAAAATACATTTTTCAAATTCTAAATTTAAATTTTGACAATTTGATATCTTTTAAACTTATTAAATCATAAATTTTATAGGTTACTATTTAAAAACACACATACATAAGAAGTGTTTGTTTCTGAAAGCTCACCTGTCTGTCATGAGGGTTTGTACTCTTAGTTGCCTGACTTAGAAGCTGCAGCAGGGCAGGCCAGCGGTCGGGTGTCTCGTGTTTGACCATGACTGCACACAGCTGGGAGAGTGCATGCTGCACTGTGTGACTGCAAACAAAGGTGGAAAGGTCACAACACGCCACGCGACATTTCATGTTGAATGCAGCAACATAACTGGTGATTAAGTCGAAATGCTTACTCGGTTTCCTGCATGAAGGCTTGCAGAACCACCGCTTTGAGGCTAAATGATAAAAGGTTACATTACCATCAGAACTAGGTCACCAACATAAAAAATATACTCTTTTTGAGAGGAATGAAATTCAAAAACTATGCAACCTTTCTCTGTCATTGGAGTTGATCTTCTTCCAGTGCTTCTTTACTTTGAGCCTTAGTGTCACTGTTGCTGTTTGACGAATCTGCAAGTCAACAGTCAAAACAGATGGTTATGTTTTCAAAGATTAAAGCCATTAAAGCACAATACAGAAAAAAAACTGAAAATTTGCCTGAATATTTACTTCTAAATATCAAGTTTATATCTATAACTTTCAGCTTTAAATGACTTTTTAGGACTTTAAAATAAAGAAAATAGTCAAAAGGTGATGGCTATTCCTAAAGATCCACTTTGATGAAAACTGTGCTTTTGGTGTTTTTAAATTGTTCTTGTGGCATTTTTCTGATTATGGAGGACAATTATAAAGAAAATTAAGCTAAAATTTGTATTTCTGTGTATATTTTGTATTCAAATTGCTATTCCAGAGTATTCAAAAACATGCCATTTGAAAAAAATTGTAGTTGTGACGAAGGCGCAACAATTGGCAGCTTCCTGTTCTGCTCCATTCTGATGTATCTACTTGTAGACAACTAGAATCAAGTATGTCCTTGTTATTTTCATCCAAGCTGGCTCAAAACTGTACAGCTGGATAGCTCCAACATTGCTCGCCATTTTTGTTGCACCTCTGTTAGGTTGGGGTTGTGAGGGGCTGTAAGCTAGCGGGAAGGAGTGTAAATAGATTAGCAAATTTCTAATGAACTACTGCCAGTCTGGAGAAACTAGGCCTTAGAAAAGACTGATTGTTTGATTTAGGATAAAAATGGTATAATCATAATAATAATTAAAAAAAAAAAGAATACTACTGGGAACGCTTTTAAAATTAGATTTAAAAAAATTAAGTTAGTCTTTGAGAGTTTCCAAAAGAAGTGCTTGCCATCTGGACGTTAAAAAAATCAGCTATTTGTATATAAAACTTTGAAATTTAGGGATTATACTTAAATCTAGATTGCATTGAGGTGTAGTAGAATAAGAGGAGTTTCTCAGATCCCAATCTTTTCTGACAAGTCTGCTATATCAGGAAGCAATTGTTCTCCATGGGTCATGTTTGTTTATAAATATAAATGTGTGTGTTCACATTCTGTAAATACCAGGGGGTTTTGGGAGCCGCTCAAGACATCACACAGGGCTGGTACAACGGCTGGGTCTTTGCAAGCCTGTTTCAGCTGGGCGGTGGCCTAAAAATGGGACAAAGGGAGGATGATGCATTTATACGGGGTGCAACTGAATGACAATTGTCAGGAAACAAGACAGTTAATGTAACATGAAGTTTTTAAGCTAGCTAAGCCACTGACATCCACTGGAACCAGTCATTGGCAGAACTTTTTGGGGGTTACCTGCTGGATAGCGGCATTGTCAGGCTGTGTCAGCTGTAAGAGAAGTCGCTCGAGTTCCTCTGACATCTTTTACGCCTTCAGTGAATCTTTTTACACCCGTTACAGTAAGTCTATTAAAAAATACAAAAATAACGAAGGAGATTCCGTTATCCAACGCGTTGGCTGCGGGGACGAGTTGTACGTAAAATCGAGTAGTTTTCTTCTACTTCTTAAATGACGTTTATGCGTTTGTCGCAAAAACGCGGCTACAAACGGTCAAGAAATGTTCGAGGCTCGAGCTCTGCTTCGACACCGGCACGCGGGACAGTTGGAACAGCCACCAGAGTTCCATGCGTGTTGCGTTAAAGGGACCTGGGAATTTCAGAGTTTTGAGTGAGACAAAAACAAGTCAGCGCCCTCAGATGGAGAGGAAGACAACCTGCAATATATTTGAATCCATTCAAATCTCTCTTTTTTCAGAGGCTTTCGAAGACAGAAAAGAATAGGCAATTGTCAACCCAGACAAAGTTTGCATGAGAAACAAATATTAACCAAAGTATTCACTTTTATCAGACCCGATGACAAGTAACAGCATCATGAGGCTCCTCTGGTCTTGATGACAGCACAAACCAGACACTAAAAAGGCTTTAAATAGTAATTTAATCAATAATTCATTTTAAATCCCTGAACAAGAACACAACAAATAAATGAATAAATAAATACACAAATAAAAAAATAAATACATAAATAAAAAAATAGATAGATAGATAGATAGATAGATAGATAGATAGATAGATAGATAGATAGATAGATAGATAGATAGATAGATAGATAGATAGATAGATAGATAGATAGATAGATAGATAGATAGATAGATAGATAGATAGATAGATAGATAGATAGATAGATAGATAGATAGATAGATAGATAGATAGATAGATAGATAGATAGATAGATGGATGGATAAAACAATTGTTGATGCTCTGTTTAATTAAACTTCATTCACCAATTAAAATAATATATGTTTACCTTTTAAAATGACCAGGAAATCATTCTCAAAATAGAATAATAAAATGTAGAGTGGCAGTCTTAAAAATAAACTATTAACTTTTTACTGATTAGTAAGCTTTTGTTTTGAAAGGTAAACAAATGTTTTCCTTTATGAACTGCAAAGCGACTAAAAGGACATCAAAGTTTAAAAAAAAATGTCTTTCTTCTGCTCTCAGGTCACTATCTTGTGCACACAATTTGTATCTTGTGTATTTTGTCAATGTGATTTTGTATTCTTGGAAATAGAGTTGGAATATAAAACTAAATCAAACCGACCATCATGAATGTACTGCTACAGAGTCTTTTATAAATGTTAAAGTAATGTTGGTTCAGGTCTGACTCCTAAACTCTGAGATAGCCGCATTTAGTTATCAAACCTCACAGTGATGCTAATGCACTGCCCACCTGTTTACCCTCACCCAATGCACACTGGACACCAACTCCACTCAGTTCCTCACAGGATCAGACAAACACACCCTGTCCATCTGGTGACTGGATTGAAATGCTAAATGTGCCATTAGGGTCACTCTTCTCATCTCATTCCAGCATTTACAGATTATTTTCATATCAATGCAGCACAGGGAGGAAAAACACAGACAAGACTGAGAGGCTAACTAGCACTAATCTAATTCATCTTTATGAAAAGGGATGTAAATAGAGAGAAAAAAGCTTACAGACATGTCCAAGTATGCACAAAGTTTTATTTTTAGAAAAAAATCATTGTCCTTGTTCTGCATTTCAAACTTTTAAACTGATATTTTCAAAAGAGTCAAGCCCCAAATGAACAATAATAGTTTTTACATCAAATATAAACATATACCCCTAAAGCTTGCTTGATCAGGAGATTTCTTTATAGCTGGTTGTGCAACTAACAAGGCAACATCCTGAATGTATCTAGAAATCTATAAATGCTGTCTTTGGTCTACCACTACAGTAACAAAGTGCTAAGAAATCTAAACAGGAAATAAAACAAACATGCAAAACCATAAAAGGAAAAGTCAAATTTAGAAGTGGGTTTTAAAATCTTGATTTATGTAATGTTACAAACAGTTCTATTTGCATAGGCGATACACAATCATCCATGGAGTGATGCAAATCCTGAATCAATTCTCCATATATTACTAAAAAAAGGAGGAAAGAAGATATCTCCCCCTAAATCCAATGGGTGCTAAAAAATATATTGATTATGTTATGGTTATGATTATGATGTGCCAAATGTACCTTTACCTGCTGTAAACGTTACAATTGGCATCTGTCAACATAAATGCATAAATGAAAACATCAAAATTAGACAACCCTAGAATCTAGCCAATCTAGCAATTTATATTATTTTATATGAGTCTTCCACAAAGGTATTTAATTCTTAAAATCATTTTAAAAAATGAAATGTATGTATGTAAAATATATATGTATGTATCAAATCAAACAAAGTTTCTAATTTGTAGTGAGGAAGCTGTGAATTTGCAATAAATAAAGCGATTTTATTTTGAAAATTTCCCCGGTGTTTTATTTTGAACCTAGTACTTAGCTTCCTTTCTGTTGACTTGATGCGTCTGGCTAAAGTGGAAAACTGACTTCTTGATTAATATACAATAATTTTCTGAAATAAAACAGCACCATTTTTATTTGGTTTTATCAACCATTTGGGGTCTGGTTGGGGGAGGGAAGAAAAGCAGAAAAATCCAGATTATTTTAAAATATGCCTCCCAGCAACAGAACCTCAGGGATTGGTCCCAAACCTAGGCACACCTTCAGCAGAGGCCACGCCCACACACCTCTTTATAAACAGCCGCCTGCAAGGCTGCGGGCGGTATCATGACAGAACTCTTTTATATCATTTTATTTTTATTTTAGCGCGCTCTTAAATTCGTGGTCCTGTTGAGATTTTGCATTTTAAGACGAAAATTCTCCTTTTTTTTTTTTTTTTTTTTTTTTGCTAAATAATGGCGGAGTGGAAAACTCAGGTCAACTACAATTACAACCCTGCTTTCCATGCGTACACCTACGGCTTCTTGTATCAAGCCGGGCCCGAGCAGAACCACGGCAGCGGCTGGAGCGAAAACTCCCAGCAGAACGGCTTCAACAGTGGACTTACGCAGGCTAACATCCCCGCTAGAAGCCGGGAGGTGTCCCCTCCTCGTAGCCCGGAGCAGCAGCCTGAAAACGGCCACTACTACCAGGACTCCGGAGTGGTGTACGTGAGGGAATCCCAGACGGGGCGCTTGGTTCTGGCGGGACCGCAACGGGTCGGTTACGACGGCGGCGATTCTGCCAGCGACTCCGAGGCGCACACCTCACCGGGTGAGTACAGAAATATTTATTTGAGCAAATTCTGCCATGGAACCTGTCTTCCTACTGCTTTTATTCAAAAATGGCGCCAGTGTCTGGGTAACAAATTTGAAGTGGCGCCATCTAGAGGCGGGGAATAAGAACAGCACCTAAAGAAATCAGCAGAATTTTTTTTTTTTTTTTTTTTTGAAAATGCACTAAAAACATTTTTTTTTTTTTTTTTTTTAATTACAGATTCTTGGAGTTCTGGTAGCAACCACGAAAGAAGTGTTCCCCAGACCGATTCTGCAATTTGGGTCAAAAATGACTCCAAGACAGGAGCAACGAGTCCAGACCACAGCGGGGATGTGTCCAGCTCACTCATGGACGAGTCCCAATCATTTGCAGTGCAGCACAACGGGGATGCAAACGGTTCTGTACATGCACCCTGCACTGCCACAAAGAAGCAAAGCAGTGGAATCCCGAACGCCCCAAAAACAAAAGTCCGAGCTGCTTTCTCAGAAATTCAGATGAACACTCTGGTTCAGCGCTTCAGCATGCAGAGATACCTCACTCCAGCTGAGATGAAAAACCTGGCTGATGTGACTGGGCTAACCTACAAGCAGGTAATATTACTTGTAGTATGAAACAATAATGATTTAAAAAGTACTTTTAATTAATGTTTTTTTTTTTTTTTTTATTAAAGGTAAAGACATGGTTTCAGAACCGTAGGATGAAGCTGAGGAGGCATCAGAAAGATACCAGCTGGGTGTCAGAACGATATGCAATCAACAAAGACGACACTGCTACGGACACTGCATTCACAAACATGACTCCACATGTACCCCCTGTGAGTACAAGTGTTTTAAATTTTCTTATGAATCATGATTCAGAGCTATAATATTTAATCCCTCTATGTTTCAGTATCAGGGGGATGGGATGTCTCATCTTCGAGAACACTACAACCAGCAGATGATGGGTGCAGCTTTTAAGAACGCCCCGCAGAACTTGGCCTTCTACCTAACTGCCATGGGCAACCGCAATGGAACTGCTGGTTACCCGCCGTGGTCCTCCAGCCAGGCTGCTGTACCCAGCAGACCCCAGGTACCAGGATGGCCCATGCCGCCGGGCCGCGGTCAGTTTGATTTCCGCCCGCTTCCATACGACTCCGCTGGCACCGCCTCTTTGAACAACTTCGGGCGCAACGCAACCATCGAGAGCAAGGACGGGGAGTCTGACGGATCTCCCAATGCTGCTGCTTTGCATAATGCTGTCCAATGACCTAAACGACGACAGCTGATGTTCAGTTTAAGAATGTTCGGCGACACCAGATCAGTTTTACCTCTGGATGGGAGTTCAAACGCTTAGTACTGTTCTGTAGCATTTCAATAGTTTTATTTTTATATGCTACTATTTAATGAATGTTGCTGTTCATTTGTTTTTTTTAAGGCTCTGATACAACCTTTGCTGTACGCTGTCATGTGATGATGCTACGCCGGGCTGCATTTTTTATCATTTTTCAATAAAAAAAAAAGTTATTGGATTAAGTTGAAGTTTGTCATTTTTTTCAATTAATTTCTATATTAAAAGAAAAAACCTCAACACCAAACTTTTGTATGAAAAGTACTTTATTCAAAAGACTATTTACACCAGAGCTGGAATCCACAATTATAGAATACAAGATTGAGCAACAGAGGGAAATTTTGACCATTATCCACTGCAGGGACACAAACCTTTGGAGCACGCTCAGAATGATTTCTTTTGCATCTAATATGGGGGGAGTGTTAATAACCACTTTTGTTGAAGAATATAACAAAGTGCACGTATTGGTCCTGCCTACCCTTGATTGCCGAAGCGGATGATTCCCCACACAGCAGTACTTCATATTAATTTATCCCCAATTGTCCCTTAAATTCTAACTTGATCCCATCATCCCCTTAGATCTAATATAATCCTTCCAACTATCCACCATTTGCTTGTATGAACTTAAAAGGTCATCAAGTTCAAGGCCCCTTTTTTCTGGTCTTGTTAAACCAGCTGCTGAGCTGTAAAGAATACAGTACGTTTGTAATGACTTCTTCAGATTTAATCCATTTTGAGGCTGCGGTAGATGTAGCGGATAAAAGCGAGGGATGACCAAAAGGACACGCTGCCCAGCATCAGGGAGAAGACCAGCGCCGTGAGCAGGGAGTATCCGAAGAACTCTGTGCTCTGCACCAGCCCGCTCATGGAAGACCGGTTCCTGTAGTAGAAAACCGAGTAGACAAAGATGAAGACACCCGTAGAACCGGTGCTGAGGACACTCCGCCACCACCACTGGTAGTCCTCGCCCGACAGCAGGAAGTAGGTCAGGGCCACAGAGATGCAAGCTCCCACCGACAGGAGGATTGCAAAGACGCACAGTAGGATCCCGTAGAGGGTGTAGTGCTCCCTGCCCCAAACCGTGGCAAAAATGTAATACAGCTCCACGGAAATGGCACTGAAAAAAAGATTAGAGAGTCAAATTTAGAGGAATGAAGCCAATCCAATGACAGTTATTTAATCGGCTTGAACATCTGCATTGTCTGCACACCTGAAGGGCAGGAAGCCACCGATGGCCATGTGAACCACCGTGTGCTTGTACCAAGGCTGCGGGGGGATCTGCCGGGGAATGTTACGGGTGCGGCACGGTGCCTGGAAGCTACCAGCTCGGTTCTTTCCCACGATGCCGCCGATGACGGTGAGGGGGAAGCCTACCAGCACCCAGGCGCCCAGAAGCAGGAGAACGGTGGTGGCTGGCAGAGCCTGGGTGGAGCCGCTCCACCAGTGGATTGAGTTCACTACACTCCAAGTGATGAACAACGGAGCTGTGGGGGAAAAAAAGGAACATGTACTCATCATTTGATGCTAACTATAAAATAAAATAATATTTTGTGAGTAACATTAAATTACAACACAGCCAGAATTTTAATTTGAAATTCAGTCAGCCTTTATTTTAACATTAAAATCCCACCCCCACCTGATAACGATCCTGTTAAAGGGTTAAATCCAGGGTCGTTTAAAAGCATCCAGCATTAACATAACCGGTTTTATTTAAACACTATTGGACCCAGACAGCATCTGCATACCCAGCATTAAAAAACAAAGTAAGGTGGAGGAGCTCAAAAGGCACTTAGGCACCTAGGCAAGTTTATTTGTACAAAAACAATTCAAAGTGCATCAACCATAAAAAGAAACGAAAAAAAATGTATATTAAAGGAGTAATCATCAAAATAAAAATGGAAAGAAAGTTTAAAAGATTAACACCTGAATAAAACCTATGCAGCTAAGAAGTAGTGGGTCTTTAACCTGGAATCTATTTAGAAAAAGGGTTTCTGAAGGTCTGTTCCAGATATTTATTGAAGCTGAATTCTCTACTGGCACCTCCAAGGGAAAAAAAATGAAGTTAAACTTATACATAAAGAAATTCAATAAAAAAATAAAAAAAACTGCAGCAAAACCCTATTCTCCATATTTTGTTTTCATCTTTTGCTTTAAACGCTTATTTATCAAACTTAGAAATATATGTATTTTCATTTTAATTTAAAATAAAAGTTTTTTTTTAACGGAAAAAATTAAGAGAAAATTACTGTTGGAAGCGTGTACTTATGAGAATATTCACAAAAACTCTGAACTTCACCACATCAACATTCAGAAGTTAAGTAAAAAAAAGTAAATTTGAATGCAATGTCACATCACATTATACAACTTCACCTAGTTTTCATTAACTAAGTCTTCCTCATTAAAATGATTTTGTTTTCAAAAAATAATTAAACTACACATAAAAAGTGAAGAATTCCTTGTTTTTTGACGTTTCTTTTAGCGGGCGCCACCACAAATCATCCATCTCAATCTTACTCAATTTTCTGGATACTTTTTGTTCACACAAAAAAACCTCATGTCAATAAATCCATGAACCTCCTCTTTGGTCTTTATTTTAGGCCTCTTCCCTTGTGTTTCCAACCTCAACATTCTTTTACCAACATCAACATTTCCAAACTATCTCAATCAACATAAACCTCTAACATGAGCTGTTCTTTGATGGAATATTTCTTCAACCCATTTGGAAGATATATGGTATTCTGCATTTAAATGAAAGTTTTTTTTGCTGATCACCACTAGCTCTGTGGAGAAATTGGTGTCGTAACTGGTGTTGGTGTTAGACAGGGGCAGAGCAAACCAATGAGATTAGTCGTTAGAGATGGCACACAGGCTTTTTACTATTGTCCAAGATATGTAAAGAGTGACGCCATTTTGGACAAGTATAAAAACAATGAGACATGGCTTAAGAGACACAGTAAAATGACCATAAAATGCTTAATTTTAGTAAGATTTTAAAAAGGAGAAAACTCTGATGATTACAAAAATAATTCCCAGGTCATGTTAATAATGTTTTTGTATAAAGTGCAACAGAGGAATGCAATTTCAAACCTTTTAATAAATATGTAGGTTATTAAATGGGACACACAATGCATACCTGATGTATGATTGGGATTTCATGCAAATCTACACACAGACTGTTTTAGACTGTTAGACTCCTCAATCTGTGTTTGTAAACAGATCGGTAGGTAGTTGACATTGCTGTAGACCTCTAGCGCCTGTTATTTATGGCCCGGTCCATGCTCAGATCAGCGTGACACAGTCTGAGCAGACTGAGAACAGTGCAGCGCGGTTGACAACCGCACCGGTCCCAATGGCCCTGCAGACGGGAGAGAAATGGCTCAGCGAGCGCTCCATCCACAGCCCCTGAGCGGCGGGGTCCAGGCACACAGCGGCAGGGACTTATTATACACCTGGAGCTGGTTCCAATGCAACGCTGCGGGGTAAATTCATCCGGCGGCTGGGGACTGGGGGCTCCAGTTTGATAAGTGGAGTCCACCTAGCTTCTATCAGAAGGACTTTGTCACCAACGCGACAGCAGGCAGGCGGTCTTTCATATGCCCACCGCACTGGAATTCAGCGCAGATGCGCTCTTCCCTCGTTGCTACCAAGGAAATCTTGGTTTGTGTCTTTTCCTCCACTTAGTAGTCTAATTACCAGCAGGTCGTCTGGCCTGATCTGGGGTCTAAACACGCATACAGAAAAGATTGGTGGTCCTGCCCGAAAAAGTGGAAATAGCTGCCACATTAACTTTAAAGGAGCCCTACCATGAAAATTTTACTTTGTGAGGTTTTAAATGCATTTTACTGTCTATTCCTCACTATAAAGAACCTCAAAACAGCACTTTGATCCGTTTATGCATGTAAGAGTAATCCTCTAAAAACCTGCAGCAGCCCATCCCATACCCACGAAAACGAGCAATTGGAAACGTGCTGACGTAAGATCGTTGCCAACAGCTCCCTCCAGGAAGAGTCTGTGCTGCAAGCTCCGCCCCCCCGACTACAACGAAAGCACACCCACCTTCTCCGTGGAGTTGTGCCAGGAGATAACTACCTTCCTGTACCAGGAACCGCTACCGGGCCCATTTTTTAATTGTAGTCTCGGTTCGTTTCCAATTAGACTGATCTTCTGTTCGCTCTGAGATTCCGTAGTCTGAATATGAAACGAACAGAGAACAGAACAACTGAACCAAAACGGCCACCATACCCGACAGTCACGTGATGTAAACACGTTAGAAATGAGGTGATTGGTGAGCCGCGGACAAATGTAGAGCATTCATTGTCATATTATCCAAAAGGAAATAATTGTTCCACCTACTTTCTACTTCATAGAAAATTTATTTATACGCCATTGAAAAACCTATAACTCACTTTTCTGTGTCTCCTACGCGGCGCGTGCCGGCTGCTGCCGTGAAAGCTCTATTGTAGTTTCAACAGAATTCTCTTAAAAACAAACCATAAAACCACAATAATGACACGGAAAATCATTCAAATGTAGTCGAACGAATTCATGCTCAATAAAACAACTTTTAACATGATCCACATTGATTCTACCGACGTGTTGTTTAGCGTGCATACCTGTAGCGTCCCCAGTGACCGTCATGCAGGATTTCTCATACCAGCAGTAAAAGTGTTGAACCTGGCCTTCATACAGAGTCTTAAAATCCATCAGCAAAATAAAAAGTTAGAAAATGGGGACAAATCTAGACAAGATTTTGCAAACAGCAGCGCATCCATCTTTCTTACAGTTTTGTTTACAAATTTTGTTCATTCTGGAGAGGCCGGCTCAAGGATGACGTTGTGAAATGGGCGGGATCGACAAGGAGCAAAATGCAGAGGCTTAGAAATAGTCTTTTTACTTCCGGGTATAAAAACGGGCCACAAAAATGACTCGTTTTTCATAAATAATTTGTTTTTTAGTGTTCCCAATGTAATATCTGATCATATATATGGATATAGTTTACTCTGAAAGGCTGAAGAAAATTATGCGTAAGTAGATCAAAATATACCGCTCTGGGTTGTTTATAGTGAGGAATGAGAAGTATAATACACTTAAAAGCTCTAAAATGCGGTTTTTCATGGTATGACTTCTTTAAGGACTAAAATCCAACGAGAGCCACAGAGTCCTCACGTCAAAGTTAGATAAATACACTTTATGTTTTTGTGGCCAGTCATTTATAAAATATGGCTTTAAAATAATTTCTACACTTGAGTTTTTCTTTTTTAAATTAACTTATTTTACTTCTGAAAGCAGCTTATACCATGTCCTTCCAAAATAAAAGGCATCTTGTGTTTGATAAGATCCTCCAGCTGCAGCAGATTTACTTGAACTAAAAATGCAAAAACATCTTTTCTATCATTATGACTTGTGTTCCCTATCATTTCCCTTGCATATGAACTTGACTGAGATCTTTTGTTTTTTGAAAATTAAAATAAATATTGAATAAATGATGATGCCAGTAGCTATGTCAGAATTCACTACATAGTGTGTTTGCCTTTTTCTGGTGCTTTCCGAATCTACCGATTCCAAAATCGAGTGCACTAGAAATTTCACAGAAGTCTTTGCGAAAAACTAGCGTGTATCAATGCTCACTAGATTAGTGAATATAGACCACAATGCATTGTAGTTCAACAATTTTGAAAATAAAAGGTGTTTTAATGTAATTTTTTAATAAATCATTCAGATTTTTACCATCAGAACACAGTGGAGTCATAAGTAAATGCAGTAAAATGTTAGTATGTATTCGATTTTAACTTTATGAAATCTGTGACTCTCATGGCTGTGCTCCTCCCTCATCCATGCAGTCTGTGGAGAGATTCAGTCAGGTGACACTTGTTTACCTCCCTTTATTAGGAGCTGCCGCCCTGCAATCTGTGTCAGCTTGTCTCATAGAAGTTTAGAGCAACGACCCTATTCATGAGAACTTTTGATACTGACCCTTTAAATCTGTATCTGAGAAATCCCCTGCACTGGAACCTTCCAATCCATGAGTCTTGCTCCAGCACCATTGCCACCTGCCGTTTCCTCATTCTACTCGGACAACCTGAAGGAGATCCTCACACACACCGCCCTCAACGTCAGCACTCTGCCGTGCACCCCTCCACCTCCACTGTGGCACCATCTGTTGATCACTGTTCATGAGTTGTCACCGCCAAGTAAGATCTGAACTTCTTCCTGTCTGATTTCACATGCCTCCTCCTGCCTGCGGTCCTAACTTCTCTCATTCCTTAGTGCCTGTACACCCCTTGCTGACCAAAGGCTGTCACCCCAGAATACTTCGTCCTGCCTGAGCCAAATAAACTCTTTATTCACCCATTCCATGCCTGTGTTCATTGGAGTCCACTGTTACGTCCCTCCTTAAGAAGGCAGAAGAAAGTGTGTAACATAAAATATAATAAATAACCGGCCAGGGATAAGATGGGGACACAGCTGTTTAATAGGGTGAAAGGTGTCTCAACATAAAACAAAACAAAACACCAAAAGGCAAAATGAACCAAAACTAACAGGAAATTTAAATTCTCAGGCTTTATAGCAGTCAGTAAGTAACAAAACAGTCACCACACACAACTACCCAACCAACCCAAGAAACTACAAGAGTAAAGTTAACAGACAAAACTAGAATAAATACACCAGGGGGAAACCAGAGGCTTTTCACAAGTTTGGCCAGGTAGGCAGCAGGGGCAGGCTGATAATCTAATTCCCCACTCAGGAATTCAGCCGCCACTAGAGCAGAGCTTCCTGGCTGATTTTAACTTTCCCTCCCAGCTCAGGGATTGGGTCAGAGTCATTGGATTTTGTGGATGTGCCGATACTGAGTCCGGATCAGATATTTTTGTAACATATTTAAAACATGAACAAATTGAATGAACACATTTGTGTTGTTCCTTATTTATATTTCCTTAACCTTCTTTTATCATTAAAAACTTAAATAGAACACTTCACACTTAGCTTTATTAGCCAAGTAAGAATAGAGCAAATGTAAACTCTGGGTGGGGGTGGGGGTCATATTTTCTTGTTCTATAAGAGATAATTAGTCATGTGAGAAAGTTTAGTGACTTTAGCTTTAATATCGTTAGTTATTTTTAAACAAATGTGATTCATGTCCTCATTTAGACTTATTAAAAAATAAATTATGACTTAGCATGAATTTGATGAGTGTTCATGACTAGCTCATATCAGTATTAATTTTCATTTATTAGTTGTTTGTTTGTTTGTTTTTAAGTTATGTGCTTTTTAAGTTCTTAAGACATCACATTTTCGGTTTTATTATCAGAGTAGTTAATTTTCTTAACTTTTATTTCTCTTTCAAATAAATAAAACAGGCATATCAAAGGACAGCTCGGGTCCTAAGGAATTAAATCACGGCGCTAGCGTGTAGCAGTTGCCGTTTAGCCATCTCTCTGCAGCGCAAAGAGCATAACATTACAAGAAATAAAACTGTCTTTTTCTGTTGGAATGCGTTTAGAGGTTGTTGTTCAGAGACATTAGCTGTCAGTTTAAAGCGTTTTCAAAAGAGTTGATCCCGGAAGTTTGAATCCGTGATCGGCTAGCTAGCAAGCTAACAGCTAGCTAGCTAGTTTACATAAGTTTTCTGCTTGAAGTGCGTTTTCCGGGAATAACATTTTGTGATCTGTTCGTGACATGCAGACTTCTAGTGGAGTATTTATCAGGAATAATAAGCTTGAAATATAAAGCGCTCATCATAATAAGAATAAATTAAATATATTTGATCCTGATCGGACAACGGAGCCCGATTTTGATCAGTCCTCAATCACTGATCAGGCCCGATTTCCGATCACGTGATCGGATGGGACATCCCTACCTTTCAGTGATATTATATCCGGCGTTTAGAGGAAAGAAAAATAGGGAGTATCGTGTCTGAATTGCCTTTAAAATCCAGGGCACTTAATAGTGTTTTTGGTTGTTAGGGGTAAGGTAGGGAATTCGGACATAGCCAGTATCTAATGGTGTCGGCACTGACTGATGACGTCATCAAAAAATGATGACGTCATCAAAAAATGATGACGTCATCAGAATGCTTTTGATGTTTTTAAGAGACAGAATGATGAGGTCATCAATTGTCGTTATGATGTCATCAAGCATCATATTGTCAGAAAAAAATCTTAAATGCTTAGATCAATGAGCCTCAGGCTACACTCTCTAACAGTCAAAATTTAAGACTGTATCTCAAGAACAAGCAAATAAGTCAACAGTCATCCAAAGCAACCAAGGATGAACAGAGTCAGGGACAGCATTTTTTGGAGCTCTCCAGACGAGAGCCCAAAATTAGGTCCAGAGGGAAGGAAAAAAATTCCCAAAGAGAGGTTTGTTCAAAAAATGGTTTGGATAGAACAAGATTCTTCCATGACTGAAACAGATGAGAGCATCATCAAAACAACAGTGGAGGAACCCAAGCCAACGATGGAAAAAAACGCTCTCATCAAAGAAACTTCCACTAACAAAAGTGAAACAAGTGGAAGTAGCGGCTCCAAATATGATCAGATGAGACAGAAAGAGCTGAAGGAAATCAGAAAAAAGAGCAAAGCTCTAATAGAAAAGATGGTGGAAGATTTAATCAGCTTAATTCTGGATCAACAGAGGATGTACTTGCCTCAAACAGAGCGTCAAATTCGCCACAAGTGGCTATTTGACCGACTTTGGATTGAAGCGGAGACGATCCACTGTCACATCAAAGAGGAGAAGTTTAAAGGTTTGCATAAGGTCCTTTACTCAGACCTGTGCAAGCTTAAACGATTAGAAAATCCCATTGTGACTTATTTGGAAAAGAAAGAAGCTCTCTTTGGAGATAATGTGGCAATGCGTTTTAGAAAATATATGGTGAAGAAGCCAGGTTTTTTGAAACGCGTCAAAAGCAGAATGCCACAAAGCCAAGACATCTCTCCAAGGCTGATGACTTCTTTGGCCAGACCCCCACGGGAAAAAGTCACTTTGAAAAAAGTCGGTGTGAAAAAGGCACAAAATCCTATAAAGGAGGATGTGCGGGACAAGGAGAACTGTCATTTACTGCTGAACGAGTATTTGACAAAAATAATTCCCAGTCTGTTTTTCAATGCGCACACTGACTGTTCTCAAGAGAACTTCAACAAAATGTACCAGAGATTGTACGAAAAACTGTGGGGTCTCTGTCAAAGTTACAGTTTTAAGATCCAAACTGTAAACATTGACAAACTGTGTAAAAAAACAGTAAAGGAGCTGAAACACAGGGTTCGTCAGCCAGAGTACTTTTTACTGAAAGGGCTGAATTTAATAGACCCTGTATCAGATGACATCTTTCTCCACATCTTTGAGAAACACATGCTGAAGGAGAAATCCAGAGTGGCCAAGTTCTTCAGCTCAATTGCAAAGTTTCTCGCAAGGCCTTTCAGCAAAAAGGTGTTTGATCAAGAGGGTTATCTCTTGTAAAAACAACAAAAAAGTGGTTAAGTTCTGCTCTGGTGGCAGGACTTTTCCACACTAGGTTGCTGTAGGGAGTCGTTAGAAACTTGTAGGATTGTAAAACACTTGTAGGATTTTTAGGGTGTTGGATATTATAGATTTAAACAATTGTAGGATTTATTAAAAAAAAAAATAATAAAATAAAAATAGCTAAGGGTTTCCCTGCAAGGGTGTTAGATATTATAGATTTAAACAATTGTAGGATTAAAAAAAAAAAAAACATAGCTGAGGGTTTTTCACTGCAAGGGTGTTAGAAATTATAGATTTAAACAATTGTAGGATTTATATATAAAAAAAAAAAAAAAAAAAAAAACAAAGCTAAGGGTTTCCCTGCAAGGGTGTTAGATATTATGGATTTAAACAATTGTAGGATTTATAAAAAAAAAAAAAAAAAAAAAACATAGCTAAGGGTTTCCCTGCAAGGGTGTTAGATATTATAGATTTAAACAATTGTAGGATTTATAAAAAAAAAAAAAAAAAAAAAATAGCTAAGGGTTTCCCTGCAAGGGTGTTAGATATTATAGATTTAAACAATTGTAGGATTAAAAAAAAAAAAAACATAGCTGAGGGTTTTTCACTGCAAGGGTGTTAGATATTATAGATTTAAACAATTGTAGGATTTATAAAAAAAAAAAAAAAACATAGCTAAGGGTTCCCCTGCAAGGGTGTTAGATATTATAGATTTAAACAATTGTAGGATTTATAAAAAAAAAAAAAAAAAAAAAAAACATAGCTAAGGGTTTCCCTGCAAGGGTGTTAGATATTATAGATTTAAACAATTGTAGGATTTATTAAAATAAAAAATAAAAAATAAAAAAAGTAAGCTTAGTTCTGCTCAGTAACAAACTAGTAGCATGAGCTTTCCCTGCAAGGGTGTTAGATATTATAGGTTTAAATAATAGTAGGATTTATTAAGAAAAAAAAAAGCTTAGTTTTGCTCAGTAACAAACTTGTAGCATGAGCTTTCACTGCAAGGGTGTTGTTAAATATTATAGGTATAGATAATTGTAGGAAGTAATTTTAGATTAGTTGTATGTTTTCTTTGGTTTTCCCCCTCCATCAGCTGTGCAGCTTTAACCTTAGTTAATTTATGGATTGTGGAGAGGGTGGTAAAACAAGGCACTCTGTCTAAACAGGAAAATTATAATAGACGGTGCCCCTTGTCCCTTCAAGGGCAGGTAAATAAGAAAGCAGAAAAAAAACTGCAGTTCATTTCAAATCACATTTTTGATAAATGTGTAAATTTTTCCCCTCCGTGAACCACTACCTTAACGTGGTGAAGGGGTTTGCGAGCTCTTCTGATCCTAGGTACTAAGATGTCAAGGGATAAGGCCTCTAGCATGGCCTCCTATTGCAATTTGGTCCTAGGTGAAGAGCCAGACTAAGAGTGGTTCCTTTTCAACTTTTGTTTCAGTGTCTCAGTATTTGAACAGCCCTGTCCCCAGGAAGTTTTTTCACATTATGCCTCTAGAACAAGGGTCGGCAACCTCGGGCACGCGTGCCACTGCTGGCACGCGGAGGGAAAGACAGTGGCACGCCGGGGTGTAACAACAATAAGCACTTTTGTCGTCTGTTTGCATTTTTTGGATTTGAAAAGAGTGATGCACTCTTCTCATAATAATCTTTGATCCCTCATGGCATCAAAAGGAAAGGGTCCAATCACACAGCGCTGTGCATGTGACGCCGCCCACCTATATAAATACCGCGGCTTTTTTTTCTTTTTTGTCACAAAACATTATAGTTTCACACAATGTCCGTAACTGTCCGCCTCAGTCAAATGATTTTATATAAGTGTCTGGAAAGCTCAGTTGGTTTGTGTAAGACCTGAGTTCACTTCCCAGGGCAGGAATGAGCTAGAATCCAGAGAGGGTCCTTAAACAAGACCCTTCACGCTGCTGCCCAGGTTGATCTCTCTGTACCTTAAAAATACAGTGTTGTGTTAGGAATGGCATTCGGCATAAAAACTTTCTGCCAAACCACTTGTGCCAATCAGTGAAACCTGATTTACTGTCACAATCCCTGGCTAGACAGGCTGAAGGAACGACAACAGATTTCGCATTACACTTGGTGATGGCACAGTTGTTAAGGAGAAAATTTCTAATTGGCACTTTCTGTCATAAACGTTGCTGACCCCTACTCTGGAAGGAGGGATGTCGTCACACAGTACTGGTAGACAGAAGGTGATGTCTGTTCCATCTAAGATGTACTTCACCTTTTTCAGCAGATAGAATCAGACTTCTGCTCTAAATGGAGAGACCTCCTTCTAGGCTAGAAGTCCCGTTCTGTCGACAAACAAAAATACCACAAGGACAAAACAGATTTCAGAGTATAAACATATTTCCTGTCCTTCTGTTATTCCCAAAAATGCTTTACTTGTGTTTTCCTTCACCACCTGCAGAAGTCCCATTGGCTAGAAACATACTAAGTTTGCACTTTTCTTCCATAAAAAGCAGATCCTGTGTAAGATTAATGCAATCGAAGAAGGCTTTAGAACAAAATTACACAAGACAAAGCGCATTATGTGTGTTGTAAGCGTGTGTGTACAAAAGACTCAAACGTTAGAAATGTCCTTCCTATAAGTCTCGTTTTTGTTTTTCAACATTTCTCCAAATCCAGAGCTTGAGGAGATCTGCCATGAAAGGCTCCTCCTTCAGCAATCACATCGATAGACGGCTGCAGATTCTGAAGACGTGTGCTATGCAACGTGACATTTTATGGACGATGGACACAACTAATACTGCTCCACGCTACCAATCAACCTAAAGAACATATTTCTATCCTTCAGAAAAGGTGGAGAATGCTAATGAAGAAGATTGGCCACCACCCCCACCTCCCGTTTGTGATGACAGGAAGCAGAAAGAAAGCTATTCACCTATGTAGGAGCGCCCTGGCAACATGAATGAGCTTCAGATTCTGCGCAGCCAAGTGCTCACAACACAGCAAAGGTAGCCACTGTTAACTAGACAACCCCATATCACCACAGAGTTAAGATGTCCAGAGGGTGATTGGCACCAGTCGTTATCATCGCTATGCTGAAGAGCCCCTTCCAACATTTCCATCCCCGATCAGGCTAGCTGTATGAGATGGCTGAAAAGGACACTTCCTTAAGTACTGAAGACTATTGTGAAGCAGAGTTGTTCCTCCTGAAGAGGGTTCAAGAGGATGTCTTCCACAATGAGCTAAAGCTTCTGAAGGGAAAAGATGGGGGATAATATTCAAATACCTCACCATAAGAGCTGTGCCCCTGGATATTCTGAGTTCCCAGGACACAGACTCCTTTCTAATGGCCCTCCGTGGGTGCGTGACACAGAGAGGAAACTCAGACCAGGGGACTCATTTCAAAGGTTGAGAGAGAGAGCTGAATGAAGCCTTTTCCTCTATGTCGCCAGACCTTACTCAGCCCCAAGTAAGATTCAGTTCCACTACAACCCCCTGCCTCTCCTCACTTTGGCAGCGCCTGGGAACGGGATCAGATCTGTGAAGACAGCACTCCACATCACAGTTGGGGCACAGCCCATCCAAGAGGAAGACCTCCGAACAGTGCTGATAGAAAGTATTTTGAACTCTAAACCGCTATGTGTCAGCCGATATCGGTGACCCCGATCCTGTGACCCCCCAACTGTCATCTGATGGGACAGTCAGATGAGCCAAAGGCGGTGGAAACAGTCGCAGTTGCTTACAGACCATTTCTGGACCAACTTCATCAAGTTGTACTTTCCAGGATTTCAAATAGGTCAGAAGTGGCGGTCCTCACCGGATCTAATAACTGAGGGCTGAGTCGCCTTGACTGTGGATCCCCAGCTCCCAGGGGCACGGTGGCCTATGGCAGGGGTCCCCAAACTACGGCCTGTGGCGCACCTCCACATTCATCCTTCTAAACTTTTTCAAGTAATGTTGTGACTTATATCTTAAAAATACTATTAAGAAATTCTAACAGATGTGTCTTACTGTCAATAACATTTTTCTCCACAGTACAAATGTAAACCAATTTAAACAAATATTTTTGAAAATTAACTTTAAATGTTTTATTTGTATTATTTTTTTATTTCCTTTTGGAACTTCTACTATGGAAAAGCATCAGTAACGTGGTTTCTCTGGATTAGAAAATGATCAAATTCTTCAGAGTCCTCTGTTTAGAGCTGAGGTTTTGTGGTGAGGGAAACTGTGGAATCTGACCTGAGAAAAGAGCAGATGTGAGGATGATGTTCCACACCCAGCGCTGGCCGTTGATCTGTGTGTAGAAGCTGCAGGAGACGTAGCCCGACACACAGCTGGTCAGAGCGTACAGGACGATGGCTGCAGAGTTTATGGCGCCGTGGCGGTGTACGTTGAACATTCCCAGCAAAGCCATAATGATAATAGCTGCAGGTCACATCACAGTCATCAGACTTACACAAGAGAAGTGACAGGAAGATGCTAAAATTTTGTGATTTGTCTTTACCTTATTGGTAAAATAATGCTTTAAACCAGCTTCTGCAGACTTGATCCTGAATGCTCACCTGTAGCAAGGGTTAGGAACTGAGCTCCGACTCCCAGCACAGCACACAGCAAGCTTTTGAAAGGAGGAAACCTGAAGACGTCAGTGTGGATGATTTTCCAACCGTTGTCTCCTTGGTCCAGATCGTCGCAGCTACCGTCCTCTTCCACGTTGTACCTGCAGACGACACAAAAGTATTTTTTCTGTGGGCCAAACAACACCTTCTTTATATACATACTTATGGGGAAAAAGTATTTTTAGTCACTTTCAATAAAAAATTAGCTTGACAAATAACACTCCATTTTAGACCATAATATATATATTTTTTGAAGTATCCACAGAAATATTCAGTTCTTTAGGACACTAAGTAAAATATTGAGAGAAATAAAATATATAGTGTCTGTTTTATATCTGTTGATATGATGTAAAAAAAAACTTTGTTAAAAAAAAATGCTAAGCTATGGATCCAGATTGTGTCTGTTGTTAAATTTCCTAAAACACTGCTCTGTTTGATCTTCCGTGTATTTAGTATTAAAAATATAACAAGTCAAAATGTTGTGGAGCAACTTCACAAGTATCTGCTCTCTCTTCTGTAAATGTCAAAGTGAAATGCAGCCACTGCGCAGTTAGAAAGAGGATGCAGCAGCAGCTTGACCTTCACGAGGGGTTCTGACGTGACCGGGGGTTCTTGCGGTGAAAGATGAGCCTCAGGGCCAAAGCAGAATTTGCAAATCACCAAAAATGGGCCAACATAAGAAGTAATGCAATCTAGAAGCACAAATCAGTCTCTTTTTTTGTGGTTTTTAAATTTGGCTCTTCGAAAAACAGTTAATATCAACCTAATGGTTACAAAACAGCTTTAGACAATCAAAGGATTAATCTATGAAAAGAATACAAAAAAAATTTTCCTGTCTCACCTGGCAAAGTCATTCTTGAGCACGCGCATGAGGATGATGATGACAAAGCCCAGTAACAGCACCACCAGAACCAGAGAGTTGATGATGGAGAGCCAGTGGATCTCCAGAGTTTTCGGGAAGAATGAGTAATCCCTAAGGCGCTCCGCTCTCCGGGAATAAGGTAGGTTGGACTCGTACCAGTGCACGCTGTAGGTGTGGGTCACCGTCAGGGTGCCCCCTCCCACTCCGACCCCACCCACTGCAGCACCCGCGCCCTCCTCTAAAGGGACAGGCTTCACGTCTTTCACAGACACATTGGCGAAGATCACAGACTCGCCGTTGTACTCGATGTTGAAGTCCAGGTGTGTCCACAAGCCCACCTGAAGACGTGAAAGACGAGATCAGTGATCGCGAGACGAGAACAGATCGGGAATCAGCGGATCGCTTGGTTACCTTGTGGCTGTGAGGCAGGAAGCCGCTCTCCTCTATGTATCCCACGAACCCCCAGATTGGTATTTCCGCCAGGACAAATTCAAAGTAGTACAGCTCCTCGATGGCTTCACGGAGCTGGTCAACCTGATGCACACAGATCAAACTGAGGTGTGATTCTGCACCCAGCTTTCAGTCACTGACACAATGAAACACCCTTTGATGCGCAGGGCTGCTCAGCAAACAGTTAACAATGAAATCCTGTTACAAACAGAGGACTAAGAGAGAAAAAGAAAAGCTAACAAACCACAAGGAGTTTAAATATTTAGCCAAGACAAATAAAAAATTATTAGTATTTTAAGTACAGCTACAGGTCTATTTAAAAGGGAATTATCTTTTCTTTTCAAGGAAGGTGTTTTACCTGTTTCTCCGACAGAGTCAGGTGACAGAGGGTTTTCTTCTCCACGTTCTCTCTGAAGCGGATCTGATACAAGGACTCTGCCATCCTGTCACCGTCCAGCACTTCCCCGAGACTCAGGGATTTGTGGTGCACCTATCCAGAGACATCAGAAAGACTCTCAGACACAGCCAACCAATCCAGGAGCAGCACATAAAATGTGTATTGCAGCTAATTAAACAAAAAGTGACGCAATCTAATCCAGTTTTAAACAAAAAGTGACGCAATCTAATCCAGTTTTTTGTGAAAATTTTCATTGATAAATTCAAGATTAAATAAAGTTACTGTACATAAACACGTATAGGTGTTTTAAAGATCATACACGTCACCAACTTTAACTTTTATTCTAAAAATTGACACTTCTATTGTATTAGTTTCCATATACAGTCAACTCAAATATTTCATCCCTTCCTGATTTTGAGAAGAAATTGACAGTCTGTCATCATCATTATCAACAGTAAAAGAGAGATAAAATGGCTTCATTGGGGAAAATAAGTATTTGAACCCTTTTGCCAGAAAGTCTTGGTGCTTAGTTCCAAAACCTTATTATCTATTATTACCTATTATAAAACACAGAAGTCAAACATTTCTTGTTGTTGATGATCAGGTTTCTGCACAAATCAGGAAGAATTTTTGTCCACTGTTCTTTCAAGTGATTTCTAAATCATTCAAACGTGGTGGTTATCACTTGGCAATTCAGAGTTTCAGCTCTTGGTGTAGGTTTTCTGTAGGAGTGGAGGTTCAGAGACTGGCTGGACCGCTCCATGACCGTACTCTGCTTCTTTTTCCAACATTCCTTGGTTGTCTTGGCTGTATGTTTTGAGACAGCATGTGGTTTACTCCTCTATTGTGGCTCTCTGATTAAAAAAAAGTAATGTTTTTAATTTTAAATAGTAACTAAAATAAAAAATAGGTGATAAAGTGAAAAAATGTTTTCAAATTTTATTCTATCAATTCACAAACAGTTGAAGAACATCACATTCATCACTCTGCGATGTTCCAACAATCCAGTTTGTACTTTAACAAAGTTAAGCTACAAGATTTTGACATATTTGTAAAGCCATGTATCACAAAAAGAAAAAAAAAATCAATCTGAGGTCAGTAAGGACAACATAAATTTATAGTCAAGGTCATTTGGCCAGATTTTCGATTTTTGAACAAACTGAAGTGTTTTAGGTGCCCCCTTAAGGTTCAATAAATACTGTGAGGTTCATTGAATTAGCTCTAATTTAATTATTTATTAATTAATTGGTTCGCTAGATTCATGCATTTCTGGCAGAGATGTACCACAAACTGAAAAATAAACAGTTTTCACTCATTCTATTATCATTTTTGCTGCATTGAGATGATCTAATGTGACACAGGAATTCTTTTATTTTGAAAGGATGTCATGGGAGTCAAAAGTTAAAAGCTATAGTTATAAGCTATTTTTGCATGTTTTATATAAATAAATGCTATTTTTATTTATGTTTTTAAGCTAAAAATAATTCACTTATATCACTTATTAGGAACAAAGACATAAATAAAAATCAGTGTCTTAATTCTCTAAAGGGTGAGCTAGGACTTTATGGCTCCTGGTGGGTTGTGTTCAGCGAAAAGTCAACCCAAATGGCTCTTTAAGTGCTGAGGGTCATAGACCCCTGACCTATGTTAAGCCTCCTGGTGGAGGAAAGGAGGTTCCCACTCAGAATTTGACAGTACATGACCCCACCCATCCTCTGAGGTAGCAGAAAAACACCCCCAGAGCATAATGCATCCCCCTCCATACTTGAGAGTGAGAGACGTTCTTGGGGTCACTGGGAGCATTTCTATTCCTACAAACGGTTGAGTTGATGCCAAAGAGTTTGATACTGATCTCCTCTGACCTTCTCCCAATCACTCTAAATCATGAGGGTGTTCATTGGCAAACTCCAGGCAGGTCTGTACCATAGACTTAATGTATTAAGGTCTACACAAGTGCCTTCTCAAGCAAGGCTACTTTGCAACCACAGTAAATGTTTACAATAATTTTCTTGGTGACTGCGGTTCCAGTCATCAACTAACTCCTGCTGTGCTGTTTTAGGACCATTTCTCACTGTTCTCATCATATGGAAATCCCACCAGGTCAGTTCTTGATGATTATGTTCTTGTATTTTGGCACAATTGCACCAACAGTTGTGACCTTTAACCCCCTGCTTCTTGCAGATGGTTTTGGTCTTCTCACTTAAATCCACATAACACTCTTCAGTCTTTACATGTTGGAGAGTCTGACTGATTCTGTGGACAGGTGTCTTTTATACAGGTGATTAGTTCAAAGAGGTGTCTTCAATTCAGGTTGATTAGGAGAGTCCAACTGGTCTGTGGGAACCAGAACTCTTAATGGTTACTATGGATCACTCATTTTCCTCAATGAAAGGCAAATACATTATAAAGTCAATTTCTTGATTTTCTATCTCTCACTATTCAACTGAATTTACCATTAGGATGACACTGTCAATTTATTTTTACATGGGCAAACCAAAACAAATCAGTAAAGGATCAAATACTTACTTCCTCCACTGTAAATAAAAAGCAAATGTGATTAAAATGAATAAATTAAACATGAAAAAAGAAAAAAAAATAACTACCTTGTCTGGCCTGCAAACTGGCAATGTGTAGTAGTGATATGTCTCCTGGGGGTTATGATAAGGTCCCACTTTATTGACGTAAAGAGTCACATTGTCCCCCTGCTTGTATCCGGCTGCCCAGCCAGAGAACAGGCACAGCATCAGGACACGGCACAGCCCCATGGTCCTCGGAGGGCCAGACAGGAGGCGTCCTCTTCCACGGCGCATAAAAAAAACCCCTTCAGCAGAAAACAGACAGATCGTCAGATTACATTGGATGAGAGTCATCGAAACTCATCTTTTAAGGGCAACCAAACTACTCTATGACATTGAGATTCCAAGAGATACAAACCTGAAGCTTTTTGTGCAACATCATGATGTTTTAACAAAGCTCAGGATATTTTATCACCTTATCTCCTCTCTATGATTTCCTACTTTTTCTGTTGATTTGTCTGAACACGAGGTTAGAACAGATTTTTTTTATGCCACAATAATGTGAATTTAAAAGAGAGCAGACAACTCCCCTACAAATTAATGTATTACAGTAGTTTAATACATTTAACATGAACTTTTAGTTATATTTTACTCACTACACATTCAGCAACTTTTGCATAACAACAGAAAAAATACCCAGAATTCAACTGGTCAAAGCAGCAATACTTTGATGCATCTGCAGATTGGTCTTTTATTTTTTAATTCAATTTGATTTTAAAAACTGAAACAAATTCCTGTGATAGTTCAGTGAAACAAACACTTGATTTTTTTTTTTATTATTTCCTAATAACAGAAGTAGGTAATAATAAGTTACATTTACTCCATTAGGTTTGAGTGACTTTTAACAAAAATATTACTCCTCTGACTAAATCTGAGGTCTGTTGGCCTGCCGTCATTTCCCATCCTTCTTTTGTTGACCCTCTCTCCCGCTAAGATACAGCCCCTCACACACCAAAATTAACACTAGCAGTGCACTAAAAATGGTGGCCAATATCGGAGCTACCCAGCCATAAAGTTGAGACAAATCCCATCTCAGATGAGGAAAACAAAAATGCTCATGGATCTATTTGTTTACAAATGAATGGAAGAGAGCGCTTATGGTCATTTTTAAAAATAGTAGTTTCATATTTTAAAGATAAAGAAATTATTTAAGCAAGAGGTCTTTATAACTTTTCCAAAAATAAAAACTATAATCCCATTCGCCTGAATTTAAAATTCTTGGCAGGACCTTGTCCCTTTTAAACTATTGTGCTCTGAAGGTATTATAAAGAAATTAACAACAAAGTAATTCTGAGACTAACTAATATTGGAAGGTTTTGGGACGAGTGTAAGAGCTATAACAAGTACTGGATTAAAGTTTAGGAATAACTTGCACAACACTGTTTATAAATGCTTTATAAGAAGATAAAAATGACCCACGTTTTCAAGACCATGTCAAACCTGCTCCTGTCATGACTGTGTCACATTCCCGACATTTACCTTTAAAGAAGCACAGATTTTTCATAATAAAAGCTAAACTTCTTCCAAAGTGAGGATTTTGTCAGACAGATCAGGTCACAGGAAAGACCTTAGCTGTCATCTGAACAGAGAACAATAGCATAGACAAACATTTAAAGACAAACCAGCCACTCTGTGAGTGAGATGTCAGCTAGATTAGTAGCAGAAATACCAGATTCCTTTAAAACAAACTGCGATTAAAGCGTTAAGGCCAAAATAAGAGCACATATATTTTGTTTCTGTGTCCCAAAAACGTGACTATGATGAGAAGGTGATCTTATCGGCCCTTTAATCTAAAAATTTCTGTTCTTAGAGTGTCCTGAAAACGACCCGAGATGGTTGTAAACGTCTCATTTGCTCATCTCACCGCCGTGTCACCTCAATTCCGATGCCGAAGATCCGACTAAACCTCTCTGTCCGCCGGGCTCCGTGGACTTCAGGCCCCAACAGTCTCCTCTGCTCCGGTATGCACCGACGGTGGAGCTCACAGCAAAACCACAACCTTACAGCTAAACATCTCGGAAATCCACGACAAAGTGTACTGGCGGGTTAGACATTCGCGCCGATCATATCCGGGTACATTCAGTGCCACATTGGTCGGCGAAAAAAAAAAAAAAAAGGACTCCGGCAACGGCAACACGTCACCTTAAAAATAAAAATAACGACGAGTCCCTTCAATTTTCCGGAGTGGGCGGAGAAATGAAAAATACACCTGCAACATAATTTGATACGTCTAAAGTTAGAGTAGAAATATATTTTAAATAACTAATTTTTTAAGGATGTGCTTTTATAACAACGCTGTAATGACCAATTTGGACGTTTTAGTTAGTATTACAACGACTTTTTATGTTTGTCTGCTAGACCGGATTTCCTGTATCCTCAATCAACCAATCAGGTGCGTTTCTATGGCTTCTTTGCTTTTTTACAAACAAGAGTAATCAAACCCGCAACATCGATGAGGTCACTCACAATTGCTTTTCAGGATTCTTTGATCGATGATTTGACTAGTAATGCCTTACATTTGATTTCCCGCGAAACACGCGCAGTTCCTCCCGCTACCCTCGCTTGAACAGCCTGTAGGTGCTCAGGGCTACTGCTAACAAGTAAGCAATGAAACGTTTACTTATAAAAACGATTCACCTGTTTACGTTGTTATTGATTATTTTAATCGAAAGTGACCTCGTCGTCGATTTCCGGTTTAGTTTAGCTAAGCAGGAAGGGACATGTAGCCAGAGCGAATCGATGCATCCTTCCTTTATTAAGTACCCGCTATTTGTTATGTAGGATGCAAGGCTGCATACACCCGCCGTCAAAACTATGTTCTTATTAATACTGACTTCAGTGTGTTTCCTGCGGTCTAAGATGATGTGAAGATTTTATTCACCCTGTGCCGAACAGCCCACGACTTTGGAATCTGCTCGAAATGGCTGATAAAATGTTCTGTGCTTTAAACTGGTATACTCTGCTGCTTTTCCTTCAGATATTCTTCAATAATGGGAATACACGGACTTGCCAAGCTGATTGCTGATCATGCCCCTGCTGCAATCAAAGAGCAAGACATTAAAAACTACTTCGGTAATCCCATTCGTTGTTTTCATTTTTTTTTTTTTTTTTTTTTTTAATTATTGTTATTTTAAGGGAACCCTGAACATGTCATTATGAAATGTATATAAATATTCTTCCCTCAAATAATTAATGTGTGGCCACGAATTCATTTTATATGAGTACAAAGTAGCATTTTGTGGCCACAAATGGTCAAGTTAGAAGCATTTTGTGGGCCAAATTAGTATTTTTGGCATCATAAATTGTTACTACTAAATTGTGCAAACAAAACACAAAATTGTGTGCACTAAATGCTTCTCTATGCCACCTAAAATGCCATTTGTGGCCACAAAATATTAATTTGGGTGCACTAATATGCTAATTTGTGCCTCCAAATCTTAATTTGCACCCAAAAATACTAATTTGTGCTCACACAGTGGTAATTGTTGCCACTAAATACTAGTTTATTTGCAATAAGTGTGCAACAAATGCTTATTTGTGCCCAAAAAAGTGTTAACTTGTGTGCACTAAATGCTACTTTGTGATAACAGCATGCTACTGCAATTTGTGTACACAAAATATTAATTTGCACAAAATGTAAAAAATATAAATTTTAAGGCGACAAAATACAATTTTTATCTTGAAAAATGCTAATTTTGGCAACAAATACTATTTTTTTGTGTGTGTGCAGTTATAGCTATTTTGTTGCCCCAAAATGGGACTGAAATGCTATTTGTACCCACAAAATACAAATTTGTAGTTACCAAGAGCTACCTTTGTGCCCATAAAATGCTAATTTGTGTGCGCCAAAATGCTAAATCTGGCTAAAAGAAATACAAATTCGTGGGCGCAAATAAATGCTTATTTCTGCAAAGAAAATCCTAATTTGTTACCACAAAAAATACATTTGAGTGAACATTTTTGTTTTTTTTATTTATTATTGCCATGTCCAGGGCCCCATAGTTTTAAAATCAATCAATATATTTGCTTGATGTTGAATTCCCTTCTTAGGTAGGAAAATTGCCATTGATGCCTCCATGTGCATCTACCAGTTCCTGATTGCTGTGAGACAGGATGGTAATGTTTTACAGAATGAAGATGGAGAAACAACAAGGTATAGATGAAGCAACTGAAACTTGTAATTCTTTTTTTTTTTGTAGATCTGAAGTGTTAAATTACCATGTTTACTTTTTTTTTTTTTTTTTTTTACAGCCACCTGATGGGAATGTTCTACCGTACGATCCGCATGCTGGAGCATGGGATCAAGCCGGTGTACGTTTTTGATGGGAAGCCTCCACAACTCAAATCATCAGAGGTCAGTGCTGTCTCAAGAATCCTCTGCTGGTTTTTTGCTGCCATTAATGAAGCATAAATTATATTCATAATTTTCTCACTCTTTTTTTTTTTTTTTTAAACTAGCTTGAGAAGAGAGGAGAAAGGAGGGCAGAGGCCGAGAAGCTGCTTGCTCAAGCGCAGGAAATGGGTAACTTACATTTTAATTTCTGCCACATTGTTCTTTGATTTTCATGCTTGGAATGTCGTAATAAAAAAAAGTAAATGATTACTTACTTCATCTGATCAGATTAATAATGTCTAATTTGTCTTTTATAAATCAGGGGAACAAGAAAATATTGAAAAATTCACCAAACGTCTGGTTAAAGTGACCAAGCAGCATAACGACGAATGCAAAAAGCTGCTCTCCCTGATGGGAGTTCCTTACATTGAGGTATCATCCTTGTCCTTTTTACTTAAGCAATTTTAATTTACTGCATTGTTTACATTTGTTTGCTTATTTTTTTGTTTTATTTACGTACCGGTAAACTGGGTCTAATAGTATTTAAACATGTATCGAATATCCTTTCTTTTTACTTCTTTACAGTAAAATAGTTTTTAATTTTTTACTTTTTCATTTGTTTTCAGGCTCCATGTGAGGCGGAGGCCAGCTGTGCTGCTTTAGTTAAAGAAGGGAAGGTCTTCGCCACGGCAACAGAGGACATGGACGGCCTGACCTTTGGGACAAACGTGCTGCTCAGACATCTCACAGCCAGCGAAGCAAAGTATGCTTTAATGCTTAATGTTACTCGAAACGGAGTAGAAGGAATTTTTAACCAAATATGCTGAAAAAACACAAATTCATTTGTTTTAGAAAGCTTCCCATCCAAGAATTCCACTTTAATCGCATCTTGCAGGACATGGACCTGACCACAGAGCAGGTTCTTTTTTTTTTCTCTCTCTCAATCTTTTCTATGATTTGACAGGTGAACGCTTCATATAGCCTGTCAGAAGTCTTCACTTTTCCTCTGTTTTTCAGTTCATTGATCTGTGCATCCTGCTGGGTTGTGACTACTGTGGCACCATCAAGGGAATTGGCCCCAAAAGAGCCGTGGACCTGATCCGACAGCACGGTTGCATTGAGGAAATCCTAGAAAACATCGACTCAAAGGTGACGTTTTGAAGCCGTGATTCCGCTCCGCTTTTTTTGAGGCATCGTCCTCTGATACTCTTGTTTGGCTTTTTGTAGAAACACGCGGCCCCAGAGGACTGGCTGTATAAAGAGGCCAGGGGTCTGTTTCTGAAGCCGGAGGTGGTGGATTGTTCCTCGGTGGAGCTGAAGTGGAGCGAGCCTGATGAGGAGGGCCTGATCCAGTTCATGTGCAGCGAGAAACAGTTCAGGTGAAAGGGAATTATTTCCTCACACCCAGTCAGATCTTTCATTCTGTTTGACCACTTGTTTTAGCGCTTGCTGAACATTCAGATTTAATCTGTTTGAGACGTTGATCTGTTTTTTTAAAGTTGATCTATTATCTTGTGTGTGCAGTGAGGACAGAATTCGTAACGGTTGTAAGAAGATCGTAAAAAGCAGACAGGGTAGCACGCAGGGACGACTGGACTCTTTCTTCACAGTCACTGGATCCCTGTCCTCCAAACGAAAGGCACGTAAACAAACACCCAAATAAATGTCCATTAAAATACTTATTCTTTCATTTAACAATTTTCTAAACTATTGTTTTTCGTTGTAGGAAGCAGAAACTAAAGGACCAGCGAAGAAAAAGCAGAAAACTGGAGCCACACCAGGAAAATTCAAGAAGGGCAAATAAAGCTTAAAGTTGTTCAACTAGAGTTCAGATCGATAGTCAAACCTCAAAAAGGACTGCGGTGCATAAGTAGAAAGAGAAAGCTCAGTCATCAAGAGTGAAACACATCCATGTTTTATTGAATGATTAAATAAATAGTTTCAGTGGAGAAACGCTTGACTTTTTGTTGATTTTTGAACACATATTTGACACTTGATTAACTTACAAGAAATACAAAGAATCTGGAAAGCTTCACCTGCACAATATTTACCTTTAAGTGATACTGGTTGAGGTTTTGACTGAAGATCGATTTTTAGGTCAGTGAATCGGATGAACCAATATCTTCTAGAATCTAATGGGAAACACAAAATCTGAAATGAATTATTAAAATGATTAAAGACGAGTGAGGCCAATTTCAGTATGAGTTGAATTCATGCTGTATTGACTACTTTTGGCCACATGAGGGCGTTTTCTCTGCACACAAAAAAAAAGAATTTGACTTTGTCTTCTTTTTTATATATATAAACCAGGCTCAAAATTAAACTGGAGAATTACAGGAACTCATCTTATTAACAAATCTGGTAACAGCTTTCCTTGGATTTGGTGCAAGATGCAAATAGAGTAGATAATAAAATACAAAAGAAAAAAAAAAAGATTGCAATTGAGAGGAGAAGACCGGAATCTGTTTCAGTTCACTTCAAAAGACAAATGAGGAAGTAAAAACTTTTTAACCTTGTAAGGATTTTATTCTCTGTATAAAAAGGAAATTGGTAATATACTTCCACTGAGATGGATGGAGATGTCTGGAGAAATTTGTACCAAAAACTAAGTGCTGACACCACTTCTTTTCATTTCCGCATAACTTGTTTCTACAGTATAATCTCAAACCTGTTTTGATTTAGTTTAATTAGTTAACTCGAGTGAAAAAATGTTTACAAATCATTAAATTGTAAATCATGTTTAATGTGAAAAACTTGTTCAGAAAGAAGGATTAACAGATTGTAGTCTGTTTTTCAAAACTAAGGAAGTAATCCAGATGATTGAAACTCAAGGGGTTAGTTTTGTATTGAATACAGAAACATTAAATCACTTTAGTATATACCTTTTTTTTTACTTATGGACAACTTTTTTTTTTTTTTATGGAAAAACGGGACATTATTACAACTTAATCCTGATTTAAACCCATGTTACACAGATAATACATCTGAATTATGAACATGAGAGCAACTGATGTGTGTTCCCACTCAAATTACAGTTAACTGATTTTTTGTTTAAAAAAAGATTAATGCGAGATACCTTCCCAGAAAATCTCACGATCTATTATTCTATCTACTGCTGTAGAGTTAAGTAAAATAATGTATTTTTTTCTAAAGAGAGGTTTGGTCCAGCAAGGTAAGCTAATTCTCTGTTAAACCTAAATTGTTGAATTTGAAACTTTATTAAATATTGCTAATCTTACAACTTGTCATTTTTCCATTTTGTTGAGCTCAATCTTCTCCAGATTAAAATATCAGGGTGTAAGACTATGTTAAAATAAAAATCTTGTTTTTTTTTTTTACATTTAAACTTTTATAGGTGTGGAGGTGTCTTTTATACTGATGATGAGTTCGAACAGGTGTCTTCTAAATAAGTTACAAGTCTGTGAAAGTCAAACATCTTGCTTTTTGTAGGCATCCAAATACTCATTTTACTCAGAAACTTACCATTTATTTAATTAAAAATACTAAAATGTGACTGAGGAATATAACAGACCTCTTTCTATTTTTTAGTTTACAGTTGGTGGCTTAATAAATACTTTTCTGTCCCTTGTATAAAATAAAGCAACTGGAGTCTAAACATAAAATAGGATTCCTACCCAAACAAACAAACGACACTAAAAAAAGCCACAAAACCAAGAGATCTGAAACCTAAGTCTCAGCAAAACCCATAGAACATGACACAAACTGATCCAGGAAGTGGAGTTGGCACATATGTTATTTTGGAGAAACAAGTTACTCACAGCAGGAAATGATCAAACAGGTTTTTATATATTAATTTCAAAACAAGGATTTGAACGCTCCATCAACGCATCCATTTTTTAAACCCACTCAGTGCCTTCTGGTGTTGCTGGAGCCTATCCCAGCTTCTGTGGGGTACACCCTGGATGGGTTGCCAGTTCATTGAAGGGCCTTTCATAAATATTTAATTTCATTGATTCTGTCTTTATATGCGATCATGGAGGTGAATCAATCAGTTAAATAAAAAGACAGTTTACATGTAATTTTCTTTTTTAAATTGAGGCCTTTTGAGATGTCAGACAAACGTGAAGCTGTCAGTATTCTAATATTTTTTCGTTGACTTCATTCTTGAGTAGTTATAAAAGTTGATTCTCATTGATTCATCCCAGCGACTCTTTTTCATTTGCTATGTTTAAATATACGTCACTCCACTGAAGTCATAAAAAAAGAAACCTAAATAATTTCTGTTTCAAGGAGAGTTGAAAAAGTCAAGAAATTTCACCTAAAATATCTCACAAAAGGGCAACTTCATCTCAAAAACTGAAGTTAATCCATGTATGATAAAGCATGGCTTATTAATAAACTCTGGTTTTCCTTCACAGCCCCCACTTCCTGATATCTGACCTTCCTTCATGATGAACTTACAGATTACAAGATGTTGAAATCCTTCTTTGGGGTTCAAAACAGGAACAAAAGCGTTAGTCATGTGAAGTTGCCAGTTTTGCAACTGTTTGCGTGTGGGTTTGCAGCAACAGGACAGGATTGCACTTCTATTTATGACTTCAGAATTAGCGTTGGACTCAAGGTATGGAAAGTTTTTACCGCATCTCTGTCTTACTTAATATTTTTGCTTTGCTGTTCCTTTTATCCTGCATGAAATTGTGTACATTTTTGTATAATATAACAGTTTTATTTCTTGTTTAAATTGTTGTAAAGTTGTCAATTTCTACATTTCTTACACTTTGAGAACGACTGATCACAAAGGGATTTTTTTTTTTCATATTTAGGAAGCAAGCATGTTTGTGAATATGCTGACAACAATAATGGTCCTCTTTGCTCCAGGTGACCCCTTTTTCCTTTATTTATTTTCTCAATTGGTTGACCCGTAAAGTAGAGTCAACGGCTCGCTGAGCTGATCCCAACCTGAACAACATGTTATTCTGAAACTGTGAATAACGCATGTATGACAGTGTTTTCAGGTGCAGTTCCTTGTCCCAACCCAGCAGAAATCCTCATTGAAGCACCGGAGAGCTTGGAAGCCTTGGCAGGAACCTGTCTGCAGATCCAATGTACATTTAAGACAATCAAGGGAATCAAAGTTCAAACCACTGAAAAAACTGGTGGAGTGTGGATTAAAAACGATCCAAAATTTGGCAATAACCCACAAAATGTAGTTTATAACAGCACTAAAAGGGATAATAAAATTCCAATTACTTTTATTGGGAACTTGAGTCAGTCAAACTGCACGACTGTTCTAGGTAATGTTCAAGTGGACTACAAAGGCAAGTACTACTTCAGAGTTGAGGATGAGCTGCTTACAGCAACAGCATCTTGTCATCCTGTTCAAATCACAGTCAAAGGTGAGACAGTTTTGTTTCATTTTTGTTTAGAACTTTGATGAACTGCTGCTTTTACTAACTGTGATTTAAATGCAATATTTTTTAAATTTTCTTTCATAAGCTTTATGTCAGCTTTAATTTAAAAAAAGCCTTATTTTTAAAATAAAGAGATTTTTCTGCAAAACATGCTATCATAGAGTTGTTGAGTTTGTTGTAGATTTTACATATTTCGATGTTGTCTTTGTGCATTGAATCTTAATTATGTGGAATAAATTGGCAAACAACTTTTTAGGAATTGTTTTGTGCAAAATTGTGTGCAGTTATTTGTGTTTTTTTGCAGTATAAAGTGCACAATAATAACATAGACTTAGGCTGTGTAATAATTACACTGTTGGAATTCCCACCCTAATCTCTGAAGAAGAAAGATACGCTTTATTTATGTTTTCACGGCCGTTAAGCCACTCATTTATAAAATATAGCTTTGAAATGGTCGCCACAGTTTAGTTTTTCTCTATATAACAAATTTAACTTAACAATTAAGTTCCTTTCAAAATAAAAACACATCCTGTGTTTAATCAGATCCTCCAGCTGCAGTAGATTTACTTTAATTAAAAATGCAAGAAACATGAGATTTTCTATCATTGACTTTTGTGTTCCTTCACGACAACATTTGTGTCAAATCCAAATTATTTAAAATCAATACGTGTAAACGCAATAAGATAATTTCACTCTGATTATAAACCACTATGAAAGTAGATTTAACATTTTAACATTACTTTGATTAGTTAGGCCTACCTGACATGTCAATAAATGTAACATAAACAAATTAATGAGCAAATTAATTAGTTAAGTCAGCAGTTCTCTTTAGAGCCAAAGAGCCACTATGGAAGAATAAAAGAGCAGCATGTGGCTTTGGAGCCTCTGGTTGCAGACCCCTGGTTTAATGGCAACCTAAATCAGTGATTTCCATACTGACATAATATGTCTTTAGTTTTATTTGATTTTATATATATATATATATAATATATATATTATATATATATATATATATATATATATTATATATATATATATATATTATATATATATATTTTTGTTGTTGATTGTGTGTTTGGTGTGAAATCACAGATTCTGCTTGGAGTCCCAGCATTGAAATCCCAGCTGATCTGAAGGAGGAGGAGTCTGTCACCGTCACCTGCTCCTCTTACACTCCCTGCCCTCAATCTCCTCCTGAACTCACCTGGAATCTTTCAAACTCTCAAAGGAAAATGGAGAAGCACAAAGATGGAAGCTTTACAACTAAAATCCAGGAGACCATCACTCTGTCAGAGACTCATCATGGATTCACCATCAAATGTTTTGCCAAATATCCTGTGAACGAAGGAAAAGATGTGAAGATGGCAGAGACACAACAAACTCTTAATGTTTCACGTAAGTAGGTGATTATCTTAATCACAGTTTAGATGCTTCTGATTAAAAAAGTTAATTTGTCACGCTTTTCTCAGGTGCTCCTAAGGACGCATCCTTATTCCGCAGTGCATCAGGTTTGGGGTCAGTCATTGGAGGGATTGTAGGAGTCATCCTGCTCATCTGTTTGGTTGTTCTCATTTGGTAATCGTCTTTTTTTAAATTTTATTTGTATCTATTTTTGAACCTCACAAGTTATCGATTTTCATTATAAAATGTGAGCAGAGGCCTGCAACCTCTAACTCCAAAAATTCATGGTTACAGTTTTTAAAGTCCTATTTTACAGATTAGAAAATTACTTTATTCATGTTTTTTTGTTGCAATTAAGCAAATTGCTTTCAACTTTTTGCTTAAAATGATTCCAATAATTCAGTTTTATTTAATTAAATAAGAGCATCCTGCTGCAGATGATTTACTTGAATTAAAAATACTAGAAAGTTAATTCAAGCTTTACATTTTCTAATATGACTTTAATGTTTTTCTTTTGTTACCATCAAATATAAACACGACAACAGTATATTTCATATATAATATATTAATATATTTATATTTATATTATATAATTGTGTGTGTGTGTGGGGGGGTTGGGGGTGGGCGGGGTGTGTGTGTGTGTGTGTGCTTTAAGCTTATTCCCCTACTGCCACAGTAGAATAAATTATTTACAGTTCCATTGCCTATTTATCTGACATTTTAAAATATCTAATAATAAATGGCAAAACCCATTTAACTAGCAAATTAACCAAAACTACAAACCCATTTTTTCTTTAAGTTTTTAACACCTGAGGCGTAACACGAACAACATAATTCCAGCAGATTCTAAAAGATAAATCTGCTGGAAGTACCATGTTCACAATTAAAAAATAACAGTAAATCAAAGACCATTAACACTGGATCTATGGTGTTAAAGGGTTAAAGTTGTGTAACAAAGTTATTTTTGTAGAAATATGAAACAGACACTACAAGAAACGTATTATCAGAGCACAATCGAGATGAAATATTTTGCTGTCTTCATATTTAATCCTGACCACTTTTTTCCTCCATTTTTTTCCCCACAGGTGGTTGAAGTCTAAACGTTTATCAGTAAATCAGACTCATGTGGGAAAATGTCACCACCCCACACAGGTTTGTTCTTTTAAGATTCAGTTTTTATTCCTGTTTGTTTCCAATTACAGAGGCTTTACTAAAGGCTTTTTTTCTTTTCTTTTTTTTTTTTTGCTTTTGGGGAGTTTCCTTTTTACTGAGCCAAACAAAGAAGACATGTTGAAACAACCTGATGGCCAATTATACTTTTTTTTGCAAATGAACAAGTTTTTTTGTTTGTATTTTGTAAGATGACAACACAATGCACAATGATTGTTTTATTATCATGTATGTTTCAGAGTTTGGGTGAAGAAAACGCTGCTCCAAATCAAGACGTCCACTACGGAGAAATTGACTTTTCCAAAATGAATCTTTCCCACTCACCGCAGAAGACAACAGACCAGCATTGTGTTGTCTATTCACAAATAACCGTAGGCCAGAGTGGAAACACACGCACGAATGAAGACATATACTCTTTGGTGAACAGATGACTGGACTTGTGTACAAATGTAAAGTTTTTTTATTTACATTTTACCTTATTAAATCTCATTTAGCAAATATATAATCTGAATGTGCCTTTCGGTGTGTTTTATTTACATTATTTGACATTCATACAACTCAAAAGTAGAAGCCACTCTATGAAAGTGTAGATCCACCCAAGGAAAGTTTATTTTATTTATCACAATAATATTCAGATAAACATTTTACAAGTTTAATTTTAGGTGTGGAAATTTTTCCACCTTAAGGTTTTTTGAAGGGTAAAAAAAAATGTCTTAAGATGGACTTTCCAACAAGATGAAGTTTCATTCGTTTGGGCTGTCTTTTTTTCAGTGATTTTTTTTCACTTCCCACAAGATTCAGTCAGATTCTCAGATACCAATTTTGGTTCTCTTTTTTCCCTCCACTTCCCACATTTCGTCACAGTTTTGAAGCAATACTACATGTTTGGCATAAGGGAAAAACTGATTTGGTGATATTTCGTTTGGCGATACTTGTATCAATTTAAAATGCTGATAAGATGATATTTACTTATTAGTGAGCGTCCTTCAGCGTCTGTCTTCTGGTTCCACCTAAATCCCCGACCACGAATTGGCAGCACTGCACACTGAGCTGCTCTGCACCGCACCAGAACAATGAGATCTCACAAGAACCAGCTTTAGTTAAATGTTCAGACTTATATGTTCAGTCAGCATCATGGTTTTTGTTGTTATGGGAGATGTAATACTTAAACTTAGATTTTTTTCTTAGTCATACTCTTACAAAAAGTGAAAATTTGTTTTGGTACATTCTTGGGATAAATTGGGATTTGTATCATGACACACATTTTGCGATATATAGCAGATCGCCAGATTATTGCCAATGCACACCCCTACTACACACGTTAAATAGTTTCATAGTAATGTATCTAATGCAGGGGTAGGGAAACTTTTCACTTGTAGGCCAAAAAACGGTTCTCGAACTTGACTGATGGCCAGACGAGTGAAGTATTTTAGTGCCTCATCTGAGAAAGAGACATGGAATCTGGATAAAAACATGCTTTTATTTAAAAACTGTTTTTTATTCATATTTTAGTACCAATTGCACCAGTTGGTTTTTGTCTTTCAGGGAAAAATACTCAGAAAAAAATTGATCAGAAAAATGACTGAGTCGAAAAACACAGATGTGCGACAGAAAAACAATAAATCCTCCAACACTATATAAATGAAAAATAACTTTCTGCACTTAAAAAACAAATACATTTATGTGTGGTGCACCATCTAATACACATAAGTGCATCACTAAAAGATTTAAAAGTTTCTGCATTTTGTTCTTTGAATTAATTTTATAATAAATAAAGCCGCAGCTTCCAAGTCCAGCAGCCAGACAAAAAAGTCACCCCCCCCGGAGCATCCTGCTGTCCGCACAGAGGCCAGCCAGGACGGGGGAGGTAAAAAGGTTGGAGGCTCCGGTGTCCGAGCAGAGGCCAGTCAGGGCAGCAATCAGGCACCAATCATGACCAATTAAAAACAAGTTGACAAAATCAAAGCCAAGCAAGGCAGAACAGGCAAAGCAGGAGGTCCGACCTATCTGTGTGTCCTGACAAATCACATGCTCTCAGGTGCAGTGGGGAGGGAGCCATGGTGCTACAGGTCCCTACACCAAGTTTAAGGTGCCCACTGCCTGGGCCTTGACCCTGTAGCACAGTGCTGCATCCCCTCTTTCGGGTGCAGTGTGTCAACTCTGGTTTTAAAGCCTGTACCACACCCTTTGAGCAATCAGGAGGATTCCAAACACCTGTGTAGCAGGTGCCCCCATTTGATCCTGCTACACCATGATAAGACCCTTACATTTCTAAATCGAGATTGTAATAGTCTGTTCTAACTTCCTCTTTTATTTAGAAAGCGCTGTTCTATGGTCTTCTGCTCATAATGATCTTGGTTCTCTCCTCTTTTCAAACATTATCAATGAATAGATTTAGTAAAAAAAAGACTTAATATAATTTAACCTTCTACTAACATCATGACACATCCAGTATAAATAAAGCCTAAGTTTGAACATCACATTTACCCTTAATCTTTATGTGTTTTTTTTTTGTTTTTTTGTTTTTATTATTTGTTATTATGTGCACAAAAATGGTGGATTTTTGCCTTTTTGCAATGCCACTCTCAAAAGTTTATGTTTCCTTATTAATTTGGGGAAAAAATAATTAACTTAATTATTTCCTCCTTCCTTGAAACTACACTGCTCTCATGAATTAAAGGAGCACTTCAAAGAAACACATTAGATACATCAGATTTCACTATGAAGTTGGATATCAATACAAATAATGATAGGGCAGTGTCTTAGGAACAAAAGGATGCCAAGTCTTTTAATGGAAATAAAAGTTTTCACCCTACAGAGGGCTCAATTGTGTAGACGCTATAAAATTAGAGTGAAATGAAGCTGTGGCAGGCTAGTCCATTTTTTCCTAAACTTAATTTCTGCAACTCAAAATGCTTTTCAGTATCTCGTGTAGCCCCCACGAGCTTGAATGCATGCTCCTAATGAGACGACAAATGGTGTCTCGTGGCATTTCCTCCCAGATCTGTGTAAGGGCATCCCTGAGCTGTTGTACAGTCTGAGGAGCAACCTGGCGGTGCCTAATGGACCCAAACATAATGTCCCAGAGATGTTCTATTGAGTTTAAATCAGGGGATCGTGAAGGCCATTCAATTGTTTCAATTCCTTCAACCTCCAGGTACTCCTTGCATACTCTTGCCATGTGAGGCCGGGCATTGTCGCATTGAAGTTGTACCACCTGTGGAACTTCTGTAGGGTTAAGGAATTGTCTCATACTGCTAGTAGAGATAATTACACAAGCCAAAATCAGCACCAGAGGAGGAAACTTGAAATGACCTCCACATGTAACAGCAGTCCTGTTTGGAGGATTTTCTAATTGTTTCCACTGAAGTGCACCTGTTGTTAATTCATGAACACCAATACAGCTGAAATTGATTAACGAGGCCTTCAGCTGATTAACGAACATGAAAATTATCAGACAGGTTTAGTTCAATTCATGCCAGGCACAATAAAAAAGTGTTCCTTTAATTTTTGTGAACAGTATATCTTAATAAACAGATAAATGGTGATTAAAATCTAATATACCTCAAAGCACATAAACTCTAAAAAAATTTAAGGTAAAATATTTATTCATCTACTATAAATGGAGAACAAGGAAGTGCAACTTTATGTTAAATTACTGCTGTCTTTTATCACACCTGTTTCCTATCATGAGCTGTAAAGAGACAACAGGCTTTTTTTTACTATGTGTGGTTCAGTCCACATGATACCTTAATATAGATGAACAGATGAAGTTTTAAGGAAGCACAGTTAAGCTACTGTCTGTAATAAGTTAGCTTTTGTTTTCCTTATTTATTATTAGCTTTAGATACACAGTGAATCGTTTTTTTTTTCCAAAATTAAAGATCCCTTTTACATTAAAACTTTGTCCAGTTGTGATTACTTTAAATCAAACTTTATTTACAACAGCAGAACACAAAAAAGAGAGAAAATTCCTCCAAATAAAGAGTAGAGAAAGAATAGAGTTTCTGTAGTTCTTAAGCAACATCAATCTGTGGCAAAAACTAAAAAAATAATATATTTTTTTAAATAATGCCATCCCTTCCTCAATGTGTTTTTGATATATGCTCACACAATGACTTAATGTCTAACCGAGTCTAAAAGGCAACACTGTAAAAAGTGAAACATTGGATCAGTCAACAAAAGTTCTGTTATTGCAACGTTTAAAATATTAGTTTTTGTCAAATAAAATTTTCAAGCTAATGTTTTACTCAGCAAAAATAATATTTTTAAAAGTAACAAATTACAAAACTTCTGTTAATTGATCCAATGTTTCACTTTTTACAGTGAAAGTGGCCCTGTGGTACAGTGTCCACCTTAAGTCTAGAAAGTTTTTAGTTCAAATCCAGGCCAAAAAGCCTCTAAAAGTGGGACCCGGTGCTTCCCTGCTTGACATTTAGCATTTAGTGGTTGGATTAGGGGGCTAAACCATCAAACAGTTCCCAATTGCAGCTGTGTCTGCAGCTCACCACTCCCCCAGGGGATAGGTCATATGCAGAGAACACAATTCACACACAGATGTTGGACAACAAATGGCACTTTAACTTTGTTTTCATTTTATTTTTTTTAAACCAGTTTTTGTTCCAAGTATTCTTGTAAAGGTTTAACAGAAGACAACCTTAAACAACCTTGTGTCTTGCAGGACACGTTGGATGCTCAAAGGGATATAGGGTCTGTCAAATTTGACTTTTTTGAATATCCTTTTAATTTTTTTGAATTTTTTTTTAATATGAGTTTTAGAGTCCCTCTCATTACTGGTACTCATTTTTCAGATCGGTGTTGGCAGGCACTCCTTCAAATAATTGTGGATATGCTAAAACAGACGAACATGAACGGCCCCAGTTGTACACTTTTTAGGTAATGCTTAACTCTGAAGGGATTTGCATGGTTTGAAATTTAACCAGCTCTGAATATATAATCAACATAAAGAGTTTCAATTGTTTGAATTTATAACCTGGTTTTAGAGGCTCCTCCTGTTTTTCTTCTGTGCCATGAAAACTGGGTTTAGTTTTTTTCTTAATTTTCACATATTGAGACAGTGAATATGATTGTGTAGAAGCAAATAGAATTACATATTTTGATCTTTTTTTTTTTTTCAAAGAACTGCATCTGGCCCTAACATTCTCCATTCAGTAACATGTAGATGTCTCCCTCAACTATTACTTGCATTGAAGTTTGCATATATTGTTTCATGTGGTTGCTGATTAGTTGTGAATTACAGGAAGTTCAATGTCTTAAAAAAGGAAGTTATGGCATGTTGCATTTAAGTTTTGAATCAGACCATTTGACCTCCTGTCTTGGCTGTGTGAAGGCTTCCTCTGGTTGGGTAAGACATATTATTTTTGTAAAATTCCAACACGTTTGGTTACAGAGAAATGAATTGTTTTACATTTGCATTGGATCGGTAATATCTAAGCTTACTGCAGTGTGTCAGATTAAGATTCTGTAATATTTTCATACCTAGTCTTAGATTTATTTATTTTGCAAAGAGTAAATGTTGTTCAAGTAGTCACCTTTCAGTAAAGAGTCATTTTAACGCTTTACTAAACACTAAGAATTTTTGTTTATAGAATGAAACAAATTGTGAAGGGCCACAATTTTGTGTAAGCACCCCACCAATGTTTGTTAACTGAGATATTTACATAAAATCAATAAACTGAGAAAGATGGTGTACTTTGTATATTTTTATGGCATAATGTTTTACATCCTAAAACAGCAAATCTCTCTTTAGAACTCAAGGGTCACACAGTTTTTGCCATTTATAACCAAGAAAAATAGGTATTATTTCAAGATAAGGGAAATAAATTATTCAGCAGAGCTTCAGTGCAGAGTGCACAGTCTCATTAAACAGATGCAATTACAATTTATTTTAAAAGTTTATTATAAGAAAAAGCTTGGACTTATCTGCAACGTCTTGCAAACACATATTTCTCTGGTATTTTAAACCAACAAAACCAGTGTTGTAATAGCAGTACGTTAACAAATGTGATGAGCACTTATGACACAAAGAGCGCTGTTGCTTATGTTACTACAACATCCTTCCTGTCTTCATATTAAAAAAAATGTATCTCGAGCTTTGCGTAAACTAGCCAAAATGACAAAGGCAGTAGGCCTATGGTGTCCTCTTTTTTTTAACTTGTTGCAAAACCTTTAGGAAAACTTTAATCATTATCAATCCGCCAGTGACCAATGAAGAGTCACACCATCAAGCATTTACAACACTTTGTGAATGCAAAGAAGGTCAGGCTCAATGTGTCTGTTATGCCATTTTTATATCCTTTTGTCCTAACAGCTCAGCATATTGATAGAAACCTTTTTAAAGATTTGTAATCTGTTACATCTTCTCTGAGCAAACTACATGCCTACGCTTATCTTAGCACTTTTAAAAGACAGTTTAAAGTCCTCATTCAATGTTCATTTATTTACAAATTTGTTTGAAAAAAGTTATTTTCCCTGCTGACACACATCACGTTCACATCAACAACTTAAAGAGTTCAAAATACTGTTTACTCTGCAGTTGGAGCGCACCTGTCATCTGATGTATCTGACAACCAAGCAACTGGCTTAGCTTCCAAGTATAGATGATATCTCTCAGCTAAAATATTGTTATGAAAGTCTTAACCTGATATAATCATAAGACACACTCATTTTGAGACCCGTATCTCATAAGTACAATCCAAACTTTCCGTAAAAACCCATTGTTTATAACTTGGTCTATATTTTAAGCCCAGTAGTTCATCAACATTCCACTAGGGGCGGTAGAAGGATTTATTTATTTAATTATTTTTTTTTTTTGCTCATTTAAAAATGGCTGCTTCCATAAAATCTAATGATCAAACACTTTTAGTGAGGATTTTTTTTTTCCAATTTTCCAAACTTTATGGTGAGAATTGTGTTTTATTGCCTTATAAAAGGTTTTTAGGCAATGAATCCTGAAGACTGGAACTTTAATCTTTATTTTCCTACAGTAGCACAACTTGCAGGCTAGCTGCCTGTAGAGGCTCCTCAACTCATGACGTTCCCTTATCTATGGTTTGACCCCAACATGGCTAAAACCTCAAGAATAACTCATCTATAGTTATTCATTTTTTAGAATGCTATGTCGAAAGTATGCAATATTTTTTGATAATTCATTCTTCGTAAAATGTGTAAAAAAATGTGTATCAAATTTGAGACAGTTGGTAAATAAGGTGCTTATTTCCTGAATGCTTGTGTCAATAACTTTGCATCTTTAACAAACACAGTTGTGAGTAAATACTTAAATCACCAAACACATCAGTATTAATACTATCCATATTTCATAAAAATGATATTGCAATTTTTCATGGATTTTGTTGAAGAGCTTAATAAACATCTTTATTTAAAAAAAAAAGTTTTTTTTCTGTTTTACAGGTTTAAACACAAAGGAAGATTAAATGAAGGCAGTTGGTTATCAAAAAAGCTCCTCACATGCACAATTCTTCACCTCCTCATTTTATATGTGTTGTTTTATTACACTTTTATGGACCAGGTGAAGAATAAACTATCATTTCTCATCTGCATCTTCCTCTTTGGTGCTTTAATGTCTAAAAGGACAGGCGTTAATACAATTTGGCTGCTTGGAGATTCTCAATATATTTCAAGGCTAGTAAATATTTCAAAACAAACTACAAAAAGTTTATATAGAAATTTGTAAATTGATTATGCAGTTACTAAATAAAGCCCTGTCACACTACCAGAAGTCGTTCCATCACATTTCAAGATTCATTAAAAACTTACAGAATGGCTATTCTGCTTACTTTTCTCATATTTTAACCAAATTTAAACTGACAGATACAATCCCTCATATTTGATTTCACTTTCGATAGACAGTCTACAGCTTTAAACACCAGCCACAAGGATCAGAGGAAGTTCGTCTGCATTTATTTTAAGGAGTTCCAAACAAACAAATCAGCAAATATTCCTCTATGTGCTTATGTAGTCTTGTTATTTTTGAAATGTAGATTTTTTTCTTTTTTTTTTACTTTTTTCAGTTATTAACCCAGACTAAAAAAAGGGCAAGTTAGAGGCTTTCAAAAAAGAGGAAGAAATCCAAACTAATTTTGACAGGCCGTTTGCTGTGAAGCAGTGGCACCATGAACTGGAAACATTTGGTTTTGCCAAAGCATTTAACTGCAGCTTTTTTCTCCATCAGGCAATGGAGTCTGATGATTAAATTAGATAAGGTAGAACATGTGCACTAAGTTATTGACTAACTGTACTCGTAAACGTGATTTTATTTCTTTCATCTTCTGAACCTTTGATGGGTTATATGGCTGCTGGAACCTATCCCAATTACTCTTGGATAAAGCCATGGTGCACTTTATACAGGTCACCAGTTCAGCATGGTCAGTCATGCACACGATTTAAAAACTCTGATCAACAAATGAGGCATCTTTGGACTGGGGGAGGAATTCGGAAAAACCCATGCAGGAGTTGATGCAAACTCCACACAGAAAGTTCTTAAAATGGATGAAGAGAGCATTTGATAGAACATAGTGGTTCTTTATGACGTCTGTTCTTTTTTTACAACACGATCATGTCCTGGAAATGACAGATATTTCCCTTATAATAACAAAAAAATTCCACACCTGCACAAAAAAAGACGTCTTCTTTTTATTAAACTGTTCTTATCAAAAAAATCTGGCTAAATATGTGCTATCATGGGTGTAATAAAAATAGAGCAACTTTTCACGCCTTGATGAGCTGAAGATGCTATACAAGGACAACTTCCTCATTTTCTGAGTTCTATCTCCACAGGCACCTGGAGATGACAGGCTGTTTTGTTTTTATGAGGTCTGTTCAGTCTTTGGTTAGAGGAGTTTATCTTCTTGCGACAAAATTCTTCAAAGAAGTAGTAGCAATTACTGCTTTGATTATTGCAAAAAACAAACTTTTTTTTTCAATTTTGTTTATTTCCTTTTATTTCCACTAAACAACAAAAACAAAAGATCTTGCACAAGTTCTTATAAAAGGGAAATGACGGGGAACAGAAATGAGAAAACTTGATTTTGATTTGTGATCTGGTTTCTTTGATTTGATTTTTTACAGTGTATTTCAGTCTTTAAAGATGAGGGACAGTTTGATGATAGCTGTGTCTGTGAACGTACTGACGATCACAACATTAGTGAACGTCCTCATCGATCCTGGTGAGTTGTTTTCTTTTTTTTTTTTTAGACTCTCACCTTGAATCACTTGAAATATTTGTTTTTAAAAGCTTAACTGTTCTTTTAATTTAGGAATTTACGCCACGGATAGCTTTTCATCCATAATATGTTTGTCATCACAGGTGTTGTGGCTGATTGCGGTCCATCACACCTTTTCCTCACAGCACCTAAAAGGATAGAGGCACTGAATGGATCCTGTTTGCAGATTCCATGTAGCTATTCAGTTCCAACAGAAAGAGGCTTTGATGCAACAAAGCCTATAGCTGGACTGTGGTTAAATAATACAAATTTCAATGATAAAAAAAACGTGGTTTTTAATAGCAATCAGGCACACAACATCTACCCTATCAACATCACCGGAGACTTAACGAAGAAAAACTGCACCACTTTGTTTTTAAATGTACTCCAAAAGTACACAAATAACTACTTCTTCAGGATTGAGAACAAAAAATTCAAGGCGACTGCCGTTTGTGATCCACTTTACATTGAAGTTCAAGGTAAGAACACTTCTTTTTTGAAAATTTAAAATACATTTTAAACCACAAGAAAATAAAGAAAATGTTTAATTGATTGAAAGACAAGTAAATGTTCTGGGTTGAAAATAAATATTTTACCACTTGTTGTTAGGGGCTTGGGGTGGTGGTGGTGGTGGGTGTTGACACGAACTGGCGCTGTGGATTTTTGGGTTTTTGGGGGTTCGTAAAGAATTGTAGACATGAAAAGGTGCCTTTTAAGGGACGTGCAGGCTTGTCTTGCAGCTCTTAGACCACTTTAAGGGGCAACATGAAAATAGAACATATCATTGGGGTTTGTGTGGTAAGTGTGTCATAAATTATTTGCAATGCTAAAGTGAGTTACACGCAATCATGAAGTACGGGCGACCTAATTTGATTTATTGTTTTTTTAAGCCTTTTAACACTTACGATGTTGCAGGTGAAGGTCAAATAACACACATACTTTTTAACATACTGTAACTTTTAAACCGTCAATATAATTCCAGTAGATTCTGAAGCAGAGAAAGAATTCAGAACCAGAATCTGCTGGAATTACGTTGATTGTGTGAACGGTTGAAAAGTTACTGTATGTCAACGCACATTAACACTAGAGCTAAGGCGTCAAAGTTAACGCATCAATTATGCAATACAATTAAAAAATTACAAGAGTAACTTTAAGCACGTCCCGTCTGCAGTTGTCACAGCGTGACGCAGGGGGTTTTTGCCCCTCCTGACTCAACCCTGTATTTTATCCAGGCTGGGGACTGGCAAAGGAAGACCCAGACGTGGGTGTCTTTGTGGTGACAGTTAGGCAGCAGCATGAAGGACCCACACTGGATTAAGCTCATTATATATCACAATATAAATTATTTTATATCACAATAACAATATATATCATAATATACCACAATAAAGTATACTTTCAGTTATTATCTGAAAAAATATAATAGTTTACTTTTCTATTTTAAGTTACAGATAATTGAGTTGTCACAATTGAGAAACAAACATTTTAGTGTAGGAAAATAAATCAAGTGAAAACAAGCGTGGCTGATATACATCAGCCTCCAATTTGTTAAAAAAAAATCAAAGCTGTTTGAACTGAATTTGGAAAAAAAAATACTTTTTCATGAAAAATATTTTTTGAAGTGTACAACAGTTTCAGGTTTCTGAGTAGAAAAAACACTTTTTTGGAAGTGACTGTTGAAAAGTTACTTATAAATATTTTGTGTCTAAGCGTCACCGGCGACGCCTCAGGTGTTAGAGGGTTAATCACAAACTATCAACACAAAAGAACATTGAAACTTTTTGAGCAGACTAAATTTTTAACCCAGTGCTCAACCTAGTACTAATAGAGACCAAAAGCCTCACAAAAATATTTATTTGATAAAGTACAGTGCTAACGTAATGTTAAAGCTTCATAACCAAGTTTAGAGAAGCTAATATTTAAAACCATAAACTGAATATGAACTAAAGAAATAAGTTTTTTGTATTAGGCTCATGACACCAAACAATGCTAGCTGTGTACGTTTTATTCCAGCAAGATTTCCAACAGAGCTCATGAAAACAGTTAAGCACATGCAGAGCAAGTCCAGACTAGTCCAGCTTCGTTACATGCTGGGCGGGTCTGACATTTAAAATTGAGATAATTCATTAAAAACGAGTTTTGGAAAAATATAATTGTACTGTAGTTCAGTGAAATCATTGTTTTATTTGTAAATTTTGAGTTCCAAGAACATTTTAAAAAGAGAAGAATAACGTATTTAATTAATGTTTCTAAATAAATGTACTTAAATAAATAGGTTTACATGAACAACACCCCCTGAAGACATTTTTCAGTGCAGGCACAAGTGTCACTTGACCATTTTTAACCCTTAATAGTCTATTTACTATGACGAACAAGTGACATCAAAAAATAAAAAAAATGCCTCAATGTAGTAGCCTAATCATTTACTTTTATTATGATAAGAGCCATTATCATTATTCTCTTTTTCACAATGATATTTTGGTATTTGTGGTGTCAAACATCATGGTGAGGCTGGCAGGGACCCTAACTGCATTACTGCATTTTATGTAGATATGGCATATGCGTGCAAAGAAATTGTTTATTTCTTAATTCTTATTTCTTTTCATTTGCTTCCCCTAGGGGCGAATTTGCGCATTCCGGCCATTTCTTTAAATAACCATATCTTGCCACAGAAATGAACTATAAACTTGCACACCGTTATATTTTTTCTCTCCATGAAAGGGCCAGATTAAACCATTTGGTGGGCCAGATGCGGCCCGTGGGCTGTGTTTGACACCCCTGCTTTAAAAACAAATAAATAAATAAATTAAGCACATTGTAATATTCTGGAATAAATTCCATTCAGTGGAGCCTCACCTGGTTTTAGACATTTTTCACAGCTTTGACCTAATCTTTAATTTGTTTTGTGGATTTATTTATTTCCATTTTTCAGTGCATATTTAAAACAAAAAAAAACAGTTTAATCTCAATTTTTGTGATTTGTACAGAAAAAAATGACAAAATGAAGCCATCAGAACTGACTTTTTTTAGACATTTTGAGGTTTATTTTGGAATTATTGTGTAATCCTCTGAAAAATATGGTTTAGAAAAAAGAAATTGCACTAAAAAGATGGATATTAGGCATTTCCATCGAAAGAATTTAAAGATAAATTATCAGAGCAAATTTTAAAGTGGTAAATAAAAAACGCACAAAAATTCTCTGGACCACTAAAAGTTAAAGTAGGAAAAACAAAAAGAAGCAAAAATATTTGGACTTCTTCGAGAAGCAAGAGTTGATATTTACTAAATTTTTTGTCAATCAGTTGATAATTTAGTTTCAGTCAAACTTAATTGAATTTAGTTGAATAAGGAGAAGGTCAAATAAAAATATAGGAAATGGGAAAGAAGTGCAGGTTGACATTTTATTAGCAGGTGTTTTGCATAACACTTTCACAACAACTCCCTTGTTAGGCACACGCGGGAAACCCCTTTTAACCACATCAGAAAATAACAGATGAGTGTCACTTTAATTATCAGCCATTTTCTGTTTGTATAAACTGTGTTACTGTGAAACCCCAGAATCTGCTTGGAGTCCCAGCATTGAAATCCCCGCTGATCTGAAGGAGGAGGAGTCTGTCACTGTCACCTGCTCAGCTTACACTCCCTGTCCTCAATTTCCTCCTGAACTCACCTGGAATCTTCAAACAGACTCTCAAAGACAAACTGAGGAAAACTCAGATTTAAGTTTTACGAGCAAAATCCAGACGACCATCACTCTGTCAGACGCTCATGATGGATTCACCATCAACTGCTCTGTCAGTTATCCAGTGGACAAAGAAAAAAATGTAAAGACAGCAGAGACACAACAAACCCTCAATGTTTTATGTAAGTGATCATCTTCATCACTGTTCAGTGTTTCTGATCAATAAAATTAATTTAAGTTTCACTTTTCTTAGATGCTCCTAAGGACACTTCAGTATCTATCAGCCCGTTGGGTTTGGTTCCAGTAGGTAGCTGGGTGAACCTGACCTGCTCCAGCAGAGCCAATCCTCCTCACATCAGCTTCAGCTGGTTCAAGATTGGTAAAGAGGGCGACATCAAAGTAGCCGACGTAGACTTTTACAGCTTTAATGCGACAGAAAATGCTGAGTATCACTGTATAGCTACGAATCGTGTGGGAAATCAAACTTCAGAAGTTGTAGCTCTTCGTATAAAAGGTAAATACTAAATGTTATAGCAACTCTGACCCATAGAACTTGATATTTTTGCCATGTTTTACACAATGTTTGTGTCACTAAGAACCATCGGATGAGTCTTTACCCTTGGGGGCAATTCTTGGAGGAGGAGTTGTTCTCATCTGTCTGATTATATGCTCTTTGTAAGTGGAGACTCTGGTATTAATGCATAAGACATTTTGGCTTTTCTTCTCTGGCACTAATGCAAACATGTACCTTACAGAGCTCTGTTGTGCTGGAGACGGAAAAATTCAACTGCACGACCAAAGCAGGTCAGCAAAACGCCAAATTGTGATACATTTTTGAAAAAGAATCCTTCCTTTTTTTTTAAACCATGATCCTGTACATTTTTAAATATTACTAAATGTCTACTTTGGAAAAGTCTGACCATATGCAATTCTTCTGTAGAATTTTTAAAAAACCCAGAGAATGTGACGCATACTCAAGAAATCGCTAAATGCGGGTTCTTGAACCGCGTTTTGCCCATGGCGTACACACTGTACAAGCAAGGAAGGGCTTCTTTTTCATGTCCGCCACCTACAGTTGGAAGAAGCTTAGTGCGAAATGTCAAAGCTGTTTAAATCACACAAATCTTGCTCCAGATTTTTCTTTCACAGAAAGACTTGGTGCCATACAATTCCAGCTGGGCACACACTGCAATTATTAATTTCTCCTTCATGATCAATTTTCAAACAGTTTGGCACCTCTGTGAATAAAAGGGATGCCATCCATACATCTTTACCAAATCTGAGTCACTAATTCATCAATGTTTGAGCTGGTCTCACTTTCTTTTGGAACAAAATCCCTGAAAACAGTCTTAAAAATGTGCAAGAATGCGATAGTTTTTACACAGAAGCCTGATTACACTTACAGACTTTTCATTGAAAATCTCATGAACGCGCATTGCAGTGGGCGGTGTGAACGTAGCTTCACAGATGAGGAGATCCTAAAAGAAGATGGTTCAGTTTACCAGAGGTTTTTGTTTCTGCAGGCTCCAACGAGAGGAAATCTTAGCGTTGAAGTAGAATCAACAAAAGAAGAAAACATCCATTACGGGGAAATAAAATTCGCCAGGAAGACGCCAACCAGATCGGCACAGATCAGCAGGGAGGAGGTGGATACTATATATGCACAGGTTAAACTGTGAGAGAGCAGGGATGCCCAGTTTAGTTTAGCAATCAGCTATTGTTTGTATTTTACAAGTGATTTTATTTTTTTGGACAATTATCAGAGTGAAGTCCATTGAGAAAACGTTATTGTAATATTGGGCTATGTAAATAAAATTGAATTGAATTGAGCCAATACATGTTGTTCTGTGGAAGACAGTTCAAAAGCACTTGCCTAAAACTGGGATGGGCTGCACATCACAAACAGACCTGAGATAAAGAGCTTTTTTACTCTAAAAACTGAATTGACCATAGATTTACATACAAAAATAATTGAAGAAAAGTTGTTTTGAAATGTTATAAATTGCTGAATGTTAGGTGAGATGCAACTAACTCATCGTTCTTGGGCTGAGAGAGAATCTATATTCCTCAAAATAAAAAAAGTTTGACTTTTTATTAAAAAATGACACAGGTCAAATTTTTCAGCAATCTTACTTAAAGCAATAAAAACCGTTAATACTTTCACTGGAAGGGTTGATATTTAACTTTAGTGCACACTTGTCAAAGTCAAGGTCAGAGAGCCGGATCTGGCCCATTGAGTTATTTCATTTTATTGTAATTAACAGCCCTATGTTATATGGCACTGGTTTCATTGTGAAGTAGTTAGAAAGATCTCTGGTGTTTTATGTGGAAAACCCAGCCTAAAATGATCATCCTCTCCCTTCCTCTCACTCATGGTGTAGAAAGAAATAAACATAACCAGATCCAATAATTAGGGTAAAACAGTCAGACAGCAAAACCCAGAGCAAAGAAAATGATTTGATTTGTTTTTGCTAAAAAGCACAAATTTTTATTTTTATTTCATTTATTTGTTTGCTGTTTCTCTGCAGCGTGTTCATATTTGGATCATTTTAGCAGGATTCATTTTATAACAATCAAAATATTTTGGAATATAAATTTTTCATATGAAATGACATAAAAGTAAGGAAATTTGAGGGTTATTTTTAAACGATTAGTTTATTTCCAACTTGTATAATTTTGACAAAATATATTTTTACAGAGTAGAATATTGAAAGTTATTTAAATTGATTTAATCTGTAATAATATTCCTGCCTCTTTTTATTAAATTTTTTTGCTAAAAGGTCATGCTTTTAAGGTTTAATAAATCCAGTCTTAGTGTGTTCCATAAATGTATTTCCTGTTCGGCACACGATCTAAAGTGTATTATGGATTTTGGACCCCTGTGGGATTTAGTTTGACATCGCTGTAGGTTTACCATGGACGTACAGCTCATTAATCTAACTATTAGGAAATAAAATTTGGGCATAAATTAAGTCTGAAGAGAATTTACTCTGGCCATCTCAACACTGTTTAAAAAAAAAAAACTCCTCTAAAAATGCAAATGTTTGAGCTCTAATGACAGCAGAACAGCAGATTTGTACACCCCCTGCCTCAAAGCACTGAATAAATGCAAGCACGGTCTAAATTCAGACTTTTTAATATAGAGGTCAAGAAATGCAATATAAAGAAGAAAAGCCATAAATAGTTTGACCCTTTGAAAAAAACGCAATCTATAATCAGCTAATGCTAACAAAAAAAAGTCTGTGTTTTAAAAAAGTTTACCATACATTTAGAAATGATGCATTTAATTACATTTTTTCTTTATCAGCCAGAAGCTCCACCAAGCAGTTTGGAAGCAACATAGATCAGAATCACACGTTATTTTTTTTTTTATTTAGATTTTTTACAGCTTCATTTTTCAGTGACAAAATAGCTGGTCCTAAAAACAGCTGTTTGTTTTCATCACAGTTCACAAATTCTTTTAACGCCCACAAAAAGGAAAGAAACCCAGAATTACAGTGTTGATCATTTTGTTCTTCATTCTGTTCTATCCTCCACAGCTGTTAGGCCAATTTTGATGGTTGTTGTTTTTAAATTGTTAACCAGGTAAAATCATGAACAGGTGATTCACATCCCTCCAAACAGGCAGAAGAAGTCAAGAAAATCCAGTTTTCAACCCACTGACACAAAATACCTTGAATGTATTATTAAATCCACCCTGCTATGGACTGGAGAGCTGTTCAGGTTGCAATCCAACTCTGATAGGCTGTAGTAACCTCTGACCCAATAGAGATTTAGAGGATAAATTGATGGATATAACATTATTTTCCATTTATTTGTAGTGTAAAGTCCATAGCATGAACATCAGTTTACTCTGTAAAGATGTCCACATTTGCAATCTGTCATGGTTTGGCCGGTCCCTGTAGCAATGTCTCCCTCTGCTGGTCATTCTAGTGCATGGTGTCTTTCTCTAGCTTTGTCTCTACAGGTGTACTGGATTACTGGCAGGGACTCCTGACATACCTGCATCCTATCTACACTCCTCACCCTGACTGTATTTAAAACTGGTTTTTACTAGCAGATACCCACCAATCCTGCTGATCACTCTGATTTTTTCCTGATTTCTGATTCCTACCGTCTTGTTCTTACTGCCTGATCAACCCATTTGATACCCTTCCTCTTTTTGACAACCGTCCATATCAGTTTCTGGATTTCACCCCCTTCCTCAAACCTATAAAACAAGTTTTCTTGGTCAGGTAGTTTCCTCTCCTTCTATCATGATAACCCTTAGCAAAGAGTAGTTCATTTTAGTGTACTACGAGTATACTTCTTACCCTATACTAAAAGAAAGGCAGTCAACTGGAAATTTATTGATACCGGTATATAATATCTTTAGGTTTTTGGTGTTTTAATTTTTTTTTTATTCATTCAAATTGTGGTAAATCAGGAGCTGGAAAAAAAATGCAGTAGGAAAAATATTTTACATTTATGTATAAGCTACAATCGTCAGGCCACAAGCTCACTGCTCAGCTGCATTCTGATGCATCCACTTATGGACGAATAGATCCATAAATGTCTTTTTTTGTCCTTGTCTGAGCTGGAATCGGGATCAAAAGGTACCTGGATAGCTCCAATATTGAACTGTCTTAGTTTTGAAGCTAATATTAGCTCGGGATTGTGAGTGGCTTTAGGCTAGCAGGAGCGCGTGTGAGCAAAAGGGTGATGGGATATCAGTGGAGGCTTACCTCTCACCTACAAGGTCCAGGAAAACAACTAGTTTTTGGTTTTGAATAAAAAATGCATAATTTAAAGACCACCGTGAAGGCTTTGGAAATTGATCAAAAGATGATTAGTAATATTTTAAATAGGAATCAAATGTTTCATAATTTTTAATAAAATCAACGTTTGTGAGGTACCGACCAATCTCAACTTTTTTGATCACAGCTCTTAATCACACTAAAGTGTGAGTAAGTCCACATAAAAGTTTCCTTCCATTTTTGACACTGCTGTTCTTCAGAAAAAAGAAAATATGTTGCAATGTGGAAATCCTCTTTAACACCTATAGGGTTGAAAGACTTCCTGCCTCTGGTGCTCAGCTGCTGAATCGACGTTTTCAGAAAAAGGAACCGATCTCCTTCAGTTTGTTGAATTTTTCAAATATTTCTCTTTTGGTGAGAAATGTTTGATATACATTGTAGATTTTTATACATTTTAAAAACATTTTGAGCGGGATTTCAGTGTCTGATTTAGTATGATGGCAGCTCTGGGTGTGAACCTGCTGCTGACAGTCAACAGTTTCTTCTTTCTTTCAGGTGAGCTGCTTCTTCTGATTTAACACAATATTTGGTCATACTTTAAATTAAAAGCTTGTCATTTAACAGATAAACTCCTGTGGGGCGCTTATAAATGTTAATTTATAAATGTTAATTTCTCCAGTCAATTTTTTTATATTAATTTCTCAACTTTTTTGTGTTGTTGCAGTAATTTTATGACATGCGAGTATGCTTCTTTACACTCATTATTACAGGCGTTGTGGCAGGCTGTGCAAAGACATCACATCTCAAAATGACTACACCAAAGATAGTGAGAGCGCTGACTGGATCCTGTTTGCAAATCCCATGCAGCTTTACACCCAGTGAGAAAGAACCACTGTTTGATGAAAGACGAGAAACTTGGGGAGTGTGGATTAAAATTGCTCCAGAAGTTTCCAAGACACCGAACAATGTGGTATTTAACAGTAGTAAATCTGTGAACCTTCATGAAATAAGCTTGATTGGAAACTTAAGTCAGAAAAACTGCACCACTCTGTTCACTGATGTACAAAAAAATCACACAAACAAGTACTTTTTCAGAATTGAGAATAGACCATTTAAGGCAACTGCTGTTTGTGACCCCATTCAAATAACAATAGAAGGTAAGGAAGTTTTCTTTTTTCCCACCTTGTTATAATAAATAATAAAGTTTTTAAGCTTAATAGTTTCAAAAATTGTGGCAAAAATTAATATTTATTAGGGGTGTGTATTGGTAAATCGACACGATTATGTATCACGACCTTTGACTAATTAATATTATTTATCAGTTTTCTGAGTATTTAATTACCATTGCAGTAAAACTACTCTGCCGGTGCTTATGTGATATTGTAATTTGCAGTAACACTTTTTGCTGCATTTATTATGTAAACCAACAGTTTTTTACCTGCACAATTCTGTTTTTACTTCATTTTCTTTTATTTAAAAATTCAAAATAATTATTAAATTAAGGTAGATTGATTTAAAATTTTGCTGTTTTTTTCTGTCAGCAGAAAAAAAAATCCTGTTAGCCTAGAAGAAATCACATTTAAAAAATCTCACTCACATTTGGCATTTAGTGATTCCACATTCAGAACCAAAAGGCTTTTGAAGGTTTTGATTCTTTGTAAAATATTTACCAGAAACACCCAAGTCTCAATCTGCTCTGATTCTGATTTTAATTTTAATATCATTGTCAAGAATTTGTTTTTCTTTAGACCGTAGACTTACTGATTTTGAATGAAAAAAAGGTTATCTCCCTGCATGTATTTATTCATAAGCAGTACTGTCAACAGCTCCCTTCATGGCAGTCATAACAAAAAAATTGAAAAATTGTTCTGGGTCATTTATGTCAAATTCATACATTTATAAAAACATCTGTTTCAATCTAAAATGGATATTCTGCAGCTATTTTTGGTCATGTGCTGTCGTTTTTTGTATTACAATTCCATCTAGGTGAATATGTCTGTTGTCTACAGCAGGGGTCTGCAACCTGTGGTTCTTAAAAAAAAAAAAAAAGAGAGAGAATACTTTCTATTTTATATTTAAATAAGTTTGGAAGCTTCATTAAAGTCAAACTAAAACTTTTTGACAGATCTTTGAGAGCCATGTACAACCAAAAATCAGTTGGAGATTAGTCCACAGTCAAAATTCCTACAGAAAAATTCAAGAATTTTCCCTTTTTTTCTTTTAAACTATCAAAAAAAAAAAAAATGTAAGTGTTTCTCATAGTCTAAAAACACCATATGGGTCACTTATTTCTAATTTATGAATTTCTGGGTGAGATGCACCAACGATGGTAAAACAAAATGTTCTCTTTTTTCACTGCTGACATGATATTACCTACAACATTTGCTGCATTGAAATGACCAAATATGGTAAAGTGTGTCTCATTTTGAAAGGACGTCATGCGAACTTCAGTCAGAAGTTATATACTATTTAATATATATTTTTTAAATTTTAAAAGCAAATTTTTCCCATGTTTATGTTTTAGTTATGCCAATAAATCAACGTAAATGGCTCTTTAACTATTACAGGTTGCAGACCCCTGGTCTATAGGAATCAGGTTCTAGTTTAACAATCAATTTATTTATATTTATGTTGGAACTGTCTGATGTGAAACCGCAGAATCTGCTTGGAGTCCCAGCATTGAAATCCCCGCTGATCTGATCAGACTCTCAAAGACAAACTGAGGAAAACTCAAATTTAAGTTTTACGAGTAAAATCCAGAAGACCATCACTCTGTCAGACGCTCATGATGGATTCACCATCAACTGCTCTGTCAGTTATCCAGTGGACAAAGGAAAAAATGTAAAGACAGCAGAGACACAACGAACCCTCAATGTTTCATGTAAGTTATCATCTTCATCTCTGTTCAGTGCTTCTGATCAATAAAATTAATTTAAGTTTCACTTTTCTTAGATGCTCCTAAGGACACTTCAGTATCTATCAGTCCATTGGGTTTGGTTCCAGTAGGTAGCTGGGTGAACCTGACCTGCTCCAGCAGAGCCAATCCTCCTCACATCAGCTTCAACTGGTTCAAGATTGGTAAAGAGGGCGACATCAAAGTAGCCGATGGAGACTTTTACTCTTACAATGTGACAGAAGAGACACAGCCGACACATTTTTATTGTGTGGCCTCAAATGCTCTCGGTAATCAGACATCAAGGTGGAATCTTACAGAACCTGCAGGTAATTTATAGAACGATCATGTGACTGATGACTCCCAGTCCTCTGGGTCCTGTTGTTTTTAGATTATCTGTGTAGTTTCAATCGCGAATGATAGTTGAGCTATATCAGATTTAAGAAGGTATTGTAAGCTTAATTTATTGTAACAGTGAGAATGAAGATTCAGACCAAGAAAGGGCGAACTAATTGACTTATGGGCCACAAAGAGTCCTAAAATTAGACAGAAGAGCTGCATGGAGTGTTTTGGGGATCCACTTCCTAGGAGAAAGAAACAAACTGGAATCTGGACAAAAATATTGTTTCATTTTGATTGAAAATTAACAAATATATTTAAAAAGAGAATAATTTGGGTTTGTTGCTTGAAAACTATGGATTTAGTGCCAAATGGACTGATGGGTTGATGTCCCTCAGGGTAAAGGCAAGCTGTGCAGAGAAAAACTACAATCACGTGGTGTTGGAAAGCTCAGAAAAACTCTGAAAACATTAGAACGTTAGAAAAACAACACATGAAACCAGAGTAACTATCTGCATCTATACGAATGTTAATGTATTTGTAGTGCACCACCTGTGTGGAAACACCAACATTTTAGGGAAAATTAACCATGTGTTATCAATATAGTTTAATCCAGTTAGGTGGGTTAGATTTAATAGTTTAACGGGCCAGATCTGGCCCCTGGGCCATAGTTTAACCACCCCTGATTTACATAAACATTCAACTCTCTGAGATACTTGAATATGGAAGTACATTTGGTATAGTAAACATTGCAGTAGGTATGCCTGTAGTTACAGATGAGACTTTTTATTTTTTATTAAAAAGCTATGACTAAGATTTTTGGACGTGACTCTTACAATGAAAAGTAATTGCGGTATCAATCACTGAGAAGAATTTAGTCCTAAATCCATCCCCAATAACTGTACCCATGCATTAGTTTAGGCACACAGATGACCCAAGGGTTTAAACTCTGATCACCTTTTGAGTTTCTTTAAAAGCATTCCCAGTTAAACCGTTTGGCCAAAATTTGAAAAACCTGAGTTGTTTTAGGACATAGTTTCTGCAGAGCGGCAGTAACTCGTTAGATATTCACCTCTGAGTTGTTGACGGGACTGTTGGCAAGGAGTCCCACCCCCATCTCCTTCTTTTAACCGCCTATAGTGTATTTTTTTTTTCTTCACATTTTTCTTCTCTATTTTTTCATCTGCTCATGATTCACAACTATTATAAAAAAGAAATACTCAGAAATGCAATTTTAGTCTTAATTATCTTAATATAAGTCATCCATCATGAGAAAAATGTCACAAAATATGTTAAAACATCAAAAATTTGATTTTCATTGGAATACATATTTAAGATTCAAACTCAAGAGACTTCACACTTTAAGCTTGACATTTGAGGTTTTAGTAAATGTTTTGGTTTCCTTCAGGAGGATGTGTTCAAACTTTAAACTTTAAAATCTGCAGAATAACTAATAGGAAATCTTGTTTGAACAAAGATGTGTGAATTCTACCAACTAAAGTACACTTCTGAATGCTGCGGAGTCCTGACAGATCAAATTTCAGAGAAGACTTAATGATTTTTCTTAGAGAAAGACAGAACAACTTGGCTTAAAGCTTAAATCCTTCTTGCTCAGTCTAAACCACCAGATGGTTACCCAGGGCGGAAGTGGCTGCACCTCACCGCTCCACTGAAGGAGGGGCAGTTCTGAGAAAGGACTTCACACTCTCTGTTGTGTGACAGAGTGGAACTTGGTTTTGAACTCTCCCACTGGTTGCTTGTGGTTTAATGTATAAAAAAGTTATTTTGTTTGCTTTATTTTTGCTCAGGGACTACCGTGGCCTTCTGTTTAGAGACTCTCTCCACCTGCTTAAGCCTTCTGCTACGAACACACCGCCGGACATTCTTGGTGTTCACACTGGACTGTCACTACCCAATACTAGGAAAAGACTTTGTTAAAGTGGGGTCAGATCTCATGAATCTTTCTCCAGACTTTTACTTTCCCAGATCTATTCTAATAAATTAAAGTCTTAGTTTCACATAATTCCAGCCAGGCACAAACCGCGATTATTAATTTCTTTTTCCTGATCAAGTTGGCACTTCCATGTATTGAAACCCGAATCCCTGATAGGTTCAACAACTTAAACCTTCAACGCGCGTTCAATGGCAGCACTTGTACGTAAAGCCCAAAAACTGACTTAAAAACTTTATTAGTGATGTGCTTTGGATAGACTTTTTATTGGAAGTGGTCACTTAAACATGCGTTTCCAAGCCTGGTGAGAATGAAATGCTGGTAACACTTTATAATAAGATTCCTTTGCAAGCTTTATTAGCGCATTAACAAACATTATTATGTGTTTATAGGGTATTAGTGGAAAAAATGTATTAATGTCTTACTAACACAATGACTAAAATAATGTTTATTAACATAGTAAGATTCATTAACATCTTAAGTCAGGCCATTATCTACAAAAATTAATAAACTGCTTACAAGCTTAACAAATGTATTAACTATCTTTGTCGACATTATATAGAGTGTTTTGCAGCAGCTCATCTAAAATGATATCGAAATGCTTTTATTTATCAATCACAGCCTGGTTTCTTCTTGCCCTTTATTTATCATATGCCAGCTATCTACCATTCTTCTGTTTAACTAGACACCTGTACATTAATGTCTACTTAAGAAACAACACTTTAAACGAATTAAGAATATTTACCTTTATGCTTATTCTTTGACTGCTAAAATAGATCAAAAAGAATTGGAGTCTGTATAATAATTATCTTAAAATTTTAAAATGTAAAATTATAGAAATATTCTGAAAGAAACAACCAGAGTGACCCTGCTTTCCCTCCACAGATTTTGGGGTCCATAAAGTTGTAGCCATTACTATAGGGGTTTTCTTGGGAGCTGCTGTTCTCTGCCTTCCCATCATCATTTACTGGTGAGCAAAAGATATTTTCTTAGTATGACTTGCACTATTTGGTTTCCCACATTCTCCTTTTAACTCTCAAATCTTGTCTTTTTTTTTTTTTTTAAGCTGGGACAGATCAAAATGTACAGATAAATTCAAGAGGGTAAGCTAATATGAGATTTATTCTCCTCTTAATATCATGACATTGTTTTTGGTTGCTTGAAAAGACGAAATTAAATCATCTGTTAGAATGACGAAAGGACTTAAGTGGCTGGCTATGGAATCCAAATCAGACTTTGCTTATAAATACAATCATCGTTTGAAAAAAAAGTAGTCTTTTAATTTGACCTATTTTTCCCCCGTATCAGCCCATATCTCGTCATAAGGCCAGTTGTGACGAATTAAGGCGATGGTGGACTGTAGCAGAAATTTACCGAGCAGGTCGAGGCACTGCCTGCCAGTATTTGTTCTCTATTACTTAATAAAAAAGAACAATACAAAAAAGTCTTATTATGTATCTGCTGATATGTGCGTCATTTGAGGATCAAAATACTAAAGCTGACTTGAGTAAATCAACTAAATGTTTCTTTGTGTTCACTCTGTTTTTTTTTTTATTGTATAAGGATGCTTTGCTGCTTTGAATATAACTAAAAAGCTGCTGAAGATTTATTTTTTCTCTGTCTCTCCTCCGCAGGACACGGAGGAACCAGACTATGTGAACATGCCAAAGTTCAAATAAAAAAAAAGAGAACCTATAATGGAATCTAATATTTAAGTGGTTTTTGTCTTACAACAGCTTAGATTAGGCCTGCACAGTGGTGTAGTGGTTAGCACTCCTGCCGTACAGCAACTGGTTCAAATCCCAGCTGGGTTCTATCTGTGTGCACTCTGCATGTTTGAAATTGGGGAGTTTGCTCCTCCTCCGCCATGTGGACACCATTCCTCCTCTTTGTCCTTCTGGTGTTTTCTCTTCCTCTTGTGCCACCAAATTTGTTCCCTTCACCAAACTAAATTATTTTAGGAAATTGTTTCTGTTTCATCCCTGATGTCCGAAGCAGATCTATGCTAAAAGATGGAAGAATTTTATCAAAAAGTATATTTGGATCAGTTTTATGATGAGGTATTGAGGCTCACTTTCCCTCCTATTGAAGATTATTGTCAGAATGGAACAGTGAATAAAGGTTTATGAGAGCTTTTAAAATTATGCAGAATTTTTTCAAACATATTTAGAAATTTGTTGTTTTTTTCCAGTATTTAACCCAGAGAATGGGTTATTAATTTGACTGTTGATCATTTTTCAAAGCGAAAAAAAAAAAAAAAAAACAAATGTCATCCTAAATTGTAAAAAAACTTACTATTTTCAAAAAAGTGATGCAAAAATGTGCTTTTTTTTTGTTTTACAAAAAACTGCTAACACTTGGTTTCAAATACATTTAAAAAACAACTTTATTTGTGATTTTTGGCTTTCATTTCTTTTTCTGATGACAACATCTGGGTTTTACCAACAAGAAGTTCATTTTCTTTGAGCTTTTATTGATAATTTTCCATCTTTTCAGTCCTAAGCTTCTCATAACTGATCATTTTCACCAAATTTTGGTCCTTAAAAAGCTACGTTGTTCCTAAAAGTCTTCACTCAGCTCCCAGTTTCCTTTTTAACTTCAAAAACAAAGGCACCATAGAACCCACATTTAAACGGTTTATTCATTGCACTGGTAAAAACGTGTGAAAACACCTGATAGCTTCAGCGGCAGATATTGGTCCAACATTTCACATTTTGTGTGTAAACATCAACTAAAAATCAGACAGTTGAATCACAAATGTTACAGAAGTAGTTGGATAAATAATTCTTTAAGCTTCTGTAAGGAATTTCTGACAGATCTGTCATCACCGTGGTAACATCAGAGGATTTAGTGTCAAAATTCATCACTGAAAAACCTTTACAATGGTCTAATTGCACATCTTTGGGCTTCAGCCTGAAGTCCCGGAGAACGGGATTGTTTTAAAGGCACTTAAACGTCACGATAAGTTGCTTTATCAAGTCAGTTCCAGTTGCTCAAGTGAGATAATAATGCAAAGTAGAATCTAAAAAGTGTTTTGATGTAGCTGCATCTTTTCTCCCCAATAAATTTTGCTGTTTCTGTGTGCACTGACGAACTGAAAACCCAAAATGCCTGAATAAATGTGCTTAGCCCTGATTTAGCACAACCATTTTTGCTCAAAAAGCTGCTCTACAACCAACTTCTTTCAGAATTCCCTGTGTATGTGAACCCGATCGGAGGCTCCGATCAGGATGACCTGAATCCAGTTTCCTGCCGGTTTCTTTTATTTGTTGACTCTGTCTTCCAGCGCCTTCAGCTCAGCCTTCACCTGAGCGGGTAGATCTGCTCCAACTTGCTGGGTGAAGTACGCTTCCAGCTCCTTGGTCTCCTTCTGCCAGAAGGACTTTGGCACGTCGAACAGGGCGCCCATATCCACCTTGCCGCCCAGACCTTCGGTGTTGATGGCGCCGTCCTGTGGCAGCCAGCCGATGATGCTTTTCTTTGCCGCCTCGTCCTCCCGCTCTCTGCTGCAGCGCTTGAAGATCCACTCCAGGACTCGGGCGTTTTCACCAAATCCGGGCCAGAGGAAGGCGCCACTTGCCGGGTCCTTCCTGAACCAGTTGACGTGAAAGATCCTCGGCAGCTGGGTGGGAGCCTTTCGGCTCTGCATGCTTAGCCAGTGACCGAGGTAGTCCCCAAAGTTGTAGCCGAAGAACGGCCGCATGGCGAAGGGGTCGTGCATGATCACCTTACCTGTAAAAGTTCAAAGAATGAGCCTCAAGCCTTTGAGCACTTCAAATGTTTGTGGTTAAAGGGAAACCAAACCCTAAATAATCTTTTTTTGGATGTTGACCTCCATAAAGGAGGCTTTAAAAGTTCTGTCTGTTGGTCATTGCAAAATTTTTGACAAATTAATATGAACTTAATTAATTCTTGAAGATATAGTCAAAAACCGCCTGTGTGCTGCCCTCTACAGATTGAAAAGAGGTATTACAGTTGAATTTCAGTCAAACTATGAAATCTCACTCTTTTTAGTAGTCCCACGTCATGATCTGCAGCTCCAGTAAGGGTAACAGTTCTGTTCCCCAGCCCCACCCCTCTGTCTGGATTTTCAAATTTTGGCTGAGGGGGGAGTCAGCCTTCAACTTCCCTGTTTGGTTACCCTTTGAATAAAGAGATGGTGTGTGAGAGTTTTTCACCTTTATGCTCTGCAGCTGCTGTGGCCTCCGACCTCATTGCAGCTCCAACAAAAACGCCGTGCTGCCAGTTGAAAGACTCATAAACCAAAGGAACTCCTGGAAACAGCAACATTTCAAATTCAACCAAATAAAAGTTGAAAAAAATCTTCTGAAAATTTTAAGAATAAAAAAGCTAACAGCGTTGCTGTTTCTGGCATAAATCATCAGGGATCAGAGTGATGCAGACCTTCCGGCCTCCTGCCACCAAAGATGATGGCGTCGATGGGAACCCCCTCCTCGCTCTCCCACTGAGGGTCGATGATGGGACACTGAGCCGCGGGGGCACAGAAGCGGGAGTTGGGGTGAGCACAAGGTGTTGAGCTCCCTGCAAACAAAAGACAGTTTACTTTTAAAGACCCATTCAGATAAAAATTTCGTTTTTTGTTACTTTTTAACATGTCCTTGTAGCATTTTTCTCATAATGGAGGACATATACAAGGGGTCTGTAATCTAAGGCTCTGGAGACATATGTGGCTTTTTAGCTTTAAAGAATAATGCAAGCGATTTGAAGAAATTATAGATTTGTTTGTTAAATGCTTAAATTGTGTTTAGATTTTTTTAATGGGGTGGTCTTATATTTGTAAAATAACATTTTTGTACCACTGCAGCAACTACAGTAAATCAAGAGGGCTCATGTCCATAAAAATGATGGTAAAAGGTTTGTTTTTTTGTCATTATTAGAATTAAGCTCATTCTGAAAAACTAAATGGAAAAACACAACTGTTATAATTCAGATGTTGCATATTCAAATGCAACATTTTATAAATGGATGTCTTAGTTGTCAAAAAAGTGTATGTTTTGTAAATTGTGAAGTAGAATGTCAGCTCTCGCTCGGTTTTGGTCGGCAAGAAACTGGCCCAAATACAAGAAAATTAAGCTTAAAATTGAGTATTTCTTTATGTGAAATAGGAGCAGACTAAAAAAAGGTTAAAAAAAAAAGCTTTTAGTTGTGACTAAAGATAGCTAGATCCATGTACATCTTTTGTTTCCCTCATCTGAGCTGGAATCTGGATCAAAACTCTATGCCTGGATCGCTCGCCATTTCTGTTGTACCGCCCACAACATAAAGGTGAATTTCTAATGAACTACCACTGCTCTGTATGTTCAAGAAAATAACAGAGGTTTTTAAATTTTGGCTAAAAATGGCATAATCATTATTAATAGATAATACAATAAATCATCTATAAATTTGTTGTTATTAAAGTCCACACTTGGAAAACAGGCTTTTATGATGGGACTGATAATAATCCTATACATGAATTTCTTAAATGTTCTATTCTTGTGGAATGAACAGGAAGTGATGTCATCCTGGTGTTACCTGGCTTCCAGGCTTTTCCGTGCCAGTCTGTCAGTGTGATTCCTGCAGGAGGGGGGTCGAGACCCTCCCACCAAACTCCCCCATCGCTGGTCTCGCCCACGTTAGTGAACACCGTGTTCTTGGCGATGGTGGCCATGGCGTAGGGGTTGGTCTTGTCGGAGGTGCCCGGAGCCACGCCGAAGAAGCCGTTCTCTGGGTTGATGGCCCGCAGCTTACCTGCAGAGAGGAGAACGACGCCGTGTGAAACCCCCCGTGTGTGCTGAGATTCAGAGCAGCCGCGGGAGCTCAGCTGTCACCTTGACTGTCGAACTTCATCCAGGCGATGTCGTCGCCCACGCACTCCACCTTCCAGCCGGGCAGAGACGGCTTCATCATGGCCAGGTTGGTTTTCCCACAGGCACTAGGAAAAGCCGCCGCTACGTATCGCTTCACCCCCTGAGGGTTGGTGATGCCCAGGATCTGAGAGGACACAGAGTCGATGATAAGAACCTGAAAACCTCAACACCATGTGGCCTAAAGGGATTGTAAGTCTCACCAGCATGTGCTCTGCTAGCCAGCCCTCATCCTTAGCGATGCGGGAGGCAATGCGGAGGGCAAAGCACTTCTTCCCAAGCAGAGAGTTACCTCCGTAACCGCTGCCGAAGGACAGGATCTGCCTGGTGTCTGGGAGATGAGATATCAGCACCTTCTCTGGGTTACAGGGCCAGGAGTTGTTGAGAGGAGCTGGAAAGCAGGAGGAGAGGAAGGGTGTTTGTGGGAAAACTATTTGTAATCAGGCAGCAACTTCTATGAAAATGAAGGAATCTACCTGTGAGAGGTAAAGGGCGACCCACTGAGTGCTGGCAGCGGACAAACTCCACTCCCTCTGCAAGTTTCTGCATTACCGGAGTGCCCATTCGTGTCATGATGCCCATGCTGGCCACCACGTATGGCGAGTCTGTCACCTGGTAGAAACAACAATCACCACAAAGTTCAACCTTAAAGAGGAGAAACAGCCAAACAATACAGCAGCTATCTAATTACAAACAGAGCAGAAGCTTTTACCTGGACTCCATATTTACTGAGAGTAGAGCCTACAGGGCCCATGCTGAAGGGAATCACATACATGGTCCGACCTGGAAGTAAACAACAGGTTTTGATTTTTACATTTCTATTTAAAAAAAAAAATGAGCTAAAAAGAAGTTTGCAATGAATTGAAGTGTCTCTAATATTAGTTATAAAGTATGAAAGCCAATACAAAAAAAATAGACTGATGGATTTCAGTAAGAAAAAATAAAAATAACTTTGTCCCAATCTGATCATCTTTGAATCTATTTTAAAAGATGATCGGATTTTATTTATGATAATTAATTTTTTTGCAATTTTTTTTTTTATTGTCATTTTCTAGACTTAGTTTCTGCAAAGCAGCAACAGTTCATTAGAAATTCACCTCTGAGTTGAGTTGACTGTTGGTGCAGAGAAACCCCACCCCCTTTTCCCTCGTGGTTACTAAGAGGTCTCGGTTTACGCCCTAGCTTACATCCCCTCACAACCCCATCCTTTAGCTTTAGCTTGGGGAGCGTCTAGTGTTTTTTTTTTATGAAACAAATATAATCTTTTTCAAACTGCATTTTTTGTCTGCTCCTTATTCATGAATAAGAAATATTCAGAAATGCTATTTTAATCTTGTTTTTTATATATAAGTCCTCCATCATCAAATTATATTTTTCACAAAACCAAACAACTGATTATACATTTTATGATTTGGTTTCCTATCCAGGTTGTATCGTGTTGTTACCTGCAGACGAGAAACCCCTAAAGCCTTAATCAATGTAGATATTTGAGTACACGTCTTCTTGTGCTGTACTTCCTCGAGGCGATTCTGTGTAATTGAGGAATTCTACCACATAAAGTCAATCTAACGCCAAAACAAGTCGGTTTAGCTTTTGTGTCTGTCATTTAAATTTGGGAACAGTTTGTTCTAATACAAAAAAAACACATCAAAATAGGTCAACAGTGAAAGACTGAAGGTATGCTGTGTGCCAAAAAACAAGTTTTACACACGTACATGTTTTTAAACTGCCCCAAAATGAAATGCTCGTCTGACTTTGATAGCCCGTTTGCCACCATTTATCTGCAGAGTCACTGCAAAGACTGTTGACTGCAAAATCAGATTCCTCAGTAAAAGCATGTGGTGCCCTCTGGCCCTCACCTCCAACGTTTGATTGACAGATTCTTTCGAGCAACTTTCAGTGGAAGGGGTGTGGCTTTCCAACGAGCTCACTCCTGATTGGTGACAGTAGATGCCATAAAAACACTGACTTAAACTAATCACTGTCGTTCGGCTCCAACATGGTGATGTCCGTATCAACTAAAATGGCGAATAAATTGGCTTCATTTTGCTATAGCTGGAAGTAAGGTATTCTCTATGGGTGATGTCATAATCCCTCAATCCAGTTCTCTTATACAGTCAATGAGAAGGCCACAAATGGGTTTGGCGTTTATCTTTTCTTTTACATAAAATTTATCATAAATGGGAATATCTGATTTTATTTAAGTTTAAAAGAGTAATCAGTTAACCTTTTGATTCTGTTACGGAGTGAAAAACATGACACATGAGCGCCATCTGTTGAAGTACCTGCCATGCTGCCAGGAAAACGGTCCCGTCTGGCTCCTTCCCAGTCCGACTCGCTCATCCAGCTCCCCAGCTGGCTCTTCACCCCCCCTGCAGGGATTGGAATTGTGTCTCGCTGGTTCTTGGTCACGATTACGGTCTTGCTCTCGACTCTGGCCACATCTTTCGGGTCTGTGCGCGCGAGCCAGCTGCCAAGCAGAGATTTTCTCAGTGCATTGCAAGAAAAAAAACACAGTAAAATGTGCTTAAAGGTACGAGCCTGTGAGTCTCACCAGTTTTCATATTTGGGAAGCCTCTTGACCATACCGTCCCGCTCCAAACTCGCTAGGATGTTGGCCGTTTCCTCCGGACTGCCGGTCACCACCTGAACATTGGCGGGTTTGCACTCGTCCACAGCTCCCTTCACAAAATCCGCCACCGCCGGCGGTAGTGAGGGAATGGAGGCCAGGGATCGAACATTTACCCCGACACTTCCTGGTCTGAGAGACGAAGAAACAGAGATTTTGAAGTCCAAACTAAATCTAAAAGTGAATAAAATCAAACAGAACTGGATGAGAGCTGTATGCAGACATACAGGTGGATGAGTGGACTCAGAATGTGCAAGCTGAAAGCACCATGAAGATGTCGTTGCATGCTGGGAACCTAATGCCATCGATGACAAACTAAAATGGTACAAGTACTAATGAGAGCTGCTTCTGTTTTTACTTGTAAATGCAGAGCTGTACGGGTGTGGAACATGAGCAACTGCCAGACGATTGATTGTTGCATGCAGGAGCTGTGGGGATTGTGTTTTTATAAAAAAAAATGTTTTCAACACCTGCAGGTTCTGAGATAGAGCGGCCATACTGACTGAAGCTTGACTCAAGAACATTCTGAAAATGGGCAAATGAGCTGGACAAAGTTTTGTTGAGTGGGTCTAACCATCCATCCATCTTCCAAATCTGCTTTACCCTTTTAATTACACCCCCACCCCCACCCCCCAAAAAACCTTTTTTTTTCTGCTGATTTTTGGCTTGGGGAGTAACACACACAAGCAGTGTTCTTAAAACATTTTTTCTAAATGTGCTCCACCATTTGCTTAAACAGGCAGTTAAAGAGTTAACCCCTCTCAGGGTCACAGGGTTGCTGGAGCCTATCCCAGCTACTACTGAACACAGGCAGGGAACGCCCAGTTGCAGGGAGACACAATCACACCCTTACAAGGGCAATTTAGCATCACCAAGTAACCTTTGAAGCATGTTTTTGGACCTTAGTTTCAAGAGTAAACCCACTCATGCATGCGGAGAACGTGCAAACTCCAAACAGAAAAGTCCCAACCAGGATTCAAACCGTCTTGCTGTAAGTCAAGAGTTCTAACAGCTTAGCCGCTGTGCAGCTAACCATTAACCAAAAATTTGAGCTCTTGCAAAATAAAAACAACTGTTTCAAAAGCAAAGTCAGGAATTTGCTCCCCTCTGAAACCAGTGGTCACTTGAAAAGCTGCAACTTTTGAACTTTCTGGGTTCATATTTTACGTTTTCCTCACCAAAACAATTTTTTTGTTCACTTTAAAGACTCAAACCTTTTTTTGTCATGTGTTCTGAATCTGGACTGGTGTAATTACATGCAAATCGTATACACTAATGCAGATAAACACGTAATTCTGGTCTGAAAGTACAAAGTGCAGACTGATTCATGGATTTCCAGTCCTCTAGCACCTCCGACAGAACGTTCAGGAGACAGCTTACAGTCATTTTGATGTCAAACAATGAATGGAAGTTTTGACCCAAGTGAGGTTCCTGTCTCATATGAGGCTACAGTTAAAGTCTGTGACTGCCCACAGCTGTGGAAGGCTTTAAACACTGACGTCAGCACACAACCACTCACAATGAAAACGCTGACATGAGAATGAGTTGCATCATGCTGTTTGTGTGCACCTACCTTTAGCATGTCAGCATGCATTTACATGACTTTCCTTTGGACTCCACTGTGGTGAAATTAACAGATAAGTTACTTTCTCTAGTATTAGGCCATAAAATCTTTCCAGTAGTTGCTGAGCTGTTTAACCAGAGGTGGACATTAAGCAGAATTTGATTCCTGGAAACCATAAATGTTTGAACATAGTGTGGGGAGTGGAGCAGTTTGGCTATCAGACTTAATCATTTATTGACCACAGCAAAGAAAAGCAGAAAATAGAGACAAATTTTATATCAGACTCTCAGTGCGATCTTGAACCATACGCAATGACAGGAATGCTGTAAAAAAATTAAAATCTACTAAACAATAAAGGGATAAAAACGCAATAGAATAAGGACAAAAATTAACATGAAATTGAAATTAAAAAGTAGAAAGATTTATCTTTTTTCACTTTATTAAATGTTGCTTGAAAAAATACACGTTTCATTATAAGTTTAATAAATATTACAATGCTTTTTTGTTTCAGGTGGGATTCAATAAAATTTCTCTTTTTAGGAATTCACTTTGATTTTTTCATTGAATGTATAAGAGAGCTGGACTGAGTGACCTCCCACATTCCAAACAGGAAGTTACTTGCTAGCTCCAAAAGAACAAAACCCCATTAACTTCTATAGAGAAATAAACAGCTATTACTCAGTCATTATATTTGTCAGAACAACCATTCTTGCTCTGATATTTGTTCTTGCTAATCCTATTTTTTTTATTTTTATTTCAACGATGTGTTTTTCTTTAGTGCAAGTTATTTGAGTTATAAACTGACCAATCAGCTGCTTTATTCAAACTAGCTGGTCTTACGTCAGAAATGTTTGACAGAAGTGGTAGGGGTGTGGACTTCAAATAATAAACTCACTCCTGATTGGTGAGAGTGGTTGCCATAGAAGCGATGACTCAGACCAACTTGAACTAATCACTACTTACTGACGTTGTCTGGCTCCAACATGGCGGTTTCCATTTCAAAAATAAAAAAATTGGTGACTGAATTGAATTAATTCTGTTGAAACCGGCAGTAAACCATTTTCTATGTCACATTCACTCGGTCCAGTTCTTATTTACAGACAACGATTTTTCCATATAAGTTCAGAAGAAAGTTTTTTTAAGGAGATAGAGCAAATAAAAACAGAACTATAATGTTAATGATAAATAAATATAAAAAAATAGAATTAGAAAAATTGATGAACAGTTTTCAACTTTCCCTGTCTGTGTGTAGGCGTGTGCTTGGCACTCATGTCATTCCAGCTAACCTTTGCCCCACATACGTTATAAAGAACGTGGTTGTGTCCTCCGTCCCGTGACATGAAGAGCTTCTTCGTTTAGATGATCTGGTCTGTTTTTACCACATGAAATAAATCAACCATACCCCCAAACCCCCAGACTGTCACGCTTTACAATAACCAGCAGGGCGATGCTCGGTATTACTGTCAGTGTGACTGAGATTAGGAAACGGACGGGTTGAATTACGACTGAATAAAGAACAGTGGAAATGTCCTACTGCTTCTCCTCTGCTTTTCTTCTTACTATATGCTGTCTAGCAAACTGGAATGTGATTATTCAGCAGCGGCCACGTCAAGGCACATGTGCCTAAGGGCAAAAAAAAAAAACTAATCTTGGTTTGTTTCTCTATCAGATGAAAAAAAGTTCTTCTTAAAAACACACCTCCAAGTTGGTGAGCCAATCCTGACACAACACAGGTCCTCAGAGTAAACACTCCCCTTCAACACCCAGACACATCCTGCTTGCCAGCCTTGACAGGACAGTCTACCTGTGCCGCAGAGGGCCATGTACCTACTGCACGTGCTGCATGACATTAGCCTCCATCACGCTGAGGTGAGCACACACGGAGAGCACACACAAGCACACGCTCCAGGACATTCAGTGACAACTCCAGCAATTAACAATCCCTCAGGCAGAAGGACAAACAAAAAGTCGCTGAGTTCTGGTGCCACCAAAGGCGTCAGACACGTCCATAAAAGTAAAAATCCACGAAACTCACTGACATCACCATAAAACCTGAAGAATGGTGGTTGCACATTAAATTAAATAAATTGGACCATTGTTTTATAAATATGTGCTGATTTAAATCAGTCAACAGCGGATATAGTATAGATAGAAAAAAATCAAGTTTGACAAGTTTCTTGTACAAGTTAACTCAACAGGAGACACTTAAAATCACACATTTTACACACACATTTTTTCACACATTTTTTTTAACTCTAAAAAAAAAAAAAAAAACAAAAAAAAAACTAACAGAAGCCATATGAGAGCATTTCTACAAAATAAAGTTATTTTTCAACATGTACTTAGAGTCACAACATAAAAAAGAGTAACATCTCACCTCCTTATAACTCCTAATAGAAGGCACGACATCCTTGGTGGAAAAAACTTAACAGAAAGTGTCAAAATAAAAGCACATCAGAGGTCTCTGCTGTCAGTAACTGTGCTCCGAGGGGACCTTGCACTTTGGATCCAGTCAACTGGATGCTGCCCTGGCCCCGCTCCACGGCTCCAGCGGACGGATAACTCCGCACGCAGTCCACGTACGGCTTTATGGGGTGAAGTTCAAAGGCTGCCGGGGGCGGAGGAGAGCGCGTCTACCTTTTGCGCTTGCGTCTGCTCACGTCGCCGTGCAGATGTGTGGCTCACATCTGGCCGAAAGGAAACCGGAAGTCGGAGCGAAAACGCGGAAATGGATCACGGAAGGCAACGAAACACAAACGGAACTGAACATTTTGTCTCTGTTTTGTCTTTAGCAGTGCAAAATATTGTTAAAATAAAACAAATAATATCCTATTCAAGTATTTTTTTAACTTTAATTTGACTTCAACACAACATACATTTGTTGGTGCTGTGTCTTGTTTATTTTTTCAAAAACACACAAAAAAGAAAATTGTAATAAAAAATATATTCATAAATTTAATATACATTTAGTTTAAGCCTAAGTCAAAATAAATACAGCACAAACAAAAATAAAAGAAATTAATTTAAAAAATTGCTTGAATGAAACCCCAAAAAGAGAGAAAAAAAAAGTTAATTCATATCAAATGTCTTCAACGAAAATGTCCTATAATAATTTTGAAACTAGTTTTGGTGAGTTCTGCATCTGTGTTACAATAAAATTAGCTTTAATGATGATTCATTGTGTTAAAGTATATGTGACATTTACAAAAAAATGAACCTCTTTGATGCCTTTTGATGCAAATATATTCATCAAAGCCATTTTACCCAAAATGAACATATTTAGCATATGTTTGGAATGCAAAATAGATTTTTTTAAGCTGGAAATAAATATAATAAATAAGGCTGTGGTACAAACAATATCTTGATTGATTAACAATATCAATGGACTGATTGATTTTTGTCATCTTTAAAAAAAGATGATTTATAAGTAATGATTGACTCATCAGTTGTGACACTTCTATCATTAAATATATTTATAGTAAAAGAATATCTTATGTGGGTTGGAGCAGGGGTGATAGTTCTATCCCTGAGGTATTGGCCTCTTAGGCCAGGTGACCTTCTTTAAAGAAGGTGAGGGGGAACCCTGGGATCTACAGGGCTCATTGGGTTTTTGAATGTTTGGACATTAAACTGGAAGGGATCATTTTCTGCTGGAGATTGTGCTGTTTGTGCCCTCTTGCACTCAGACATGGGGTTCCTATTGTCATCTCCTCCAGATAGTGAGTGACTGAGGTGTGTTTTTAATTAATTTTTTTTCCTGCTTCTTCTTCCTTCTGGTGATTCCTTGACTACAAAAATTGTCAAGAAAACAAAAGCAAAAAGAGGCTTCCTATTAGTAATGACACTAGCTGCTGTTATATAATCTGCAATTGCGATTAAACACAAAAACTTTAATGAACCTCCTGGACAGCAGCCAAAGCAATCCACTACAAACACAGCTATCTAAACAACTGTTATTGGAGTTCTGCTATAAACTATAATCTAAACGCCCTTTCAGCTATGTTAATCTTTTTTTTTTAGCAGAACCAAATGATAACCACCGCTCAAATGTCTTATCAAAGTTATATTTGTACATTTTTAACAGCTCAAGCAGTCCTCAAATATTTTAAAATTATGCATCTATTTATCATCCGGAGGAAGACTGAAGGCTCACCTCCGGAATTCACGGGCCGCGATAACTAAAAACAAATACATTTATTAATCATTCTTTTCAATTAAACTATTTTGAATCACATAAATAAAGCCTAAAACAAACTAAATTGAACTTACCCTTAAAATGTAATCCAATCTTTTTCAATACTGCTGTCAGTGATGCAGTGGATGGTGCTTACATAGAAAAACAAATATTAACACAGGATCCTTAAATGCAGCTGATTCTCTCTAGTTTTTAGTGGAATTAGCTATAAAGATGAAGAATTAATAAAAAGTGTGTTTGCAGGACATACAGTTGTCCAGTCGTCTCCATTTTAGACCTGTGCCATTGTTAACCTTTTAGAACTTGACTTTTACATGTATGACATTTTGGATTATATTACCCAGAAGTTAATTCTGCCTTACTTTTTCTGTACATATTTTCCATATGTGCATAAGTTTCTTTTATTCCAAATATCCAAAAACATCATTGTGAAGTCCACAATGTCCTAAAAGAACTCTGATCAGGAATTATCTTGATTTTACTTCTGCTATCTCCATTTTTCCTTGTAACACACATCCAAAGCACGTGACAATACGAATAATAAATACAGCAGAACAGGAAACTGTAATAAAAGTTCAATTAACTGAAAACTGTCCTTCCTTCGATAAAAATGAGAGAAAAATTATCACCAAGAAGTTTGTGATTTTTCTTTAAAAATTCAATTTTAATTGTTGTCTTTTTAAAGTCAGAAGCCTTTGGAATGTTACCAGACACTTTATAACCATGTTCCAGGTGAATAGTATTGCTGTCACATTACTGATAAGCCTGTAGTTTCACTAACAGGTTTTTTTTTAGCCATGCAGAGTCTTACAGGCCTATAAAAGGTGTTTAATAGCTCCAAATGAATGTCATGTTTATTTTATTTTTTTCTGTGGAAAACGTGGCCCTCTCTTTTTCTTTCTTGCATGGAAACAAAACAGGGACAAGGAAAGCAAGCGTTGTTGCAGAGAGAAGGAAAAGCAGTGTAGAGGAAGATGGAGATCCGACAGTCACAGGCTTCGAGTTAAACTTCACCCTTCCCTTAGGTGTTTGCTGATAATGCCTGCAGAGTCAGCAGTTGTACAGAGTCACTCAGAGAACAAGCACAACACATACACATAATAACTATGAATCACGGCAGCAAAAAACCCATGGGAAGAAACAATCAAGCACACAACAGTTGTTAAAAGTGAAAAGATGCAAAAATAATGTAAATATCAAAGGAAGCTCTTATGATGAATATTATGATGTTGGATGTCAAAAACTTGTGTTTAAAAAAAATGGTTTTAAAGCTGTAGAAGTGGTGCCAAAAGAAAAAAGTATTAAAAATGCTAAATTTGTGAAATGTTTATTTGGCCTAGAAAATGTTTAGCTGGTAATCTAACGGAAAATTAGAATTTATTTCTCCTAATGCTTTGATTATTTTTTCTCTGATTGACAGATGGTTTAAAATACTATCATAACCTATGTTGACATTTAGTTAATAATATCATGAATGCATTGATATACTGTGTAGGCAATTAAGAATACATGCAGAAGATTTTATTTCTGGTAATTAATCACAGCTTTTTAAATGACTTGTGGATTGTAGGTGCTCAAACGTGCCAGTTTTTTCACCTTTATTCATAGAGAACCTATCATCAACATGCATAGAACTCATGAAGCCGGATTTAGAAGATACATAAACTAAAACAATAGGAACTCATAAAACACAATGTATTTTTATTTTCATTTTATATTTCTTAAATATAAATGTTGGATTCATTCAATTCACACAGAAATTCTTTCTTTCTTGAGATGTACTTTAATTTTTTTTATAAGTCTTATATCAGGACTTTTGCCTCTTTCCATTATTATATATGCAACTACATGAAAGATGCATTTTGTTCCAGCCTTATACAAATAAATCTTGTGAAGTTATTAGTCTTTGAATGAAATTGGGAAGAAATATTAAAAAACTATTCTGTATTTTTGTTCAAACTTATCACAAACATATGAACCCCAGCTTAGATCATCTTGCAAAATCTTTTCGTTTTTTACATTTTTACTTTCTGTTATTTACTTCTGAGCCCTTTCACACCATTTACTATGAGATTAAAGACTTAGGAATGCTGGGGAGTCTTTACATTGACTGCTTGTACATCAAACAAACTCTGCACTGTCTGACCCTTTTGGTTTCCGATGAGTATCTGCATATAAGACGCGTTTAGCATTGATTTGTTGGAAAAAAAAATCTTCAACCATTTCAGCATTTACCTAGCTGTCAGACAAGCAGCGATCAATCAAACCACACACAGACAAAACCACATTTTAGTCTTAACATTTTTTTTGAACGAACATGTGAAAATCAGACACGACAGAGTCACTTAAGTCAATCTACAGCTGTAGCATGAATAGCTTACAGGACTACATGTAAGAAAATCAATCTTAATATAAAGCATGGTGGTGGAGGGATGGTGATTTGGCCTTGTTTTATAGATTTCTTGTGGCTGGGTATATGAACTTCTATGTTAAACTTTATTCTATTCAAACAAAAGTTAATTTTCTCCGCCTACTTTTTTTCACAAAACTGCAGCTTAAATTATCCAAAGAAAAACAAATCCTTAAAGTGTCATAAAAGAGTTTTTCTGAACTTATGAATGAGAAGCTCAACATGTGGGGTTCAACGTCCACCTCTTTAAATTCTTGTGTAGTTTTAGTTCAACATTTTGCAAACTGCTCTTTATGTCATAAACTTATCTACATATAAAACAGAAAATCTGTGCAAAATAGAGTAAGTATTATGCACAATTTTTAAAAGCTTGAGCAATATTAATCTGTTTTATAATCGTACATTTCTGGCAAGCAGCTAATTTTATTCCCCTTCCTCGTATAAATTATATTTTTTCAGTAACAAAAAAAAAAAGTAATTTTAACTTTCACATGAGCTAATCAATGCTTTGAACTAAACAGAAAATAACAATAAAATCACGAGTCTAAAACAGAATCACGTCCAAGGATTTCTATCCGCAAAAAAGAACTGATGCACAATCACAACTGGAAACTTTCATCATGAGATAAAGGGAGGAAAATACACAATGTCCTAATATGCCCAGTCTTTGTCTGCCAAACATTTGCTCGGAAACCCGACCTTTGTCCAGACTGTTTCTCAACGGCTGAAAAACACGCTGCTGCCTTTCAATCACTTATCCAGTCAAAGCGTCCGCAAATGGTTGTTCCCGTGTCAACAGGTGCAGCCTTTGCCCTTTGCATCCAACCCTGAATATTACATAACCCTGCAGAAGTTAAGGCAGACACACAAGAGTCAAAATATTTCATGAAGGGTTTCGTAAACCTATACATCAACTGAATTTCCCCTCTGATGGAACACAGCAGATCCACTGAAAACAGAAATCAAATTTTACTTTTTATCACTTTCTTGCTGCACATTTTTAAACATATACTTAAATTTTAAACATGCATCTCTCTTGCGTAGATGCTGTTCATTGTTTTCCTTGCATGACACTTTATTAAACTCCTTTGACAAAAGAACCGAGCGGATATGAGCTGAAAATGAAGGGTGTGACTTAGGCTGAAATCAACCACAACGCAAATAACAATGTCTCCTTGTGTTAGCTCAGTGGCTTTTCATCTTTTTTTTTTAACTTGTGGTTAATGAGTCCTTTCCTGGACACGTGGAACAACACCACCCTCTAGCGGTCACAGTAGAACTACACTTAAAAAAAAACTCAGTTATACAGAACATGATAAAAAAAAGAAATAAAAAAAATCGTTCCCTCAAATTATTTTTTTGGAGCCATAAATTAGCATTTTATGGGCACAACTTACTATTTTGTTACCATTTGGTAGATGAAAAGTAATAATTAGACAACATAGGGCATTATATTTTGCTCCCAAACTAGTATTTTAAATTTCGACTTCTAATTTGCACCCCCCCGAGACTATGTGCACATTTCCCAACCAGAAGCCTTGGTTAAATGGGGACATAACGCAAAAAATGAAGAAGAAGAGGGAGGCCTTCAAGTCTGGAGATCCAGTTGAATACATAAAAGCACGGTATGAGCTGCAGAAATCCATTAGGGCAGCAAAACAGGATTATTCCAGGAAAATTGAAGGCTACTACCTAGGTCACAACAAACGCAGAATGTGGCAGGGAATCCAGTCTGTCACAAACTACAAAGGAACACAGCAACCTCTGACTGCTGGACAAAACCCTTCCAGATAGCCTGAACGCCCTCTATGCCAGATTTGACAGGCTGAACACAGATTCACTTTCAAAGTCTCCTTGTAGTCCCAGAGACACTCCCTACAAGTTACACACACATAGGTGCTGAAGGCTCTGAAGAAGGTGAACCCCAACAAGGCAGCAGGGCCTGATGGAGTGCATCCAAGGGTTCTGAAATCCTGTGGAGAACAGCTAGCCGGGGTTTATGCTGACATCTTCAACACGTCACTATCCCACCATATTCAAGACCTCCACCATCATCCCAGTTCCCAAGAGACCCGACACATCCACCCTGAACGATTTAAAGCCGGTGGCATTCACATCGATTGCCATGAAGTGCCTTGAAAAACTAGTCCTCAGCCACATCAACAGGTAACTAGGACAAAACTTCCTTCCATGGACTCCATTTACGAGCAGCGCTGCAGAAGAAGAGGAGAGGGAATCATCAGAGACCCGCTCAATCCGGCTCACTCCCTGCTCAAACACAAACGCTGCAAATACAGCCTGGGACACAGCAGAGCAGACAGCATCATCACCCACAGAACTCGCTTCTTCAACAGCTTCTTCCCTGCTACAGTCAGACTGATGGCGAAAAAACAATAACTGAAAATGTAACAAAAAACTACCTCACTAAAAATATATGTGCAATATGTCTTCTCAAATTGGTCAACGTGCAATATTTCAGACTGTAAAATGCTCTTCTCTTTTTGTACTTTTTATTTTTTACTTTTTTTTTTTTTACTTATTTTTGTACTTTTTATTTTTATTTCTTACTTTTTATTTTATACTTTGTGTACTTTTATTATTCTATTTTTTATACCTTTGTACTTTATAATCATTATTTTTTTCTCTCGAACTGTACATATCTCTAAGTTGTTACACTATTTAATCTTGTAAACTTGTACAGAAACCCTGTTCTTGAACCCATACAGTGACTCTGAGAGCTTTTCATCAGAATTCCAATATGTTTCAATGTATGCTGTTGCATATCTGGCAAATAAATAACCTTGAACCTTAATTTCTGGCCACAAATTACGAATTTGTGAGCACAAAATATTAATTTTTGGGCACAAAATGTTATTTTGGATGGAATGCTAATTTGTGTGTGGGTGGGTGTGCTTGCGTGTATGTATTTTGACCAGCTAATTCTATGTATGACTAGTTCTTATCTATTTATTTATTTACTTATCTGGTTCAAATTTATGGATGTAGCATGCATATGCAATATATATATATATATATATATATATATATATATATATATATATATATATATATATATATATATATAGTATATATATATAGTATAGTATAGTATATATACTAAATACACACAAGTATGTGTTTTTTTTAACGTGACTAAGCTTGTTTGGGCTTACTTTAGGTGATTGTAAATATTAGGGAACTTTACTACAAGTCCCAGAATGCAACACGGTGGATAATAGTGATGCGGGAAAGTACGGATATTACAGGAATAACACTTTCATTTTCGATTTTTATGCTGAGTAACTGCAAGTATTGTACCCGCCGTCTCTCTGGCGTCGAATTACTCACTAAAAAACGCATACTTTTGTTTCTGGGTTTTTTAAAACCGAAGCCAAAACACTTATACAAGTTTAGCTAACTTTTCTTCTACAGAAAACAAGATGACTTCTCTGGATATTCGCCATGAATCTAAAAAGCAGGTGGGTGTCTGCTAGCATAAAGTGTCGAGTGGCAGCGGGTTGAAGACGCTTCCCCCTCCTAGAATACCTGACAGGTGTGTGTCGGGGATGCAAACAGTTGGGGCAGAGTTTAGGTCAGTGTCGGCTTTCAAACGCAGACAGCCAGCAGCAGGTCCGGGGTGAAATGAGGTGACGGCGCGGCTGCTCGGCCTGTTGCGTTTACTGAACCCGAAAAATCGTTAAAAACAGCTCCCCAATTGCGACCCATTCAAAACAAAGTTTTCTCAAAAGTATATTTCTTGCAGGTTGATGAATTCTGCCAGAAGCTCTCCAAGGAGGTAATTTTATTTTATTTACACTTATTTTTGTCACTTTTAGTCTCATATGTGTGTGAAACGAGCTGTTTTTGTTCAAACAGGCAGAAGAACTGCTTTCCAAATTCTTCCCAGATAAGATTGATCAGCTGCAGAAGTTGCTGGAGGTATGTGAGTGGCAACATGAACTGGTTTTAAAGGGGAAATAAATGCTTTAATATGGTTGAAAATGTCATGTCGGTGTTTTCAGACGTCTTTTAACTGTGATGACCTAGCGTCCTTGAAGGCCCCACTGGACATCCCAATACCAGATCCAGCTAAAGAGGAAGAAAAACGGAAGAAGAAGGAGGAAGTAGGTCTTTGGTGTTGTTTATAAAAATCCAGCATGGCTACCTCTGTATTCTGTCTTTTATTTAGCTAAAATATGGACACGTAATTGCTTCTTTTTTTGTAACTTTATCTTTATTTATTTATTTATTTTTTGTTATTTTATGTCAATATTTCCTTTAATTTCGTTCCCATTTTTCCTTATACGGAGCCTAATTTTCCTTCCATGTTTAGCCAAAGGAATTAAAGCTCTACATATTTGATGTAAGAGGTTTCAGAGCAAACTTCATGATTGCTGAATAGAGCTCCCCAGCAGGGGTCCTCAGATCAGGGTTTATATTTAGTAGAATGAAGTCAAAACACTCAAACTGAGTCCTTGATTACTGTGGCAACCAGCTGTGAGCAGTTTCCAAGGTTTTTTTTTCCACATTAAACTGCCTTTTATGCTGTGTGACATTTAAAAACCTAAAGCAAAGCAGTCCTTCATCTGTAAAAATGAATAATTATTCCAATTTAAACAGAACTGGAACTGAAATAGGGGTTTCGATGGTAACTGTGTTTGCTATGTTTTTTCACACCTATAATTTGAATAAAAATCTTAAAGAGTTACTGCAATTAAGGGTTTAAATGAAGAAAATAATAGTATTAATAGAGCCAAGATTTTTTAAAAACATGTTTTTGTCCCTAAGGGTATTTATTAAAATGTTCAGAGAGAATTAGAGCTTTGTGCTCTGAAAGATGGATTGACTGTGACATCTGTTTGACATAATGGGTTTTTTTTGTTTCAGAAAGAAGCAAAAGAAGGGAAAAAAGACAAGGACAGCGATAAAGAGGATGAAGATGCAGGTAAATACTATGAAACGGAGATTAAGAAAGCTTCAACAAGAGGCATTTTTTTCTACAAACACTTGTATAGATAGATTGGGCTTGCATTTAACGTCAAAGGAAAATGGTTTCTCAAAAAGATGATGTGGATCCTCTTCGCTTAAGGTCCTCCTTGTGGCCCCATCTGTAGCAACGAGCGAGTTGAGAGCCTCCTGCGGGAGGTTAAGCCGGAGATCCAGACACTGAAGGAGAAGCTCAACACAGTCAGCCTTCACCTTCACATTTTTTGGTTGTGTGGTAAATATTTGTCTATATTTGTAATCATTTAATTTTTTTTCCCGAAAGGTGTCAATGTGGATTCAGCTGCAAATCCCTAGGATTGAGGACGGCAACAACTTTGGAGTGGCTGTACAGGTGGGTGAAAGCATGTTACATCCCTGAGAAGTTTTTCTTTTCTTTTTTACAATAAATGACTGTATCTTAAAGTTAAACAGGTTTTTATTTTATATAAATTCTAAACCTTAGAGGTGACGTATTAATCATACTGTTTTTCCTTTTTAATATTTTGGTTTTTTTTAGTATTGCATATCTAATTTTGTTATTGTTTTACAAAATTTAAATAAATTAAAAACCCACTCCAATCAACTTTTGAACTACTTTAAAGCATTCCCAGTCATCTTTTAATCATGATTATGATATTTTTTAGACAAAATCAAAAACCCTGTGTCGATTTAGGGCATATTTTCTGCAGAGTGGAAGAAGTTCATAAGAAATTTGCCTTCGAGTTACTGAGAGATCTCTGTTTACACGCTCTCCTGCTAGCTTACTGCCTCTCACACCTCCAAGCTAACATTACCGGTGCAACATAAATGACAATCCAGCCGTACAGTTTGAGCCAGACACCAGCTCTGACGAGGAAAATGAATGCAAGTGGATGCATCAGAATGGAACTTATTTTCTGCATATTTTCTTAAAAAATAATCTTTTTTTTCAAACTGCTTTTTTTTTAAGATGCTCTTGCTTCACAACAATTTGAATAAAGAAATGTAATTTTAAGCTTAATTGTCTTTATATATGTCCTCCATCAAATGTTCAAAACACCAAAAATACAATTTTAATCAGAGTGGGTCTTTAACGCCAGTGACGGTTAACGACAAAATCTTTAACATATGTAACCATTAACGCGATCAACATAATTCGGGTAAATTCTAAAGGAGAAAAGCGGCGAATTATGTTGATCGTGTTAACGATTGAATAGTTAGAGTAAATCAAAGAAAATAAGCACGGGGGCTCCGGTGTTAAAGGGTTAATGTTTTAGAAAGTTGCTGGAAAAACTCAAAATTTGTTGTAATATTTTCATCCCACAGGAGAAAGTGTTTGAGCTGCTGACCAGCACACGCACCAAGATCGAGGCAATGCAGACTCAGATTTCCAAGTAAGAGCTATTCTACTATTTAACTTTTCTTATATTTAGGTTTATAAACATGTCTAAACATAAACAAAAGACCACAGAAATGGAGAAAAAAAATTGTTTACTTTTTTCCCAGATATTACAGTGAGAGAGGTGACGCCGTAGCCAAGGCCTCCAAACAACCCCACGTGGTGTGTATCTGTTGTTGTTTAATTGCAAGGTCAAGGGCTGCAGCATCACCGTTCATGTGCCTCTAATCTCGTGGACTTTCTGCCGCAGGGCGACTACAGACAGCTGGTTCACGAGCTGGATCAGTACCAGTACTGCGAGCTCCGCCTTATCATCTTGGACATCCGCAACATATATGTAAGACTGATTGTCATCTGTGTTGAGCTCAGCATCCACTGTGCATTTTGTTTAAAGCCCCAGCAGCAGGATGATGGGTCTATTTCTGCTTAATAGGAGGGCAATTAAGCTAATTGCCCTGGTTGTTTTAAACTGATTGGGGCCCAGTGTGCAGTCCATTAATCAGATTGTCTCTTTGGCCATTGTCCTCCTGCGTTTGATGCTGCTAATGAGCAAGGCCTCATCTGATGAGAGGGGCTGTTGAATAGCGGCTCCAGTGCCTGAGCGTCGCTCTTGCCCGCCTATCTTTTAGTTATTTTTTTGATCTAACTGTGTCCCTGTCTCCAGGCTGTGCTGTTTGACATCATTAAGAAGAACTACGACAAGATTAAGAGGCCCAGAGGAGATGGAAAAGCTCTCATCTACTGAGACTGGCTTTTACACAACAAGTGTAGAATGACACTGACAAGAAAGTTTTCATTTTCTCACTGCGCTAGCATTTTGGTTTGGATTACAAAATAAAGCAACATAATCCCCCTTGTATGTCTGGCACGTCTTACTTTGAAAACTTCCATCAAAGGCGTTTGAGCTCCTTTTCGAAAAGTTCTTCTCCCGGTAAGCCGGGGCAGCACCACCTGGGTTTCAGCTTGTACCATCCCTGATAGAGTCCTCTCCAGCCGAGGTAGCCCAGCGCTCCTCCCAGCTGCTGGGACGGCCAGTTGGGGAAGTTTGCAAGCATGCAGAGAAGCAAGAACATCCACAGGATGAGCAGGACCACACAGAGCAGGAAGAGGACTTTTATCGGGGCTCCAGGTGACTTCTGCTGGGATAAGTGTCGGCCAAAGACGGAGATCTCCTCCAGGAGCAGCAAGCAGCAAAAACAGAGAATGAGCACGTCCTGGGACACCTCATAACCCCGCCACAGAAAATTTCCTTTGAGGCAGGAGGCTTTGGTTAGATCCTCATGCAGCAGGAGCACCGGAGGCTGTGCTGCTGCAGCAGGGCTCTGAACATCCTGGACTGGGGGCATGGGTTCATAGCAGCTCCCCGAAGCGTCTTCAAACAGGGTGAGGAGGCGTTGAGCCCCCCACCAGAGTAAACCTGTGAGCCCAATCCGGGAGAAGTGGCGGAGGGAGAGAGGGACGGATCGACGAGCAGAGAAGGAGAGGAGGACGACGAAGGAGCCTGTGAGGATGCAGGTCCAGCCCCAAGTGGACCTGAGGAACTTCCTGGAGATATAGAATAATTAATCATCTAAATTATTAAATTCATATTTCCCATCTCTTCTCTTGTTCAGGTTATTCATAAACATTTGAAAAATAGTTTCTATCACTCCATCAGGCTCCTGACTACGGTACCTACAATGCTCCAATTAAGCGCTACAACTTAACAGTAGTCTAAAATATTTAGACAGAGTGCCGTGTACCACCGAACTCAAGGTCAGTAAGCACAACCAGGAGTCAAACACGCCAGATTAGAAGGTGAACTGTTTCAAGGGTTTTAATTGTGCCATATGAGCCCCAAAAATACAGTAAGGGTCATTGATTATCTCTGAATTATTTCTACAAAGAAAAGTTTATGAATCTCCACCAGAAACTATTAAATAAACTGTATGTAGTCTTTTTTTTTTTTTACTGATTCTGACATTAAACTAACTAATACAACATTTGCTGCATTGTATTTAGACAGGGAGTCATGTCAAAAGTCATCACCAATGTCATATTTGGAAAAAATGCTAATATTCTATTTATCTCATTTTTATGCTTTATTCATCCACAAAAAACAAAATTTGTTAATTTTTATAATAATAATAAAAATAGCATAAATAGAAAGAATTATCTTATTTTTGGAAGACTGTGTGGCTTCCGCTGAGTTATGGTTGGTGACAAATTGGCTAGATTGGCTCTTCAAATCTTGAAGGTTGCAGACCCTTGTACTATGACGTCAAAAGAAAGCAAGTGTCATCACAGCAGACACGCATGTCGTGGAAGCAAAAAAAATGTTTACAACATCAATACAGTCAAATGTGCGGAAACATTTTTTACAAGTATGTGACCATACAGTGTGGTAGAATGATCGAATGTGTGTGGTTTTTTTTTTAATTATTTTAAAGTAGAAAAACAACAGTGGGCTGAACTTAATGAAACTCAAATATAAATGTGTTGTTTGTTTGTTTATTCATATATTTAATTTATACTAGACTATAAGAAATACAAGGAATCAAAGCAACGTCACCTGCACTGTTCAGTATATATCTCTGAGTCACACTTGTTGAAGTTTTGGCAAAAGTTAGGTGTAAATGTTAGGTCTGTGAATTGTATTGTTAAAAATGAACCAATATCCACTATGAATTATATCATCAACCATGATATGAATTGAATAGTTGTTAAAGTGATTTGTTACACCCCTATTTAAAAGAATTTTTATTTTTGTGTTTGATGAACGTGAATAAACGTTGATTCAAATTATTTACTCTTTTTTTTTTTTAAATCCAACCAATTTACCGAAAACATTAACTACCACATTAATCAGGACTCAGTAATAGACAGGCCTCACCTGTACAGAAAGTGGTTGCTGTTCGCAAAGATGTTGTACTTGGATACCCAGAAACTCAGCAAAGGTCCAAACAGGACAAGGCCAGACAGCACCAGGTGGAAATGTCTTCGGACCAGGTTGGTTCCTAAAATCCTGGCTAATAAGTGGGTGACCAACTCCAGAGCTGCATCCAGAGGTCTGAGGAGGAATCTGCCGGTCACCTTCAGCTCTGCTGCTATCACCTGAAACCTTTCCAGCTGGAGCTCTGATACCAGGCCTTTCCAGGAGTTTCCAGGCTTTGGATCCATTTTTTTTCCTTGTTTGACCTTCTGTGTTTTCAGCTATGAGAGAACCCTGCTTGTTTGTCCTCCTGCCTTTTGTCAGCCAAACGGCACATGAGCTCCACTCCCAGAGGCAGGCATGCAGCAGAGCGCATAGTTTTTAAAAATACTCCCCCCTGTGTCCCCTTTACCCTCAAACCCCCTCCCAGTTCACAACAGACTGAAAGAGGAAACCGCCTATTCCAGCAAATGAGCTCATTATGCTAGAAAGATCCAAAAGTAATCATTAATGTCTTCCTAAAATTCATGAATTTAAATTTCCTTCACAATAAAAGTCTTTCGCGCAAAGAAAATTGTTCCAATAGAACCTTTGGCTTTCCTCCCAAAACTAATTTAAGTTATCTTAAACTAACTGCTGCCAGGCTGCATTTGGATCTGAACAGCTGCTTTCCTCACAGCACTTTTCACTTCCTGGCTCATTCCTCCTCTTGGAGCCGATAGCTAACTCCATTTGATGCTGAAATGACCAGGTTTGAAGCAGCAGATTTTCCTGATAATCAGGTTTAGAGTCGCTAAGATCAGCAGGTGTATAGGAAATCTTTGTCTAATTATAAAGCACTTGTTGTAACCACAATGCCCTTCACATGACCTTGCAATAGCTGTGGCTAATTGTCTGAATTACAGTGAGTACAAGACATGTTTTCACCTTGGTGTGTGTTGAACACATAAAAAAAACATCCAGAGGCTTTTCTTTGGTGACGCATTTGGAGAAAGTTTCCTTTTATTGTTAAAGAGAATCCTTATAAACACCAGAAAATTGCATACAGATGTCCTGCACACATCTGTAGTCTTGAACTGAACATGTTAATATACAAATCTTTGAAACAGATCATTGGCCAACAAAAAAAATAAAGTTTTTCAGAATCAAAATACAACCAGCAGGTAAAATTTCCAGCAGTGAGCTGACATACTGTGAACTTAAGGTGAATCGAGCATTACCGAAGTGAACTGAGACGACTAGAAAACAAAATTCTTTTATGTTCTGTCTGAGAGTGGGAGTTTAAAATAAGAGAGCACCTAAAATAGGGCACTTTTTGTCTTACTTATAACAGCAGAGTCCAAACTGATCCACGGACGACTACCTAAACACACCCGCTGACGCACATACCATTAAAATACTATACATGTGTACAGAATTCTCCCACGTTGCTTAATTATTGGTCTAACGAAGCATTAAATTTCGACAGCTTTCAGCGGGAACGCGGTTTGCATGAAGCGTTTTTGTCCAGGCGCCACGAGGGGCACCGAGACAGCCTGAAGTGTTGGACAAAGACCCACCACACTTTCCAAAGGAATACTTCACAGCCATGCTTAACTTGGATTTAATAATACCCATAATTACATTTTAAAAAGTTTTATACATCTCTCGCAGTCGCTCTGAGCTCAAAAGCTTCAGTAACCGACTGAAGCTTTGTCCCCGTCGATTGTGACATCACATCCGTTTCTTCGCCTCGCCGCTCCTCTTCTCCTGACGGTCGTGCTCCCGCTCTCGGTCCTCCTCCAGTGGATGGGTTTGCCGGTGCTCCCACATTCGCACTGCGCCGTCCCACTGCGGACGACCATTACAAACAGTGAGTCATAAACCTCCTCAAGTCAGAAAATACCTCTCTTATGTTGAAAATATTTATAACAGCCATCTTATCATCCGTTTTCTGTCTGCTGTTTAGTCTGAGCTTGAAAAGCTGCTGCTGTAAATAAAGTTTAAAATGGAGAAAGCGCTAAGATTTAAACCCTAAAAGAAGAAAATCTGTTTTTTTAATTAGTTTCTAAGATTTTCTTTTATTTTGAAAATGAATTTCTGCCGAAACTTGATGCATAGAGACTAAGCTCTATTTAACACTAATAGTACTTTAAGATGAAATTAAAATAATAATTAGACACTTGAAGTATCAATTATTGGCTAATTGGGGCAGACATGTTTGCTCTAAAGAAATTAAACTGATTTTGTTTATTTCATAGAAACATATCTGAAATACAGGCACATAAATGATCAAGCGTTCAAGTTTATTTGCTGAAAATCACTTGTCTACTTAAAAAAGTATTTTTTGTATCAAACATAACTTGTGAAGTGGCAGCCTGTAAAAGCAGCAGCTGAATTTTCATGCATTTAAAAAAAAAAATTCAATTAAATTCCCCCTTTCGTATTGACACCTTTTGTATCATTAATGGTCGTTTTAATACCTTATGTGTTTAATGTTATACTTAAAAAACAACAAGATTGTGGTGTATTCCACAGATTTAATTAGTTTTAGAATCAAACTGAAATCTAAAAAAATTGTGTCAGAAAGGCCAAACGTCAATCCTTTATTAAAAATTGAACTATTTTCATCCAAATATTAAAATAAAAATTTGAAAATTACAATTACCATATAATTAATATCAATTATTTTTTATTTATTGACTAAAATAAAAAATTTCTAAAAGTAAAAAAAGAATTATAAAGAATTAATTTAAAAAGCTTCAAACCAATATTTTGTATTAATATATTCAAATGAAATCTTTTTTATCATCAAAATCTCTTTACTTTCTTGACTTTTTGTCATTTAAGAAAATTTCTTGCCGTCTGAAGAGATAACACTTTAAAGAATCTCTTCTTTATAATTAAAGACAGGGTCTGATAGAAAAATACATTTTCTGAATAAAGTCCTGATTGAACATTTTTGGCAGACATGTTTATCGTAATCTGTACAGTTTCCCAAAAAGCACTCACAGAGCTGCTGATGATGTTGGCCTCATACGGGTGCCAGCTGACGTCCCGCACGCACGCGTCATGACCCAGCAGTTTGGAGACCACGGCGCCGGTCAGCACGTCATAAACTGGACACACAGCAGCGTTCAAACACTTCCAACCCTTCAGAATAAGAGCATCTCATCTATTCACACTCAGAGACTTACTGATGATTTTCCCTGTGGAGCAGCCGGAGTAAATGTATCTCTGGCCAGTGCTGAACTCCGGCGAGAAGCGGCAGCGGATGAGCGTGTGCAGAACGCCGTGGCCGCGGTATGTCATCACTGACGTGTCGCCCGTCAGTTTGTGCTTCTTCAGGGCTGCAGGGAACAGCAGAGACAAAAACGTTCAACGACAATGGGGGAAGACGTTTTCTGATTTGTTTCCTTCTTGCTGTATTTTACCCCTTGTGACCCTTCACATGTATCATAACAAAGACATCACAAAACTATCACTGGTTGGTAAAATTCAGAGTGTTCAGATGATTTTTTATGCTTCGGGTCATTTTCCACTGTACTTTTGATGTATTTTAGAACTGGAAAACAGGTTCCAATGCAAGAATCTGTTCCCCATTCCCAATGATTTAAAGGTCACGGAGATACACAATAGCAATGAGAAGTTACTGCTGGAAAATAGTATATCTGAAGGAGTGACTTTGTATAAACTCATTTTATTATGACTTTTTCTTTTTTGAAACTAAATCTCCTCGTTTCTCTTCCTCTAAATCGAATGTCTGCAACCTGAGGATCCGGAGTCACATGTGGCTCTTTTATCTCTCCATTGTGGCTCTTTGGCCTTAAAAAATAACCTAGATAAATAATGGATTTGTAGTTTTGGGTAATTTATTTCACTCAATTAAGTTTTGTCACCGTTATCTAGATTATTAACATGTCAAATAATTAAGCAAATTGAAGGTCCAAGATTTAATCTTTGTCAGAGTAATTTTTCATTAGAATAAGCTTAAAGCACATTCAATTTACACGTAACTAAGATTTTTTTTTTTTTAATAGAAATTTTATTTTAGACAAAGATTTCTATTTGATAGTAAAAGGTAAAAAAAAGAAGACGAAGAGGAAAAAAAGAAGACGATGTGCCGTAAGGATGGAAAATTCCATGTTTGAATTGGATTTTTTATTCAAGTAAATTTGCTGCAGCAGAAGGGATCTTTTTTGTCCTAGGATGTTAAATTTTGAAAGGAACTTGTATGTGCTAATTTAAAAAAATAATCTAAAAACACAACCCTATTATAATTCAATTATCAATAAATGTTTAAAAGCTACATTTCATAAATACATAAATTGTATTTTTCTAAACAACAAGGTGGGACTTTCTTTGGTCAGTAAGAAACTGGATTAATTGGGTCTTTTCCCATTAAAAGTTGAAGTTAAAGACACTTTCTTTACTTTTTCAGCGCTTTAACACGAAAAAGTAATAACAAATATGTCTGGATCACTTCATTTTATTGACTTAAGTACACTCCAATCATCTTTAGATCTATTGTAACAGTGTTTTTAGGACTTAGTTTCTGCAGAGCGACAAAAACATTGGTTTACATGCACTCCCGCTAGCTTACAACCCCTCACTACCCCGAGTGAACATTACAGGTGCCACAAAAATTGCGAGCAATATCAGAGCTATCCAGACGTACAGTTTAGAGCCAGATGCCAGCTGAGACAAAGGAAAACAAAGACGTACACGGAGCTATTTGTCTTCAAGTGGATGCATCAGAATTAGGTGAAACAGGGAGTTGTGGCCCACCAGTTGCAGTTCTTATGTCACATCTGCAAGATTTTTCCAACTGTATTTTTTGGCTCCCACTAATACTCAATAAAAGGAGTAAAGAAATAATCAGAAATGCATATGTCGTCCATCATCAGAAAAATACCAAAAGAACGTGATAAAAACACCAAAAATACAATTTTCGTTGGTTTTTAATTAGTGTCATTGCATTAATAAATCTCCGAGAGGGCCAGCAAAAGTGTTGTCATATATTTTTCTCTCCTAATGGAGAGTCAGGACCGATAGTTTTCAGAGTGAGAGATAAAGCGCGGAGCAAACACTCCAGCAAGGATTCGTGCTTCTCTTCACATGGAAAAGTTTGGAAGCTGAAGTGTCGATTTCCATATCCTCTAACCGGCGCTGCATAATCAGCATTAAATAGACACTAGTGCTGTGACTCATGCACACACAGGCTCTAAAAAGACTGCTCTCTTGACATAATTAGGATTTGCAGCCACAAAAACATATGAGAAGCCGAATGCAGCCTGAGAGCCATGTAATCAGGAGGGCTGCTTTAACTCCCATCCCTCCTTCAGTCTCCCTCCGTCTCCCTCCTCACCTCTCTGGGGAACCTGCTGCCAGCGGTAATCCCAGTTTTGCTGGGTGACGGCCAGGCGGGAGGCAGCCAGCCCCTCTTTGGGTGAGAACTTTCTGACATCCCACAGCTTGATAGACTGGTCCTTGGAGTTGCTGATTAGATAGCGCGCATCCCCCTGGCACGATAGGGAGGAAAGAATAATAAAGAAAGCCAAGCGTACTTTCGCACTGACATTCCAGACGAATGGAGTTGTTGCGCTCAGCGCATGGATAAACCCCCAAACGTGCATACCTTGCTGTGTATGAACGTGATGCCATCTCGATGGCCGGCCAGCTGTCCGACGGGCTGTGGCCGGTCCTCTCGTAGCGTCCGCCTGTCCCACACCTTGCACAGTGCGTCGTCGCTGCCAGAGAAGAGCAGCTGGGACGAGGTGTCGGCGAACGCCACCGCATTCACGTCGTCCTCGTGGGCATCGATCTACAGGCAGCAGGTGCACAATTCAGGGAGGTCTGTGGTGATGCATGTCTTTGTCTGGTCGGACATGCGCAAACACAGAGGTAAAGGGAGGGAGAGACTCCTAAAGACAGCAGGACAAATATGAAGCAGATGGTGGAGATCAACGACTGACTGGTACATAGAGGGTGGCTGCGGGAGGAGGAGGAGAAGGAGGAGGAGAGGCGGGTTTAAACACGACTGCCTCTCTGCAGGGTGGGGCGGCTTCCTTTATTACTTTAAGAGTAAGCTACCTTTTACTACCTTAGCAAAAGGTGCCTAATAGCTGAGGTTTCTGTGAAGATTATGGAGACCAGGGTTCATCTAAGGACAACATAGCTTCATCACATCGACTCGACATTCTAATCTGCTGGATTTCAGCTCCAATAATCCTGTACGTCACACACTTCTTTGTTTCATTTTTTATTTGTCGAATTTGACAAAAGAATGACACATTTTTCTGTTTGTGTGCATGTTTGTGCATATTTCTAATAAGAGGGTTGACATTTCAAAATCTGGTCCCAGTCATAGTGGAAAATAAATAAATAAATACAACCATGACCTATATTTTTTCTGTTTTATTTATAATCCGATTCTGAGGGAAGTTTTATTTTGAAAAAAGACGTGAAGCCACACAGAAGAAACAAACCTTCAACGTTCGTCTATTCTGCTCCAGATCAAAAACGTAAAGGCAGCCATCGTTTGCTCTGCAAAAAGGAGAAAACAAATCCAGAAAATAAATTACTTACATAAAACTTTTCAGTGTTTCTTTTAAATAACCATCCGTGCTCGTCAATCACAAAAGCGAGAGGTACTCACCCGCCCAGGATCTCTTTGCCATCTGTTGACGCCGTCAGAGAGAACACACAGAACCTCCTCTCATCTGGACTACAAAGCACAAACACACAATCTGATAATGCTGTAAAAGCACAATCTATGACTCACAGCCACACTGCTTATGATACACCACACAAGATTACAAAGCTTCACACTCCTGAGCGGTTACTGCTAGGAATGAGTTTGATGGTGATGCACATTTTATTTTCTCTTTAGAGACAAACACACCATGAATGTTGCATCGACACAACCTAACCGCATCATTCATCCATGTGGGAATGAGAAGGTGGGAGGAGGCCCGGCTGGTTAGGAATGATAGATTACCTGCTCCACAATTTTATAAGTTACTATGAGGGGAAACACTAACTTGAGGTCCAGGGCGGTGTGGTTTTCACTGTCTCCATCTATACTGCACAAATGAACTGTTGGAGGAAGAAACAAAGCAGAGAGAACTCATCAGAAACAGCTCATTCCTTCAGTTTTAGTGAACTATCACTGTTATTTTTTAGCTTTTCTTCTCTCCTGAGAAGTTAATATAAACCTTAGACACCTCACTGCTATTTCAATTACCTTTTTGTGTTTGTAAAACGCAAAATTTCCATTTATTGTCTTATAATTGATCCTCTTCACACCGAAACATGAAGCAGCTTAATCAATTAAACACATCCTGACATCTATAGATCTACAAGTGTCTGCAAATTAAGCAACTTCAAAAGAGCTCTTGGACATGTGAAAAAGGCTGCAAAAACATCACAAAACTTGAAAAAATATATAAATAAACCACTTCTAAAAAGATAGGGAAACAAGCACAAAGATAATTCTGCAGAAGACGACAACGATGAATGGATCATTTCAGAAGACATCAAACTCCTTCACAACCTCCAGCTGAGGGGGCAACCCTTCCAAAGGCACTCATTAGTGTGCAGTCTACATCTGGAAGAAGGGCTTACGTACACAACACCATCTATAAACATAGAATAAAGCCTTGTAATTTCCTGATGATAGATTTAGGTTCTTTGAAAAAAAAAAAACCACCACGATCATCTTTTGATCTACTGTAAAAGTGTTCCCAGTGGTTTTTAAATTAGGATTATGCAGTTTTTAGCCAAAATTTAAATAAATAAATAAATAAGTTTTTTTTCTTGGACATAATTTCTGCAGAGCAGCAGTAGTTCATTAGAAATTTGCCCCTGAGTTGTGCGTGCAATCGATTCCCATCATCCCTTCGTTTACACACTTTCCTGCTAGCTTACAGCCCTCACAACCCTGAGCCAACAACACAGGTGCAACAAAATTGTCAAGAAATATTGGAGCTATTCAGCAATACAGATTTGAGCCAGCTCAGACGAGGACAACAAAGAAATACATAGATCTAGTCGTCTAGAAGTACATGCATCAGAATAGAGCGTGGCCCATCAAGTGTATTTCTACGTCACTAATATGATCTTTCTCCAAGTCTGCTACAAATTCACAACGATTTGGTTCTTACTAAATTAAACAAATAAGAAGTAAGGCTGACTTTTTTTTATATATTTCTCCAAACCTTCCCTATTGCTTATTTTTATAACCATTACTTGATTTCTGAGACTATGACATATTAAATGTAAAAATAGATTAAAAAACTCCACATTTGTCTTTTCTGGAGCATCAGTCTTTGACAAACACTTAGGTTAAACCTGAAACATCTGTTAGGACTGTAAAACTCAAAAAAGCAAACACCTTCAACTTTTTTTTTTAACCACATTCATCAATTAACTTTATAAATGTATTTACTTTATAAAATGTCGTACCAAGAAGGATCCAGGCCTAAAGCAGAATTGTAAATGTTCGTTTCCTTGCATAATCTTATTGATCATCAGACCCACTCTCCTCTCAGCCAAGTTTAAATGTGCCAAATTTCTCCTGCTGCTTTTTGTTTAATGTGTGATAAGAAAGAGTTTGTGCAAAGAATTTGTAATAATTCTCATGTTTTAGCCCTGCTCTGTCTGGCTTCCTGTTAGTTTGATCTGCTATGTGCAGACCGATGAAGCGAGACCTGGACTGAATTCCAAAACACGCTTGGTTGGTACCTTCAGCAAAGTCGACGGTTGTTTCTGGGACATTTTTGAAATTCATTACCTCTGGTGAAACTGTGGTAATTAGCTCGATAGCAGCGGTACCCAAAAAGAATCTGATAGAGCTGTTTAAAGACCTGCTCCATTTGAACTTTCAGTCAAATCCAGAGAGCAAAAAACTGCAGCAGAAAGCACTTTAACCAAACTGACAGATGTGTGGCAACATGTCGGGTGAAGCTAAATAATCTAAACAAACTTTGCAAAACACGAATCTGTGAGAATCAACGGCACATCAAGAAGCCCGTTTCAACATGAGGTATTTTACAGGTTTACGGGTCTTACTGTAGTCGGACCAGCTGGAGTACAGCACATGCCGAGCGTCGGGGGTGAAGCAGACGTCGAGCACGCTCCAGCCCACGTCGCGCGCCTTCACCGTCCGCTGAAGGTGAAAGCGACCTTTGCTTGTGTCGTACAAACGTATGACCTGGTCTGCAAAAAATATTCAACAAAACAGGAAAAGTCTGAGTCACTTAATCAAAGTATTCTTCTGACAAACACTTTACCTAGTTAAAGTTTCCCCTCCGATGAAAATCATGCATTTTGAGTTTTTAACATATATGTGTGGCATTTTTCTTATGAAAGAGAACAAATTGTTTTGATTTTGCATCTTCTTTTAAATTGCTGTCAATTGCTGTTTGACTTAATGATCCTTCTTAATATCACAACAGCTATGCTGCACATGCATGGCCTGCAAAAATGTTTTCCTGATCTCCACCTTTTTAAGTCCCACTCTGACCCACTGTGATTGACTATGCTGTTTTTATCCAAAAAGTCAGCATTGTTGTCTAGGACATAGTTTCTGCAGAGTGGCAGTAGAACTTCGCCTTAGATGTGGGCAGGATTGTTGGCACATAGCAGCAGCCCCCCCCCCTTAGCTGAGAGCTCAAGACTTGTGGCCCACATGGCATATTTTCTATATTACACAAATACGATCTTTTTTCAACTGCATTTTTTTTTCCTGATTCACAACAATTTGATCAAAGAAATCCTTTGAAATTCAATTTTAAGCACAATTTTTCTTATATATGTCCTCCATCATGAGAAAAATGCTACAAAAATTTGTCATCAGAAGGAAACCAAGGGGAGTAAAAATGCATGTTTTACCCCTAATTCCATTACCAGTATTAAACTTTTGATTTGAAGAGTAGAATATCATCATAAATGTCATTATAAGGTAAAAAATAAAATAGAACAACAGTCAAAAAGTTGGATGCCATGATTTTTTTTACCTTGGCAGGCAGAGAGAAACATGTTGCCATCTTCACTGTAAACTCCACAAAAGGCTTTCTGCTGGTACGTATCCTTATGGGACACGTAGTTTGGCAGGAAACTATAAGGAAGCAAAAAGATCACAATCATCTTATGTGCTCCTTTTTATGTCAGGCGGAACTGAACTGTCTAGGATGAAAGTGCATGACAGAAAATTATGATTCATGTTACTTGCTTCTTTACACTAAAATATACTCACTGTGTTCGTATACGGCTGCACTCCCCATGAGAAAAACTAGAACCTCGACAACGGCCTTGCTCCCTCTGTGCACAGAAGAGATTGACTAATATTGGTACCAAACTGGCATTAAAAAAAAAATCATCTTAAATGTAGAGAAAATAAACACTTCTACAATGTGTGACAAAAAGCTCTTAGAACCTCTGTGAGCATGTAGGTGAAGCTGTGACGGCCTTTCAAGGAGGACGAGGCAGTAGCCAGCAGGATCTGCGTCCGGATCTCACTGCTGTCTATCTCATGCGTGTCCGGCTGGGTGTCCACTACCAGAAAGAAACAAGAGCGTGAATAAGGTGCACAAACATGATGTCAAACTCCTCAAATTAACCATTTATACACAATAACTCAAAGAAAAAGAGAATAAAATGTTAACTATCATGCAAACCACAAAATAGTATGACTGTTTTGTTTCTGATCATATATTTACACAAAAGACTAAAAATGTTACAGTTTACTAACAAAATGTAACACTAAACACAACCAGTTTCTAATTTGACCTAAAAAATAATTGTTTTTCTGAAGATGGCTTATGGTACACAAGTAAATAAAAATATTCATCATATTTTTTACAAAAAGTTTGTGTCAAATTCTATTTAAAAGCTCAATAAACATTACTGTAACATGAATAAATTGTGTATTTGTCACTTTTTTGTGCACATGGTGTCTAATAAACCATTAAACAGCTTAACGCTTAGGGGAAACTCTTAAAACTGACTTGAAACAAAAACAAGAAAAATATATCCTCCTGACTACCAGAGAAAACGTTTGTCCAGTTAAAAAAGTTTTAAATCTAAAACTACAATTCCCAGAATCCCACCCTTTCGCATTTGATGTCATTGAAAATCCCACAATGTCCTCTGTAGATATCAAAGGGAGTTCATTCAGTAGAATGTAGTCAAGTTTAGACAAGTATTATACAGAGGACAAATTAGCATTTCTGATACTCAGGTGGATACTGACCGACAACCCCCCACCCACCCCCACCCCACACACACACACATACATAGAAAAAGGTCACTTAAAGAAATGTAAATGATAACCTACTATTACTGTTTAAAGCTATTAATACATTAAGGCAACAATTTTGGAGCAACAGAAGAGGACTAGTTCTGAAATTGAACTTTTAGTCATCTATTTTGTTGTTTTTTTACTTATACATAGAATCTCCTTTTTGACATTCAACTGTGGGATCATCAAAAGAAGGTTACCTGGTGGATTGTAGCGGTCACCCAGCCGCCCATCCCAGGCCCCTTCGCTGTCATCGTCAGAGTCCGAGTGCGACTGGACCAACTGGAGCCCCGTGGCTCCGCTGCCATGGACCAGCCTAACCTGGCCCCTGCACACATCAAACGTCCAAAAACCTCGACTGCATAACGTGTTTAAGCTGTCTGAACGCTGCAACAGCAAGGGTGCTATCAAAAATGTGTCAATAAAAAAAAAAAAAAAAACTAAAGTAAAGAAAAATGTGGCTGAAGTCAAAAGGACAAACAGCAGTGAGTGTAATGTTGACGTTAGTAGAACCACCTTCTTTTGAGCACAAACTTACTGCAAACAGATGGAGGAACACTGATGTGCTCAAAGGGAATTCAATTAACTGAAATATTTCTTCGCTGGATGATTCTCATGGATTAATAGTGGAGATACAGAGAGGCTTCATATCATAATGCTAAAAGAATTTGCTGACTTGGAAAAGACAAAACACCAGCACGAGCTTTCCCTGCTCTGACAGCTGTTGTAAATGAGTTAGGAACCGTTTATAAGCAAAAACATTCTAGTAAATTCCATCCCATGCAACTCACAATAAATTTTAACAACTCCAATAAAAAATAGACAACAAAATAAACAAGTTTTGTGCACAGATTTTGTGTGTTCTTAGCCTGAAACTATAAACTAATATTACAGACGTAAAAATATTAAAGTGTAGTGTTCCTAAGAGAAATAATTTAAAAGCTCATTACTGTTTTCTTTGCAATTCTTTGAAGTGTTCTACCTATTAGTGCAGCAAGTTTAGATTCTTTTTTTTAAGGCTAAAGATGTTTTTTTAAGGCTAAGAGGAGTTAAAATAAACATAGCGTTTTTTGCTAATCAAGTAAAAAGGTTTTTTTTAATTATTTGATATCATTGGTTGTTGGTTTGATTTGGAATAATTTATCATGACAAAACTGAATGAAAATATCAGAATTTATACTTTTGATATCATATTATACTTTGAATTACATGGTTTGTCCAAAAAAAAATTCATTTTTGTTATTCAACTGTTTATTATTTTTGGGAAATTCCATATTCACAAGTGTAAATGGTCCGATAGTATTTATGTTCTCCATGTGGATTTTAAATCATTTACGGTAACAAAGCCGTTAAACACAGTCAAAATATTTGTTTCATGTTTTTATTTTTAAAACATTAAAAAACAAAAAGAAGGTTATTTAAAAATGTTATTTTAAATTTCAAGCCTATAGCTAATATTTAGGCTACAATAACACATTTTTAAGTAAATACGTATTTATTATTTATTTATTATTTTCAATAATTAATATTCAGTAAGATATTGCAAATGCCTACAATGATTGTTGATGTGAAAGCTGAACAGTTCATTATGTGATTTCTTTTTACTTATTGTCTTGTATCTAGTTACTAAATAAAGTTTGTTTAAAAAGGAGGTTTTTTTTAAACAAAAACAATTTAAAGTAAGTGTAATTTGCCAATCAAGCAAGAATACCTTTTTTAAAAAACGATTTTATCTTTATATGTAGACAAAACAAATGTTGGACAAAAAGTAAATATTTGAATTAATATGTTAGATGTCATATTACACTATGAGTTGCATGGTTTGTCAAAAAACGTTTAAAAAAAATAGTTATCCAGTAAAAATTCCACATTTCACAAGAGTAAATGATCCAATTTACAACTTTGTTTCTGTGTATTCCATCTGGACTTTGAATATCATTACAAAACAATAGAACACGTGCAAAATATGAAAGAATTTAACATTTTAAATAGATGCTTAAACAAAAAGTTACATTCTATATTTCACTAGATATTGTAATCTTCTGGACAGTAAATGTTGATGAGCAGATTAAAAAGTAAGTGTAGCCTTTTATTTTCCTTTTGTCTTGTATCTTGCTTCCAATAAAGTTTGTTTAAAAAATGACTTTTTTTGTTCTTTATCCACAATTTGAATCCAAACCTTTATTGTCCATGGGAATTCTTACATGATCACAAAGCTATTTAGATCAAAGTAAGTTTGCAAATGTTGTTTAATTGGCGAGTACTAGCTGGGAAAGGTTAAAGCGTCACCTTCTCAGTAGATAAGCCAGCACTTCAGCTAAATCGACGTCCTCCTCCGAAGCAGACTGGCCGTCTCCCTGATGCCTGTCGGCCGTCCTGCGGCCTCGGCTGCTGCTCTGGTTCGGTTCTGCTGCTTCGGACTGCTCTGCTGGGTTGCCACTGGAAGAGCCTCTTCCACCAGACATCCCAGAACTAGACTGAGAGCCCATAAACCCCGAGGGCCTAGCACAGAGAAATAAAAGTGGGAGATATGTGTGAGATATACCTGAAGCTCAGGTGAGGCGCTGACAGAGGAAGCAGCGAAGACAACAAAGTAATTGACTCCATATTTACTCACGACGACGTACTTTGAGACTCTTGCAACTAAATGTGAGTTTTACCAAACAAAGTGAGGAGCGTATTTGTGCCTCAGCACGGTTAGGCTGTGTGCAGCTAGCAGAACTGCTAACATCCAGACGAAAACATTAGCTACCTTTTGACAGTCTTCGTGACAGCTCGTTGGCTCGGCTCCCGGTCGTATCGGCCCGAACTTGACTGTTTGTTATTTCCAAGAAGTCAGCCTGGTCTGTCACACATTACTTGTTAGACAGTTCGGTGTAGTTCTTCCACAGTGTGGTCGATCAGTCGGCTAGCAGGGCTAGTCCGTGAATCGCCATGTTGTTTACTAAATGTGGAAAAAAAACTGCGCGTGCCCCCTCGACTTTCACCGTCACGTGATTCGCTCGCGGAGAATTGCACTGACCTACATTCAGGGTGAAATGTACACACATCGGTTTCTGCTTTTAAAAACGGAAGCCATAACATATATTTAAATATTAGCTGAAATATAACTTTATTTGAAACTTTTTAAATATATGTCTTTATTTAAAATGAAAAAAAAACCAAAAAGTCCTCTGAGGAGTGTTTCTTAGGTGAACTTAATATTTGTCTTTATGTATTGTTCTATGTAAATTAATTGCTTTTTATCTCCATGTGGTTTTTGTTTTTCATTTATTTTTATTTCCGCAAAGTAAGAAAAAAAAACTAGCATAACCACATATTTGAAAGCTCTTGAGAGGTTTACTGATTGAGACTAGCTATTGTTTTATAGTTTTATCTTTTTTATTATTATTATTTACTTATTATTAAAACCAAAGATGCCTTACAGGGTCTTTTTTTTTTTTTTTGGTTCGTTGCACAGTTTTTTTCTTGTGTATCTTAATACTTGTTGATGAAAAATTCTATATATCCTAAGGTCTTTAGAACTACATTGGTAAAAAAAAAAAAAAAAAAAAAAAGACGTCATGCAAATGAAGATAACTTGAGCTGCTTGGAGTGGAATAATTCTGGAAATTAAATATTTCACATTCTGTACATAATTCAAATAAAGCTGAAAAACTGTGTGTGTTTAAAATTGTAAATGTATTTTGTCTTTATGATTTTTTTACTTTTTTATGTCTATATGCTTTGGTTGCAACAAAAATTACAAAAATAAATCACTAACCGTATACAGTATTTTAAAAAGGGAAAGATTTTTTTAATAACAATAATTGAGAAAAAAAGTCAAAACACAGCAATGAACAAAGAAAAAATTGCATGATGTAGACTAAGTTACATTAGGGAATTACATTTTTTCACTGAACCTGAATTCTACAGATAAATTACACAATCCTTCTGCACAATCTGATATGTTACTATGTACAGTCTTTTATTACACAGCTTTGTTTGATTTTTTTAAACTCTGTTTTAAAGTAGTTGGGGTTAAATTGGTTAATCAAATGTATCTCCTCGTGCACTTTTTTGTTCTCTTAATTGAAAGTTTAAAGGAAAGTGTTTTCCTGTTAGTTTTTTTCTTCTGTAAAAATGTTGCACAAGTAGTGGTCAACCTCTTATCAGAAGATTGCAGGTTCAGCTCCTGCCCTGCCTGCCCATGTCAAAGTGTCCTTGAGCAAGACCCTGAACTCCACATTACTCCTGGTGGTTACAGCTTGGTGCCAGTTTTTGGCAGTGGAGCCACTATCAGTGTGAGTGTGCATGAGTGAAAGGGATCGTGACTGCAAAAAATAAAAAAAATGGCCTTCTAAAAAGGTAGTGTACCGCTATCTATTGATCTGCCATTTCTTTACCATTATAATTTATTAATTTTCTAATATAAATTTAAATTTTTCACAGTTTAAAGCACCGGTTATGCAAAAATATTTTGTTTATGACTAAAACACTTTCTTTTGGAAAGATAAATTGATATCAAAACAAAATAAGTTTAATAAAAAATCTAATTGACACACAAAACTGTGATCTTCTTCTAATGATTAATTTAATCCATGGCTACATGAACTTTAACTTTGCTTTTGAGAATAATAAAATAATTTGGGAACTGAATCGATACAAATCAGTTTCGTTTTTTGGCAGGAATACACAGTTCTTATAGCAAAAGACTGAATTTAAGAAAGATTCATTTTAGTATCCTTGAAATCAAAACAGTGAAACAAATAGGCAAGGCAAAGCATTTTTTGTACAATATCATGCAAAAATAGGACAACAAAGCTCTTGTTTTATTTTTTTCCAAAAAATGTTCTGAAAATGTTTGGACATTTTCCTTTACTAGCCAAAATGGTACATACAGAAAACATAGCTGCAGCATTATTCTGTTCTTTAGTGTTCTACAAAGGGAAAAGCTGGACTGTACCTAAACAGAACCCCTGTTGATGTGTGTGTTGGATCAATGGATTCAGGTTCAGTCATCCTATGATCAAGAGAGCTTTCTACAAAAATAAAAAAAACAATAAAAACATGGGACGCTTGTAAAAAATGCTTAGATATGTAAATATCAAGTGCTATCTTGAAACTTGAAACCATTTTTTTCACTTAAAGTTCCTACAAATCAGTAAATACAGGATAGTCACCAAACTTCATCTCAGTTTATTTCACTTACGTCATAAGGCAAAACGTTCGGATGTGATACAACACTTTGGTTAACCAAAATGACTATTACTGCATTTCTAAATTGAGCTCCAGCTCATCTTGTTGCAGTTTTCTCGTCATCTTGAGCTTCATTCTCTCACATGTAGCTATCAGAGAAGTTTCTGTTCCCTGCCCCACTATCTATGAAAGAATTTCATTGTGTGATGTTTTCAGAGTAAGATTTGTGCTGTGGAAATCACTCTATTGTTGGCTTGCAACAACTTGTGTCTATTTTAATCTGAAGTGGCGTCAAACAATTTTAAAGGATGCAAATTAAGATAGTACTCAGCAAGAAGTCAGAAACACAATCACATTGTTTTTTGGTGAAGTATATCAAGTGTTTCTCTTTGGTTCCGGGAATAATTACTGTTAACGCGACAAAGCACATTTTTATTTGGATTTATTTAATTGCACATCAATTACAAGTCACTTCTTGTAAGACTAAACACTAAATAGGTGCATTTGTAGAAGAACATATAAAGCTGAATGAAAAGTAACACTACCGAGCACATTTTTTTAACCGAAATCTTACATATTTATTGCATATTTTTAATATAAAATAAGGGAATGCTGATTGATCTCTAATTGGGGGAAATTCATTCACCATAGTAGCATATTAACAGTTTTAAGGTGCAGAGATAGAACAAGTTTTAAAATAAAAACAAAACAAAAATCATATATATTTGAATATCAGTAGTAAATAGACCATAGGAATTGTATTTATAGGAGGTGTTTTGGAGTGTGACTGAACATTCTTAATAATGTTGGCTCAGTTTTGGCTGAATGGTGCTCCTCTTCACCATAAATGCACAAAATAGACACAAGGTAGTAATAAGTTACATTTACTGTTACTTTTAATCTACTTTAGATAAAAATGGTTATTCTATGAGTAGTATTGCTGTGGCATACTTTTTACTTTTCCTCAACTAGACTTATGATAATAAACAGTGGGCTGTATCTGCCTTTTTACTTTTTTGACATATTTGAACCATTACTAAAGATGCAGAATAATATCAGTAATGGCAGATAGATTCAATAAGAGATGAACATCAGCTAAAACCAGAGTGAAGTAATTCAGCTTTGACTGTACAACCAAACCGAACACATCAGTGCAATAAACTTGTTTGGAATGATGGTAAAGCAGCAATGATGTCCACCAAAAGCTTTGATGATGCATTTCATCTGTAAGCCAACATGTTTCTTTTTTATTATTATTTTTTTTAACAAACCAAATATAGTAAAACATTTCTTTTCTTAATTAAAACATTTTACATTCAGAATCTGCATATAAATTTGACTTTAAACTACACAAGTTAAAACTGTTACTACGTTTTTGGGTATTTTTTTTTTTTTACCAGATATTTTCTTTATTCTTACTCATATGTGGGTGACAAATTTTCCTTCTAATCTTTTGTTTTATTATTATTTCTTTAAGTAATGTTACTTTTACTAAGAACCATTGTTGGATCCTCTTCTGTCTTCCAAAGCTAAATTTAAATGTATCCCTTTCATTTGAAAGTCATTTCTGAATTGTGTCACACAACATTTATACAAGTTGCATTTGAACAACGCTGCTGGGAACAGATAGAGATACTAAAACTGTTCCCTATTCCTGGCATATATTCCAAAAATTCCTCTTGATAACTTTACTGCATGTTATCCTTACTACTTTTAAACATACTGTGGGGGTTTCAGATAGACCAAGCACCAAAACATTTACATAAACGGGTTTAAATTCACTGTTAAGAAAAAAAATTGTGTGTTTTCTTTGAGTTAAGTTGCAGATATGGTATTGCTATTTTCAAGTATATTTAAATGCAATTAAAATAAAAACAAAAACACAGTTGGATGAGCAATTACTGACAAAAACATCAATAATTAAGAAAACAAGTGAAATCTTTTAAATAGTTTATTAGAACATTTCAAATACATTTTTTCCATCCTAAAGTGACAACCCAGTGGTGCACGGTAAGAGAAACAACAAGCTCAATTGTGATAAAATAAGATGTATTTCCTGAGCCATCACTGTCTCAGATTAACACAGATATTCTTTCCAGTGGAAGAAACATCTTTTTGATACAATTATTGTAGGTTGTTTCATTAATAAAACACACATTTTACAGTTGTAATGATAGCTGATAATTATTTAGTGCATAATGTTTTACAAAACATGTGCACTCAGTATCTTTGCATAGTGCTCTGGATGATATCTTTTAAGATAAACATTCATTTTCCCTTCCACTTGCTGATCTCCACTAAGGCCTGCAAAAAAGAAGAAAAAAAGTCACTAGTTTAGAGAACATCATATCACAGATAACCACAGAGGAACTGGTGAACGTCAGGGTCCTTTTGCAGGCTTTGAGCTCACCCAGTTTTTGAGCGGCATTTCTGATCTTCTCTTGAGCAGAATGCACATCTCCTCCCTCTGGTATGAGGACCTCTATCTCTCCCACGTGATAACCAAAGTCAGCCTGGTCCAAATCTATCTGCACCCCCTCCTCTAAAGTGAATGACCGGCGCACTGTTGTAAACTCTGCAAAGCACACCAGATCGAGTTTGCTCAGCCACAGCTCATCTTCCTGCGAGGGGGTGGTCTCTGTGTCTCCACATGAGCCTTTTATAACCTTCTTCACTCTCTGCTGAATTTCAGGCAGATTAGTTATCTCCTTATAATGAGTACACAGCTTTGCAGCCAGAGATTGCTCTTCACTCAGCTCTCCTGTCCCGTTGATTGTTGAGATCGGGCACTTCAACTCCCAGCATCCTTTTCGTTTGCGCAGCCAGAAGTCTCTCAAAGTTAGCTCAAACCCAGGAGTGTCAAAATACTGGTCATGAAACTGTCGCTGGCCAACACAAACTGTGGAAACATTCAAAGTATTACAGAAATATATGCATAGAATAAATATTACAAAGACCATTTGTATCTTTAAGGATTAGAAACGTTATTTAGTAGGTCATCATTTTTTTAAGCATTTTGTGAATGTGTGCAACACATAAAAAAGTACATACCTCCAATCTTCTCAAGTATTTCTAACATGTCTTCACTGCATAAAAATTTTCTTTCCACCTCCACACTCATCTAAAACCACAAGATCAGTGATAAGCAAAGTAATCTGATTAAAATGACCCACTTTAATATGCATAGTATAAAGTAAATTGAATAAAAATATTGATTATTTATAAAGTACATTGCTGTGTTTTTCCAAATTCAAAATAAGATTGTATCCAAGTAAGGTAAAAATGTTTTTAAAACTAGAAAATAGAAAGAGAAAAAAATGAAATAGTGTAAGATTTTTAACAAGCACTGTCCACTAGTGGTGCATACCCATTCAAATCCATAATTTTTAATCCTTATTATTTTAAATAAACAATAAATAACTAAATTTAAGTAGCCTGAAAGCAAAACATTTGTTTTTGCTAAATAGCTCTGCATTAAATGAATCCTGTTATATCCAATTCATCTGTTCATCTAGTTTAAATACATAAAAATAGCACAAGATGTAAGGTCATTTGTGTTTTATTATTATTTCCCAATTATAACAATGTTTCACGGTAAAAAATAAAATAAATTAACTTAAATCATATTTATTTCAATTTATAGTATGTCATATTTGTGTTGCTGCACTTACTGTGAGTTTGCATTTTTTTTCAATTTTTTATGCAAATGGTTGTGACTTTGGTGGGCATAAAAAGAGCTACGAAGAAGGAATTTGACTGATTTATTTCTTTTTTACAACAAGAAAATTTTAAAAGTTAATGTTTAACAGTTATTGCCATTGCATGGATATGTTTCAATTAGCTGGAAACCAAAACTGTGCTACCCAACACATGGAACAATATATTTGCCACTAAGTAATGTGCACAAATCTTTTTACAAAAGCTTTTCTAAAATATTTAATATAAATAATAATACAGCACATAGCTGTGTGTTCTGTGTTCTTCAATCTGCAGTTATCGCAATTAATTTGGAAAATAATTTAGAAATATTTCATTTATTTCTTTATTTATTCATGTAAAATAAACATATAAATATATTTAAACTGTTGTGCACAGTTTCTGAAAAGCTTATTGAGCCTTGCAGGCACAGCAATGAATCACCTGCCGCGTGAGGCTTTAACAATGTACAACAAATCGGATTTGAACAAAATAAACACTTAAAATAAGATCTTATTTTTGCACATACCTTCACATTTGATGCCTTTATTTTTAACCCCAATGTATTCCGTATAGAACAACAAAACTCGGGCGACAGAGTGAAGTCGAGCTGCTCCCTCAACAGAGCAGGAACTTTAGTTTTGAACAGGCATAATCAGGGGCACCTATCAGGGCATTCGGGATAATCACTTCCTGCCCTAGCAACGCAGAAGCATACAGATGGTGCAGTTCTAATCCGCACCGCTTCATAAATATGTATTCCACACACTGAAGTTCGCCACACCTATTACTTGATTGGAAACATCTCATAATTTATACGGATGGGATTGAGATGAGCTTTTCACCCTGTAATAAATCCATTATTTATCTCTAACTGAGTCGTCTACTCTTTAATTCAATCCAAATAGGCAGAATGAGGACTCATTTATTATTCACCTTTAATGTGATCACGAAGAAGTGTTTCACATTAACAATATATATATATATTCTGTATATATTTCTTAATGATATTTTTTAAAATTAAAAATATGTAATATCTATGGGGTTACATAAGTGATTCGATAGCCAAGTATGTCCCCTCTGAATGTCAGCAATCAGCCTTGGGGGGAGCTGTGGTCTGTTTACTAGAGGGAAGAGGGGAAGGAGAGAAGGCGAATGAAGGGAGGGGGAGAACAGGAGAGGAGGAGGGCAGGCAAGCAAGAAAACTTTTCACTTGTGAGGAGCCACAGTGTGTGTGCGCGCGCGCGTGTGTGCTGGAGCGGAGACCATGCAGGTAAAAAAAAAACAAAAAAACAAAAACGCATTAGCTAATTGCTCCGAACTTAATTAATTGTCGTTCGTGACCGGTTAATTGCACCGATTGAAGCGGAGAGACGGGCTCTTCCTGCTGGTGAAAACAACGAACGAGCGAAAGACGTTCTACCCGATCCCTAAACAGAAATCCAAAATTAAATCCTAAACTTTTTCTCCCTCTCGTCTTTTCTATCGCCTGCTCTTCCTACGCCACCCCCATCGTCGAGGCGAACGCACGTCGTCCGCTTCAAGTCGCTTTGTATCGCTTAATTCTTACTCCAATTGCGACTCGAAGCAGCAAATTAATACTTTAAATGACCATGTGTTGCCACACGAGTGTTTAGGACGTAGATTTGAGCGCTGGGACGCGTGGAAAAGGGGCTCTACTTGGCGGATAGGGAGGAGGGGGTGCGAGCGTTCTTAACACATCTGTAAGCGGAGCCCACGTTCATTAATTAAATGGCTTTAGTCCGGCTAGGCCTCAATTTGCGCTGTTGAGCAGCAGGAGGCGGGCAGTGCAACACTAGATGCCCGATTGGCAGCCCACAATCAGAGGGGTAAGGAAATAACTCGAGGCCGAGGTTTCTTTTATTTTTTATTTTTTTGAGGGGATCTCCAGCTCACCGAGTGGGGATTTTTTTTCTGGCTATCCTGGATGAACTCGGTCGATGGTTTGAAGCTGCAGCTCCTATCGTGTACAGGCGGAGTTTGTCAGGAGTGGAGGGCAGCTAGTTGGAGACAGTTTGACGAGCCCTTAATTATCTCTGCCTGCTAACAGGCTAGCTAGCAAAGTGACACGACTGTTAACAGTCCCAGTCCTTTTGTTTATTAATTTACTGATGGCCCAGCGCTAACCGAGAGGCAAAAGATTATGCTGACGTATGCCGTGAGTTTCATTTAAGTGTGTACACCTTTACAGAATTATTATTAATATTTTTATTTTAGCACAAAGCTACCAAGGATTCACAAACACCGCTGTAATGCGACGTTTATTTGGGGGATTCACAACCTTTGCTAGCTAATTGATTTGTCTCGTTGGTACAGCTAATTAGACTAACTCGTAATTAGCCTATTAGCATTAGAAGACGAAGGGCGAGTGTTATTTTTATATTTTATTGATTTACAAACAGTGATACGCTCAGAAAACTGGGAGTTTTTATTCAGCGATGCAGACTCGTCGAAATAATAATCTGGTCATATAACCCCGCTAGCTTGCTAATTGGCATGACGAGGAAGTGAGGGTGGAATCTGTGTTGGTATTTCTCCTCGTAGGCATGTATAGTTGATTGAACTGTAGCTGGGGTGATTGATTCTATAGTTAAACTCATAAAAAACACCACTCGCCACTTACGGTCTGCGTCGTTCCCGCAAAGTAGGGGTTTTATGTATTACTGTAGTTGTTACGCTAATGCAGCATGGGACCAGGAATGCGCCTCTCCAGGGCTGCAGTACCTGCCAAAAGTGGAAGAAATACGCTCATGTCGGGATCTTTTTGGGTTGTCGTTTAGATATTTCTGTCTCCTAAGCACATTTGAAGGGATAATATCAGCTGAAATTTAAAAATGTATGAAGCATAACATGTGAAACCTGTTGCAAACTTTGTTCAACTCCCCTTTTACTTGGAACAGTTGATGTGGTCATAGCAAAAATAGATTAAAGGTGTCAGAACTGTTTACACAGACTTATTGTAATTTTCCTGAAATTAATACAAGGGAAAAAAACAAAACAAAAAACATTAAATGTTTTTGGCTAATTGTAAAGCAGATTAAAAATGGATTTTTCGACTAATATAAAGTTGTTGGTTAAGATGATTTGAGAGATTTGCTCTCTATTTGAAGCAATATGCTTATTGCACTTTTACTTGTCAGGCTGGCAAGTAAAAAGCAAAATTTACTTTGTTGAACAAGAAAAATCTTTTTTTCCTCTCAAAAAAAAAATAAAATTCTTAACTAATATTACATCACACCAATTAATTTTCATCTATTCAGTTTAAAAGAACCTACTATGATCATCTATTCTAAAAGCGTTCCAAGTGATCTTTGAATTGTGATCATGCTGTTCTGTAAAATCCAAAAACCTTTTTCATTTTCTAGGACACAGTTTCTTCAACATCATCTGTTTATGCCCTCTCCCACTAGCTTACAGCCCGTCACAACCTCAAATCAAACATTATTGGTGCAACAAAAATGGCAAGCAAAACTGGAACTATCCAGCCATACAGTTTTGAGCCAGCTCAGATGAAGAATACAAAGACATACATGAATCTTATTATTATACAAAAATAGGAAAAGAACACAAACCCCACCATACACTGTATTCAGCCACAATTTATAACTACAATTTCAAACAACATTTTATTTTCTAATTTGAAAAATTCCGAAATGACTCTTTCAGCTTAATTTTCTTTATAAATGTCTTTCGTCAGGAGAAAAGTGCCATAAGAACATGTTAAAAACACAGTTTTCATTAGAGTGTCTTGACCCTAGCCTAGAATACTTTCATTATAAAAATATACACCATCACTTTTGATGAGTAGATTTATCCGACATAATACACCCAATACAAAGTATTTCTCATAAAATATAGATCAAACTATGACAACACATGATATATTAGAGAAGTTTTCTTTGGTTTTTAACTGTGGTTTATGTAGCAAAATGAGAAATAAGAACATAGGAAGATCCTAAAAATATGCTTGAAAATAACTGGAAAATTCAAAATTTGAGAAGAAAACCCATGACACTGGCAACATATTGAAAATTATGTATATACTTTTGCTCAGGTGAAAATCACCCGGCGATAGTGCTCCAGGGTTAAATGGGCTTTTCCTCAAATTTTTCTCTTCATCAGGAGGAGTCTGGAGAGTTGGTGCGCAGTCAAAGGAATGGAGTGGCAAAGTGGGTGTGTCCCCTCTGCCAGCAAGGGCAATCAAACAGATCTTCCTTGTCTCTACATCTCAATGAGCAACACAGCGTACTTCCATCGTGTGTCAACCGGCTCCTGGACATTGTAAGTCTTTTTATGTACAAACAAAGTCATGTGATGGCAATAACTATTTTTCATTTGGTCCTACTTATTTAATGTTTTTAAATTTATTTTTAACAGTTTAAATAGTTATATTTCAAATGTTGCATTTCTTTATCCAACTCTAGGGTTACTTTTGTGGTTAAAAAGTTTCTTAACTTTGAAATTTGATACATGCACAGGAGTTGTTATCCATATTAAACGGACAAGACAGAGGGGGAACTTTGAACATTCATTATTTCAAAAGCAAAAGCATTGCATACTTTTTACACTTCAACCTAAAATAACTCTGAAACCTTAGATAAGCATGACAAAATGGTCGATTAATGCTGAGGTATTATGATGTGAAGTTGGCAGTGCATCCTCCCACTGCATTAAATGTTATGGTATAAGAAAACTTGCTTGGACATCATTTGTCATTCCTTCCTTGATCATCAGTTTAGAGGGAAGTTATAGAAACATTGTAAAAGAGTTGGAATGTAAACCAGAGGGTGAAAATACTTGATACTTTTCCAGTTTTGTCTCTTGGTGCTTTTTCTTAAGTTGTCCTGTTTCTTAAAAAAAAGGGGGCAGATCTGGTATTATTAAGATAATTTAACACTTTCACGTCTTCCACCATCAGGTTCATCCTTGCATCCTTAAAAAAAAAATCTAAAATTATCAATTCATTAAATTATACCATCAATTTGTTGCAATTTAAATCTTTTGCATGGTTTAGTCGGGTGAATCTTTTTCTTGACAGTACCAAAACTTTTTGTTTCTTACTTCCAATTTCTCCTTGTTCTGTTAAGTTTAGGAAATTACATTAAAGGAAAAAGTAATTCTGGTTATACATTGTCTGGCTCACTACATTTTCAGTGTTTTATTGTCTGATTTAAAGTTTGTAGACAATAAAAGTCAACCTGCAAGTGTTGCAGCCATTTGTTTGCCTGTACTTTTTTTTTTTTTTTTCTAATTATTCCAAAATGGCATTGGCTGCACCTTGATTAACATTTTTGAAGTCAATCAATTGCAGATTTGCTAACATGCATGTTGTTGTGTTGTATGACCCACTTTGGTTCAAGCTGTGACACAGATGGCTTCACATTTGAGGATCCTGATCCACAGATGAGCTCAAGTTTGACAAAAGTTATATCTTCTCCGAAAAGGTTTTGGGAGTTACCTCATAGTATCCATTCAGAACAAACTATATATGTTCAGTTATTTTAGAGTTGCACTGTAATGAGCTCCATTTACCGTGCTAGCAAAGGCCTGTTGAGTCAGAGTTGAAGAACTTAAGTGGTCTGCAGTTTTTTTCTTTTTTTTTTTCGGGCATTGTACAGTTTGACCTTGAGCTAAGCACATACTTCTGAGAGGATTTGCAACTTTCTTGAATGATTTGCTTGTGGGAGTTAACTTTTTGTCGCGGTAGTGCACTCTTTGGTTGTTAGGAAACAGCTTTTTGTGATCATTTTCAGGTTAAGAGCATCTGTTTATTAACACGTCTTTTTAAATCTATTTTCTTTTTTGATGTTTTTAATGTTAAAACAGACTTCTGGTTTTGCAGAAGTTGCTAAAATGATTCAAACTTTCTTTGATGCCAGAAGTAATGGGGAGTTTAGATGTACAGTTTTTTGATGATTTTTACTTAAATGGCTACAAATGAAGTTTGATATTAGAGTTGACATTTTCTTTAGTGCAATAAGAAAACAAATTGGTCATTTTACAGATACATTTTAAGATTTATATTTTTAAGCATGTTTGTAATGTAATATTGCTAAATGGTGAAGTTTTGGAGTTGATTTGTACATTTTACGGGATCTTGACAGCCCAGTGATTCACCTTTTTGTGCCTGAAAGAATCCAAACTTTGCACAGTTTGGTTTTGCAAACTCTAAAAATGCACCAAATCATACAGTACACCTTTTATTTTCTTTTTTCTAAGACAAGAGGAATTTATTTCCAGCAGTTAAATTGATTGCAGGCTGTATAATTTATGTTTCTGAGGCAAAGAAACAAATAAAAGGCCATTTAACTTCTGCTCCTGAGGAATGTGAAGTGGTAAATAAATGAAAAAAATTAACCAGCTTCATTTCTTTTTACAGATTGTTTTAAAACAAAGTGCCAGTGAAGAAGAAAATCAAGCTCCACTGTCAACAGGTGTGTTTTCTTTTTTTTTTTTTAACCGTTTCCTGTGTGTTAAAACATAGTAAAGGTAAAAACAATCTCACTGGTTAAGATCTAAAGTGAAATAAAAAAAAAAAGTTTGACTGTTTATTTCTTCAGTATAGTAGGTAACGGAAACATAAAATCTTCAATTTGTTAAATTCTTATCTTTTCAGATACCGAATCTTTACACACTGAAGACAGCAGTTCAGAGCCCCGGCAGTCTCGCGAGAGTTCTAACTCTACCCAGATGCTCGGAGACAAAGACATGGATGAAGACAGAGCAATGGAGCAGGAGGGAGGTAAAGTTCAACAAGAGCAAGAAGAGGAGGAGACCCCAATCGCAGGAGCCAAGCAACAAAATGCAACCGAAAGCACAGAAATGCCCGACACAAGTGAAAAGTCACTCGGTAAAAATGGTGTGCCAGCTGAAAATAATACCCGCTCATTCAAATGCAATGCTTGCCAGGAAAGTTTCTCCAGCAGAACTGCCTTGAGTGTTCATTACACTTCCACTTCCCACATTCAAAGAATGACGACAGGTCCTGCAAAACAAGGTGCAGAAAGTAATCCTCAGTCTCCCTCAGTTTCAGCCCGGCCATTTGCATTGAACAAGCCCTACCAGTGCGCTGTGTGCCGAGTCTCTTACAATCATGCCATCACACTTGAGAGCCATATGAAATCTGTCTTACACCAGACTCGCAGTAGAAATGCTGGAATGGTCGCACAAACTGTAAACAGTGCAACAGCTGCTAACCTGAGAGGTAACGCCGCCTGCGCCTCAAATATTGTAGGGACTTCTGGAAGTGAAACGGGTCATTTAGTCACCTCCAGCAACAGCGCTGCTCCTGGGACACTAATGCCAACCTCTACTAAGGAGGGAGAGCAGATTCCGACTTCACAAGTGGCTCAATCCCTTCTCACCTCCCCGGTGGCCTCGGCTCAAGCAGTCTCAGCCTTTCTCACCCTTCTCACTTCCAGTCCCAACACCCTGTCGCACTCCCTGCTCCCCTCCCTCTTCACGGCCAGCGCTGCTCCTGGTGCTGCTGCGCCTCAGCTCGTGCCTCAGCCTCAAATGGTAATGCCCTTGATCCTGAATGGGCTTCAAGCCCAAACGCAGCAGCATCAGGAGAACCAGCAAGGCCAGCTCCTCACCCAGTGTGTGCCATTTGTAGGCCTCGGTGCAGCCCAGCAAGCCCTCCTAACCCAAAGACTTAACAGCTTACAAAACCAGTGGCCCTCTGCCGGACTCCTAAACATACAGCCTTCTCAGGAAGATCCAAAGCAAACTGTACAGTCTGAGGGAGAGCAAGAGAAGGACAGCATTGAGACTGCTAAAGATCAGATGAGAGATGACCTTAAGAGGGGTTCAGTCAATATAAAGGAAGAGAACTCTGAAGAACTTTACCAATGTGCAACGACAGAGGTGAAAGTTGAAAGTAATGAAGGTAGTAAGAAGGAGCGTCGCAGCAGCTCATCGGACAGAAACGCTGCCACAAACCAGCTGGAGTTGGATGCTGATAAAGCATCCGCGTTAAATCTCACCCAAGCGGCCATGGAGAGGAGCCTCTGCAATAATGTTTCACCTTCTACATCCATACCCAGCAATGCAAGCCTCAGTCCTGTAGATTTAAATCTGAGACTCAGCCCCGATTCTACCCCTCAAAAACCCCTCACAAGCCCCGGTGACTCCCCAAAGTCCAACCCGAGCTCCAATGCCTTAACTACAAACCAAACTCGTCTCCATTCTAAACCAGTGAGATCCAGTTATCCAGACCTTCCGGTGCTATCAGAGTTCCAGTCAGAGGTGCTCTGGGCCTTCTTTGAGTCACGCAGTGAAGCAGACGCGGCCAGTCCTCCTCACGAGGACTGCGAAGCTCTGGGCAGAGAGGTCGGTCTGTCCGAAGAAGAGGTACGAAGGTGGTTGACCCAAGCCTGTCAGGCAAAGCAAAGACAGAGGGCAATGGAGCTGGAGCGACTGACACGATTTTCAGGACGATGCCAAGGTTCCGAGGACTACGATGATGATGAGGAAAGTATGCTAGTCATAGCAGAGGGTGAGTCTGAGAGTGATTTTCCAGCTATGACTGGGCGGGCCATAGATCTGTCCAGTACCAGAAGGAAGCACAAGCCTAGAGTAGTAGGAAGTAAGGGTCAAGAAGATTCCTGTCTGACGTCGGACTCAGAAAATGAGGTGTACACCTCAGTTATTGTTTCTGATGAGGAAAGTCGGAATGAAACGTTTAAAGAGAGCCGTGAAAGTCCCGCTAAAGTTGAAACCCAACAAGAGGCTCCAAACGGGTCAGCTGGCGGGAAGGTACTTCGCTCCACTACTGTGTTCTTGTCCGACGCAGAAGACGAGTATGAAGATGATGAAGGTGGGGGGAGCCAGGGAGCCAAGAGGAAAAAACGGAAAGGCGAGTTTGAGCGGGATGAGGTGGAGGTGAAGCGGGAGAGGCCGGATCCAGATGTGGATCTGGAGTTGGAGGCTCAGGGGGATCCTCCGAGTTCACACTCCTCTGCAACTGATGTGGCTGGGATTGCACCTGGTGCTCTACACTCATTTCCGTTGTCACTTGGTCCCTTTTCTGCACAGTTTCTTAACCCTTATGTTCTCTCTCTTCCTCCCTCAATGCTCGCTGATGGGGGAAAGATGCCACTTTTTTCTAATCCCCAAAATGTTACACGCTTTTCCAACTCCATCCTGTCCCAGTCTCTGTCTTCTCACAGCCCACTGTCTCCCTACCTGTCCAACGGGGATGACTGCGAATCTGCTTTGGATCTGAGTATGGGAAGGAACAACTCCAAATCTGTTTCTTCATCCTCCTCTCTTGCTGATAGTATAGCAGCACAGAAGGGACAGCTGCTGGACGGCCTCGGCTTGCGGCCCACTTCCAAAGGTTTGGTCGTTGTGCAGGTTAAGCCAGAATCCATCGCCGCCATGTCTCCGTCAAACAGCCCTATAAATCTGGTCAACTGTAGCAACATTGCAACCCCCCACATCAACGCACGAGCAGCAGCAAAAATGAATGCCATGCTAATGGAGAGGGAGCGAGAGAAGGAGAAGGACAGAGAGCAGCAGCAGCAGAGGAAGTCCAAAGGAAAAAGGTACAGAGACATGCGGCGCTCAAGGACCATCATTCAGGCTGAACAACTTGACATTCTGTACGGCTGCTATTTCAAAGACCCAAATCCCGGGAAGCATGAGTTTGAACAGATTTCCGAGTGGGTTCACCTTCCAAAGAAAGTTGTGCAGATTTGGTTCCAGAACATGAGAGCAAGGGAAAGGAAAGGAGAGGTGCGTTTCATCAGCGATGGGACGCTGGCGGCTGTTGGAAAGCCTCTCATCAAATTCACTTGGCCTCTCTCCAAGCCAATCTTCTCCAACAAGTCTGCTTCAAACAACACAGGGGGCATCACTGCCACTCCAATCGTGCGCACCCTCATAAAAACAGACCGAGAGCCTGGAAAAGACCTAGACAAAGCAGTCATGGTGAAAAAAATTACTCCTGTTCCCATCAAGCCCAAGGAGACGAGTTCCACTGTTGCAGGATCTCCTGTGAGCAGCAGCGCTTCAGCTATGCCAAAGACACATCCTGAAACCACCAGCAATGTCACTATGGTTAAAGTTGCATCCAAAGTCAATAACCCGGTGCTCTTAGCAGCACCCAGGGACCTCATTCCAATCGCCCCTAGGCCACCTCATCCACAAAAAGTAGAAGAAAGCGAAGAGGAAAAGACTGACGAAGAAAAAGACGATGGAAGCGAGATGACATCTGGACCAGGAATAGCTAACCGCATGGTACCAAAGCTGGCCACAACTCCCATCAATAACAGGGCTTCAGTGACGGCAGTGGTGCCACAAAAACAGAACGGGCTGAACTACTGGACCCCCAAAGTCCCCATTAAAATCAACACGCTGTCAAGAGAACAATTGGCTCTTCCCACACACAGTGCTCGCACCATCCCGCCTCCTCCCACGCCCAACATTGCACCAGTGAGCCCAAATACCCAGAGCTCGGTCAAAGTGAGCAGCCCCCCAACTCCAGCCGTGGCTAAATCGAGCCCGGGAGACAGCGGCTTTCTGTCCCACTCATCCAGCCGTCGGCCACGCACTCACTTGTCTTGCCTACAGCTGTCCATCTTACAGTCGTGCTACGAGACCTGCGCCCAACCGAACGCCATGGAGTGCGAGGCCATTGGAAGCGAATTGAACCTTCCGCTGAAGGTGGTCCAGATCTGGTTCCAGAACACGAGAGCAAAGGAGAAGCGCTGGAGGCTGCAGCAGGAAAAACTGGTAAGTTAACAACAAACGGGAACAATTAGATCAAAGCTGCCCAATCCTGGTTAACCCTTCCTATTTCCCAGCTCTCCGTGCATTTCCTGCTGCTCATTACCTGAATCAGGTGTGCTCATTCAATCAGAGCAATGAAACACCTGAATCAGCTAATCAGCAGCAGGGGGGAGGGTGGAAACGGGCAATGTTTGAATTCCCTCACTACTCCCTAACTGCTAAAAAACAACATAGTGCGGCACATCTTGGATTTTAAGAGCAATTTGGACACTGTGCTCACTGCTTTCTTATTTTTAAACTGCAAAATGTCACTGCTGATTTTCCCAAAGTTGAAACCTGATAAATGTGAACATTTTAAGAAGACTATAATTCCACTGTGTTCTGATAATGAAAACTTTGATGGTTTATTCAAAAATAAATTAAAAATACTTTTGTTTTCACATGAAAAATTGTTCAAAGGCAATGTATTATGGTCTATATTTGCCAATCTAGTCAGCATCAACAAGAGTTTTTCAGAAACTTGTGGAAAATTTCAGACAGCTCTAAAAAGTATTAAACACTATAGAGTGCACTATGTAGCGAAGGAATTCAGACTGTAGATCTTGATTGAGCAGACCTTAAGTTAAGATGTTTGTTGAAATGAACTATGATTACATAATGTTGATATTTAAAAGGTTTTCTTCTGCTAAAAAATCAGTTTTTACTTTAATACCAGAGCTTTAGCTACAGTGTTGATAAACGTATGACTGCCGTAACTCTTCAACTGCTTATGCAATTAGCATCATTACTGTTGATTCTGAAGTGGAAAAAAGCGGTGCTGCACCAAAATGATGCAACATTTTACACTTAAAGGGGCCATACCATGAAAAATTAACTTTTTGAGCTTTTGAGTACATTATACTGTTCATTTCTCACTATAAATAACCCCAAAGTGGTATTTTGATCTGTTCACCCATTTCTGAGTAATCCTCTAAAAACCTGCGCTCTCAACAGCAGCCCCTCCGATACCCACGAAAATGAGCGAGTCCTCACGTGCTGATGTCACGAGGTGAGGAACACGTCATGAAATGGGTGGCAACCTCAAGGAGCAAAAGGCAAAGCCTTAGAGATTGAGTCATTTTACTTCTGGGTATGAAAAGAATTTGCAAAAATCACTCAAATATCATTGATAATTTGCTTTTTAGTGTGCCAAAGGTAATATATGGTCATAAATATGTATATAGTTTACTCTAAAAAGCTAAAGAAAATCATGGTATGCCCCCTTTAAGTAATGCAATTTTATGTAAAGCTGATTTTCTTTGCGTCAAAATCATCGAATGTACATTCATCGCATAAACAGCCGAAGAGTTTCGTAAGGTCACAGACATCGACATGCTGCAATATCTGTGACGTTAAAGGATTAATTTACAACACAGAGAAAATTATTAATGTTTCAAATAAAAACTTCTAAAACATTTTTTTTCTTCTGGTTTCATCTCCCAACTTGGACCTCAGTCTCCTCTGACAGGTGGGAAGGTGGACATGAGCTCAGGAGGCTACCTGCAGTACAGTGCTCTTAAGGCGAATCGGCCCATCCTACCCAAGCCCGTTCAGCTAACAGTCACTGAACCTCTAGCCTCTCCAGTGCCAGGCCAACCAGTGCCAAAGGAGGCCCTGACGGGGCACTGCGACGCTTGCAAAGTCTCCTTTGAGTCACGAGCTGCAGCACGGGCCCACGTTTTCTCCCCACGTCACCTGGCTACCCTGAGAACCACTAACTTTGGCCAGCCGACGGCGCTCGTCAAAAGTGGAAGCAGTACCAGCGGATCGGGCAGTATACTGCCAAGCTCACAAGTCTCTCTTCCCACCCCCGTAGCCAGCTCTGGAGCTGGTTCTGAGGGCGAGATAGTCATCGAGCTGCCTCTGTCGACGGCCACCAGCAGCAGTTAGACTCAGATCATGAATGGTCTGCAAAATGACAATTGTCGGACCCATTTGGGCTCCTCAGATTTAAAAACAAATTAGAGCACTAATCCTCTAAAGCTAATACTCTTTTGAAATGACATTTGCTATCCCTTTTTGCCGCTGTTCTTTGCTCAACCTCCACTCAACTTGATATGCGTTAATCCAGAGACTCCACCCGGAATCGAACACAAACGCTTTCCTTGCTGCTTGTCACTCTGTGGCTGTCGGGGAAACTTTTAAACTTCTCAATTTTCTTGAGCCCTCACACACTTTATACTGATGTTTTTGGTCCTGACCCTGTGGTATGTATTAACCTTACTTCCTATTGTTTGTAAAGCCCTAAACTTTCTATGCTTAAATCCTATCCGAAAGAGTGAAACATTTTTTTAAACCCCTTTTTCTCTCTTGCAAATGGGCCCAGCAATTTTTTTTTTTTTTTTTTTTTGGATGGGGATGATAACATAAAATGTTGGTAATAGAAGGCTTCCTGTTTGCTCCTGTGGAATTGTATTTCTCATGCCTGCTATCACTTTTAGGGCAAAGGTTATTCGGTTAATATAAAAATACCGAAGCAATGGGAAAGGAAAAGCTGATACTTTTTTATTTTTAGTTGTTGTTTTTTTTAACTCTTGGAGTGTGCTCATTTGGGATATAAAAAGGTACTAATGAGAGAATAGGGCTGTTGAAATATTATTCCTTAATACATCTTCATAATTTCATGACAATCCAAATAGACTGCGCTTTGAAAGGTTTAGGAAAGTAGAATTTTATTTGGCATACTGCACTTTGACAGATTTTACGTATTCTGAAAATATTTTAAACATTCTAATACTGGTGTCTTTTTACTGAAAGATGCATGTTGGACGCCATAATATTAAATAAATTGATTTTTTTTTTTCTTCTTTGAATTAAACATGCTTTTAGGTGTCTTGCCCTAAAATTAGACCTAAGTATTTTAAAAGAAAAGCTTTGTTCCAATTGACGTTTATATCCACTTCTGAAGGAATCTAACCATTTCCTGCCTGTAAAGTTGTCAGCATTCTTTACCAACAGTTGTAATTATTACTTTTTTTGCTTTTACTTGAAATTTCGACAATAGTTTATACTTCTCACCCCCATCTTAATTTGGAATATTGCTCTTCAGTCAGGAAGAAATTTACATTTCCTGTTGGTGCGCCTTGAAATAACATGTTAATTCAAGTCCAGATAATCCATGTATGTGTTTTTAAATAAATTCACTTCAATCTGGTAGGTAAAGACCCATTTTTCTGTATTTAGAATTCTCATTAAATGTTTTTTTTATTTACTTCTTGAGTGTTTAACAAATGACAATATAGGCAATGACAGATTTATTGAGGTCAAAATCCAATCCTGCTAAATGGTGAATGCAAGGTTTGCAAAATGGACTGTTTTTTCTGTACTGTGTTGCCTTGTTTAAATGGGTTAAAAAGAAGATGAATTCTGTTTGCGCCCTAAAATCAGCCATTTTAACCACAACAAGGGAGATAGTAGGGTACAACGAGTATCCCCAAGGGACTAACGGATACTAGGAAGCAAATTAGGAAACTAAATTAGTTGACTGAGCTAACAAGATGGTGCTGTTTTGAAGGATCTTCAACAAACTAAAGGTGTTTTTTTTTTCTTCCTTCAAATTAAGTTGTATATTAATGTTGCTATTGATAGTTTTAACAAAAAAATGCAAAACTAAAACAAACTTTTGTAAAGAAATATATAAAAAAAATAACTGATATTCCAAAGTGATCCTCCCTGTGCTTTCTGTCATTCAAAAACCAAAAAGCAATCTTTAGGTCGACAGATAGCAAGAGGGGTGTAATGCAAACTGTAAATGACATCCCACGGCTTGGCACTTGCACTAGTCCACAATTTTTTGCACAAGCTACAGAACACAGCCATTACCACAGCATTGAGTCACTTGGTGCGTTTCTTTCTTTTTTTTTTTTTTCCAAACAAAGCCGCTAACCATGTCCTTCAATGAGTAATAAGTTGTACATCTGTTGGAAACTGTATCTTGTGTGTAAAGCAAAGGACTGGAATGCTTGAATCTCAAGACTGGGATTACACACACATACACACACGCACACACATTCAAACACGGTGTTGCACTGTCCAAACTAGATTCATTTTTATGGAGATCTGCTTTTTACTCTTTTGTTTATTGTCACTTTATCACTATTGTTATAACTGTACTACTACTTATACGATTTATTATTACTGCTCATCACTGTTTTGGATTATTGATTCATAATGGTTTTAAAATGCCACCTTTGCTCAAAAAGAGTAATACTTCCTTGAATATTGAACAATAATCGTGGCAGTGTTGTTAAGAATTGTTAGACTTTTGATTAAGCTTATGTTTTGTTTTGTTTTTTTTCCTCATCTGTACCCGCCTTTTGTGTTTGGTCTCCATTATGCTTTCTTTGATATTCAGTAAAAGAAATAAAACTTATTGAACAACAAAAGTAATTGTTTCTTTGTTTTAATCAATCTTCAGTAACTGTTAGCTATTTATGGTGCCTCCATCTTTTTCCCTTTATACAAAGGGCAGCTTTCTCTAGTTTTCCTGCTGTCCTTGCATGAGATACCAGGTATACCTACCCAGGAAGGCGTTGGGGAGGCATTCTGTATTTAAGAGATTCCCAAGACCTCTACGGGCCTTTTTCAAAGTGGATGAGTATGGACCCAACTCTGAGCTCCTCATTTGATAAAGGCATCAGGACACAATTTGTTAAAAGTGATATCATGTATTCCTCAAACCAGATTTCAACCAAACCCTGAATGCATCTTGAGATTCTGTCTATAGTAATTGTGATCAGTAACCGTGACAAAGAGCATGTTGGACTCCCTGCAAGAGTCCAACATGGTCCAACATGGTCTGGGAACAAGTTGGACTTGCTGCTGACAAAATTAACCTAATTCCTGCTCTAGTGTCATTAAGAACACCAAATTCCCAAAGCATTTTCCCAAAAATCCAGATAGAGACGAGATCAAATGATTTCTCCACAAAGTTGATGTGGATTGGATGGAAGAACTCTAGTCAACCTATCATCCTGTGTAAGGTGTGGAACTGATCTACCATTCCATGATCCAGACAAAAACAGAACTTTTACTGGATCAAACTTTCAACTATGGACAGGGTTGACCTCATGATGCTTAGAAGAATTTGAGTATTTTGGGGTAAATATAATAAATCAAGAATGGCTAAAATTAAAACTCACAGAAATGTTTTTTTTTTTTTTTTATGCACATAGTTTACGTACAGATATGGTTATTCTGAGGGTATGCAAAGTGACAATGGTATAAAGGGGAGTTTCTTTACTTTTAAACCAACTTTAAATAGGCCAAAAACACATTACAGATTGCTTTGAAATAAATAATTTTTTGACTGTTTCTTATTACGTTTGGAAAGAACAATTTTTACTGAAAGGGGTGCAATATAGTAAAACAAGTGCTAAAAGCATATGGCAGGTATGTTCATTTGTGACTGGCTTTCTTTTTGAATTGGTTTTGCTAGTTTCAATGGAACTGCTACGGCAGATGATTGATGGAAATCTAATCCAATCAAATCCAAACAAAGCTATTCGCGAACCGGAATGTCCTGCTTGATCATCCAATAAAAACTTGTCATGCACAAAATAGGTTGGTCTAAGAGCCCAAATTGACCAATAGGAGTTGGCGTCTTACGCCTGCAGTGATACATGACTCCGCCTCTGGCTTCCATTTCTGAACTGGAGAGACGGCGCCGCTCTAGCTTATAGTCCTCGCTTTTTATATATACACTTAGCAAAGACTAGGTTCTTTATTGTAATTTTTGACTTTTCTAGGGGTAGCGAGAGGAGTGTGCTTTTTTATTTAATTTGGCACCCTATGCTGTCTGAGTTGTGACTAGATCTTAAGCTACCATTTTTTTATTATCGCTTTTAACTTTACTCAGCGGCATTTTCCGCCGTTTTTTTTCTTTTTGGTTTTCTTTTCGCCGCCCCGCTCACTACCCCCTTGCGTGTGAGTAGGGGCCTGCAACGTTGGTTTAGCCACGAGGCACGTCTGTACAGTAGAAACAGAGCGATGGCGGAGTTCGGTAACGGCTTGGCGGATGAATCTTTACTAGATTCGGACTCCGGACATCCCGAGCTGGAGGACCCGGGTGTCGGCGACGAGGAACCCGGTTTAGAAGAAGGAGAGGCCGCTATTGAAGACCCGGTAAGTGAAGGGCATTGTTTCAGCGAGGAGACCACCAACCCACGTTAGCATATCTTCAGAGTGGAAAAATCACGAGTTGAAGCTAACAGCAGTTTTTTTTTCTAACTCTCTCACATTTCTTGAGTCACATGCCGTGGACGTGTCTGTTACCGCCAGGTCGGCATAAACCGCCATTGTGGTTCACGCAGTGCAGCAGACTTGGGTGGTGACATGCGTGGTGTCCGCTGCCATCTTGGCGCAACAGCGACGCCAGTTTCTCTGCGCTAGAGAGCGGTTGGGGGGGAGAGGAGGAAGAAGGGGGGGTTTTCCTCGTCGCGCAAAGGAAGAAAAAAAGGGGGAAAAATGCGAGACGGATATTCAAGAGACCGTTAGGGGCGAGCTTTGGACAGGCCGCCGCCATTAACCGCTGCTGGTTGAATCTACCTCCCCTTCTTTTTTTTTTCTTTTCTTTTTTTTTTTTAAGAAGGCGACAGCTGACGGTAACGTTGTGTTTTATTGTCTTTGGAATTACCCGGTAGCCCCCCTGCTGCAACTCAAGCGCCGGCGCGTGCCCCTGCAAATGACCTAGCACTAGCAAGCTAGCGTTAGCATTTTCAGTGCAGGACCTAAATGGACCGGCCGAAGCTGGCAGCCGCCATCGCCGGTCACGGGATAAACTGCGGCACTTGCACTGCTGCATCTTAACCACTGTAAGCCCGCAGCCCCATTCATTGTAGCATCGCGATTTCATATTGACTATCGAGCTAGTAGCAGTCGGTACGGCTGTATGGGCGGAGATCGTTCACTTGACCCCCCCATTTTCTCTGTTATTTTAGAGGAAATGCACGACTGGGTTTATGTACACTTATTTGGCTTTTGGGAAATGCACATGGTGTCTTGATCGTGCGTATTCCTAGGCATCGCACGTGCAGGTGCGGTCGTCGGGTGAGGAGAGCGCGTGTTCAAGCGCAGAACATAGTCTGCGGTATTTGCGGGGCTGGGTTTGCATCCTCACTGTTATCCTAGAGCAGAGATGAGGAGGAGGAGGGAGGGAAGAGAAAGAACTGCTCTTAATATGCGACAAAGAGTCGTGGTTTGTGAGCGAAATTACTTATTTTAAATGCCCTTGAATTATGATTTTGTTATTTATTCAATTGACCAAATGAATGAAAGTAACCTGAAATCAGCTACAGGCTGAAATTGGGTTTGAAAATAAGATATCACTTCACATGTACAAGAGGCTTTTAGATATTTTAGAGTTAGTCTTCATCGTGTGAATGTTTTATATGAAATTATTATTTTAAGGTTTTTTTTTTTTTTTTACTTTATTACTTTTAATGTGTAATTGTTTGTCTGCCCTGTAATATTTGTTAAATGTTTTGCTTCCTCTTGGCCAGGACACTTGCAAAAGAGATTTGTAATCTCAATGAGTTTCTCCTGGTTAAATAAAGGTGATTTAAGATTTAACCCTTAATAGCAGCCTTTAAGCTCTTCTGACTTACAATATTATTTAATACTGCACACTGCTATGTCTTGGTATTGCTCTGTGGCTTAAAAATAAAATGGCATAGTTTGTGTGGCTGCTCTGAAGTACACTTAGAGCTGTCATTGTACCATTTATAGCTGAAGGAATAGCCCTGGGTTAAACTGGGATAACTCCTACTGCACTGCACCACAAGACAAGAAGGTCTGATTATTTAGAGGGCACAATCATGTTACACCTAGGATTTATTTCAAATATGAATAAAATACTACTAATAATTGATTATAGACAATATATGAACCCTTTTCAAGCTCAAAATCTTTGGACGATCTCTCATTTAAAGTCTAAAATGAGCAGAATTTTATTTTTTTAATGACTAAATTAAAGATCTGCTCTAAGTGTTTTTTAGCATGTTCTTGTGTCAGCCTCAATATTGCATTTCTGAGCATTTCTTTTTTTCCCAAATCAATGTGAACCAGGAGCTTGCCCCCAACAAAAGCTGTTTGGATAAATAGTATTTGTGATGTAGAAAGTATGCGGTGGGGGGACATAAGCTCTGTGGTCTTCGCCATTCTAATGCAGCCAAATCAATCCATGCTCACTCCACAACAATGGTCCCACCCACAACGGAATTACAGACTGAAAAATTGCAGATTTCTTATTTTGGCTAAAAACTGCCTAATCATGTAAAAGACCTCTGGGCTAGCCTCTAGAAGAGATCAAAACTTGATCGGAGTGGGACTTGAAAATGGAATTTGATCAAATTCTTGATATAATTGTTTACGAACAATTGTCTTGTTACAAACTTATTTAACAAGCTTTCCAGTTAAAGTAGTTAAGGTTTGACATAAGATGTTCACATATAACCCTCTGCAGACACTCAACTTAGAAAGCATAAGAAATTAAGGCGGGGAATCACCGTCATGATTCCATTCCACCTCCAAGAAGAACAGAGGGTCAGGGTAGATGGCATTGAAGCAAATCATATGAGATCAGGGGTCTTATAGTAGTTTTGTTCCTCAATGTTTTCCAGTGAGCTATGTGGCTTACTGGTGTCTAAATGTGGACTTGGTCACTGATGATGAGCGACAAAGTTTTCCATACTCAATAGTCAGAGACGAGGATTTGTTGTAGTGTACGTGTTTTTTTTAATGCACCCATTTGTTCACAGTAAATTTACATTTTATTATAGGCTCATACTTTTGCTCAGAATTGTAAATTAGTGGCATCTTTGTACGCATTGCAATGAGGTGACGTAAGCTATTTTGGCATTAGAGGTACAATTGGTAGACTAAATATAAAAATATATAGCAATACATTAACAATGCTAGATGTGTATATTTAATGTCCAAGCATTGGCATAGTGAGTAAAATCAAATTATAGAAAATAAATTAATAATAAATTACAGAAAACAAGATGGTTAAATAAATGCATAAAAACTGAAGAACAACTGAAAGAAATTTTTAATGTTAGTCTTTTTACTTGGGGGTACTTTGGTAACATTTTTTAGTCCTGAAACGCTCCTAAATTTGACATTAGCTGTAGAACCAACTTATGATTAAATTACTTTTAAACACCTTTTTCAAACCAAAAATAACAGAAGTTCATGCTTAGCGCAAAATAATCTTGGGCCCAAAAATACTTATCAGTAGATTAAACTAGCCTAAGTATTTTATAATTTGAATTATATTGGTGCATCACAAGAAATAATGACGGGATCAAATCTGTTAGGTTTGTGAAGCACATTTTTCACAGATTTGTTTGGGCTGCTGCTCAGTTGACCCCATATTGACTTAAAAGCTTTACTGTAACCTGTGTTTTGTTCGCAGGAGCTGGAGGCGATTAAAGCTCGGGTTCGAGAGATGGAGGAAGAGGCAGAGAAGCTGAAGGAACTACAGAACGAAGTGGAGAAACAGATGAATCTCAGCCCCCCACCAGGTAAAGGGCACCTGCCAGATTGTTCGTTCTCCATTCAGAAGCAGGTGGCAAAATATGGACTGCAATTTAAGAACAAAAAAATCAATATGTAAAACTGTGGTTGAAATTGTGGGTGTAGAAAGTTAGTCTAGAGCTCTCACTTTTTTTCATGATCTAATGTTTTTCGGCTAAATAATATCCAGTGTTTAAAATAGCTTTCTGCCCACTGTAAGTTTTTGAAATAATCAATGTAATGCAAAACAGTCTGTCAAAATATTTATTAGTTATGCTTTAGATTTTTATCACAAACTTGGAAACTGCTAATCTAATAGTTTGTCGGAGAGATGAATAATGTAAGAAGGCAACACCAGTGTTGACCAGAAATAGTCAAATGTTTTCTTCCAAACGAGCAAATTGTGGTGTGGAAAGCTCAGAATGGTGATAATTGTTGGATCAGAAGTTTTAACACAAGAATAGTCTAATATGCTAATAGTTTGGACAATAATCGTTTCTTGTCTTTGCCAACTATCATTGTGCAGAAGCAGCCTTTTCGTTTTTGTATGAAGACATTTTTAGAAGATGGAAGATGTTTTGGTTTAATAAGATGATTTGAAAATCAGCTTCAAATTGGGTTTAGAGCAATGCATTTCAAATGAGAACAAAGTTAAGATTTCTAAACATAGCCTATTCAGATTTTTTTCTAATACAGTTGTATGTACGTAATTTGGCATGGGGGCTCATATTCATTATCGACCTCTTCAAAGGTTTGTTCTTTTAGGTTTTATTTCTCCTAATATTCATCAATCAATTATAGCTTTCTTCCTATTGTCTTCTCTGCACATTCCAGGCTAATTTTACTCTTCTTTTTATTTTATTTGAGAGATATTGACAAAAAGTTAAACCCACCATCTGCTTGAGGGTATTATCTTTTGTTTTGTTTTTTTAGCCTGTTTTTTTTTAAATGATAGTTTAAAGAAAATACAAGCCAATCACTCTTGATGCAAGTATAGAAAAGGAAAACAACAAGACCAGGTTTTTAAGAAGAAATATTGATCAAGTTGAATTTTTTTCTAGTTCTAATGGTTAAAACAGACCCTACTGCTCTGTCTTTGGGGTTCATTTTACAGCCATTAAGGAAACAGACCAAAAATTTCTCTTGGTGGGAAATTATCCAGTTCCCCAGACTACAACCAACAGACACGTTTGTGTTTTTTTTTTTTTTTTATCTCCTGCCCATCAGTTGCCTGGAGTCTGGTAATTCAGCCTTAGTCAGCACAGTTTGACCACAACTTTGAGTGTCCTAAAAACATACTGCACAACATGGAAACGTCATAAATCAGCATAGAATTAAAGATGTGCAGTTACAGAGTAGGACTTGTGGGAGTGGTGAAAGTGCGTAAGACGGCAACTCGTCTCAGCCTTCTCCATGCTTATCAAAGTCCTAAAATGATCACAACAATATATTTTCTAATGGTAAAATGAGCTGTTTTTGGAAATCAAACAATATTCTTATCATGAAATTTATATTTTTATTGTCCTTTTGTTTTTGTAGTTGGTCCTGTCATCATGTCCATCGAGGAAAAGATGGAGGCGGACGGCAGATCTATTTATGTTGGCAATGTAAGTCCTTTTAGCTTCACTGTCTTTACATAAAATAAAAACTCTGGGTCGCGCAAACTTGAGCCAGGCCTTTTGTTGTTGTTAAGGTAATTCCAAACTTAGTTTGCTCTTCTGTTAAGCTGGCCTTAAGCAGTTATTCTGCTGTACAGTCATGAGATCCTCAACCACTAACATGATACTGTAATATGCTGGATGTAACACAAGAGTGATTGTTCATGAATGTATATGCTTGTGTTTCCAGAATTTACCTTTTTTTTTTTTTTTTCTTCATATTTCTTTAGGTGGACTATGGTGCCACAGCAGAAGAACTTGAGGCACATTTCCATGGCTGCGGTTCAGTAAACAGAGTCACCATCCTATGTGACAAATACACAGGGCATCCCAAAGGGTATTAAACAATATTAGTACTCTATTTTAAGGCACTATATGGAGCATGGATATATTAAGATGAAGAACAATTCCTTTTTGAAGCAGTAGATAATCCTGATAAATAAGTTTGACCTTTTATTAGATATTTAAGGCATGTCTGTAACAGGAATATTGCTCTGTTCTGCAGGTTTGCTTATATTGAGTTTGCAGACAAAGAATCTGTTAGGACAGCCATGGCCTTGGATGAGTCCCTTTTCAGAGGAAGGCAGATAAAGGTAAGAAGTTTCAGGATTTATCAATCCTGCTGAAATAAGCAAGTTGTGTCTCAGAAATGCATCCTTAAGTGGATTTTCCGTACTCAAAATAAAAAGAACCTAAAGGAGATGGAAATGAGTGCTTTGCCTTTTCCTTCTAGGTGGGAGCCAAGAGAACAAACAGACCAGGCATCAGCACCACAGACCGCGGTTTCCCACGGGCTCGGTTCAGGTCACGGGGAGGCAATTTTTCCTCCCGAGCACGCTACTACAGTGGATACACCCCCCCCAGAGGCAGAGGACGGGCCTTCAGGTGAGCAGAGGCGACTCATTTATCAGGACATGTCACTCCACGCCATCCCATTCACTATCTGCACCGACAGGAGGGGGGCAGTAACTGTACTCAGTCTAACACTACATATGGAGGAGAATTTAAAAAAATGATAAAGTGTAGATGTGGTTTGAAAAGGGGAAAAAAAGAACTACAACTAATCACTTAGTACTTTTCATTTTTATGAACTGTTAATCCCTAATTAGCCTCTTACAACAATGAGGATGAAGGAAGCAAAGAGATACAATGCAAACAAATCTGATCAAAAATATTTCATTTTTCTGCTCTTTTGCATTTTTCTTAAAAACTTTAAAAAAAATTGTCATCACTGTTACTCCAATGCAAAGTCAGTCACTTCAGGAAACCGTTCATCAATTTGACTTGATTAGAAGGTAAACAAATGAAAAACAAACCACTTTGCTAAGACAGAATTGATCAAAGAGGCTCTAATTTGGCTGTGAAGGAATTTAAATGGAGAATAAAAGAGATCTTTGTTTTGTTTTTCAATGTACATTCAGGTGGTTTGTCTTTTTCAGTAGACCTCATAATTTAACTAATTTTTTTTTTAAATAGTTGACTGTTGTGGAACAGTAACTCTGAAGCTTTGACATAGTTCCACTGAAAACTTTAGAGATTCTTAATAAACAAAAAGAAAAGTTTTTATAATAGTTTGAATATAGTAAAAAAGGTAAATGGATGAAGAAGAAATCCTTTTTTATTGCATTTATCCAAATGCATGTCTGAAAATGGTTCTTAGATTGAAATTAGTACTAGTCCTGTGGTGCATTATGGTTCTTTGGGCTCTGTTTCCTCAGCATCACATTCATATAGCACACCTATTGAACTGAGAGCTTCACTGCATGCTTTATCACATTCAACCACTGCAGTGGAGGCAAACATTTGGTGCACATCAGACCGTCCCCCCCAGCTTGCATGTTTCTGCAAATGGAGGCGGAGCTTTCCTTTGTGTTGGTGCTAAACCTGCCTATGCTAGTGTAGTGGTACCAGAGATGAGCCTGCACTCTTCGTCCTTCTTTCAGTGTTCTAGAAACAAGACCTGTTTCCTGTAGCTGCAGTTGCCTGACAGTCGCATCTGTCGCTCGTAGTTATTGGGTTTTGAGTTACAAGTTTAGACACTACTGTAAGTTGAGAAAATATTAAGACAGTGAAAAAGGCTGTTGAAATTTATAGTGTTCTATATCGATCCCTTGGCAACTCCTACTTGGGAGCTTTGGGGTCATTGCAGTCATTCCATGACTGTGAAAACCACTTCAGAATCAACCTGAATTCTTTAAATCTCTTTATTTGAATATTGTAAAGTACACAAACGTTCAGATTTTACAATTTGATCTACTTTATTTTTTTCTGCATTTATAATAACTGCTCTATTTAAGTCACAGCTGGACATTTCATTGATATTTAGAAAAATGCTTGGCATCACAGCCTTGATTTTTGTTGCTGTTCTGATGTAGTCATCAGTGTTTTGGTTAATTCATTTTTGCTGGTGGCATATTAATACAATGAATCACCAATGTCCAAATCTCCTCAAGGTCAGTCAGTATCTAATAGCATTTGCAGTGGAAAGTGGAGTCTATGACACTAGAAGAAAGAAACCTGTTACATGGTCTATTAGTTCACTAGATTACTTGCATAGGAAGATAATATGCAGTCAAAGTAACACAACTTCGGCTCAAAGCTACTCTGAAGTAATGCAGATGACATTGAAAGTAGGTTTTTTTTTTGTTTGTTTTTCTTTAGTTTTAGAAAATTTAATCAAATTTGTAATTGAAAATACAGATTTGATTTAATTTATTTATGACTTTTACTAATCTAGCTCACTTCTTTTGCATCAATAACTCTGCAGTGTTTGCAAGAGCATCTGTTAATCTGCATAGAATTCACCCACAGAGACACTGCATGCAGATCTATCATTTGAATTGACCCTGATGACTTCTTGGAGAGGAGCAGTCTCGTTGCTACATCAGGAATTCATCACTGGTCTATGTAGGACTGCACTGCTGCTGCTGGACAGAACTGGGTTAAAATTGAGTCCACATTTCACTGCTGCCTCATCCTCTTTGGAAAATCTTCAAATCTTTCTGCAGATTTGGGAACATTTCAATGTTTTCTGTAATTTTTCTAATATTACAAAAATGCGGTGTGATAATAGTGTTATCTGTTACACCCCTAAAAACAAAAAGCTTTTAAAGCTAATCACTTATTTTTGATGGAGCATCACATCCATCTCTGACATGTCCCAAGTCTGAAAGCAAAGATGTTGAAATGATCTGGTAGAAGAGTCAACTTTGTCCTTTTTTTGTGTAATGTTTCCTTGCATGAATGCGACGCACAGCGCCTCCATCTTTGAATTCCGTTCCAGCTTTCACTCCCAGAAACGAGGTTTCATTACTGCAGCCTGACCTCAGCATCTCGTTGGGACGGCGACGTCCACTGTGACCTTTTTGTGTTGCCACTGAGTGATCCACGTGTGTTTGTGTGGACAGAAGCTGTCTTTGTTTGATTTATCTTTTTTTTTCCCCCTAAATTCTGACTGTGTGAGTTCAGTTTTACATCTGTGTGTGTGTTGGTTTTTCTTGGGGGGTGGTTTGCATGTGTGATGCTGTTTGTCCTCAAGGTCTTCTTCCACAGTGACCCCCCCAGAGGCGGCTCTCACACTGACACAGAGAGAGAGAGAGAGAAAGAGGGAGGGTGCCTTTGCTGTCCCCTCACATCCACACACACTAATCTGTCGATCTGAAATTTAAACACTTTCCTCTCTGAAAAGCTGCTTTCAGCTTCTTTCACCACTTTAGTCCTATTTTTGTCCACATTGGTTGGTTTAAAAAAAAATAATAATAATCACAAGAGAACTGTTTCTGTTTTTGATATATCCACCTACTTTGTCCCTATTCAGATTACTCCCAGGATTAAATTCAACCCCTTTCCTCAAGTCACACCCCTCCACATTTATAGATTATATCACACCAGGAAATTGGTGTCCATATTTAAGCCAAACAGAAAAAAACTCACCCTCTTTTTCTCTCTCTTTTCCAGGGGCCGAGGGCGAACAACATCGTGGTATTCCCCTTACTAAACACCCCCCCACCCATACCCCCTCCCCACTCCCCAAATACCCCCTTTACTATCAACCCCTTCCCTCATCTTTGTTCCATTTAAAAATAAACACACATGCACACACAATGAGGTTCTCCCCTCTCCCCCCAACAATAAAAGAAGAAATCCACTGACGAGAAGGAAAAAAAAGACAAAAAAAAGTGTGGGGGGGACCGGACAGAGTGGTCCCAGTGAGGTTGTGTGAGAGCGTGTGTGTACAGGTTGGTGCGTTCACCCCTGGTAAGGTATACGTTGGCCATTGGAAGGGGTACAGTGGCTGTTTTTTGTTTTTGTTTTTGTTTTTTTTTGTTGTTTTTTTTTTTTTTGAGGGAGGGGGGGGAGAGAAAAAAAGAAGAGAAAAAAAGAGAAAGATGGCATCTCAGGCTGCAGATGTGTCTCCTTTGGTCTGGCTGTGACCTCCTGCTTTCACACCATCACAGCCCACCCACTCACCCTCCACTACTGTCAAAAGGAAGGTAGAAAAAAAAAGAAAAGAGGGAGGGAGGGATGGATTTCTGTTGTTCTCGTGTAGTGTACAAATGTCCACTAGCCTTTGGAGTATTTGTTGTTTATTGTTGTTGTTTGTAGTATTTCATTACCTCCACCCTCGTGTGTCCACTGTTGTGTGCCTCTTTCTCCCCCCCACCTGCCCTTCTTTACTGCTTATTCCTCTTTTTTTTGGGACACGCCAAACTATTTTTTTTTTATTTTGAAAATACTGGAGGAAGTTCTATTTTTGAGTTTTTTTTCCCTTTCTACCATCAGGCCATCCTGCAGCTCCGCCTCCTTTTTTTTTATTTTTGACAGCGTTTCCCTGTCTGCTCCTCCATGTTTGCCCCCCTCCCTGGCCCCTCCCTCCTGCCCTTTGTGCACCTTGTCTTCAGTCTCTCCACCCCCCCCCCCTCCTCTCTCTGTATATTAGACCACTTCTTGTCGTTTCAGGTTTCAGGACCAGTGGAGGCTGACAACTCCTCCCCAGGTGGCGCCGGCCCCCCCCACTGTCTCAGCAGCATCTCTCTCTCTCTCTGCTCCCGCTATGCACACTCACCCCATCCTGTCGGTGTGGGGGGGTGGGGGTGGGGGTCAGAGCGACCACAGGCCTGCTGCAGGAGGCATTTACTACAACAGCAAACGCTGACGCTTTTAGTCCTTTTACACACTTCAAATCTACACACATGCACACACAACAACACACACACACTGCAGTGGCACGTAACCGGCTGCCAACCCAACACACCATTTAAACAGAGCTGAAACAAGCCTCGAGTGTCAGGCAAGTTTGCGTGAGTGAGGAAGGCAGGACCAGAGATGAGGGTGATCTTTGGGGTGTGCAGCACTAACCTGAAGGCCCCCCCCTTTCTCTGACTACGCACAGTGCAGTCACGGCTTGTCTGAGAAAGACTGAACTAACAGCAGTGATAAATAATTCAAAGGAGTGGGCTGGAGCTGTTTTAGGATGGGGAAGTCAGGGGGTGGGGTTTGAGCAGGTTTTTTTTTTTTTTTTTTTGAAAAGAGGGGAGTGGGTTTGAAAAGATGTTTGCTTTTTTATTTTATTTTTAACCCATGAGTCTGTAATTAAAAAAAAAAAAAATAAAGACATTGTGTAAAAATGAGCCGGTCTGTGTGAGTTTCTCAAGTTTGCACCAGATGAGTGAATTTTTCTTGCTATATATTAACTTAGATTATTCAATTAAAACGTGTGTTTACGTTAATTGATTTAATGTAACTTTTCAAATGTTAACACAATCAAAGTAATTCCAGCAGATTGTGAAGGAAAAAAAGCGGCTTGATATTTTTCCGTCTCCTTCAGAATCTTCTTGAATTGCGTTGATCACTTTCACAGCTGAAGAGATTTTGTGTTTAAGCGTCACCGGCGACACCTTAGGTTTTAAAGAGTTAAGTGTTAACATCGCATTTTGTAAGCAAAATGCCAAAAAGTGATCTACTTCCTGCTGGATGGGCATATATGAACCTCTCTAGATGTCACCCAGGAAACTTCTCCTGTTTTCAGTGCGGTGGGTGGAGCCAAGTGTCCAGGAGGATTTAACCCAGGGGTCTGCAACCTGAGGCTCCAGAGCCAAATGTGGCTCCTTTAGCCCTCCATTATAACTCTGGCTTTGAAGAAATGTGCAATCATTTGTATGAATTTATAAGTTTTTTTGTTAAATGTTTGGGTTTTCGAGTGTGGTGGTTTTAAATTTGTAAAGTAACTTTTCGTACTACATCTAGAGGCCTTGTGGTCTACCGCTCCCCCCAAATTCACAAAGATGATATTAAAAGTTTATTTTTTTGTCATTAGAATAAATGTAAGGCTCATTTTGAATTTCTGCTGCACAAAAGTATAGCCTATACGTGTATATGATTAAATTATACTAATAGATTTTTAAAAAATCGATATATTTCCAAACCAGTTTTGTCATGTTCATATTTGATTGTAAAAGGATGAAGATGAACCAAATTCATAAAACATTTTCTTGTACATTTGTAACTTGAGTAAATCTGATGCAGCTAAAGGATTTAATTGAGTCTTATTTTGGAAAAAAAAACAGCTGTAGTGTTATTAAAACTAAAAGTTAAATTAAACAAACTATGATTAGGTATTGCATATGTAAATGCAACGTTTTATAAGTCATTTTCCCAATGGTCACTAAACTGTTTTTCTAAACAGTGAAGTGGAATTTCACAGCTTGCTGGGTTTATTCTGTAAGAAACTGGCCCAAAAGGCTCTTTTAGTGTTAAAGGTTGCACGGTTTATGCTCATACATTTGAGGACTTTCACTACAAATACATTAAAAAAATATAAATTTTTTTTTAAGTGCTAACTGGACATAAATTTGCTCCCCTCAGGAAAAAAAGAACAAGTGTGTGGTGTAATTCCAACTCCTGATGAAACACATGGAGCAACTATAGTTGGGCTCCATTGATGCTAGTGAACATTATTGCCCTCTAGTGGTGATAAACACAACATAAAGTTTAGACTTGACAAATTGATTTAATTATTCAAAATGAAAGCTGTAAAAGGACCATGAAAAAACATGTTTAAATCGATCCAATCAAAAAACTGGAAGCTGTTGTGACAACTTCTTGGTATTGAGACATCAGGGTTTCTATCTGTGCTTCTTGAAGGCTGCAAATAAGGGAGATTTGTAAATAATTTAATTCCACAAGTAAATAAAAAATGGTGATAGAGACTAATTTTACCTTTTCTTTTAGTATTCTTTTTCATGAGCTTCTTCTTTTTTTCTTGGGTCGAGAGCCGTCTCCATCCTGAGGAACAAAGAAATAGAAAGAAAAGCTCGAAACAAACTATAATGCAATTTATTTGTATAAGTTTGGAGGGGAGTGAACGAAGACGCACCTGTCCGCCTTCACCACCAGTCAAAGCTGAGATGTCTCCAAAGTGTGTGATTCTGTTCAGCTGGCTGGACATTCCCATCATGCCTCTCTTCTTGGAGTTCCTTTGACTCTTTGGCATACTGAGGCGCACCATCATAGACTCCTCATAGTTTTTCCTGTGCAGGAAAAAGTATTTAACAAAGAATCAGCAGAGCAAAAGTAGAGCTTACTCTTTAATACGACATCTGACAAGATTCTTATGAAAATAGTTCATTTTAATTTGTCAGCTTGGATAAAACAAACACTTGGTTACCTGTGGAGCTCCTCGCGGCTTTGCCGCTCACTCTGGAAGTCCCGTTTCTCTCTGATCTCCTCTGGAGCGTCGCTGTACTGCTGCCGGAGCTCTTGGATGACTGAGCTTCTGAGGGCGGCTCGGCGCTGCCGCTCCATCTGAGCCTTCTTCTTGTCTGCCTCCGTCAAGTCACCGTCTAAAAAAAGAAGACTACGTTGTCACAGCAAATCTCAGTATAAAGTCACATTCAATTTGGTCACCAATGCAAACGAGTGTTACCATAATGCATCGGGGCAATCTTTGGAGGAACATATTTCTTGCTGCTGGAGGTGGCTGGTTTTCTTGCTGAAGATGCTTCATTCTTGTCTTCATCGTCAGATCCTTCAGATTCACTAAGCTAAATAAAACAATTACAAATATGTAATTTTTCATACAAAAAGCAGACATTCCTAATTGAGATATTTACCTTGCTGATGAGATTCTCAGGGTTGGGACGCAGCTGCAACGGGTCATTTTCAGCTAAAACCATCCCAAAAAAGGCATTACTTTCACTTAAAACTAAAGAAGTCAACTGGCAGAATCATGTTAAATTTTACCTAAACTTCCCGTAACAGCTGTGCGCACCAGTTTGTCAATCTGGTATTTAAGCTTGTGATCCAGAGGTCGCATCTTCTCTAGGACCTTTAAAGTGAAAACAAATACGATGCAGCATGATTCACGTATGCGACGAACAGCACAAAGGTATCCTCTAACCATCTCACCGTTCTGACAGTGACAATTCTCTCCAAAGCATCACTCTCTTTGATTTCCCCTCCTGCTGTCTTGATGCTGATCAGGTGAGTCAGATCCTGGAGGTAGAAGAGCATCAGCTGGTAGCGGAGGTCCAGGAAAGATAAACCCTAAACAGGAAGACGATACACAAAAGTATTTTAGTAAAACAAAAATGAATAATTTGATTTAAAAAGTTAAGAAAACTGAAATGTCCACACTCACCTTTGAGGTGTTAAACGCACCATCCTTAACTTTGATGAGCAGTTCACGTACATGTTTGGTGACAGAGGCTACCTAAAATAGAACGCATCAAAAGCTAAATGCAGCCTGAATGAATTAAGCTAATTTGAAAACATTTAACACAAAGTTATGAGACACGTAAGGTTAACATACCTGTTCTGTAAGAGTGTTTAGCAAATCCACAGCTTTAGGTAAATCTCTGTCGATTAAATCCTGTAAGAAAACGTATTTATCTGTCAAAACATACATAATGTTCCTCACTTTTCGTTATTGAGTCACGAATCAATGCTAGCTCTAGCCAACTCCGGGTAATAAACATGCCCGGCGTTCTTAAGTTTGATCTGTTTTTCGTAAGTATAAAAAACCTTGACATATTTTGAATGTAAATATGCAAAGTGCCTGAAAAGAGAATTAAAAATATTATATATTTAAAAAAAAAAATCTCAACTCACGTTGTCCACTGTGGCAGCCATTTTAATTCCAGCTTGCTACGGAAACTTGTGTAGGACAAAAATGGAATATTCGACAAGCGCAATTTATTTTGGGAGATATAGATTGCGTAAACTAATAGTTGTTTGTACCGTTGATAAACAAGTAGGGAGACAATAATAGCGTAGCAAATTCAAAATATAGACATTTTAGATATTTAAAAAAGGGATTTTTGAAAACCAAACCACAAAAAGTAGTATATTTAAGAGTTCTACAATATACTAAAAGTATGAGGCATTATACTTGAAGTTTCCTTTTTTAAAGTATTGTAAACTAAAAATGTTCCAATTTAGTCTGAAGAAGTTTTCATTTAGTATACTTTTTACACAATATGTATATGCTCAAAATTCAATTTAAACTCACTGATTAAAACCATTGGGCACTTTATAAAATATTGTTTACTTAATAAAATAATAAAAAAATAAACTTGAAGTCTTATGGGACAATTTTTTATTTATTTTTTTTGTTATAAATGAAATAACCCAAAAACAACACTTAAAATGTGATTTTTTTTTTCTTTTTCCCAATTGGAAAGGAATTTAAGGGTATTTTGGATGTGCAGAACCACCTTAATTTAAATACTATCAGAGAAGTGAACTTAAGCAGCAATAAGAGAACTTTAAGTGTAACTATTTAAAATATTATGATCCTGACTCTGGGAGGTCAGGGAGGGCTGGAAGTCATGACAACAGTATCCTAATAAGGATGGCTGCTCAGGCTTTTGTTCGTTTGTTAGAAAGAGAGACAGAGAGGAAGTGATGGTGTGATAATCACAGGGGTACCTGTCTATCTGTCTGTCAGTCTCATGTCTTTCTTGCCACTCTCAGTCAGAGCTTCTCCAGAGAACCCAGGAGGAAAAAGCCATGGTGAGTCACCTCTTAAACTTCTCAGAGTTAAATTAAAAGAGTCTCAATTTAAGAGGAATTCATTGATTTTATTCATTTTTACCCAAACCAGTAACATAAGCTCATCAAATACAGGATGTTATTGGTTTAATGTTATTTAAAGTGTCCCTAGAGAATTTAAAATGATTTTAAAGTTAAACTCAGATGTTGTTGTTGTGCACACATGCACAACACACCACTCTTTCAATGATTTTCTATTTATCTTTGAATATTTTCTGCTTTCTAATAACTGTAGATGTCTGATTTAAAATAGGTATGAAGAAAGTGAAAGCAATTTGATTTTTCAGCTTGGCGTTTCAACAGTAAAATGCTACATCAGATATATAATATTGTTTTTTTTTTAACATAAAATAAACTAACTCAAAGATTGCACAATTCATGGCATAATTTACATTTCTCCAGAGAAAAAAAAAACAATTTCAATCAACAATTTCCCAAAATCAGTATAATACAGGATATTATTATCTTCAACTGTTGCCTAAAGTCGTCATTCTGAATTTCAATGTTAATGATAAAATCAGGTTTAGTATCAGGAGTGTTGTGACTTATTTTAGTCTTTCTTTTTTTTTATTTTACAGTCACTAGTTGTAGTTTTTTGGATAATTTTGATTACTTAATATAGAGTTCTGATTATAGACATTCATAGCAACGTTACTTTAATTACCTATATTGATGAGGACTTTTTTTCTGTAAGAATTACATTATAGAAAATTATCGGAATTCAAAATATTAGCAAATATTTTATTTTTGACAAATACTGTAAAAGGAAAAATATGACAAGATTAAATAGAACACAAAAAATATCAGATATATAATTTACATCTGAAGTTACGTGCTTAAAGAGCTTATAGGCCCAAATTAAATGCATTTTTTTGCTCCCCCCTCAGATGTCCGATTCCAGGGCATCGTCTGTCATCCAGGAATGGGTCAGCTCGTACTCAGGCCCGGCCCACACAGGCACCCAAAGCTCTGTTACCCCCAGCCAGGCTGTGCCGACCAGCCAGATGGATATGATGTCCTACAACCAGTCTCAGGGGATGATGAGGGTTGATGACAGAGTGGCTGAGCAGATGATGGGACTGCCCTATCTGTCCTATGGAACAACCTGCATTGGCAACGCACCACACTTAGAGAGCGCCAACCAGCACCAGAACCAGAACAACTCTCAGCAGGTGAGACTAGAGATCCATTTATGTACCACTGTCACCTTCCTCTTCATTTGACTAAATTGGGAACCTGTGACCCCAGGACTTCCCCCACTGCCTACTGCCGTCTCTGCGGGCCCCAGTGACCAAAAGGAGCATCAGCAAAGACAGCGCCGAGTACCGGCTGAGACGGGAGAGGAACAACATCGCCGTGAGGAAGAGCCGGGACAAAGCCCGCAGGAGGATCCTACTGACCCAGCAGAGAGCCCTGCAGCTGCAGGAGGAAAACCAAAAGCTGCAGATGAGGATAGGGCAGCTCACACAGGAGCTGGACACTCTGAAGCACATCCTGTCACAGCGCCACCTGCAGGGCAGTGAGCAGGCAGCAACGGCGGAGTCCATCTGAAACCTTGGAATTTAACTTTTTTATTTTATCTTCCATCACTGATTTTATTTCTTTAACACTTTAAGCATGCTGTCATTTTGCACCGTCATTTTTTAAAATTGATATTAACTTTAACCCCTTAAATAACAATTTGGCTACAGGCTTTTACAGAAGAAACTAGTTTCCAAAATAATAAATGCATTCTTTGTTGTAAAAATGTGTTTGTTGTTGCTAATTTTAAAGCTTCTTATTACATATTTTAATCCAAGCTGTTCTACTCAAGTCTGTGCAATATTAGGAAGAAACCAAAATCTATCATGTCGTTTCATATTCTGTAAACCAGATATTTCATCCATCAAACTGTCTTCTCTAACATTAAAACAGATGTTAAGTTTCAGCATCGCATCTTATCTCAGGTAATGTCAGTATTAAATGCCTCTTCAAGCTTTTTTTTATAAGTCTTAAAAAGCAAAAAAGAATCACTTTGGAGTAAATTCATCAGAAGATGCTGCAACAATTCTGTTTTTTCCCTTTTCCAAAGACAAACATGCTTTTTTTATGCTTGATATGCACAAATGTAGATCTTTCATCATTTTATGTTAGTAAAATGACACTTTTTTGACAAAACAAAATAGGGAGGAAAAAATACTATTCTGTGTTATATATTTGTTGACTGTTTTAACCCTCAATAGCACATGATTTTTTTTTTTTTTTTAGCTTTTTTTAATTTGCTTTATTAATTGATCTTTAAAACTCATTTTATGGAAATGCTAGATTTCTATCTTTTTAGTGGGAAATTTTCATAATAATTCATAAAAATGAACCTGAAACAGTAAAGAAAAAAAATAATTTGGAGTGGTTAATTTTGTCCTTTTTTCATTGAAAAAATCACAGAAATGAGATTAAAACAACTTTTATGTTTTAAACTAAAATATCAAGCATGCAGAGACAAAATAAGCATAGAATCCCAAAACTGAAGCAAAGATAAGGTCCAAACTGTTAGAAAAATGCGTACAAATTCAAATTATGTCCAGCAATTTAAAGATTTAATCCAAAGTGTGACTCCATTATGCATCATAACTTTTGCCATGTTTGTTTTAAACCAAAAATCTCAAATCTAAAAACTCTTTGAAACCTTTATAATAAATTTTGAAGGAAAACAATGACAACGGGGGGGGGTCAGTTTCATATTGTTAATGTGACTGGCAAATTCACCAGTAGGCTCTGTCACAACTGAGAGTTTAAGTTAAGTAGTTATTTCATATATAATTCTGTATTTAAAAAAATAATCTAGAGAATAGAAAAATGCGGCATATTTAATAAAAAAATATTAAGAAAAGAATCAAAGGTGAGACAAAAGTTGTGTTTTCATCCTTAGAAAAGCCTTGTACAGTGCTTTAAATGTGCTCATTATCAATGGTTTAATATTGCAATCTACTATAAATGCAAAGGTGTTAAAGGAAAATGCAAAAAATGTTTGGAAAGCAGCTTTAAACTTTCAAAACATTTAATTCGTTTTAGCTTGACGGTGGTTTTTTAAATCCTCAGTTTGCCCCTCGTTGTCTTCGTCAGAGGTTAAAGTCTTCTTACTCAACCAGACTTACACAAGTTCTGCAGAAATCGAAGCTTCTCTCTGTAAATATGTGATCTGTCACCGAAAAGTGTTTACTCGAAACCAATTTTCCATGCACGTCACCTTAAAATGATGAAAAATGTTCATGTAAGACTTAAATAAAGCAAGACTTTCTCCTCAAAGGGAGCCAAATTTGCCATTTAGGCAGACAGAAGAGGGTCAGCGCCGATCCACTGTCATTGGTTTTCCACTGCATCCTCCTGCAGCACTATTTACCAAAAGTCCTCCACCCACAGAAACAGACGTCATGCCATGGACCGTTGTGCACCAGCGGTTTCCCTTTGTGGGATGGGTAAGATTTCAACACAGCGGAGGACAGAGATGAGGAGCGCAGAGATAATATCAGCGTTTGGGGCTGCCAGGGCCTTCCTGTGGCTGTGATGGCAGTGAAGGGACACAGAGATAGGGGACCGAAGGAAGAGGGTGGGGGGGGGGGGTGGGGGGGCAGAGGGCCAGACCCTCCTTTTTCAGTTTTTTTAAGCCTCAGATTACTCTAGGGAAATACACACATTCAGTTATCTTTGAAAACTTTTGGGCTTTGTGGCCAAACATTACTCAAGATTTTAAAGCGCAATCTCAGTTTTGCTTTTATTATAAATCAGGAATCCATTTTTTTTTTTAAGTGGTAGGAATAGCCAATAAAAACTAATTTTTAGAAAAATATCACCGGATAGATTTATTTTAAGCCTTCAAATATATGCTGTGCTGCAAAAAAAAAAAAAAAAAAAGAAGTGTTTACAAATGAGAAAAGAATGATGGGTTTAGGTTAATGCATATGACTCAAATGATTGATCTGAAACTGGCATCAATGAGAAGGGATGATCATGGGGAGGGAAAGTGTAAGAAAAGCATCATTCGGGCTCTTAAAAAGCTAATTCTTCAGCCGTGTGACCGTGTCTGTTGAAATGTCCCGCGGTGTTGTGTGGGGTAATCTGTGGTCCCAGGACTGCAACATCTCCACAAAGTGAAGAAAGACCGTATTTCACCTAATCCCTACCGAGTTACTCAACAGCAGCAGAAGGCCATAGGACCCCCCCCACACACACACACGATGACACAGCCCTCCGCACTCTGAACTGCTGCTGATTAAAGATGCCTCATTTTCAGGAATTGAAGGCGATTGTAGTAGATCGAGCGGTTTTATTAGGATTATAAACAAAAATGTGAGTGCCACATTCGATGACAGTGGATGCAGTTTGTTTACAAGGAACTGATAATGCTGTCTGATGCTATCATTCAAGCTGAAGAAAAGCTCTGAGTGACTTCCCGTTAAATTGTCATGAATTGTACATGTTTCCACGAGATGTAATGGACACTCTTGTCAGTTGGTGGGAAATTAAATCTATTATTTTAGTATAAAAGAAAGAAAATATTGTTATTTGTATAAATGGCAATGAGGCATTTTTTAGCTTATGTCATTATGTGGATCTTGCAGGTTAAAATTGGTCAAGAATATAAAAATGAAGAACATTTTAAACTCTCTAATTAGAAAAGTGTGATCACGTGATGCAAATTGTTAAAGTTCCTTTATCTCAAACTGTCAGATTCAGGTTTCTGATGGAGTAAAAAGGGATCAGCTGGATCTGATGCATGGAGGTGCAACACCATGTTGCACCTGTCGCTTGCAGGCTGCAGGTCCATGATTCATGGCTCCACCATGCGGCAGACTGCTGCCTGTAGGTCGACTGTCACAGAGATCGCACACAGACAGACGTCTCACTTTGAGACAAATTCCATTTAATGTTCTACGTCCTGCTTCTCAGGTAATCTCCTTCTCAGGTAATTCGATCATTTCATTTGCAACTAAAATGTATATATTTGAAGTTTATTATCGGTGGATGGGTAACATAAAAGTGAGGAATGAAGGAAGAGCAATGTAATTCTTAAACGTGCTACAACTAAGCTAAAAAATTCTAATGCATGTCGTCTATAAACTGTTCGAAAACTGTACAGCTAAAATATTTAACAAGTAGGGGTCAAGTTGCAGATGAAACTGATGTGATGCCTGCAAATAGACAGGCTTTTTTTCCCTGATATCATTGGGAAACAAATGCTTTTTTTATGTTAATTTTCTCATGAGTATTCCATAAAATTTCTTCAAATCTCAAACTGAAAGACAAATTCTCGTTTTTAAAACGGGTTCTATTGACTTTAATGGGATACTGTGGTGCAGCTATGTTTATGCTTTCACAGATCTCCGTTATCTGCTTTTGTGTGATGACGGATGGTTTTACTCTCTCCTCAGATGGGTCAAACACACATGTTTATCTCCATTCCTGTCAGATAGTTTAATTAAAGGTTTGCTGATCTTCTTCCTCTTCATCTTATTTAGTCAAATCCCATTGCCGACTAAAAACTCAACAGCCAATGAGCTTCTTACTCTAGTCATCTAGAAATCTCTGTAAGTAAAAAGTTCCTCAGGGATCAAATCTAGGAAATATGTTTTTAATCAAAATTCCTTTAATTTCTGGCACTCACTATGTCCTCCAGAAGTTATTTTGAAATTTAAAAAATGTTTTCTTTGGACCTCACATCTTGTTAGGTTTATTTTTTGTCCGCAGCTAACTATAAAAGTTTAAACTTTTCCCTCCACACGTTGTTCGGTTGTTATTATGAATATATTTTCACTTTCTGTCAGTTCCAAAGCCAAAAGCTTCATTTGCTTCTACAAAATATTTAACGCAGACTTTCAATTTTGTCAACTCAGTCTTGAAATAATTCATATTTATCTAAAAAATAATACAGGACCTGAAATTAGAATTTAAACCAAATATTACTATGATTGAACGATTTATTAGTGAAACAAAACATTGTGCAAGAAATACTACATTTAAACAGATTCAACAGTATACCTTGAATTGAGGCAGATCTTGCATATTAAAATTCCCCCAATGTTTCATTTTGATTTTTTTTTTCAGTTACAGCTAAGAAAAGTTTTTTCTAATCCTGATCCCTCAGCACAACAATGAGCTAAATCTAATGTGTCAGACAAAGAGAAAAGTAAAACATGTTTAGCAGAGGTAACAGAGGAAAAACTACTTCAAGGATTCTAATACTTTACACCAATATTCATTTTATCTAATTTATGGTAATGACCACCTTAATTAGTAAGCCATGTCCTAAAAATGAAACTTGGCAATGGCTGCCTTGATTGGAATATTACACAAAATGCTCAAAGGTGCCAAGCTGAATTCTGTATCAGCAGCCCTTAAAAATATAAAATCCGCCAAAAAAAAAAAAAAAACTTTGTGGGGATTGTGGGGAGGAGGATGACGGGGCCCGGAATGTCTGATGGTATTTAATAACCTATTCCAATGAAAAATGCATTTTGTGTGTGTTTTTTAGTATGGAGCCCATGTATAAAATAATTGACTATTTCTGAGTATTTTTATTAATTTAAATTGAGATCAATCAGGAGCAGACAAAAAAAAAAAAAAAATTTAAGAAAACTCTCTTGTGTTGCAGCAAGTAAAATGGGCGAGCCAAATTCTCCCCTGCTTGGTTTGCATCTACTTGCAGAGAAATAAATCCATTAATGACTTAATTTTCCTCATCCGTGTTGGAATCTGGTTCTAAACTGTACGGCTGCATTACTCCCATGTTCGGCTCTACCGCTAATGTTAGCTTGGGGTTGTAATGTACTTTAAGCTAGCAGGAGAATGTAAACACAGGGATAATGGGATATCAGTCGAAGCTTACTTCCGCAACAACAGTCTCTCCCACAATCCAGTGGCCAATTTCTGATTAACCCTTACTGCTTTGGAGGAAATGTTTTAAAAACACACCGTTTTTTCTTAATTTCGGCTAAAAGGTGGCATAATCATAATTAAAAGACCACCGGGAACATTTTTATAATAGATTAAAAAATGATCGGAGTGGTATTTCAAAATATTTTTGTAACACATTTAGAATTTGGGTTGCAAATACGATGGATTATTTTTTGCGCGAAGTGATAGGTGGAACTTTCACATACGATCTTTGTCAGCAGCGGCACCGCCGTTTTTTCACGACTTCTTCCGATGTTTCCCGAAGTGCTCCGCCGCCGCCGTCAAGCTGCTCCCTATAAACACGCAGCAGTTTTCTCAGCCGGTCTTTGTCCACGAACCGCCTCCTGACGACGCGTTTCTCTTCCGTGTGATGCTGGACGCAGACATGGGTGACTTCGCCGCTTTGCGTCATGGCGGAAGTCAAAACTTGGACTAAACTGTGACATTGACGAGGCAGTTGAGTCCGCGGCGAAGCATCCCTGGCCGGCGCGCGGGCAGCATCACATGTGGCGGAGGGCTAGCTGCGCTCGAGGACTCCTTTACGACACTGCGTCCGGCGGAGAGCGCCGCTCTTCCTCGAGCTTTAGATGCTATTCGGTGTGTCGTACCGCCGCGGAGGCGCTGAGGTGACCCGGTAACCGCGGCGGAACCACTCAATACAATGTTCTGGACCTTTGGAACTAGTTAACGCCGGCTCACATCTAACTACTCAAACAGACGAAAGGTGAGTTGGTGTTTTATTTCCTAAAATGTCGCAACAGTCGCGTTTGTGTTCGTTTTTATTTATTTATTTTTTCCCGGGCAGGTGTCTGGACTGTCAGAGACGTCCCACCCCCACTCTTTTCTCTGTATTCCGCCGCTGGTCTCGCGCTCCCTCCCCGGCGTCTGTTCCCATTCCTCACACGTCCTTTCCCCCTTCATGCTCTTATGTAACCCGGCTGGGTTCCGCTCCGTGAACCCCCCTCCTCCTTTGGAGAGAAAAATGGACTCACCCCATTTATGCATGCGTAATTCTTGATTTGTGCGTAAATTTGAATGCGTAATTTTTGTTTTGTGCCCATAACTTTGGATTTGTGCGTGCGTAATTCTTGATTTGTTGTGCATAACTTTGAATGTGTGCGTGCGTAATTTTAAATTTGTACACATTCCTTTGGATTTGTGCGTAACTTTGAATGTGTGCGTGCGTAATTTTAGATTTGTACACATTCCTTTGGATTTGTGTGTGCGTAATTCTTTATTTGTGACGTATACATTTCATTTGTGCATAAGTGCAACAATTATGAAAATCAAAAACATACAAAATAGAATTTACACATGCACATATTAAAATGACAACAACTTGAAACTAATTAGACACACAAATCTTTAAAAATCACTCACGAATTGCTTGTTAAAAATACACAAAACCACATTTTTGCACAAATTTGAGGTGAGACTCTTAACTTAAAGATTCACCTGTGAGAGATGCGTCTAAATGCTGCTAGAACGCTGGGTCATCAGTTTTCTTTTCAGCTGCCTGAATTAAAAGGGTCTTGTTGGATCCAGCATGAGTGTGTGAATTTGTGCATTTGAACACATTCCAACAGTTGCAGCATCTTTGCAGAGCAAAAACCTGTTGTAATAGCCTGGACAATAACAGAACCTTTAAAGCCTCCACCATCATTAATATAATAACGTGTATTCTGCATCTGTATTGATTCCTGCTGTGTTTGATTCCAGCTTCTCTCCTTCTGTCAGGAGCTCCAACCGGCGATGGCGTCCCCGGACTCGCCCCCTTTGGTCTCTCCATCCCCGTGCCCCCCTCCCCCTCCATCGCTCCCGTCCTCTCCAGTGCGGTCTTCCCCGGCCCCGTCCTCCTCCTCCTCCATCCCCGCTCCGCCCTCGCTGCCTCCGACGGGGGAGGTGATGGTGCTGGCTCTGGGCAGGAAGAAGCAGCGGGTGCTGATTGCGCTCTCCATCCTCCCCAACCTCTTCCTGGCCTTCCTGCTCTCCTCGGACCCCCTCCTCACGCTCTCCCCCGACCACCACTGCCACCTGCCCGGGCCCTCGCCCTCCCTGGAGACGCTGAATGCCACCCTGCCGTGGGAGAAGGGGCAGAAGTCCAAAGAAGGGGGCGTGTCCCAGTGCAAGCAGTACACCAACAGCAGCCAGAGCGCTGTGACGGACTGTGAGGGGGGGTGGGACTACAACGTCACAGAGGGACTGAAGAACAACATCGTTACCGAGGTAACACATTAACCTTTTACTAATTTTTAAACATTCATCTGCACGTATCAACGGTTTAACGCCACCTTTGGATTATTTTTTTTGAATCAGTCGACACCACATTCTTAGTCTGTGCGTCCCCTGATCATCAACAGACCTGAATAATTCATTATGAAGGCCGCACATGACCCCGCCCCCATACCTTTAACTCCAAATCCAAAATCAGGATTTCAGCTTTAATCCACATTCAAAGTCTCTGAGTTGTGGGTCGAACTGTAAGTCTGCTCCACCTCCCATCATCCCTTCGTCTACTCGTCTACCTTACAGCCCCCTCACACCCTCAATCTAACATTACCACTGCAATAAAAATGGCAATTGTTTTAGAGCTATCCAGACGTACAGTTTTGTACATTTTCAGACGTCAGCTCAGACGAGGAAAACAAAGACGTTCATGGATCTATTTGTCTGTAAATGGATGCATCAGAATGGAGAGGAGCAGGGAGCTTGTGGCCTGCTGTAGTTGCTGCATTTTGTAGTCTGCTCCTGATTAACAGTGATTTGAATAAAGATGAGAAAAATGCCACAAGAACATGTTAAAAACTCAATTTTCATCTGAGTAGGTTTTTCTAAAATGATGATATTTTTTACACTTCTAGATCTTTTCTTTTCATATAATCTCTATAACAAATAGTATTTTATCTATTCTCCAAAAAAAGCTTCAGTGCCATCTACACAACCCTTCAGTTTGGTTTTGTAGGATCTGGTTTCATCTCCTTTTTTTCTAAATCCTGCATCTGCAGTGGATTCTTGCTGAGCACACAGCCTCATTTTTAAAGCACGGCACCAAACCGTGACTCAGCTGGATGTTTCTATACTCAGAATGAGCAAATAATCTCCTGGTGGCCACTTAGCAGCTCCTCTGTGCCTTTTTTTTAAACGCTTTAATATTACATAATAAAATTAACTCCTTGTTGTAGAGTCGAGGTTTTTTTATTCGTCTCTGAATAATGAAGACATGGCCATAGATCCATCTGAGTGTGGAGTTTTTATGTTCTAGTTCAGTTTTAATGGAGGAAGATGTGAATCAAACACTAAAGTGGTGAATTCTCCTTTCTTCGAGTGAATTGGTATTCAGTCATGATAAAAGCACCAGTTAAAGGTTAATTGTTCCTTCCCACACATTCATCCAGAGCAACAGGGATGCTCACAACATTATTGACATTCATTTCTTTTCTGTTCTAGTACAGAACAGGTACGGTGGTGAATCACTTTCGTTATTATTTCCTGTGAAAAGTTGCAATGACAGATCTATTTACGCTCCCAGAGTCCTGTAAAAATGACACTCCATCTTCTATTTATTTTTTTGAATTGATGTGTCTCAGATGGCATGAATGAAATCGGTTAGTTTGACTTAACAGAATGACTCATTCAGAAATGACTTCTTTCTGTACGTCAGGGTGTCGGCCTGAAAGACGGGAAGTTCAGAGAGGAAGGTTTGGAATGTGGAGAGTTTCCTTCAGCTGGAAAATCTTGAGAACAGTTCCTGCCTAAAATCAAGATCACCTTGGTGACAGAACGGTGAATGTGGAAATGATGTAACAGGTTAGGAGTTCTTCTGGAGCGACTTCAAGGGGCACGGATTTGCAACTGTGTTCATTAGCTCCAACTGCATGTTAACCTCCTGGAGAGAGAGAGAGGGGGGGTGCTATTCTACTATACTCATATTGAAATTGTGTTCTTGTGGCCTTTTTCTGATGATGCAGGACATATATTAAGAGAATTAATCTTATAATTGCATTTCTGTGTTTTTTCTTCATTCAAATTGTTGTGAATCCGGAGCAGATTACGAAATGTAGTTGGGAAAACATTGTAGTTATGATGCAGACTCATTCTGATGCATCCACGTGCAGAAAATTGATCCATTAACGTTTTTGTTTTCCCCGTTTGTGATGGAATCTGGATCAAAATTCTATGTCTGGATAGCTCCAATATTCCTTTTGGAGCTCCACTGTTAGCTTGGGGTTGTGAGGGGCTGTAAGCTAGCGGGAGAGAGTGTAAACATAGAGCTGACAGGAAGGGGGGCGAGGTTGCTCTGCACTATGTAGTCCCACCTACAACTCAGAACTATGTCCTTTAAAAACAACACATTTAAAAAAAATGTTTTAGCCAAAAATGGCATAATCCTTATTAAAAGACCACTGTGAACGCTTTGAAAATTGATCATAAGATGACTGGAGTGGGACCTAAACAAAATAGCTTAATGTCAATATCTTATAAAACCAGAAAATCTGCCTTCGTTTGATTTAATTTCTTCTGTTTGGAGCCTTTGTTTCTTCTTGAGCACATGTCAAAGTCAAAGCCCGGGAGCCGAATGCAGCCCGCAAGCTAATTATATTCGGCCCCCCAGCATTTTATATCTTGTGCTGGTAACGCATTGAAACAACACTACAATTATGGAGGCTGAGACACAGCACACAACAAAACACAGAGCAAATAAAATGTGATGATTTGATCTCCTTTTGCTAAAAAAATGAATGTTATTTTTATTTTCAAGATTTGTTTAGTTTGGCAGCATTTTGAATAATTTTAACAGGATATATTTTATGGTGATCAAAATCTTTTGGGATACTTAGAAGTGTAATTTTTCATAAAAAATGATGTAAAAATAAAATGAAAAATAAAAAAAGTTTTCCTTAATGCTCATTTCAACTTGATAATTTTTGAAAAATTATATTAATGCAGGATAAAATATTGAAAGTATTAAAGTTAAGTGATTATTCTTAATGAAAAATATTCCTGCCTGTTCTTATTTATATTTATATGAACAAGTTACGTTTTTAACGTTTTAAAAATGTATTTTTAGTGTGTTTAATAAATGTTAATCTTGTTCAGCCTGCAACCTTTTGCAGATTTTGGCCCCCTGTGCGATTCAGTTTGACACCCCCGCTTTTGAAGATGTGTGTGAGGGGGAACTCCATCCAGTTTAGTGCTAATCCACACACAGCGCAGCAGTGAGCTGACGGAGCTCAGAGACTGCCAGGGAGGCATTTAGGCGGAGCCTGTCTGCAAATGCATCTGTGTTGTGAAAGCACGCCATCAGCATTATCAGGGAAGAGATGCATGCGTCGTCTGTGCTGCTCTACCGTGTCAGGTGTCAACAGAGATCCCATCTTATTGACTTTATTTACAGAACAAAATCACGTTTGTTTGATTTTTTTTTTGTTTTAAAGTTTGTGTTAAAGCTACTGTACAACTATAGTTTTTCTAAAAGCCGACAACCACAACTACCTGTATCTCTCATCAAACCAGTTTGAGCAGTTTTTGAAACTTATTTGTGTTCATTCCTGTTCAACCATCAGAAACATCCCCGTGTGTGTCTGTGTGTACCAGCAGAGACTGTCTCCAACCATAACCCGTGACAGCTTTCCACCTCTCTCTGCATGCATTATGATTATGCTTTGCCTTTCTTTTTTACTAGCTGCCATCTTGCTTCACACAGATTCATCAAAAATGTTTTACCGTTAATGGAGCACACACAGGAGATCAGCTTAAGACTCCAATCTGAGAGCAATTATATTGCAACTTGTCACAGAAACATAATTACTTCTCTGAACTCTCTGAATCTTCAATCCAAGTAATTACTTATTAATAGAGGGATTTAATGCAGCAAATGCTGTATTAGATTTTTGCAGCCTGGAATCATCTGTCATATGTTCAGTCTCCCTTCCTCCTGATGTCTTCATGATGCTCAAACATCTGGAAGCTAGATCATCACTAAAGAAACGCTCTGCTTGTGTTTGTCCAGTGGGATCTGGTGTGTGGTCGGTACTGGCTGGTCCCGGTGGAAGAGGTGTGTTTCATCCTGGGTGTCCTCACCGGCTGCCTGGCTTTTGGTTTCACAGCTGACCGGTAACACACACACAAACACACATTATGCTACATGTTAGAGATGGGGATTGAAAAAGAGAGACAAAAGGTTTGAGTTTAAGTCAGTTTGTCTACTGCTGGGAGCAGCTGCCGTTTTGGGGTAACAGTCAGGGAGATGATGCCAGTTTAATCAGCTAACAGCACTCGTGAATTTGCTGACCAATTGAGCGTAGCATCTGTTTGGGAACACCAGCGAGTTAATGCCGCCTCCAAGGGTTTTTACTAAGAAGTAACTGCAGGGAAGGAGAGAGAAAGAAGCACTGCTACGCCCACATGCAGCTAAGAGTGGCTAATTATTACAAGCGGTTTAATGTAATTATTGATCAGTTATGCTTTAAACAGTTTCCAAGGTTCATTTTTAATTTTCTTTGTGAAATTGTCTTTCAGCCTCATAATCATTGACATTTGCATGTAAAATAGAATACTGTGTTAGCAAGAAATGTGAGCAGGATGAGCTTTCCCTGTAATTCCTCCATGTTTTGCTCAAGTCGCAGCCTTTTCTTGAAAGCATTGTGTGTTTTCATCTGTTTCCCTGCAGGTTGGGCCGGTCCACGACCCTGCTGATCTCCCTGACTCTGTCGGTGGTGTTTGGGGTGCTGGTGTGCGTCTCTCCCTACCCCTCTGTCTTCATTGTTATGCGCTTCTGCTTGGCAGCTGCAAGTGCCGGAGTTTATGTCACTCTTTATGTCTCCCGTAAGTATACAACACCTCACACACAAAGGAGAAAAGACCAATTAGAACTATTTTTTTTTTACTTTCTTTGATGCATCTCCCTTCAGATCAGGTTGTGGGTGTGAGAGTTGGTTTATTGTAGAAAAAACTGGTCAAACTTGTTCAGCCGGATGCAGCTAAGCTAAACAGCAGCTGTTGGATTCAGTAACACACATTAGTTTGTACACTAATTGATCAGATGGACTCTTTTTCTAGTTATCATGTATCAATTCTTAGCTTGGAGTCTTGTGGGAAAGGGTTTTCTTCTTTACTGTTATGCTAGAAGCAAAAACACATTTCCACATTTTTTAAAACAAACAGATTTTATGTTTTTGGCACAAGAAAATGCACTAAATGTGTGAGTATATTCATGAGGAAATATGAGATTTATTTGTTTGTTGCTAATTGTGTATTTTTTTATTTAGCATAAATATATTTTGAGTTATAAGCTTGAAGCAAGTATGAAAAAATATGGTATTGATATAATGAGTAGTTGTTGATGATGTTGCATTTGTATGTCAGGTCTGGAGCTGTGTGAGCCGTCTGTCCGGCTGGTAGCAACCATGCTGGCTGGACTGATGACGTGGGCTGGAGAGCTGCTGCTGCTGGCCGTGGCCCTCGGCTGTCAGACCTGGAGGGGCTTGCTTGGAGTCGGAGTCGCTCCCTTAACCCTGTTCCTCAGCTATGGGTACGAACATATGTGTTTTTATGCTATAAATATGTGCACGTTTTGTTTATGATTTAAACACATTTTTTTTTAACACTTAACTTCTAAGCTTAGTTTATTCCTAAAATCTAAAATTTTGACACCAAAAGTAACTAAAAGATTGACAGTATATAAAACTGAAAAAGAGTCAAAAACAAACCTTAAACCACTACAATTTATGCTAAGATTAAAAGCAAAGTGCTAAAAAAGCTAAAACATGGCAAAAACTCAAATACTCATTACCTGAAATAAAGATAATTTAAAAGAATTTCTGTATATTAACTGGAAAAAAGATTAAAAAGAAAAAATTATCTTAATGTTAATAGTCTTGAACAGTGCTAGCACATAACCATAATTGGTTAAATTAGCATGGACAATGCTAACATCAAAGCTAAATCTAAATTAAGTAAAAATAGGCATGTCAAAATTAATTTCATAATCTTGAATAACGCTAAGGAGTAAATTCTAAATTAGCTTTAAAAATCTTGAATTGTAAAAAATTATTTAAATAACCTTAGAATAAGCTTAATGCTTAAATTGGTGGAAATTGAATAAGCAGGTTGAAATTGGTTTAATAGTCATTAGAATAAAAGACTCAGTACTAAATTAGCTGAAAACTGTTAAAATGCTGCTTTAGCCTGATAGCATAGAACAACGCTAATACAGAAAGACCTATATTACCCTAAATGGCTAAATTATCCTAAAAATTGTAGAAATGCAAAAGTTATTTAAATGACGTAAAACAGTGATGAAAATAATTTTAAATGAGATTTAAAAACCTGTGAGTTGTGCAGTTAGGCAAATAAGTCTGTGATTTTGCAGGTTCTCAGACATCATGGAAGGGTCTGAAACTTTCTTATGTGTGCGATATAATTTGAAAAAAATCATATTGCATGATTTAAAAAAAATGTATACTACTGCTGCTAATAAGTATACGACCATGTGTCTATCAGCTAGATTTCTGACCCCCAAAGACTTGTTAGTCCACCTTTAAATAGTCCACCTGCACTTATTATCCTAAATTAGAATCACCTGTTTTAAGTTGTTAGCTTCACAAATACACCTGTCCACCTCATACAATCAGGAAGACCAAATAGCTGTCCAAAGACACCAGAAACAAAATTGTAGATCTCTACAAGGCTGGAAAGAGCTACAGGGCAATTGCTATTCACCTTGGTGAAAAAAAAGATTATTGTTGGAGCCATTATTGGAAAATGAAAGAAGCTAAACCTGACTGTCAATCTCTTTCGAACTGTGGCTCCATGTAAGATTTCACCTCATGAGGTCTCAGTGATCCCAAGAAAGTTGAGGACCAAAGAGCTATCTAAAGACACCAGAGACAGAAGAAAGCAAATATATCGACAATTACAAAGGAGGGAAAAGATGAAAAAAAATGCTCAAATTACCGACCAATAAGTGTACATAATGTAGAATATAGACTTTTTACTGCAATATTGGCAAGACGAATAAAGAAAATTCTCCCAGATATTATACGTTTGGATCAAACAGGTTCTATAAAAGATAGTTATGCAGTATATTAAAATAAATAAGTTAGAAGCTTTGATCATGGCGATGGACGCAGAAAAAGCATTTGATTCAGTTAGTCGGGAACTTTTATTTAGGGTTATTTAAAATTTTAATTTTCACAAAAACACTATCTGGACAATCAAAAATCTATGTGCAAATCCTAAAGCAAGAATTAAGATCAATGGGAGTCTGTCTAATGTAATTAAACTAGAAAGAGGTTGTAGACAGGGCTGCTCGGTGAGTCCTTGAGTGTCTTCTCTGAACCATGAAGCCAGTGGATAAAACAACTGGATCCCATTAAAGGGATAAACATCAAAAGGGTGGAGGAGAAGATAGCTTTATTTGCAGATGATATTTTCATTCATATGGAAAATCCAAATGTATCTCTGCCTGTACTCATGAAAACCTTCTGAGTTTGGTAAAACTTCAGGATCCAATATAAATGTGCAGAAGACTCAGGTCTTTACTTTTAATTATGAACCAAAGCAGGATATTAGATGAAACTATGAGATGAAATGGGACCAAAAATCAATAAAATATTTAGGTATTAACCTAGCAAAAGAATTGGTAAAAATAAAATCTATAAATTATACACAATAACATCAAAGATAAAAACAGTCTTGGGAAAATGGAGTTTAATACAATTCTTAAGCCTAACTTCATGAATTGAGATGATAAAAATACTTTCCAGGCTGTTATATTTATTCCATAATCTCCCAGATGAGGTACAGGATACAGAATTCAAGGAGTGGGATATCCAGATAGATTTGGAAAGGTGCAAAACCAAGAATTAAATATGGGACATCACAACTGCCAAAAGGGAAAGGAGGTCTGGCTTTACCCTGTCTAAAAAGCCATCATTAAGTGGCACAGTTGAAAGTATTACTGAAATTATCCAAACCTGGATACAGGGCTAAATAGAAAGATTTAGATTTGAGATCAGTTGAAGGGTTTCCAATACAGTCACTAATATATGATTGTAATTTTAAAACCTACTTAAGTGAACCATGGCTTGAAGTACTTTTAAAGATCTGGACCAACATAGTAAAGAAATAAAACTTAACAGGGCAGTGCAGACCTCTGAGATAGATTGGATATGATGTGGACTTTACACCAAACAAATTAGATGGTAAATTTAAACCGTGGAAGAATGGAACAAAGATGTATTGGGAGTTAATTAAAAATAAAGAGATGAGCTTTCAGGAAGTGAAGGACTTGTTGAGGCTAGAAAAGATTTCCATTGATATTTACAGCTAAGACACTATCTTAGATAAGAAATAAAAAAAAGCAACACATTTTGATACATCCCAGCCAAATTACGATTGACTCATGTAAATCACAGAAAACTGAGAAAATGATTTCAAAATTATGCACTGCTCTTGAGGATTTGGAAGGAGATAACACAGAATATAAAATAAAGATACTTTATTGATCCCACCCTGGAAAATATTTATATAGAAAACAAGTAGGAACGAGAAGCCAATGTTGAAATCTCAGAAGGGGAGTGGGGAGAGATAAATGAACATCAGTGGAAAACCACAAACTCAGAGGCTTTAGAGAGAGTTTGGATGGAAGAACACAATAAGATACTTCTCAACTCCTGCACAAGAATAAATGGTGTTTAAAAACTGTTGGAGAGGATGTGGTGCGCCTAAAGCCGATCATTTCCATCTATTCTGGGCATGCTCACTGATAATTCTATTTTGGTTTGAGATTAAAAAGGTTATAGAGACGGTCTTTGAAATGAGGCTTCCACTCTCTTTTGAGTTGAAGTATTTAGGAAAGCTCGAGCTATAGATCCAAAAAGAGTTGAAGATTATTAAATTCTCAGAGTTACGTTTTTGGCCTGTAAAGGCGATTACCGAAAGATGGCGCTGTGAACAGTAGAAGAATGGGTTGATGTGATGCTGAGTATATATAACTTGGAGAAACTGACATTTTCACTGCGGTTGAAGAGTGACACATTTAAATCCATGTGGGGAAAAATGGCTACAGTATATTCAAAAATTCAAATCAGATTTTATATAGTTGAAATGTCCATATGTTATGTGCAAACAGTGTTTTCAAATGTATGTCGGACAGTAAAATTGGACATATTGGATTCATTATTAGGACAGATAACAAAAAAGGACTTGGGCCCTGGTTCTAAAGCTACAGTTTTTCTTTTTTTGGTTCTGTTTAGGTGTGTTTTCTCTGGATGTTTGTTTCTCAGTTTAGTTTACTTTAAGATTATGTTTATGTTTATTATTATGTTTTTTTTATATCCTTTACTTGTGAAAACTGCAAAAACAAGGCTGAAATAAAAAGCAAATTACAAAAAAAAAAGAAAAGTTACAGTAAATCAAAGAACATAACACTGGAGCTCCAGTATTAGGTGATTTCTAAGTTATCTTGTTAGGCAAAACTGTCTGGCCTGATGAGTGTTTCAAATTCAAGATTTACCGTTAAAGATTTGACATACAGAGTAAAGATCAAAAACAGGAACATTTTCTTCAGTCTCACTGAAAAATTCACCTTTTCTTGCTTTGATTGTGCCTGATAGGCCAATAAAGTGTCCGTCAGACTGTATTGATCCACTGTTTTCTGACACTGCTTTGTTACAAGCTCCCTGCCATATCTAAAAGGCTCTATTACTGTTGCAAAACCAAATTAAAAGAGATTTTCCTCAGATTATTTGCAATAAACTGCAGTGTTAAATAAAAGAGGATTAGAGAATTCTTTTACTTTGTGTTCCAAATTGTTTATTTTTATGCTGAAGGAGCAAATCTGATCCGCAGCAGGTAAATCGTCTAAAACTTGTCTCGTAAAGTTACTTCAGATCAAAGTGCGGCTCAAATGCTTCCCTTTCTTTTCCCCCTTTGGCAGTGTTCCTGGTGTGTTTCCAGAGTCACCTCGCTGGCTCCTCCTATCAGAGCGGTCTGCAGACATGAACTCCTTCAGCGAGAGAAGAAACTCCAGCAGAGATGTGAGGGAGGACGAGAGCTTCACAGGTGCGCTCGCACATCGCTCAGATGAAACCGAATGGATGCTCACATTATCATGCCTGCATTATTGATGCATCTTTTGTACTGCAGGGGAATAAAAAGCACAAAGCAGGCCTGATTTGAATTCAAGTTGATGAAAAACATTGGATCCCTGCCTGCTAGATTAGAGAATAGTTTTGGAGACTCAGTTGAGGTGCAAATGAACTCACTTTTGCCTCAGTTTACATGTAAATATGTTTCCTGGGATGTGAAGAGATAAACATTCATTCTCACCAGGACCAACATCTCCCCAACAGTTTGTGTGTTTTGTCAACTCCAGCTGTACGGAAAACCTCTGGGTCCCACAGATCTGACTGTTTTGATGGAAATATTTCCTCAGATTTAAATATCTGAATGATTTCTTGACCGATAATAATTTGATCTATTTAAAAGAACTGCCAGTGGTCTTTTAATTATGATTGTGCCATTTTTTTGTCAAAACAAAACAAAAAAATCCTGTTTTTAAGGATATAGTTTCTGCAGAACGGCAGAAGTTTGTTAGAAAAGTTGGTGGTAGCTGTGTCGTGGAGCAACCCCGCCCCCCTTCCCCTCCCCATTGCTTAGAGCTGTCTGTTAGAAGACTCACTCAGAGGAATTTTTTTTGAACATGTTCTTGGGGCATTTTTCTCATGATGGAGGCCATATTTTCAGAAAATTAACCTTAAATTTGCATTTCTGAGTATTTTTTTTTTATTGAAAATGAATCCTTGAACACTTTTGCTATAAAAAGTTACACCATTACTTTTGTCGGGTAATTCTTACTCAATAAAAAGTATTTTTCATTAAAAAAAAATAGATCAAAATATGATGATAAATTAGAGCAGTTTTTTTGTGTTTTCAACAGTGATTTATGTGAAAAAATGGCAAATAAAAACATAGGAAGATCCTAAAAACATCCTTAAAAATTACAAAAAAAATATGAATTTGAGAACAAAAAAACCCTAAATAAATAATAATACTGGAAACTCCGTCTTTGGTCCTCCCATTCCTGGGACACGAGAGACTTTACCAAGAATGCAACAGCCTTTTGTTAATTAAAAGACACATACAAATCTAACCACAGAGAGAAAATAAGGTATTTGGAACCAGCTAATCAGAACATTTGTTTCTATTTTAAAGTATTGCACAGTCTTTGTGGAATGGTTTACTTGTGTAGAAACTAATCGATGAACTGGTTGGGTTTTATTATCTTTTTGTTTCTTGCCACAGACAAAAATCAGTCTATTGTAGCTTCTTGTTTTACATTTTAATAAAACCAGGAACATGGAAATGGCTGTCCCTCTCTCTCACTTTCACTTCCTGTTTGAATCCATTTTTAAAAGAAAAAAGTTAAAGTGATTAGAGCCAAATCAGAACATCTGGTGAATTGACAACAAAATCTTTCCTTAAATCCCAAATTTACAACAAGATAAAAAAGATCTGACAAATAGAGTGCTCCATTTTAGTATAGTTTACAGATTCTCCAAAACAGAGAGGGATGGTATTTTAATTGATTGTTGAATCCCTTTTTTATTTTTTAGGCTTTAGTGTGCGTGTTGCAACATCAGACATTGTGTTGTTTTTACCCATTTTCACAATGGTAGACTGACTCCAATGAAAATCATGTTTTTTTTTCATGCATTGTATCATGATGGAGGACTTGTATAACAAAGATTAAGATGAAAATGGCTTTTCTGAGCTTTTTAAAATTCAAATTGTTGTGAATCTGGAAAAATTCAGTTTGAAAGGGATTGTTGTTGGGACATAAAAACTACTGCGGTCATTTTTTTGGACAACTAGATCCACGTTTGTCCTTGTTCAGCTGGATAGCTGCAGTATTGTTTGCCATTTTTGGTGCACCGTAATGTCAGGTTGGAGCAGTGAGGGGCTATAAGCTAGCGGGAGAGAGTGTAGAACAGATGCAGTGCAGGAAGTTGGGGTAGGCTTACTCACGCACGTTTTACTCTTAATTATATTTGTGTTTTGTAACCTTCATCATAGGAGATTCTGTTTGTCCCCTGCAGAGCTGGATTCAGAGCCCGCCCCCTCGGCTCGCCCTCACCTGTCCCTCCCGGAGCTCTTCCACAGCAGGAACATCTGGAAGAACATGTGTGTGCTTGGCTTCACCTCGTAAGTCCATCCCTCTCTTTTGCTCCCAATGCCGTCGTTTCCTCCACACACCAGCTGCATCTTTCCTCTCCTGTCTTGACGTTCACCTTTACTGTCCTGTTTAAACAATCACAGGCACTCATTTCGTCCCTGTGTGCCCTCTCTCCTCCAGATTCATCTCTCACGGCATTAGTCACTGTTACAGCTCGTTCCGAGGTGATGTCAGAGGCACCGCCCCCAGCTTCTACTGGACCTACCTGCTGTCCGTGTGTGCAGGGGGAGGAGCTTGGCTGTTGCTCTGGGCGACCGTAGACAGATGCGGTCGCCGCGGCATCCTGCTCCTGTCCATGACGATGACGGGCCTGGCTTCTTTGATCCTCCTTGGCCTCATGGAGTGTGAGTGTTTTCACAGCACGGAGCAAGGATCAAATGGGCAGAGTCTTTTTGTTTTCTCAAACATCCCCACAGCGAAAGAAGATATTTGATGACATTTAAGCTGTGGATTAGAGGAGCCCGTCTGCCGGTTCTTCATGCATTATGAAGCACGTGAGCTGCTGTGTTTATGGAAAAATCCACCCAGCCTTTTTGTTTTTTGAAGCATTGTCTTCTCAAACACATCAGCTCTTCTCCGCGTCTTTGGCTCCCTCTAGTGGCTAAAAAATAGCTCCTGTTCACGTTGGCCACTGCAGTAAAAGTCTGAGCTCATCAATGATCTCCAACCTTTTTTAGGCAACAAACTGGTTTAATACCAGACAGTATTTTTACAGATTGGCCTGTAAAAGGCTTCAGTGGGTGTCTGATTTTTTAAAATTCTTTCATTTATTTTTTTTTTTTATTTTAACTTTTGTGGGTAAAATTTTTCTCCATTCTCTGCAGAATATCTGCAAACTTTATTTGTCCTCTAGATTTCTATGTAGGAGCCATTAAAATAGTATATATATGTTTCCTTAACTGTCAAAGTTAAAGCTAAGAGATGTAAGCGGTCACTAAAACTGGTATTTTCTAAATATACCGTATTTTCTGTTTTATAAGTTGCACCGGAGTATAAGTAGCATGACCAAAACGCGTCTAATCATGCAGAAGAAAACCATATATAAGTTGCTATGGAGTATTTATTTGCTATGGCAAAAAATAAAAGCAAGAATAATAATTCTTCGATGCAAATGAGAAAAATATCAAAATTCAAGAGGAAAACAATCAGATTTTCCTCCATGTTTGTGTTGGATGACATTTCTTCTTCTGGCACTGTCAGAAGAAAATACAGCGCTCTCTGGTAGTTGTTAGCAGAAACAACCGCTATTGGGCAACCAGTTGTTATTGAAAAAATCATGAATATATGAGACTATTCATGTTTAAAAAAAAAAAAAAACCCACAAATAAGTTGTCCTGAGTTTAAGTTGCAACCCTGGCTAAACTGTGAAAAAAAACTGTGATTTATGCTCTGGAAAACACGGTAATCATAAACGTAAATCCACTGTCTGAAAAACTTTATTAGCAACATCATCTTAACAATAGACAGTCGGTTACTGAATAGTAGGCTGAGTGAACTTGGTGAGTGGGCACATTTTTCACAATAGAGCCATATTTCAAGTGAAAACTCCTGTTTTTTTTCTATTAAATGCAAAGTTCTTTTATTTTGAAGTCAACGGCTCTTTTGTTTACTTGCTGATTCTTTTTTGCAAAGAAAAGTTCCAAATAAGCTTGTTTTTGTTAATTTTGCTAGCATTTTCAAGGCGCTTTGAGAATGTAGTGGATGCATTTTCAAGAATTAGTTGGGTGTGTTGGCGAGAATCCAGAAGTATTTTAAAATAAAACTTCTCTCAGAACCAGATTAAAAGTGTAACGGAAAAAATTTTTTTTTTTTTTTCCTCTGCGACCCGGTACCAACTATCCCACTGTTCAGTACTGGTCCGCAGCTGTAGATCATATCAAAAGTAACTCCCTCTTTTTTCCATCTTTAGATCTTAGTGAAACGGCGATCACCATCTTCTCGGTGCTGGGGCTCTTCTCTTCCCAAGCCACAGCCTCCGTGTGCATCCTCTTCACTGCAGAGATCATGCCCACCATCATCAGGTATCACAGAAACACTCTCCTCATTTGAGGTTCAGGGGAAGATCAGCTGAGGAGAGGAACCTCTGAAGGCTTTTCATGTCAGTCATCTCAGTGCAGATGCTCTTTAACATGAATAATGCAGAAAAAACTTCCATCTGTGTCTGCTAGTTAACCAGAAGACCAAATTTAGAAAAATGGACTAATAAATTAAGACAGTTTGAAATAGCGGAATACTTTTTTACTACACACAGCTTATTAGATGCACTATAAAGCAAAAAATTGAATTACAAATAAAATAAACTCATTAAATCATTAAATATTCTCAGGTTGTCCTGCAACCAGTTTGTTTGAGAATTCTGCTAAACTATTTTCACATTTTTGTTATTTATTGCAATTAAAAAAAGCTAAAAAATATATATTTACCCATTTTATGAAACAGTACTAAAGACACAGGTTTCTTAAGATGATTGAAGTCAAATTGATTTAAAAAAAAATGTTTTCATTTTGACAGTATCAGATTAAATGTTTAATTTGTTAATGCACGTTTTTTCTGATGCAAGGCTGAGTATATGAATAAAGTTTTCGGGTTTCAGCATTTTTATTTTTGTAACTTCACAATTTGCTTTTACTGAAAAACAAATTTAAGACTGAATTATTTGACTTAAAAATATTTTAAAAATAATTTGATTATAGAGATTAATAACAACTGAGATATTTTGGTCTTAAAAAATATTTTTCAACCTTGAAAATGTTTTTAAAAATACAAGCCAACAAAACGGCTCCCCCTAGTGGTCAAATATGAAAAGAGCAACCCCATCAAATATAAATTTATAGATAGATTTGTTTGTTTTATTTTAAATAGGGAATTTTTAGGGTTTTTAATTAATTTACTCACATAACCATAACTCAGGGATTGAAGGTTGGTATTTCTTTTCTAATGACTTTTAAAAACCTTTGGTAATGTGAGCAAAATTAAAGCCAAAATGCTTTTTGTAAATGATGCATTTAGTTGGAGTTGTTTTATAAACAAAAACGTGATCTGTAAGTAAGGCTCTGTGTGTGTGCAGGGGCAGCGGCGTTGGAGCGGTGCTGGCTCTGGGCTGCGTGGGCCGCCTGAGCTCACCGATCATGGACCTGCGAAACCACTACGGCTACTTCCTGCATCACGTCATCTACTCCTCCCTGGCGCTGCTGGCCGTGCTCTCCATCCTGCTCCTACCTGAGAGCAAGAGGAAGCCGTTGCCCCAGACGCTGGCGGACGGCGAGCAGTACAGGCGGCCGCCGCTGGGCAGGAGGCGGCGGGACAATGTGCCGCTGCTGGCCACTCCAAACCCAGAGACCTGAAGGGAGCCGGTGGCACTGCGACAGACTGAGCTCACACGGGTCGTCCTCTGCCAGAACCTGTAACATCTTCATGCCAGAAGAGACTCAAAAAGGAAAGAAAAGGGCTGAGACAAACTCCAAGCTTCTTACATATCATCCTCCAGTCATTCCAGAGGCAGACGGCGCCACTGACGAACAGATTAGTGTTTGTTCTTCACTAAACCTTCATCTCACTGTGTTTTCTCGTTACGACACCAGCATTCTCCGCTGCCCTCCATCCCGTCCGCTGTGGAGATTAGAAGATGTTTTTAGCGTTTGTCCTGACTTACATTAGAGCATATTTTGCTGTTCTTCTGTGGGCATCTACTCAAAAAGTGCTACAACCAGAGCAAAATAGAATTTTTGTATAGTTTTCTGTACCTTTTAGTAACAACTTGTGGTGCACAGGCAGAGGGGAAGCATTTCTCCGACACGTAACTTTGGAGCTAATCGTAAGATGTCCTGTAAATAACGTAAGCTCTAGTTTCTTTAACTTTATTCGGCATACACAGACGCCGAGGCTCAACCCATATAGGCTATGCAGTTTTGGGAGCACTTTTTTATTTTCTCCTTTGAAGGTAGAAGCTTGTTTGACCAAAGGCTTAAATTTGAAGGGAAGTCATTTGATCAGTCAGAAAAGCTCAACGTTTTAGCGTTTCCACTGTTAGTCCAGTTTCCTGAATCTGGCCTGGAGCCAGCGGTATTTATAATCCTATTTATGTTGTTATTAATCACTAATTTATCCCGAGTGTTTTTAAGATCAACTCTTCATTGACTTAGATCAGAGGATTTTTCTGTCTCTGATCCCATATTTATGTTTACTGTTGGTGGGAGGGGCCTGATGAGTTTGCTCCCTAACCAGGAAGTGAAGAGGGCCTCCCAGCTCCTCCTATTTTCTTCATTGATCCAAATCTTTTAATGTTTCAAAATAAAAGCATGACAGAAAGAGTCGCGGCCTCTCAAAGGCCGGCTGGTGGCGTTTCACTGCTTTTTAGTGCTAAAATGAAAAGTCTGATGGAATCTAACATGATCATCTTTGCTGACGACTTTAGTTTATAAATGTTAACACTAATTATGTCTTTTATTGTCTGATAACACCAAACATCTGTTGAATGATGAGTTCAGTTTAATGTTATAGCCTGATTTCCTGTACAATAAAGTGGGACAGTAAAGAGGAGTTTAGTGTTTTTATTTGGTGAAAATAACGGGATGGATTGTGTCCGAGTGACAGAATGAATAAAAAGACAAAATCCTTTGGAACATTGCAATGATTATTGCTGTTTGATAGTTTAAAGTTCTTTCCTTAATTTTTTAAAGCAAAAATCCACAAGTGGAGCGTTAAACCCAAGTAAAGACCAGACTTTCATTAGAATCACGTGTTTATTTCTGTTGTAGCTCAGCTTGTCTGTCATATATCTATCCATCTTAAATGAGATGTTTGTTGATTTTTCAATATTAGAACACCAGCAAACTCTAAATATGTTGATACTGAATCATTGGTACATTAAATGATAGTTATGATGACCAGAATCAGGTCCGAAAAATGCAAAATATCATGGTTATGAAAAATGTAGCAACATGAATGAATGTGAAAATCTGACCTGCAAGAATTTTTATAAAAATTTAAAACTAAAAATTTAAAACTATTTAATTATCCGATGGAGTGTTTTTCTATTAAAATAAAAAGTGTCCATCTTAATCTCTTAAAACATAGTTATGTTTATCTTCAAAGTCAAAAAGATGGAGATCAAATCTGCCAAAAAATGCTCCACAAATGACTTCAATCTCCCTGCAGCATACATATAATTTAGCACAGTGGCATAAAAACTGTATGAACAGTTCTTAAATTAGTTTGAACTTCTGGGAAGCCACCGGACCATAAACTTTTGGGAACCATTTCATGAAAGATTAAACGGGAGCGCAACTTTTGAGTTCATTAAGGACAAAAAGCATCAATGTTCTGGATTTTCTGCAGTTGACAAGATCCCAAACATGTCACAGAAAAAGATCTTAGCTGACAGTAAACATCAGTAATGTAATAAAGGTTTCCTGTCACAGAGATGCAGATTTGTTTTAGATTTTACAGCCTGATCCCTGGAAACTGAAAGACTTTAAAAACCTGAGTTTCACTCTAAGATCAGCATTTCAGGCCTCATATAAGATCACGTTTTAAACCTTGATTTTCTGCTGTTTCATGTTTTTTTCCCCGCATGTTCTGAAATTCTTGCAGTCAGTCATCAGAAATGAATTACTCTATTAATCAGCTCAAAGCAGCCTTTAAATCTGAGGTTTGTGGAGCCGAAAAATATGTTACAACTGAAGCCAGCTTGTCTCTTATAACAAATAAATTATTGTATGTTTTGAGCAATATATTTGTAGAGAAGTTAGAAAGACTGTTTTTTTTTTTTTTTGGCGATATGATAGTTTGTTTATTTTCTTTCTGTTCTTTGGCCTAACCATGGTTCCTACCTTCACTAGTCTGTTTTTGTTGTTTCTTCAGTAATAAGTCTCCATTCTGTGTCTTGTGTTACCTCCCTGAAGCGCTCAACTTTTAACCCTCAAAGAACCATTTGGTCCAGTTTCTAAGCGACCAGAACCCAGCGAGAGCTGAATATTCCCACCTCACCATTTAGAAAAAATACACTATATTTATGTTTTTGTGGCTGTTCGTTTATAAAATATAAATATTTACAGAAATTGACTATTTTTCCAAAAATACATTTTTATATTTCTTTTACTTTTGACAGCAGCACATACAAGTTTTTATTCATAATTAAATGTATCCTGTGTCATAAAGATCCTTCAGCTTTTATTAAATTAAAAATGCACCTTTACTTTTTTTACTTCTATTATCAAACATAAATATTGCAGCGTTGGTATAGAATGCTTTTTTTAGACACTGTTGTGCTATAGAAGATCAGAATATGTGCTTTAACTTTATTCTAATAATAAACCACTATGTTACCATGATTTTGCTTAGCTATCTGAAATGGTAAAAACCTAAACATAAATGACTAAATTTGAATAGCTAAAAAAAATGAACAAAAACTACAAAGCTAATGTTTATTCCAATTGTTGGCATTTTTATTCAGAACCAAAGAGCTGCAATGGAGGAATAAACTCCACACATCCCTGACCTGGACCTATACGTCTTGTGGACGTTTTGAAATGAGAAATTAGAAAAAAAAAAAGTAAAATAAAATAAAAATATGTTTAAAAAATGTTATTCAATAATAAACTTGAATTAAAGACTTCAGCTCATCATCCTGCAATAATCCCTCCTTGACGTGCGGAGGCGCCGCGGCAGAGCGGACAGCTGAGCATCAGGGCGGGCCTCCTGCGAGATGACAGCCCAGCCCGAGGTGTGAATACCTGACATTTAAGGAGCTTCTCAAGTGGTACGTGGAGACCCCTGCAGAGGAATCCTCTGACATGAATCACAATTAGCACCTTGGAGTGAAAACAGAGTCTTCAGACATTAGAGGCCTGACAGCTATCTTAACCCGCTCAAAGGTTACTCAGCAGCTGGTTTCACCTCCAGGATCAGTTTCAGTCTCGTCTGAAGATTTGATTTATTCTGTGACGACAAATGTGACATGCAAACCTCTTAGTTAGCAAAAAGATGCATGAACACACTAATGACTAAAAAAAAAACATACATATAATTAATGAAAGCAACATAAAGAGATCTCAATTTAAACACATTTTGTTGATAAGAACTTCATATTATGACTTTCTTCATCATGAATGGGCAACACTGATTTACGGAATTTCTGAAGTTTATTAAAAAATTATGAATCTGAGCCCTCCATTAGATGGAAAAAAATAGACTTTTACTTTAATTAAGCTTAAAATAAAAACTATTAATGACTTTTTTTCCAAAAGGAGCAACAGGATGGCACCATACAACTAACACAACCTCAACTCTAAAAAGAGTATGATGTAAACACCAACCAATAAATGTAAACTTCTTAATTCATTAAAAAAAATATTAAAATAATTTGTATCCAAATAATTTATAACATTAATGTCTTCATGGTAAACATCAAGCTAAAACTGTTTTTGATGAGGCAACACAATAGAAATCTGTTTTTTTGATTCAGCTTCAAAAAGTTTTGTAAAACTGTCTCTTCAATTCAAATTTGAATGTTCATTTTTTAATGTGTCATGACCTTCTTTTGATATATTGTTCTTGGACACAGTTTCTGGAGAGGTGTATTAGCAATCGGCTCTATTTGTTTTTCAATTTGATGCATCAGAATGGAGCAGAGCAACAACCTTTTTCCAATGACGCAGAGGTTAGACGAAAGAAATACTCAGAAACACACATTTAAGCTTAATTTTCAGAAAAATGCTTAAAAAAAACATACTAAAAAACACAATTTTAATTAGAGTGGGTCTTGCAGTAAATTTTACAGACCTCCCTAATGATCTAACATTGCAGGCCGAGCTACATCATCTGGACGTCGCCGCTCAGACCAGCTGACCTGCTCCGTCTTTCAAGACAAAAGAGCGCGTGATGACAGCTGAGAATGAGAACCTCCACACAGACGGAGGTATGTTCCACCCTGGAGGTACAACAATGGTTACTAAACATAAGGTGTGAAGTTACAGGGCAAGAAGGTCATCATACTTTCTCCAGCCACACTGGATCACATCGTCACCTCCAGGAGAGACTGCTGAGTTAGTCAACCGCTGCTAATACAGTAGCTCCTCCATCTAAACTATACGTATGCATAATCTGGACTGAATTTCCTCCACTCTATCCAACTTTTCTAACAAATTCCCCCCCATCTTGAAATTCAACCAGCTGTCAGTGGAAGTTGATGGAAGGAAGTTGCTCACTGCAGACAGTCATCATAACCTGTCAAAAGCGAGCCTTTATTATTTCACGATGGGAGCAGGAAAACTGAATGACAATATGGAAGTGAGGGAAAAATATGAAGAATCTTGAAGGTTTGGACTGACTGAGAGGAGTTTATAAGTGCTGCTAGAACCTGTTATTGAGTGCAAAAGTCTTCAAGGACAAGATCTTTCACTTATTCATCCTCAATGCTTGACAGTTTTTTAATGTTTGGCCCATTTTTAATCAAATCAATGAGTTACATTTAACAATTAGAAAGATAGTGTCAATTTTTTACATTTTTATTAATATTTTTTTAAAAAGTGAAGATTCAATTTGGGGATATTTCTGAGAAACCGTAAAAAAAAAAGTGAAAACAGCTTTAGTTTTGTGACTATTCAACAAGATTACATAAAGATATATTTTCTTTGTGCCTCCCTTCCTAAATAACTGTATTATAATTGCTTTAATTATCAAAAAGTAAGCCAGGCTTGTTTAAACCAAAGACACAAACAGTTTAAGGGCCCACAGCTACCGTTCACAGGACAAGTGACGCAGCAGGGAAGCTTTGTTCACTTAAGCTCAGCAGAAGGAATCCAAAAAGAATTTCACAGGTTTATCTTTGTCCTCAAGGGTAAATGGAAGGAAACAATGCCGGGCCAACAAGATGTGCAGTGTGAAGTTACAGTGTGAGGCCGCAGTCAGTGCCAGTATATACCTCAGTGATCCGACAACAGCTGCAGAGATGGTCGTACCCCAGAGAAATGAATGTGAAAACCGAGAAAACAAGACTGTAAATTAAGGTCGACTCTCAGTAATGATCAATCTCAGCCGGATTCCCAATAAATAAAAGAATAAATAAGAGAAAAAGTCAACGGGAAGTTGTGGGAGTTCTGTAAATCTAGTTGGACTTGACCTTTGCAGGCAGCGAGCCGGTGACATTTAAAGGGGCATTATTGAAGTCACGTGGCTCGTCTCGGAGCTTAAGGACACAAGATCGTGCCGTAAACACCTCCGATCCTCCGTTTTCATGGCATGCTCAGGAATCTTGGCACACAACCAGAACTGAAGAAAAACAGTGTATGCTGGTCTGGACATAACATCTATCTGATGCCAACATGTCACGTTTTAGAAGAAGCTTGTCTAAATGCACGCTCATAGCATCAAGTACTGCAGCTCATTGGACCAATTTAATAGGCATTTTTTTTTTTACTTTTTTACTAATCATCACTAAAAATATATTTTTTTGTGCATTCAATCTCTTTTATTTCAACCAACAAATGTTAATTGCTTTATTTTTCTCTGCAGTTATGTCATTTTAAAGTGTCATCTTTTGTGATGCCATATATGTTCAGGGTTTAATATTTCTACTTAAAGAAACACTGTATTGAGTCCGTTTGACCATAAAAATATATATATTTAAAAACTGCATGCTGAATTTCATGAGAAGAAAAAAAAATGTAAAAGATTTTGTTGCATCTTTGGTTAATGGCCTTTTATTATCACACAAACAGCCAAGGAATAAGAACTAAAGATACAAACATTTATATATGTGACATGTATAAGTGATCCATGTAACACAATAACATTTTTAAGATTTCGCCTCAGACTTGTGTTCCAGTTACACCAAGAACATTTCAGTACCAGTCAGCCTCCGTGTGTGTTGTCATGGAGACAAAGTCTAGAGATGTCTAAAATAGTAAGATGCAGCTTACCAGAAAATAAAAAAGCAGAAATTTAAAAGTTCACCTGCCAAAAAACAGTAACAATGTTGGTAGTTAAGGAAACTTAGTGTCCTTAACTGTCTGATGCTTATTTAAAGTATGAATATAATATTATGTTTTAAGGCTATGTTTTGTTTCATACATTGAAATGTGGTGTTAGACAATCTTCTGACACAAATTCATGAATTGAATCTCAGTGTCATCAAGTCGACTATTGTATAATTTGCTACGTTTAAATGGATAAAGTAGTAGGAATGACACTAAGACTGACAGTGGGGATTTTAAAGAGCTATAAACATTTTTGCACCACATAAAAACAACATCAAGCACTGCAAAATTACCAAATGGCCATTGTCATGAATTTGGGTACTGTTACTATTAGTAAAGATCAATGCATGCAGCAGTACAGGAATGTAGTAGCTTTGTGCTTTTAATGTGAAATATCCTGACAAAAAGGCTTCTTGAACAGCTGCCAACATTTGAGTCGTGGATGATCTGGCTGCTTCTTACAACAAACATGTAAGAGAACTACGTGCAACAGTCAGAAAGTCTGGAGATAATGAGGGGCCTAAAGTTTCAGGCAGAACTTCTGTGACTGAAAACTATACTTTTGACTAAAAAATGAGAAGTTCTGTAAGTGTTTTTTACAGTTTAATCACTGCAGTGATTAAGCACATGTGCACGACAAGTTTACTAGAGCAGAGTTCAAGGCCATGCACAGACTATGCAAATGGTGTCAAAAACCAGATTGTTCAGATGCTGAAGAAAGCTAACAGCTTATTAAAATAGTTATTGTAAGACAGAGTAAACCCAATAAACACAGAGACTTGTTCTCTGATGTGCTTCTGAATGACTGGCTACTTCATTTTAACACTCTCTGAGGTTAAATTACACGAAAACAATAAATACACTCAAATTAGAGGATTTCTGCAACTTGTTTTACCATTGTAAGTTTGTATAAAAATAAAAAAAAAAAACTCAGTTTTTTGGAGGGGCTTTAAAAGTATCATTGCCTTCTGAGAATCCTGCAAGCATTTTTACCAAGAACCATAGATGGCCACAGCAAAACAAGGGTGGCAAAAAAAAAAAAAAAAGTTTAATGTACACAGTGCTGCTGCAACACGCAAATTTCCCAGCAATAAAGTATCTGATCTTATCTTATCTTATCTTAACTTTAATTTAATTCCAAAGTGTTCTCTCAAAGGAAACACACAAAAAAGAAAAATAAACTGCATCCACTGTTGTCTGGTATTGAAAATTTGTGTGGAAAAAAAAAAAACACATTTAGAGCTAAATACACACACTGAGCACTTTGACAAATCCAAATGGTATACCAGAGGCTGGAGTACCAAAACGATGGGGTAAACTGGCTGATTTTAGGGGCTTAACAATTAAATTTACCGACACCTACATCAAAAAACATGACAGATCTCCTGCAAAACTTTGTAAACTGTTTCAATTCGACTTAACTGACATGGCATGTATCTCTGTTTATTATTTTAATCAAAATTAGGGGTATTTATGTACACGTCATTTTTTGCACCATTTTTTTTTTTTTTTTTATTGGTGCAGCTCAGGTTTAACTCCCAAAGCTCCAAACAAGAAGCTTCAACTTGACATCCACAGACGGGCAGAAGACAGCTGGGAATGAGAGCCTCCGGCATGGCCTTGATGTGCTGAGGAACGGCATGCTGGGTGCAGACAGCCCCCCATCGAGAGCCGCGACACTAGGGTCAACCTGGAAGTGTTAGGCTGTTAATCTCAGCAGAGCCTTCCGCACTTCTTGAGTAGGTCTTCAGGTTGTGCACTCAATAAACAGGTGGCTTAAGGATCTCCCCCTTGTTAATGTGACACTTGTTACAAGCGGTGACCCTGTTGTCGTTACGAAATTTAAATGGGGACGGGCGACAAGTGCTCTGTCTGCACTAAATCTGTTTATTTACAGAAAGGGCGCTGAGACCTTTGAAAGGAGGCAGCTGTCGCACTTGATCTTTTGTTGCAGATGAAGGACGGTCAGCTGAGGTCTGCTGGGACGCAAGGAACGAGGCGGAGAGAGAATCCAAATCAGAGATTCACAAAGTTATCTTTGTCATACAGAACAATGGAGAAGGACAATGGCAGTTAGAAGTCATGCAGACGGAGTCTATCGCTGTCATGACCATCTTATAACTAAGAAATTAAGAAAGTATATCTAAGAATAGCTTTTAAAGTTGGTAAATTTACCACAGTATGCACAATATTACCTAACAAATAGACACATTTTTTATGTTTATAAGTTTAGATTAAAATAAATTCCATCAAATTTCAATATATTACCAAAAATGCTTGGAGTTGTATCATTAAAATAGATTCTGATCCCCAAATAACTAATAAGCTTCAACATTAAAATGCTGTAAAGCTGCAGGATAGTTACACTTGTTCACACCTTTGTTTCCAAATACAGATGTCACCTTCTTTGTGTTCTGGCTCTGTCCATGTAGGGCAGCTGGATGTGCCAAGCTCTGCCTCCGGGATGTATAAAAAGGAGAGCTCAGGAAGAGTGTCAATGAAGGTCAGGACAGCAGTACACACAGGTAAGCATCCATACGCTCGACGACTTCAAACCTCATCACTGACCAGATACAAAAATCATCTTTTTGTCTTCATAGAGACTTACTGAAGAGAATCTGCATAGAGGAGGGGAGGGAAAACAGGTACATATGAATGATACTTCTCTTTTTATTCCATAATCCATATGGATAATATTTGTTGCAAACATTTTATAGACTTTTACATTAATTACAATAAATAATCCACCTTACACATAATTATCTGCCCCTTTATGTTCCTAATGTTGACTCATTTTTAAGTAATTTTTTTTTTTAACGTAAGTATCTACATTATTATTTTTTGTGTTGTAAAGGCCAAAAATGTATAAACTTTTCCCAGGGAAAAGTATTAAAAAGTCATTATAAATCCTTTATCCTTTAGAATCAAAGGATGCTTTCAAAAACACAATTTGACATAAATAAAATGAACAATTATCATACTTAATTGGAACGTTTTGCTTTGCAGCTTTCAGGATGTCAGGCGAATCCATCATGTTGGAGTTTGGGTCCGCAGCCCCCTTCCTGAGGAAATCAGAGAGGGAGCGCCTGGAAGCCCAGACCCGGCCCTTTGACATGAAGAGGGCTTGCTTCGTACCCGACCCTGAGGTGGAATACGTCAAAGCCACCATCACCAGCAGAGATGGTGATAAAGTCACCGTCGACACCGAGGAGGGAAAAGTATGTGTGAGCCCTTCTGCTCTCAGGTTAGAAGTATTTTGGAAGGTAACCCTGGCTGTAAATCTTCACAGACGGTCACTGTTAAGGAGGCTGATATCCACCCCCAAAACCCGCCAAAGTTTGATAAAATCGAAGACATGGCAATGTTCACCTTCCTCCATGAGCCCGCCGTGCTGTTCAACCTCAAAGAGCGTTACGCAGCATGGATGATCTATGTGAGTACTATTAATGTCATCTACTTGATGGAACTCTAGTTCAAATAAAGCCAGCCTGTGTGTGTCCATCTCCAGACCTACTCAGGGCTGTTCTGTGTGACTGTCAACCCCTACAAGTGGCTGCCAGTCTACGACAAGATGGTAGTCGCTGCTTACAGAGGGAAGAAGAGGAGTGAAGCTCCTCCTCACATCTACTCCATCTCTGACAATGCTTACCAGTACATGCTGTCTGGTGGGTTCAGTCTGGATGCAGCAGTTTGTGGTGCAACTAAAGCATAAAAGCTAACATCGATATTTGTATTCCACTTTACAGACAGAGAAAACCAGTCAATCCTCATCACGTGAGTCCTTCTAGTCGTACGATGACAACCCCTTTGATGTCTTAAAGGATTTCCTTTGTGTTCATGTACGTTTCCTTTATCAGCGGAGAATCAGGTGCAGGAAAGACTGTAAACACCAAGAGAGTCATCCAGTACTTTGCCAGCATTGCAGCTGCTTCTGGCAAGAAGGATCCCAGTCAGGAGAAAAAGGCAAGAGCTCTTTGACTTAATCTTGCAGTAATTTCAAAACCACAAACAATATTAAAGGGGATGCCGCTGATGTGTGCAGGGTACTCTGGAAGATCAAATCATCCAGGCTAACCCTGCTCTGGAGGCTTTTGGGAACGCCAAAACCATCAGAAATGACAACTCTTCCAGATTTGTAAGTTTCCTTATTACCTTATTCAAGATATAGAATTATTTTAAGTAAATTTATTTTATTTATAATGAGCCAATTACAAACGGAGGTGGTCTCAAGGAGATTCATAGAATGTTCATGATGTAAATGATCTGAAAGCATGTCAGATTGTTGAAACAAAAATGGATAATATCCCCCGCATAGGGCCAAGTTGTTACATTATATTATAATAATGACCTAGAACAGTGACAGATTTTTGGTGTAGTCATTCAAAAAACTTGGAAAAAACAGCCAAAAAAATGAAGAATATTTGACTTTTAAGACGCCCATGTTGGACAAAATGTAATATGTTTACAGGGTAAATTCATCCGAATCCACTTTGGTGTGAGTGGGAAGTTGTCCTCTGCTGACATTGAGACATGTGAGTTAAACACTTGTCCTCAGTGTCTATCCTTTACATATGAATAGTTTTAGAACATAACCAATGGTTTGATTTTTTTTTTTTTTTTTTTTTTATTATCAGATCTGCTGGAGAAATCTCGTGTGACCTATCAGCTGAAGGCTGAGAGGGACTACCACATCTTCTACCAGATTCTGTCCCAGCAGAAGCCAGAACTGCTGGGTAAGAGAAAGTTAGACCATTGAAATGCAACAAAGACACGACTGAACTCAAACCCTTTTATCTTTACTTTAACAGAAATGTTGTTGATCACCAACAACCCCTACGACTATGCCTACATCTCCCAAGGAGAGACAACCGTTGCCTCCATCAACGATTCCGAAGAGCTCATGGCAACTGATGTGAGAAAAGCTGGTTGGAGCAGAGGAAGACCACACACCCAGATTCACTTTTAACTTTAGATTCTGTTCCTTTAGGAAGCTTTTGATGTTCTGGGATTCACCCAAGAGGAGAAGAATGGCATCTATAAGCTAACTGGGGCCATCATGCATTACGGAAACATGAAGTTCAAACAGAAGCAGAGGGAGGAGCAAGCAGAGCCTGATGGCACAGAGGGTGAAAGCTCATCACATCAGCATGAACGAAATGTTATGACTATAACTTCTGTTCCCTGAAGGAGAGGAACGAGGTACAACACATGTACTATGGGAAACCACGCCCTCGCGTGCCTGGCTGAAGACACCTCTATTCACGCCTTTAGGCAGATGACGTCCAATGACAGGTGGGCGGACCCGCCCTCTGCTTATAAGCCCTGTCGTTGACGTCTCACCTCAGTTCGGAAGCCGCTCTTCACCGAGCACTGCGTAGCGGGGCAAAAATGTGTTGTACCTCGTTCCTCTCCTTCAGGGAACAGAAGTTATAGTCATAACATTTCGTTCCCTTTCAGTCGATTCACTCGGTACAACACATGTACTATGGGACATATATACACGCCCTGCGAGCAGCAACCAAACTACAACACCTTTAGAGCTTATTAGGTCCAGATGTTGCAAGGAGGACATTGTGAGCCACCGTAGGGGCTGTCACGTCCAAACGATAAAATCGTATAAAAGTATGAGGCGATGACCAGCTAGCTGCAGCACAGATGTCACTCACACGGGATCCCGAAACAGAGCCCAGGAAGTGGCCACGCCCCTGGTCGAGTGGGCTCTCACACCTTGAGGCAAAGGCAGACCTCTGCTGTCGTAAGCTAATCGAATAGCTTCGACAATCCAATGTGAAAGCCTCTGCTTGGACAATTGCCTTGCCTCTGGCAGGATTAGCAAAGCACACAAACAATTGGTCCGACAAGCGCGTTGTTTGAGTGCGGTCAATGTATGTGCGTAATGCACGCACAGGACACAACAAATGCATCCGCCTCTGCTCCTCCGATGTGAACGGAGGAGGATGGAAGCCCAAAAGTTCAATCACCATAGAGTTGTACTCTAATGGGATTATTTTCGGTAAATATGCAGGATTTGGGTGCAAAGTGACTCTGGACCCATCCGCTGAAAATTGCGTGCACGAAGGGTGCACAGAAAGCGCGTGGAGGTCACCAACGCGCTTTGCAGAAGTGAGAGCCAAGAGCAAAGCTGTTTTATATGAAAGAAATTTCATATCAACTTCCTCTACTTAGGCTCAAAGGGGGACCACTAAGGGTTTCCAACACCAAAGGTAGATCCCATGATGGCACACCAGACTTGATAGGGGGCCTTAGTCTGCGTACCCCCTTCAGAAACTGCACAGTCAGTGGATGGGAACCAGGGGACATTCCATCAAACCCAACGTGACAAGCTGAAACTGCAGCCAAATATACCTTGATTGTGGAAAAGGAAAAGACCCTTATCCAGCAGGTCCTGGAGAAAAGTCAGGATGTCCACTACAGAACACTGAAAAGGGATGATGTTCCGCTCCTGACACCAGTGTTCAAAGGCTTTCCATTTATAGGTATAAAGACCCTGAGTGGAAGACGCTCTTGCACTCTGCATGGTTGCAACCACTGCAGGAGGCAGCCCTTTAGCATCAGGTTGGACCTTTCAACAGGTAAAGGCATGCAGTTGCCAAAGTTCTGGGCGTGGGTGAAGTATTTCCCGCCTGCTTGGGAGAGGAGATTCCTGCAGACAGGAAGCCGGAATGGGCATGCCGCCAACAGACTGATCACCTCTGCATACCAGGGTTTCGCTGGCCACCTGGGGGCTACCAGGATCAGGGTCAGGCCCTGCCTGCGTACCGTTCTGTCACTGGTAGTATCAATTCCACTGGGGGAAACGCATACAGTGGCAGAGGAGCCAAGGGTGAGCCAGAGCATCTGTCCCCAGAGGGGCGTTCAAGTCCTTCATGGAAAAGAACAGCGGGCAGTGGGTGTTCTCTTTGCTGGCAAACAGATCCACCGCTGCTTTCCCAAAGCGGTCCCATATAAGAGACACCACGTCTGGGTGAAGCCTCCATTCTCTCACAAGAGGGCCTCCCCTGGAGAGCAGGTCCGCCCCCAGATTCAGACGTCCCGGGATGTGAGCTGCTCTTAGCGACAGGACATGTGCGCTGCTCCACACCAACAGAGAGCGGGTAATCTTAACAGAGGAAGGGAACGGATCCCTCCTTGTCTGTTTATGTAGGAGACCACTGTGGTGTTGTCTGTTCTGATCAGAACGTGATGGCCGCTCAGAATTTGACAGAAGTGCTGCAGAGCAAGAAACGCTGCTAACAGCTCCAGCTGATTGATGTGGAGTCTGGACTGCGCGGGAGTCCAGTTTCCCCTCACTGTCATGTGATCGCACAGAGCCCCCCATCCTTTCAGGGAGGCATCCGTCGACACCCACCTTGCGGAAAGACACCCGTCCTATCGGTGATCTGACTAAGCAGGTTGGGTTTCCCTCCAAGGTGGAGTGCAAGCATGCACTGTGCGTCTATCAGAATTTCCTGTTGCGGTGACGTAACACATTCAGTCGGTGGGAGAACGAACCCAGCGCTGAAAGGGTCGCATCTCGAGTAGACCGAGGGGAACTACAGCGATCATAGAGGCCATCATGCCCATCAGCTGTAAAAATTTTTGGAACCGCAGTTTGCGTCCCAACTGAAAAAGTGCGAGGCAGTGGTGGAACGCGGCCATTCTGCGCTGCGACAGACGTGCCAGTCCTGAAGTGGAACAAATCTCCAGCCCCAAGAAAGAAATCTGCTGGCTGGGGTCTAACACACTTTTTCGGACATTCACAGAGAAACCCAGGGACTGAATGTGAGACAGTACCAAAGACAGGTGCGTCGCTGCCTGCTCTCTGGAGCTTGCTATCAAAGCCCAGTCGTCCAGATAAGTCAGAATGCGAATGCCTTTTTCTCTGAGAGGAGAGAGCGCTGCCTCTACACATTTCGTGAAGGTGCGAGGGGCGAGTGACAGACCGAAGGGCAGCACGAGGTACTCGTAAGCTGTGCCCTCGAAAGAAAACCTCAGAAATTGTCTGTGGTCTCGGTGAATGGCGACGTGAAAGTAAGCGTCTGTGAGATCGATCAGAGCGAACCAATCTCCTGGACTGATCGTATTCAAAAGCTGTTTCAACGTTAGCATTTTGAACTTGAAGGAGCGAAGGTACGTGTTCAAAACCGTAGATCCAAGATCGGACGGAGCCCGCCGTCTTTCTTCGGGACAACAAAGTAGCGGCTGTACCAACCTTTGTTCATTTCGGCAGACGGGACCACTCGAATCGCGCCCTTCCTCAACAGTGAACATATTTCCTCCCTCAGGACGGGTGCTGCTAACTTTCCCACTGTTGTGTTTACAACTGAGCGGAAGTGCGGGGGTCTGACCCGGAACTGCAGCCGGTAACCCATAGCAACCGTTTTCTCGACCCAAGGGGAGGGGGCGCATGCACGCCACCGGGGTAGGCATAGCGCCAGGCGCCCGACCCGCTGCACTGACAGAGAGGAGCTGTCGCCCTCTAGCGTGCTGGCGGGGCACGGCGTTAAGCCGCCCCTGTCGAGATTGACAGGGGCGCCGTCACTGTTGATTGATATGGGTTTTTTTGAACACAAAACGCCTTTATTTGAACACTTGTGGCACAAACAGAATGCAGACATGTCATGTGTGCGGGGAGATTGTTGTGCTTGGGAGACTGTGTAGTGGAACGCAGCGCCGTTTGGGGCTGGGCCCTGAAAACGTTGAGCAGCGACTTTTCCGCGGCAATGAGGAGCTGTCTTGTCTCCCGTCTGACAGCTCAGAGCCTCCGGACCAGCTAGGAGGACTGGGGCTTCTTCCTTCGAGGCGTTGGGCCCTTCTGGGAGCTCACTGGAGGTCCTTTATTCCAGGACGAGAGCCGGACCCTTCGCTGGGGAGGAGGAGGGTTGACCGTCGGTCCCTGAACCGGAACTTGGTTCTGGGATGGCGGCTGCGCAGACGGTTTCCGACCGCTGGCGCTAACCTTGGATCTCCCATCACGTCGGGGAATGATGTACCGCAGTGCCTCAGTCTGCTTCTTCCGCACATCAAATTTGGCTTGAATCGCGTCAAGCGATTGGCCAAACAGTCCCTGCGCAGACACCGGTTCATCCAGGTAAGCCACCCTCTCCTTTTCGGAACATCGGACAGAGTTAGCCACAAGTGCCGCTGTGCCACGACTGTGAAGGCCATCCCTCTGCCGACGGAAAGTGCAACGCCGCGGGACATCCGAAGAATGTAGTCCGTGGCGAGTCTGACCTCGTTCAGAAGTGGGGTTAGGGGCTGCCGGCAGGCAGCTGTGCGCCGAGCTCCGCCAGGCACATCGCCTGATATGTTTGAAGCATCGTCACCGAGCTCAGGGTTCGCGCTGCACATCCCTGCGCTCGGTAAATTTTCTCCAACTGACCGGCGGAAAATCGACAATGCTTGGAAGGCAGCGTAGCGGGCCCAATCACGCCGTGATTTTGAGATGGTGCGAGATAGGCTGCCAAAGACGGCTCCATGGGTGGAGGGTGGACCAGGCCAGCAGACTCGGCTCCCTCCAGGTCGCAGTACTGTCCAAAGCCGGGCACAGTCACGCGTGTGGACAGGGGTTTGCTCCATGAGGATGTAAGCTCGGATACAAAGTCCGGGTACATGGGCAAACGGTTCTTCACCGTCGTAGGTTCGGGCGGGAGAAAAAATCCGGCGAACCGAGACCGTTTCTGGGCGGGAGGGGAGGAGGGCCACTCCACGTCCAGCTTTCCCGCCGCTCGGCGGTACAGAGACAGAAATGACGCGTCATCCTGTGGAGCTGGCACAGCAGTGGCAGCATGGTCGCTCGACGCTTCGAAGAGTTCCTGGTCCTCGTCAGAGGAACCGGGCAAGTCGAGGCCCACGTCCAGAACGTCGTCATCCTCGTAGGGTGCACTGAGCTGGGACAGCGGCTGCTCGTAATCCACGTGCTGCACCTGTTCCTCAGCTAGCTCCTCCATTAGCTCCATGTGGTCCGCCCAGCTCGTAGCGGGGACTTCGGGCTGGAGCTCGTCGTCGGACCCGGACGAAACCTGGTCCTTCAGTTGCGACAACAGGGGTCCTGCTGCGCCACAAATGTTTTCCCAGCGCCTTTTCCACAAATTTTACGCGCCTTTCCAAAGTCGAGCGTCGTAACACGCTACACGACTCGCAGGCGTGGGGCTCCGTCAACGCTCTCCGAGCGTGGACAATCCCCAGGCAGACAGGACAGGCTTCGTGCTGGTCTTTTTCGTGCAAAGAGAAGCCGCACTCCTGAGGACAGGGGCGGACGGAAGACTTCTGCTAGAGGCGGAGGAATTCTGCTTTTTTTTGGCTCAGACAGACGTCATTCGAGTTACTCGGTTAGCGCATCCCCGCGGGGCAGACAGTGTGGCCGAAGGGGCGACAGTGACTAACACCAACAGGAGCCGTTAAACTAACACCGAGACAGCTGCGGAGGGTCTGTAGCACTAGCTAGCAGCAGCGTAGCTGGCTTTGACCGGGAGAGGTGTTCTTAGCGAGGTGAAGAGCATAAGAACTGAGGTGAGACGTCAACGACAGGGCTTATAAGCAGAGGGCGGGTCCGCCCACCTGTCATTGGACGTCATCTGCCTAAAGGCGTGAATAGAGGTGTCTTCAGCCAGGCACGCGAGGGCGTGGTTTCCCATAGTACATGTGTTGTACCGAGTGAATCGACTGAAAGGGAACTGCCCATTCCTGTCTGTCAATTCTAAATTGTGTTTAAATTATCCTCAATGAGACAATTTTTCATTGCAGATGTCGACAAAGCGGCATACCTCATGGGCCTGAACTCGGCTGACCTCATTAAGGGGCTTTGCCACCCGAGAGTGAAAGTAGGCAATGAGTGGGTGACCAAAGGTCAAAGTGTGCAGCAGGTAAACAGACAAAACATTTACTGGGTAAGAGAACTAGACTGAGGGACCCCTCGCATACTCATTTGGAATGTGAGGGGAGAAGGGGATTCCTGGTACCAAAAAACAAAACCTAAAGACTATTTTGTAGCAGTCTGTCAAATGACTTATTTTACTGGTGGTTAAAGGTGATTCATTCCGTAAATTATTTTGACACCACCATAAACCAACATAAGAGCTTAAGGGAATACAGCAAAAACACAGTTAAATTAAAATGACAGTAAAAATCTGTCAATTCGAATCAATCTTCTAGTTTACCTCATCACCACTTTCGACTGGTGCTAAAATCCATCATAGTCTTTTGCTAGCTCTGTGCCTCGCAATACAAATTTTCTTTGCAACAAAGCTCCTGTTTTCCCAAAAATATAACTTTATTTCAAAATAAAATACATCCTTTCGCCAATGTCGAAATAAAAGCTTGTCAAATTTGTGTAGTACAGAAATTCAAATTTCAAATAAAATGTAAAAGACAATGTCAACCTTTACACTTCTATTGAGAAAGAAAATATTACTTAGTCATTATATTTGTCAAAAATAATCATTCTTGCTCTGCTACCTTTTTTTGTGATAATTCTGGTTTATTTATTTTTTTCTGTGGTACAAGTCATTGAAGTTATAAAATGGCCAATCCAATACCTCAATAACAATATTGAGGCAATTTTCATGTAGACTAAATTTCATGTAGTCTACTTTCAGCTCATTCCTGATTGGCTAGAGCGGTTGCCATAAAAATGTAGACTTAGACCCATTTGGACCTACCACAGTTTACTAATGATTCCTGGTATCAGCATGACGAAGTACATATCACAAAAAAAACTCACTCAGCTAATGTTATTCTGTCAATACAAAACACACAAAACTGTGTTTTATGAGGCAAAGTGAACGGTTTGCTTCTCTGCCATTTTAGGTGTACTACTCTATCGGTGCTCTGGCTAAGTCAGTGTACGAGAAGATGTTCTTGTGGATGGTGGTGAGAATCAACCAGTCCCTGGATACCAAACAACCACGCCAGTACTTCATCGGCGTGTTGGACATCGCTGGATTTGAGATCTTTGACGTATGTTCGCTTTTACTGAACACCCGTTTCTTATTGAGACTCTGAAGTGCGACACCATCTTTGCTTTTGGTTTCTAGTTCAACACCTTTGAGCAGCTGTGCATCAACTACACCAATGAGAAGCTCCAGCAGTTCTTCAACCACCACATGTTTGTGTTGGAACAAGAGGAATACAAGAAGGAAGGAATCGTATGGGAGTTCATTGACTTTGGCATGGACTTGGCTGCCTGCATTGAACTCATTGAAAAGGTCAGTTTCTTTCAGACTTAGAGCTTGCTGGCTTTTTAAGAAATGGGTTTTCATATTGCAGTAAACTCACTGACAACTGGTTTTAAATGTCAATAAATGTGAATTAAAAGTAATACATTTGCACAAATATTATCTTTAACTTTTCTGATTTTTCATTTCAACTGTATGTATCACCTGTTCCTGCAGCCCATGGGCATCATGTCCATCCTCGAAGAGGAGTGCATGTTCCCAAAAGCCAGCGATTCAACATTCAAAGCTAAACTTTATGACAACCATCTGGGTAAAAGTCCCAACTTCCAAAAACCCAGGGTTGTCAAAGGGAAAGCAGAAGCTCATTTCTCCCTGGTCCACTATGCTGGCACTGTTGATTACAACATCACTAACTGGCTTGAGAAGAACAAAGATCCTCTGAATGAGACAGTGGTTGGACTCTATCAGAAGTCCACCCTGAAGCTGTTGTCCATGTTGTTTGTTGGCTATGCAGGAGCAGACACAGGTAAAACATCTGCAAAACTTCTGACCCAAAGAACTGTTTTTCAGCTGATGAACAAAAATCAGAGCCTGAATGTTATAATCTCCCCACAGCCCAGGATGCAGGAGGCAAAGGAAAAGGAGGGAAGAAGAAGGGCTCTTCCTTTCAGACAGTGTCTGCTCTGCACAGGGTAAGCCATCTTTAAGTCTTGGCACAGATCTTTGATTGGATTTCTTGGCTAATTTTCAATCATTTGATATGTTCACAGGAAAATCTCAACAAACTGATGACAAATCTAAGATCTACTCATCCTCATTTTGTGCGGTGCATCATCCCCAATGAGACCAAGACTCCTGGGGCGATGGAGAACCCTCTGGTCATGCACCAGCTCCGTTGTAACGGCGTGCTAGAAGGCATCAGGATCTGCAGGAAGGGATTCCCCAACAGGATCCAGTATGGAGACTTCAAGCAAAGGCAAGACATTGCAATGCTTCGAGCGACTTTGAACTATCCTCGAATTGACTCTAATGATGATCAAGGGGTTGTGTCATTTCAGATACCGCATCTTGAACCCCAGCTCCATCCCTGACGGTCAGTTCATGGACAACAAAAAAGCTGCAGAGAAACTTCTGGGATCTTTGGACATTGATCACGAGCAGTACCGTCTTGGACACACAAAGGTTCGATCAGTTCCATGTTGAAATATCTTTGTGCTTGTGTTTTAATAAACAATGATAAATCTCTTCGCCATTATCAGGTTTTCTTCAAAGCTGGTTTGCTTGGTGTTCTTGAAGAAATGAGAGACGATCGTCTGGCTCTCATCATCACTGGAATTCAAGCCAGATCAAGAGGCCTTCTTGCTAGGATTGAGTTCCAGAAGATTGTTGAGAGACGGTAGGTGTTAATATTTCCCAATAAAGATGGAAATTTGTCCTAAAAACTTGACTCAAAGTCCATGGTGTCATCCAAAGGGATGCCTTACTGGTGATCCAGTGGAACATTCGCGCCTTCATGGGAGTCAAAAATTGGCCCTGGATGAAGATGTACTTCAAGATCAAGCCTCTGCTGAAATCAGCCGAAACTGAAAAGGAGATGGCAAACATGAAAGAGGAGTTCACAAAGCTCAAAGATGCATTTGCAAAATCTGAAGCCCGCAAGAAAGAGCTGGAGGAAAAAATGGTTACCCTTCTCCAAGAGAAGAATGACCTACAGATCCAAGTCCAGTCTGTAAGAGCAATCACACGTCTCACCGTACAACACATACATGCTGGCTGTAAAAAACTAAAACAAGTTTAACTTCTCATCTCCAGGAGCAAGACAATCTTGCTGATGCTGAGGAACGTTGTGAAGGTCTTATCAAAAGCAAGATCCAGCTGGAGGCCAAAGTCAAAGAGCTGACAGAGAGAGTGGAAGATGAAGAGGAGATGAATGCAGAGTTGACTGCAAAGAAGAGAAAGCTGGAAGATGAGTGCTCAGAGCTCAAGAAGGACATTGATGATCTGGAGCTCACTCTGGCTAAAGTGGAGAAGGAAAAGCATGCCACTGAGAATAAGGTATGAAACACAATGTTTCAATGTGCTTCTCTCTGGGGATACCAGACTCAGAAATGAATGCTGGTTGGTGTGTGTACTGGTATAGGTTAAAAACCTGACTGAAGAGATGGCAGCTTTGGATGAAATCATCGCTAAGCTAACAAAAGAGAAGAAAGCTCTTCAGGAGGCCCACCAGCAGACACTGGATGACCTTCAGAGTGAGGAGGACAAAGTCAACACTCTCACCAAGGCTAAAGCTAAGCTGGAACAGCAAGTTGATGATGTGAGTAAGCAGTTCATGAAGGTTCTATAGGTAAAGCAGAAGGTCAAGATCTGAAAGGAGTAGACAGAGTAAATGTCGGGAATGTCTTTCAGCTTGAAGGATCGTTGGAGCAGGAGAAAAAAGTGAGAATGGATCTGGAACGAGCTAAGAGAAAACTGGAAGGGGACTTGAAACTGACCCAGGAAAATGTCATGGATCTGGAGAACGACAAGCAGCAGCTGGAGGAGAAACTTAAAAAGTACAATTTCCTTTGTTTTTCTCAATCATTAAATTAGAAGAAGCACTCAGCTCTATGGATCTTTTTGTCTTTGAATGCAGGAAAGACTTTGAAATAAGTCAGCAGCTTAGTAAAATTGAGGATGAACAGGCGATGGCTGCTCAACTCCAGAAGAAACTCAAAGAGTTACAAGTAAGGGTCGATTTCTTTTTGGCTCACTTCATTTGGTGAAATCGTTCTTGTGTTATATGACAATATTGCGAACTCCAAGGCCCGCATTGAAGAGCTGGAGGAAGAGCTGGAGGCAGAACGAGCTGCTCGGGCCAAAGTGGAGAAGCAAAGGGCTGACCTGGCCAGAGAACTGGAGGAGATCAGCGAAAGACTGGAAGAGGCCGGAGGAGCCACGGCTGCCCAGATTGAGATGAACAAGAAGAGAGAGGCCGAGTTCCAAAAGATGCGCAGAGACCTCGAAGAGGCGACTCTGCAGCATGAAGCGACGGCTGCAACTCTGAGAAAGAAAAACGCAGACAGCGTTGCTGACCTGGGCGAGCAGATCGATAACCTGCAGAGGGTCAAACAGAAGCTGGAGAAGGAGAAGAGTGAGCTCAAACTGGAGCTGGATGATGTGGTTTCCAACATGGAGCAGGTCGCCAAAGCCAAAGTAAGCCCATCCTAACAAATGTGTCAACAAATCGTCTGCGTGGTTGGGGATATATCTTAAGATTCATGGTTAATGGAGCAAAAATGCTTGCAACTTCAGCATAAAAACCAAACTATGACAGTTTTAGTTTTACCTAGATTACGTTTACCAGTTTATTACTTATTTACATAGACTCTTGTGTTAAAAAATGTGCACAATTAAATTTAATCAACATGCAACAGTTTCAGTACTTCACTAAGCTGGTAAAAAACATGTACCAACGGTAAAATTACTGATATTTTTATATTTTTTATTGTTTCTTTAACAACAAAGTTACTGCTTTTCATAACAAAAACCACAGTTTTCATTGAAAGTGGTCACTTGAATGGATATTACAGAGAGCACTATGAAAGTAGCTTTACAATTGAATTAAGTAATTTTTGTTATCAGTATGTAGCTTATTGTGGCATTTTATTTTTAGCATGCTTGCTTAACATTTAATTCAGAATCAATTGTAGTTTTCAGTAAAGCCTTCAACCTATGTTTTTTTTCCACATGAAAGCTTATAATCTTTAGTCTGATCCACTAAAGTAGCCTAATAGTCTAAAAGATTGAAACATTAGCATTAAGCACTAACATCCATGAGTCAATAATTATCTACCTTTATATTTCATGCTTTTGCATTTTATGCATTTTTGTTGTACTTTAAATAGTATTTAATCTACTTTCTTCTAATATTCACTACTCAGTTTGAACAAATAATCTATTTTTTTCTACTACAAAGAAATACTGAAAAAAATACCAATAGCTGTTTTTTTAATTACTTCCTTCAGACCAACTTGGAGAAAATGTGCCGGACTCTGGAGGATCAGCTGTCTGAATATCGCTCCAAGTCTGACGAGGCCCAGCGTGCAATCAATGACTTCACCATGCAGAAGGCAAAGCTTCAAACTGAAAATGGTAACATCAGATTATTTGATCAAATAGTTAGGCCATATTAGCTCTTTCTTTATTCTATGAAGTTCAGAAATGTGTTTCAAGGAAGCTTGGAGATATAAACTAAAAATGTGTCCTTCAGGTGAGCTTCTCAGGCAGCTGGAGGAAAAGGATTCATTGGTGTCCCAGTTGACCAGAGGAAAGCTGTCCTACACACAGCAGGTTGAAGATCTCAAGAGACAGCTAGAGGAAGAAGTGAAGGTACATTTGATCTCTAATGTTGAAATTATAAAGATGAAATTTCGAGAATAAAAGCAAACAAATCTGTTTTACTTTAAGGCCAAGAATGCACTTGCTCATGCGGTGCAGTCTTCTCGCCACGACTGTGATCTGTTAAGGGAGCAGTTTGAGGAGGAGCAGGAGGCCAAAGCCGAGCTCCAGCGCAGCATGTCCAAGGCCAACTCCGAGGTGGCTCAGTGGAGGACCAAGTATGAAACTGATGCCATCCAGAGGACAGAGGAGCTGGAGGAAGCAAAGTAAGGCCTTACTGACACTAGAAAGTCTTATTATTCTATATTATGTGGAGCAACAATTTAAGACTTTTTCATTGCTGTTAGAAAAAAGTTAGCTCAGCGCTTACAGGATGCTGAGGAAGCAGTTGAAGCGGCAAACGCCAAATGCTCCTCCCTGGAGAAAACCAAGCACAGGCTTCAGGGGGAGATTGAGGATCTGATGGTGGATGTGGAGAGGTCTAATGCTGCTGCTGCAGCCCTGGACAAAAGACAAAGGAACTTTGACAAGGTCACTGAAGATTAACCCCCATACTTTTGAGTTTACTGAACAGTTCTAAACAAAACAAATCTGATACTTGCTTGACCAGGTCCTTGCTGAGTGGAAGCAGAAGTACGAGGAGTCCCAGACCGAGCTGGAGGCGGCCCAGAAAGAGGCTCGATCTCTCAGCACTGAACTTTTTAAGCTGAAAAACTCCTACGAGGAATCTCTGGATCATCTGGAAACCATGAAGCGGGAAAACAAGAACCTCCAAGGTGAGCAGATAGCACTCAGATGACTTAATCCCTGATTCAAGTTCCATGGAAGAGGTTTGTGACACTGTAAAATCAATGAGCTTGTCCCAAACAGAGGAAATTTCTGACCTCACCGAGCAACTTGGCGAGGGAGGAAAAAGCATCCACGAGTTGGAGAAAATCCGTAAGCAACTGGAGCAGGAAAAGGCTGAAATTCAAACTGCTCTGGAGGAAGCAGAGGTACAAAACACTGACAAGGACTACTGAGCTGTGTTTGAAAAGGTTAGATTTAAATGAAATGTTTTCCAAAGGGTTCCCTTGAGCACGAGGAGAGCAAGATCCTTCGAGCTCAGCTGGAGTTTAACCAGGTGAAGGCAGACATTGAGCGGAAGATGGCGGAGAAAGACGAGGAGATGGATCAGGCCAAGCGCAACCATCAGAGAGTGGTCGACACTCTGCAGAGCTCCCTGGAGGCGGAGACCCGCAGCAGGAACGAGGCTCTCAGACTGAAGAAGAAGATGGAGGGAGACCTCAACGAGATGGAGATCCAGCTGAGCCAGGCCAACCGGCAGGCAGCAGAGGCTCAGAAGCAGCTCAAAGGAGTCCACACCCACCTCAAGGTGATGAACAGAGGATGCACTGTGATTGGAAGGGTTAGAAAGATGTATTATTGAGGACATGTTGCTGTTACAGGACTCTCAGCTGCAGCTGGACGACGCTCTCAGAGGGAATGACGATCTGAAAGAAAACATTGCCATTGTTGAGAGACGCAACAACCTGCTGCAGGCTGAGCTGGATGAGCTGAGGTCTCTGGTGGAGCAGACTGAAAGAGGCCGCAAACTGGCCGAACAGGAGCTGCTGGACATCAGTGAAAGAGTCCAGCTGCTGCACTCACAGGTACACCTCTGCCCCTCTGCATCATAACTTATGAACCCCCGGCTGATGCCTCCCGGTTCTTCCACAGAATACCAGCCTTCTGAACCAGAAGAAGAAGCTGGAGACGGACGTGGCTCAGCTCCAGAACGAAGTGGAGGAGGCCGTGCAGGAGTGCCGAAACGCTGAGGAGAAGGCGAAGAAGGCCATCACTGACGCCGCCATGATGGCGGAGGAGCTAAAGAAGGAGCAGGACACCAGCTCTCACCTGGAGCGCATGAAGAAGAACATGGAGCAAACCATCAAGGACCTGCAGCACCGCTTGGATGAAGCCGAGCAAATCGCCATGAAAGGAGGCAAAAAGCAGATCCAGAAGCTGGAGGCCAGGGTAAACGCTTCTGCCTTTAGAGTTAAGACATCCCAGCCACACATTCTATACAAAACTTGACTTTCTTCAGGTGAGGGAGCTGGAAAATGAGGTGGACATGGAGCAGAGGAAAAGCAGCGACTCTGTGAAGGGAATTCGCAAGTATGAGAGGCGTATCAAAGAGTTAACCTACCAGGTAAACTCCTCTGCAGTAGATACCAAAAGATAAAAGAGTTATGCCTTAATGGGTAATATGACTTCTGAACAGGTGGAAGAGGATAAGAAGAACCTGAGCCGCCTGCAGGACCTGGTGGATAAACTGCAGATGAAAGTGAAGTCCTACAAGAGGACTGCAGAGGAGGCTGTAAGTAAAAATTCTTTAGTGCTGAGCTTTTATTTTGTTATTTAAAAGACTTTGAATTGCTCCTTAAATTATATTTTCAGGAGGAGCAATCCAATGCAAATCTAGCTAAGCTGCGGAAGCTGCAGCATGAGCTGGAGGAAGCGGAGGAGAGGGCAGACATCGCAGAATCGCAGGTCAACAAGCTGAGAGCGAAGAGCAGAGATGTTGGAGCCAAGGTGAGGAGCAATATGTCAAAGTGTGATTTCCAGAAAACAAAAAAACAACAGATGAAAACTTATTCCATTTTTTTTTAACAGAAATCCCACGAGGAAGAGTGAGGCCATGTACCAGGCTGTCATAAATACAACTGTAGTGTAGTCCATGTTCTTTGATCTCCGTGCAACACGAGTGGAATAAAGAACAGAGAGTTGCAAATGCATAATTTTTTGTTGAGTAATTTCTTTCAAAACACTTATCAGAAAGACAGCTTATGGTTTTGACTAATAAAGTATTTCAGGGTGACTCCATTCACATAAATATGAGGAAAAATGCTGAAACTCCAACTATACCAATAACATGAGGAAAAAAAGTGATTTTTCACATGGGATGGTTAAAAAAAGTCAAACATATTGGTTTGATGACTCAGAAACAGCTGATCATTTGCGTTTTTCACACTCAAATACTCCTAAGGTCTACAGCGAATAATCCAAATAGTGAAGAAAAATATCTAAAAAGCATCAAGTGAGCAAAAGATCATAAACTGTGCTGAAACTCCAAAAAAAGGGATTAGTCTAAATTTACACTAAGTTGTGTATCAACTGTTTATACTGGTGGTGGTGATATAATGGTAAGAAATGTTATTTTTGGACACACTTAAGCCTCATTTTCACTGAGCAGTCCAGGACTGGACTGGTCTAGAAAGGTTTGGTTTAGAATGGTCGGGGCAATTCAAGTGAGCATTTCTATTGAGTTTTGGACCGTCAAAGTGCAGGCAAGGTGTAGAGCGATGACGTAGCTCAGCGTCAGAACGGTGCAACAGCGGTTGCAGATTCAGCAAATAAAGGGGGAATACTGAATGCAAAGAGTTTAATATTCTTTGCAAGACGATTGTGAGAGGCGAAGAAGAATACAGCAGAAAAGAGGACAAAACTTTCGACTTGGATCTTGATTTGGGAAAAGCACTGGTCATAAGCATCCTGTTGTCATAATACCTTTCCGTCAATCATTGGATCATGTGACATCACTAGCCCTGCCCTAACTGGTCCGTTCCATTTTTCTATGGACCTGCATCCAACGGGGGTCTGATCTAATGGGTTCATTTTATAATGGAAACACTCAAAATACCGTACTGGTCCGATCCAGTCTGGTCTGGACAACTCTTTGGAAACTAAGGATCAGGTACCAACAAAACATTGTAAAGTTGGTGTGGCTGTGGGTGTGTGTCCTTGGGAAAGACATTGGTAGTTGTAAGATGGTGTCAGTGTTAGGCAGTAGAGCCCCCATCAATATGTGAATGTGTGTGTGAGTAAATGGAGATTTGACTGTAAGGCAAGGCACTTTGCCATTTGGTATTTATCCAAACACATTAGTCGACCTCAGTATTGTTGTTGATCATGTCTATACCTTAATGAACACAATATAGTATCTTTCCCTGGGTGCTTTTCAGATGTTATTTGTTTTCAGTGTAACAGGTGATATTTTTGTAAACATACACATGGTGGAATTCACATCATGATTAAATGAAAAACTTTATGCACCAAATTGAAGCTATCATACCAACAATGATATGAATCTTCCAGAAGAATTTGCAATATTTTTTTGGCTAAGTGTCTTGGAGAATGAAAGCATTTATCCATTTTTCAATACATTTTGGAGTCACAGGATGCTGGAGCCTATCCCAACTAGTGTCGGGGTGAGGAGTCGGTACAATCTGGATTGTTCGCCAATCCTTTGCAGATAAGGATAATTAAAGTAGTTCTGATTTTAAAAAAAAAAGTTAATGCAAGCTATTCTTATAAAAAATAGAAGTTGAGTGTAGCGAGTGATACTTGTCTGAACATGAATGATCTAAGCTTCTGATTGATCTTTCAGTACATCATGGAGCCATTAGAGGGCAGTGTAGCAGTGCTCTGTGCCTGTAAAGCACCCTGAGGTCAAACACTTTCACTCATTCGTCAACTCTTCCTGCCTTCAGTGGAGTGAAAGACAATTTAATGGGGGAAATGAGAAGCCCATAATAGTCTGATGGTTAAATTAAAGAGATTAGCTTGGTTTAGTACAACACTTTCAGGGACTTTGACCTAATATGCACCCAGCAAATTAAAAAAGTCGTTACTGTGGTTAAATCAGATACATGTAGTTTTTCTGGTTTGTCAGCATCTTCACTTTCACTTAATTGAACTTTTGTCCTGCAGTAATTCTGCACCAGCTGAGCACGCACAGATGATACCCCAGTGATGTTTGAAGCCATTCTTCACTTTTTTGCTTTAAAGAAACTGCAGCAGTCGGCTTCAAAAGAAAAAAATTAACCAAGGAGGGTCACTTTGATTTGTTGATTTTAGCAGCAAACCAAGTTTCCTGTTTGGTATGCGGGTTTTTTTTTTATGTCCCACTTCCTAATCAAAAGCCCACACCCAGTGTGTCAGTGTTTAAATATTGACGTTTTTTTATCTTTATCCTGTCAGAACACAAAGCCAATTCCACACAGTTTCCTGCAGGCCTTTTAATCAACCTCTCCTCGACTAACACCTTAGCCAACAACCACCATGGCTACTTTTTATAGTGCGTTTTCACAGGGCGGTGGTTGTACCACATCTGTACATGCTATCAGTGCTCCTTTTTCCTTTGGTGCATTAAAATGGAAAAGTGATTTGAGGCTGCCAGTGCCCTTCCCTGATAGCATCAAGCTTAACAAGATGAAGCAGAATCAAATCAAATCAAATCAAACTTTATTTATAAAAAAGCGCTTCTCATGCTTTGCGCAGCTCGAAGCGCTTTACATTAAAAACAAAAACATATACAATAAAAGCCAACCCCCCACCCAATAAAAGCCAACACTCCACCCTCTATCAACACATACAACCCATCCCACACACAATGAATACAATGAAAAATGACATAAACAAAAATTGTAAAAACAGACATAAGGCTTGGCTCTGCTGTGAGGAAACTGCATTGGGGATTCCATCATACCAGGAGCCAGCTCGGTCAAAGGAACATCGCCACGGCACCCACCCAAACCGGGACAGCAACGGAGTCCACTCCACAGCTGTGAGGCTGCAGTGCAGGACTCCAGCCGCCCCAACAAGGGCGAGAACCACGGCAACGACCCCAGACCAAGCCAGCAAGCCCTGATTTGATAGATCCCTGCAGGATCTATCAATGAGAATGTGCTGCCTCAGTGTGAAAGTCTCACACAAGCCCACGTTTACTGCCGGTAAACATGACACACTGATTACACAAGCAGGGGTTTATACTACTGTCTCCATAGCAGGTCACTGGCTTCTACTAATGCAAGGAAGCACTTGAGTTTAGTAAATAAATAACACAGTCCCACCAATGACACACAGCTGCGACTCCAGAAAAAGCTCAGTGGTTACTAAATTATTGCCATACGAGTCCCACGCTGTTGGTATTATATTAAATACAAACTGAAGTAATTAAAAAAAAATGCACAAACACAAAGGCATTAGAAACATAATTTTATTATAAAACAGATATATTAAGATTTAGGATAGTCTCTGCACAGATAAGATTAGGCACCAGTATTTTATATTACGGCAAACACTTAATAATGCTGTCATTTTATCCCAGTGTACAATTTTTACGACAATATTCAAAAAACTAGTTTAGAAAATATTTTAGATTTGATTAAATCTCCATCTTTAAACACAGATTCTGAAATGGCAGCTGTTGGTTAAACTTTATCACATCCCTATTTCAAAAGGAAAAAATCCTAAAGGTAGGAGTCAAATCTGAACAGTGCTTTCATAATAACTACACACATATATTATTACTGGAAAAAAAGTAGAACCTCTTCGAAATTTGAAGTTTAAGACATCAGAACTTTAAGAGTTTGTTTGCTCCTCATCAGGTCTTTAAATTAAAAAAAAAAAAAGGTAATTAGTAATCTTTAAATAAAATAACAATAAATAAATAAGATTGTGGAAAACTGTGATCCACTCTTCTGTTTAACATTTAAGTCCACCCATGTGGACATTTTTCTACCAAAGCTTACTGAAGTGCTGTAGACTGACCTTAAAGTCAGGTCTGGATTTTAAAAAAGGCGCGGCCATTCAACTTTTCTTTAGGTTCTTACTAAAGATGAGCCACTAACTACTGCCAGAGAGATTAGCTAGTTTTTTTTGTTCAAAATCCTTTAAAATCTGGAATACCTGGAAGAACTTAATTTTTGTTGTTTATATTGTATCGCTTAAATTTAAAAGAAAAAAAAAAACCCATATCATCAGCACTCCACCACTGTGCTTAAACTACTATTAACTACTCCTCCTGGTTTTTCACAAATTCAGAGAGACACTGATAACAAAAATTGGCACAAAATGACATTGAAGTAACTGGGTTGCATCAAATTTCTTAACAAATTGTGAATCAAAATGTAATCAGTTCAGTGGTCTAGCAGTGTAACCCTAACACACAAGCAATCATTGGGCTTTGTGTTTGTTTGTTCGGGAATAAAATATGCATCAACTATGGTGAACTTTGCAAATAAACCAAAATTTGGACAAGATTGTTTTGAATATTGTTCAGATGTTTCTCGTGATTTTACATTACATTTGAAACTATTTATAAAGGCCTGCATTATTTCCAGAACTGAAATGAAATGCAGTCATAATAGAATAATAATACAAAAACAAAGTACACCCTGCAATCGTAGCATCAAACCCAAAAAAGTCTAGTTTACACAGTGGTGACACTTGTGCTATTGATGTCACTGTAGGACCTGGTGGAGACTAAAACATGTCTTACCCTGTAATATTCTAACAGGGTAAATCTTAATACCTCTATTGCATACTGCCATGCAACCAAACAGCTGTAGTTTGTCAATTATAAAATGCAGAAATACAGTCATTTACAAGTACAGTGTACATACTTACAACCCATCCAAACAAGAATCTTGAGCCAAGTTTACAATATCATGCTTTTCACTACAGTAGGACTCCAGAAATAGGAGTATAATTAACCAGTAACCAAAATTTCCAGTTATTCAATTAGATTTTTTACTTAACTAAGACAAAATAAAAGGCTAATAGAACAGAGGCAATAATCAACAAAAATAATACCATCTTTCATGCCATGTCAGCACTTATTTGAGCATGAAGTATCCAGAGAGGTTTGAATCAAGTGTTCTTTCACAGCTCTGTCTCCTTCTCTCCATCATTGTCTGGTTCTAAGTAATATTCATCATCTGTTGTGGTATCAGAGCTGCTGTCAGAGGATTCGTCAAAAGTGCCCAGGCTTGATAAGTAACCCTTGGAGGGCAAACATACTCTGGTAGGTAGGCCATCTGGCTGATGCAGCACTCCAGAAGAGCAGGGTAGTGTAGAAGAAGGAAGGCTTGGAGCTTTGGACATACGTTTGATGGCTGGCGAGAGGGGAGGTGTTGGAGGAGGAGTTGGGGGACCTTCTGTATCCCATGCAAAGTGACAAGTGTTGTTATTAGGACTCCGAAGACGAGCTGCTTTTGAGGGGGTAGCAGGTTGAGGAGAAGGTGCTCCTGTGTTCCAGCTTGATAAACATCGAGTCCAAGATCTAGGCAGGGACCTAGATCGCATTTTGTCTGGATCACTGTGAAACTTTGACATTTGACGGTAATGCTTGTTACCCAATTCGTTGGTCCAGTCTGGTGTTGAATGGTCCTGATCCAAGTCTATGCTACTGGTTCCACACGACAACCCAGATTGAGAAAGATCTCCCACACTCATAAACCTGGATCCAGTAGAAATCCTTTCAGACCCTGAGGGACGATTGGAAAGAACTGATCTTACAGAGAAGGATCTTCCAGGCTCAATCCCATATTTGAGGTCTGCATAAGAAGAAGCCAAGTGGCTGCTGTCTGTGACTGCACTTCCTCTTGGAGGGCCTGTGGAGGCCCGTCTCCTTGGACCTAAGCTCATTCCTTCTCCTGGTTCACAGGTCGACTCCCTGTGACGCTGCAATTTTGGGCTGTAAAAGACATTGTCATCCAGTAAATCAGATGGGGAAAATGGTGAGAGAGGGGTAAGACTTGTAAAGGGGGAGAAAGGACTCCTGGGGCTTCTGGGACTAGGCGTAGACTTACTACACGTGGAGGGCCTACCAGCACTGAGGTCTGATTCAGATTGATCCTTTTCTGGACTGTGGACTGTCAAATGAACTTTAGTTTTAGGGGTTTGTTCTGTGGAAAAGTTTTGCTCATTTTGGTCATTTTGAAGAGCAGCTTTTTCTGACCAAATGGCAAACTGGCACCCAGCTGATTTTGGGACAAGTGAAGCAAATCTATTTTGTGACTCCTCACTTGAAACCTCCATCTTCCCGGTACTGTTGGGTACCATCTCTGGTTGCTGGACTTGCTCTTCAAGTGTTTTGGTGCTGCCGGTACTGTTATCACTGACAGCGCTTGCATCACTTGAGCTACTGACTGAAGGAGTTTGGGAGGCTCGCCTCCATTTCCATGGAAAGGACAGATCCTCATCAGATCGTTTAGAGCTAAATTTTTGCTTTAGTTTGTTAAACATCTGATCTACTTTGTTTGAACTCTTGCTGGCCCTTTCAGACTCTGAATTTGATGAGTTAGGGTTTGGTATGGTGAGACTTTTTTTCATCTCCGAGCGGGCTTTTTTGAACTCTGCTCATTGAACGAGTTGTCCTTCATGTTTTTATAGCTACATTCACCAAGAGGAGTCTGACTTGCTATTGAGCTGGTACAATGAGAGCTTTGAAACAAATTACTACCTGGTTGGTCATCTACTTCTTTAGGTTGCACTGTCTGGGTCTGTTTACTAAACCTGGGCTCTGCAGAAATGGATGTGTTTAGAGTGTAGTTCCAAGGTTTGGGTGCAGCATTTCTTAGGATCGCTGAGTCTTTTTCGACTTTGGGTTTAACACTATAAACCAATGTCTCAGTTACACATGTTGAGGGGGTGCCATTGGCTTCATCACCAGGTGCTGAACGCAAGGTGATTTGAACTCTGTTGTCCAGCAATTGTATGTGGCTGTCTGGTCTTGAGACTTGAGTGTTGTCTTTGCTGTGGTTGTTGTTGATGCGGTCAGTATTTGACAGTCTACTTGTTAAACTCTCTTTCATGGTAGTTGTATTTTGGGGTGGTATAGAGAGAGGGAGACATGGCCTTACAGGTGACATGGGGCGCTTAGACATGGAGGTCTTTTTTGTTGTAGAATGCTCATGTTCTAATAAATGTTGTTGGGTAAAATTTGACTGAGTAGGTGGTGAAAAAAGTGGAAACCGGTTGCGTTTGGTTTTTATTTCTTCCTGAACCTGTCTGCTAGACATGAGAGTGGAGTAAGGTGTGGTACTGTAACGGAGCTTATAACCATTTGAAAAGTCGTAAGGAGGGGAAGGAGAAGAAGAAAGTTGACTCTGAGTTATGCCCGACTCCACTGACAGTGTCCGTTCTTGCCTAGGTGTCTTTAAATCCTGTCTTTCCACTTCAACGGTCACAGAGTCTGCACCTCTGTACTTGTTTCTGGCTGCCAAGTCAGCACAATCAGATGATAGAGAACGATACTTCCCTCCAACTTTATCCTGTATGATGGACATTTTAGAGCTGGGTAAGAAGGTTAAAGATGATTTTTTTTCTGCATCACCCGATTGTGCAAATGGAAAAATAGTTTGATTTGACATTGAGGGAGATGGTGGCTTTGAAAATATCTGATGTGGATTTAGCACACTTTCAGATTCTAAAGACTGTGCATCAACCGAGTCCTCCCACGTTACTCGTCTCACTCTTTTAACCCCCATCTCTGCGGCAGATTTCTTAGATTCTTTATCTCTGATTTTGCAAGAAATACTTTCCCCCTTGGGGCTGGAGGCCTCTGAGTTGGAACTTGGAATGACTGGAGTTAAAGGTGGAGTCAGTAATGAAGATGTAGTGGAGGTGGGTGATGTAGCTGTGGAAGAGAATGAGGGTGTTCTGGGAACTCCATACAATGTGGCGGAACTGACAGACACAGGGTTGCCGTTAGTTTTTGAGGGAAAGCTAAATGTAGGAGTATAGCTAGATGGATTTTTAGAAGAAAAGGGTTTGGGGATGGAAGCGTAACTTCGTTCAAACCCAATAGGAGTGGGACTGTTTGTAAATTTAGGTGGATGTGGTGAGGAGATTTGGGTAGGAGTTGGAAAGGAAACTGTGTCCAAATGCAAAGAAAATGTATTTCTATTTGGAGAGGTAAAACCAGAAGAAGGTTTAGAAGTAGCAACTTGGCTGTTAACAGTGGTGGGGAAAGCATAAGACTTGGTAAATCTTTGTGAATCTATTTTCGGGGAATGTACCATTGAGGGGCTGGATGGGGAGTCACCAGTGTGTCTGGGACTGGTTTCCGGCTCTGGATCAGACCACTTGGGATTTATCAAAGTTGGTGGAATTTTAATCACATTTGCTTTCAATGAAGTATTGCTTACTTCAAGCTTTGGGAAATCTTTAGTGTTTCTTGGCATCAGTGGCACACTTGGTTTGCTTATTCTATAACTCAATACATCTGGCATGCTGTGAGGTTTATGAGGTACTTTGTTCACAACTGACACACACTCCTGTTTGTCTGGTCTCCTTATGTCAGTTGACAATGTCTTCACAGCAGAGTTCATCTCATTTTTGAGATGCAACTCTGCAGGATTGTTGTTACTTGGGATACGATTATCCAGTTGCTTGTTATTTAGATTTAAAGAGACCATTTGCTCATTGTGATTAAATGGAGGAACTACAGCTGTTTTAGACTGTTCTTTGATGTTGGTTGTTTTATTTGTGACGTGATAATTCGCGTCTTGTGAAACTTGTCTCCACCATGAGGTGGATGTGAGAGTGGGTCGTCTGGGAAGAGAATGCGATTTTGAAATGGTAGCGTGACCATATGGGTACTGTCTGGATGAAGATGAGATAGAAGTGTCCAAACAAGATTCAGATTTATTTTCTAAAACTGTGGAGTTTTGTGAAGTTCCTGAAAATCCTTTTGTCTGAAGTGAGTGATTGAATGGTGTAACAGTGGTTAGATTCTTATTTACTGCATTAGGTTGTTTGGTAAAGTCAGAATCCGCTGCTTCATGTGCCACTTTCTGATTGAAAGACCTTTTGGAAAGGTCAGGTCCAGTTTCATTTGTCCTATAAGAAATCGGTGATGGAGTAATAACTGACTTTTGTCTGACGTGCTCGTTTGTGTTCATGGAATTTTGAGAGTGTTGCTTTGCGATCATGTTTTTGTTTTGATCATTTGGAAAACTTTTTACACGTGAAAAACTTGCCTCAGGGAAGACAGAGGTTTTGTTGGAACTCCTGTCATTGGAATTTGATTTTCTCAATGACAGAAGCAAACTGCTGGTTGTCAGTTTGGAGCTTAAAGGTGAAAGTGCTTCTTGTTGGACAGTTTGAGGATTTCTTCTCTGGATATTTGGGTCAAGAAAGTAGGGTGCTCTGGTTGATGGAGTGGGGCTGGAAGAGCTTACAGCACCAGGATTCAAAGAGACAGAGTGACTCATTTCCCTTTTAACTTCCAAGTTGAAGCTTGATGGATCACTCTTAGATGACCAGTCTACTGTATTCCTCCTTATTCCCATTGATGGGACTGTTCTTGGCACATGGGAAGCATTCAAGGGACTTTCTCCACCCTGGTTTAAAATATGTTCACTGTTTGGGAAGTCTTGTGAATTCCCCACATTTTCTAAACTTCCATCACATTTTTTGGGTCGACGCAGTCTTCCACTCCAGTTAGGAGCAAGAACTGTTACCACAGTGGAAGACAACATGTCTTCAGAACAGTCAGAAAGCTTCCAAAGATGCTTATTAAGGACTGTATGATCCGGTTTCTCTTTCTCAGTTCCACCTAAAGAGCAGGTTCTTTCTTGCAATCCACATGAAGAAGTGTGTGAACCACCATGAGATCCAAAGCCACCATTTGGCAGACTGTCATTTGAACTGAAGTCTGTGGCATTCCCAAAATAGTGATTAACAACATTATGAATGATATCTTCTGCTCTCTTCACTGGAATAGGAGTCGTCTCTGACAAAAGACAGATCCTGGTCAACTCTGCAGAGTTGGCAGGCGATGATGACCTCACTCCATTAACCTGTTAAGATAGCAACATGAATTGTCAATACAGTTTACCAACCAAACTACATATATTTCCAATCTAATTTTAACAATTAAATGTTCAACTATGTTAACAAGGCCTATATGCTTTAATTAATCAAGTACAACCAAACTCATTTTGATCCTAGCAATGGAAATTCTGAGCAAATCAATAAAATGTCTTGTTTTACCAAAAAGTCAACAACATTGAGGAAGGAATATCTACAATGAGAACACCAAATTGCATTCTGACAGGAGCTAATGCTTTTCTAATGACCGAGTTCCCATGCTTCAGCTTCTCAGCAGGTTGGAGTCTTGACAAACAGGTTATTTTGAAAGACTCTGAACATGTGCAGAAAAACACACACACCCTGTCTCCTCTAACTGTTAAAATAATTGTTAGCAACAGTTGTTTGAGGCGTCACCATCTTTAAATAGATGAAAAAACCAAGAGGTGGGTGGTTTGAAAGTTATTATAGAACATCTGTCCTAATTGAGTATAATTTTGGTTTTACTGTTATTTTATTGCTTATTATATAATATAACTTAAAATATATTATGATTCATTATTGCAGGCTGATATTTACCTCAAAGATGGCATCTTTTATATCTCTCACTTGTGCTTTAGTGGAACTGTAAACAGAAAAGAGTAGAAGTCAAATCAGTTATTAAACATGTGGTTGAAATAAAAAAAAAGAAGTAAACTTTCAAATGTCTCATTACAAATTCAGATTTTTATTTGTTATTTAAAGGGAATTGAATGCATAAACAACAAATTCATTTTCAAAAATTTTGAAGTTAGACCAACATTTTCCCAAAATAACAAAAAAATATATAGATTATCTTGAAACAAATAAAGGCTTTTAATAGGAAAAACTTTTTCAAAAAAAAAAAATCCACTTTTCCAACAGCTTTACAGCAATGTCAATCAACGGGATCATCAACATTCCGCTTCTTGTTCTCCATTTTCCAGCCAAACATTTTCAGAGGTAAACATTCCCTAAAGTAACCAGCCATGGACAATAACTCCAGCATTACCGAAGTGTTTTCTTTTTTAGTTTGGTACACGGGTCACAGAACACAGTCGCAGTACAAATGCTGCTCAAGGACACACGCCCTCATTTCAAGATGTCTATATAAGGAGATGCTTGGCTAAGTGCAGCTAGATAAGGCGAGTCTATCCTGAACTAACAGAGCCTGTTCTGTCAGTCATAAGCCTAATGATGGGGACATCCTAATATTGTAAAGAAGGGATGTGACCGATAAAGTCATTAGAGACAGAATATAAAACAAATCAGAACAAAAACAAGAAATTTCCAAAAAAAAGAAAAGAAAGAAGAACATGTCAGATGGATAATCTGTCATTTCAATTTGGCATATTTCCAAATTAGTTTATTACATGATTCTTTCCTGGCCCCATTGGCAGCTGTGTCTTACAAACGCACAAAAAAAAAAAAAAAAAAAAAAAAAAAATCCATAAAAATAATAAACTTAAGTGTAGTGCTTAATGCAAAGCTGTGAAATAATTTACGAGGTTTTACAGTATGACAAAGAATAGGAAAAGATTCTCTGAAAACTTTGTAAAAGTTACCTGTTCTGCTGACCCGAACAGACACTTGAATTCTCCTGGAACTTTGATCTGGAGAGTCTTATGGAGAGAGAGGAGGTGAAACTGGGCCTGACAAAGTTCTGGATCTGCACATCCAAAAGATCTCGATGTGGCACAGCTTCTTTTTGCACCCCATCTGCTTCTGAAATCAATGCTAAAACATAAAAAAAAGAATTATGTTTTGGTCAAAGATCACAGAAGCCAAACAGACTAACAGCAAAGAGACGTTTTAATTGTGCGTTGAATGAGTGAGCTTTTACTTTTGTACGTTTCTACATGTGTGGCGGTCGACTGATCCTGCTCAGCTGTGTCACCCCGATGAAGGTCACACAGGAATCTTCCATCAAATGTTTCTTGTTGTGGTTGCCTTGAGGAAAGAAAAATCAAAATGCTACAAATCAAACATGGAGCTTTACAATATTTTAAGTTTTTAACAGATTACTGAATTGATTAAAGTTAAAAAGTCTCCACAAAAACAAGATTTTATTGAGCCTTCATGTTGTCAGGGTAGCAGGGCAGTTTTCTAATCCAAGCTGCCAGAAAATGAATCAGAGCAACATGGAGATTATCATCCTGCTCGAGTTTAATTTCAGCTTGTGATGTAATGATGTTTCAGCTTTTTATCATTACTGAGGACTAAGTTCTGGAGATGTAGCATATGTATCAGTCTGAAAAAGGGACACCGTGTGAGAACTGGTATGTTTGAGTCATTTCAGAGAAACAGTGCAGCTTTTGTCATTTCAATTCATTCATTTTCAGTTGCCGCTCGGGGTCATGGGAGGATGCTGGAGTCAATGCCAGATACAGCAGGGTGAAGGCGGGGTACACCCTTGACGGTTCACCAATTCTTAGTAATACCGCAAAAAAAAAAAAGTTTTTTGCAACAATTTCTATGGAAATAATAATTAGCTGTTTCCCCCGATTGGTTGACGTGATGAGTCTTTTTTGCCAAAATTCAGCTACTTGAACTCTGGATGTGCAGCAACGTCACAAACACACTGCTCCGCTGATGCTCAAATTGCACCGCAGGACCTCTGATTGCATTTGTACATTGATTTAACATTGAAATTGTACGCTCTTGACACGCAAAATGCGTTTGGTGTTAATGCAGCTTAAGAACCACTGTCCTAAATGCAGATAAAATCCTTTTAAAATGTAATTACCCCTCCCCTAAAGTGATTTCAAACACATAACAAAAGCCAACTTTTAGAATTACAAGTCTGTTTTTTTCCATTATATTTCATTATATTGTCATTTAACAGACTAAACCACAGCAGCTGTAGAAGTGTTGAGGCACAGCAGATATGGAGAAATGCAGCATAGACAGCTGGTAGTTCTTAACCAAGAGTGTGTTTTTCAGCTCTAAAATAATTTGCGCTGGTGTCAGTCAGTGCCTTAAAAAAATCACACTGTACCAACTTTTACAAAACTCTGTTTTTGTGCATTTTTGCAGACAGATCGACACAATGAGCACACAACTCCCCCACAAATGTTGCCATGGTAGCGTAAGATACACATCTGAAGTCAACTGTTAATAATTACAGGCATTTACACCCATTGAGGGGTGATTTGCTGCTTCGGGGCACAAAGCCTTCCTAAAAGTGAACTGTGCAGCTGTCCTGATGAGAAGAGCTTGCTAGCACAGGCGAGAAAATCTATTTTAGCCCTTCTACTTTTTAAAAAATACATGGACATTTTATGCGCATGTTAGTCAAATGTTTTTTTGCTATAAAGTTCAAATTCATGGGGATATATATCATAGCTGAAGCTATTCTTTGGCTGTTCACAGACTGTTTTATGCAACATAATGACTTCCCAACACCTGAATTTTCTGCTGCAGAATCGTTTCTTGATGTTGCTAAGCACAAGACAACACAACGGCTCCTCTCATCTCATCCTTCCAACAGTGTTGGCTTGATAAGCAGAGCTTATGTAACCAGTCAGCACTTTCCCTTACAACCAGCTCCCACTCACAGTTCCTGAAACATGCATATGCACATTTACTGCCGCCGAACCCACACTGCTGTGCCAAAATGCTTTTCCCTGTGACGATGGCAGAACAAAGATGAGTTCTTATCTAAATCGGGCTGGATGTGTCACTGTAGCAACAACCTTTGCTCAGCAAACAGTGCACATAATGCCAGCGATCATCTCTAAATGAACATTTCAGGCATTAAACAGTTTCGAAGTGAACTGAAACTCCTCGATAGCCAATATAACACTTGAGTTTTAGTCTGTAGGCACTGGGTGAGGCAATTTTCATTAGCTTGTATTGTTCTTTCCGAAAAAACGTGCACCATCTACCTGTCAGAATACCGCCTTGCCTTTAGGGGCACCTCATCCACCTCATTAGAGCACATTCTCCTTTCAAGCTTGCCACGACAAGACATGAGAGAGAAGCGCAAGGGAGGAGAGAACACCTAACTCTCATTTTCTTCTAAGAAAACACACCCTAATAAGTGTGCATTTTAAGCCTTACTTAGCCAGAGGCGGCAGAACAAATCTTATCTCAACAGTGTAATATGTTAGGGCTAGCAGACCTGAGGGGATCCATGTTCTCTAAAGAGGGACCAGAGGAGGAAGAGCTTCTTGTTAATATTGAAATAACCTCAGACAGTTTATATTACAGGGACAGTGGCAAGTGCAGACGACAACAAATGTTACAATCTGACATGATAAGCTGATGCTTTAAAACTAAGCTATCGTGGGGATTCAAGGTCCAAATGACAGCAATGCAAGGGATGGGCCTTTAAAAGGGTGGTGTGCCATACAAACACTAATAATTAGAATACCTGAATTCTTTAGGTGTATGTTTTTTTTTCAAAGTCAATATTTAAAAACAGTTGACAGCTAGGAACGAGGCATTGCTTATAAATGACGTAAATGATACATTTTAAATATTTTGTTTTCTTAGAGCTTTTTGTAAATCTTGAATAAATTTCTCTGCAAATTTGCAAACATTTGCAAACAGGCAGATGCATCAGAATAAAGCTGGCCAGTGAGTTTGAAAATATTTTCTACCTGACAAAAACATTTTTTGTCTGCTCCCAAATCACATGATTTCAATATAAAATAAATGCAATTTTTATCTTAATTTTCTTTATTTGTGTCCTCCACATTTAGTAAAAAGCCACAAGAACACGCTAAAAACACAAAAAACTAAAATTTAATCAGAGCGGGTCTTTAAAAGCTGAAATATAGATTGGCTTAGGCATCACACCATACTGAATAAATTCCATTTCTGTTTCAACAAGATGTGATAAAAATTGGTCAAATTCTACCATTCTACGTCAGTTTTAAATGGTAATAACTTGTTAACATAATTACAGATTTAAAGTGCACAAAAGGGGAATTTCTTCGTATTATTTTCCTTTCTGTTTTTTTCCCTTCAGAGGTCATCTCAGTGAATCTGTTTAGGTCTGATTTGCATATTTAGTTTTGGCAAAGGTTTGATGTTTTATGCCCTTCCTGACAACCCCCTGTATGGATTAAAATGACACATTGAGAACCTCAAAAAAGGTTAAATTTAAATTCATAAAATGATAACAACAGACTTGGAAAAAAAAAACGTTTTAACTAACAAAAAATAAAAGTGAATTTTCAGAGAAAAACAAGTCAATTTTCTTTTTATAAACCCAGCTATGAAAGTGGATGACTTTTCAATTATCAATTTATAGGGGACAGTTTGATCAATTATTCTGCATGGGAGTGTTGAAAACACAATTATGTTATATTTTAACATTTTACATAATAAAATTGATCATCCTCAGATGTTTCCAGCAAAATCCAACTCACAAAAACTAGCTCGAATAGACAGAATATGTCTGGTCTAGTGACACATAAAACTTGAAGGCAACACCTGACATGTCAGGAGAAAGTCATCTGCTTCTAAAAGGTATTTAAGCTAATGATTAATTTTTTTGGCCCAGAGAAGCAGCAGCTTTGAATCTGATTGAGGTGTTCTTGCTTCCTCACTGTGGGTGTGTGACCATTTACAAGCCAGAGCTTACATAATTCGAATGGATCCAGCCTGAACCTCAAGTGTGGGTGTGGGCTGGACACGGAAAAACACATGTAAAGAGTGGAAAATGACTTCCACCTTAAAATCTTTGTTGGGGGGCTTTGGGCCAAACAAAAGATCAAAAGATGACAAGCAATTACAAAAGGGGTCAGGGCAGATTGAGACACGTCCTTGATGCGCAGACGCATCCGTCTTCCAGCCTGGCATACATTGCAGGCACAGCACAGCCGGGGGGGTCATGTATGTATGGCTGCGCTGCAGGATGGAGTGAGCGTGCGTCAACCTGCCTGCCAAAACAACTGCACTGAAGTTACAGCAGCACCGTGTACAGTACGAAGACACCACAAAAAGGGCAGTCATGCACTGGGGGGATTATTGATGCGTCACATTTTAGTGCCATTCAAAATTCCAGCAGCTCAAGCTAAAGTAACTCCAAAGTAAGCTAACTCCTGAACGTCCTAAACCTCTGAAATATGGCACCAACAATGCCGAAAACCACCCTAAAATGCTTAAATAGCAGGAAATAAATAACGCCGAATTTACAAAAGTAATGAAATCAATCAATATATGAGAGAAATTTTGGCTGGGACACGTTTGCTCGTCTTCAAAACGATTTACACCCTTAAAAGTGCACATATTTGAACGGGGTTCGGAGGGGTGGCTCCCGTCTTTAAAACAACGCGGAGGGATACAGAGTCGCGTTGCGGCATATAAAAGAGCGCAATTTTATCTTAATAACAAGAGTAAAGTAGACTTAAAAGTGGTTAAACTGTACCGTGCGGCGGCTGTGCTCCTCGGTGGTGCTGTCCCGCGCTGAACCGTCTTCGTCTCCCCTCCTACAACTCTGAGCTCCGCTTCTGCTGCGTCATTTGTTGACATCCTATTTCAACCGGTTCAGGAAGCTCGCACTTTTCAGGCCGGCGCAGTCAGGCATCCTAAAAATGCGCGGCGGAATTTTTCCGAGCCGGTGTGAGAAAAATTGTGGAATTTCATAAAGTCACTTTTAGAGTAAAGGTCAGCGGCAGCACCTGTGCTGTGACAGACGCGACAGGTAAAGCGGAACTGCGGTGCAGGTGATACAGCCAACTCCGTCCCCTTTCTTGACCTTTCGAACCACCTTTCCCGCTGCCTTTACAGGTCACGAGGCCCGCATTGTAACCACTGAGTATTATGAGCACTCCCTGCTCACACAGGATGATTGCTTTTGACATTTTTAAAAGATAAATATTAAATAAAAAATCAATTAATAAATCTATATTAAATCTAAAAATATTTTTACACTGCAAAATGTACTTAAAAAAAGAAATGGCAATCTTTATTTCTGAATAATGTATTTTTAAAAATAAATTTACCTCTTAAACAATCATCTTTTTTGTGAATTCTGTATAATTAAAATAAGACAATATGTCGCAAGTCATGTTAAATTGTACATATGGGTGAGTAAATGGTAAAGAAAATTTGGTCTCCTTTTATGGTTATAGCGAGGATGGCTTGGTTCACAAGTCTTTTGTCACAAGGAATGGATGAAAAAAAATAGTGACATTTTACATAATTTACCAAAAAAGGATCATATAAAGAGGAAAATATTTAGAACTCTGCATATATTGAATAGCAATCTTTTCGATCACATATTAATATTAACTTGCTCTTGGCCAACCAATTAAAGTTTCTCCCTCGCTCACTCAGGGTACCGAAATTAGTTAAAGATCAGTATTCGCTTCACTTTTTCAATCGTATTAGGATGGAACTGGAATGGTGATCTTACCAAACAAACTAGTTCTTCAGTGTTGCTTGAGTTATTTTGTAAACATATCTCCTTCAATGCCTGTTGTAAACTATCATCTGCATATTTCCTGTTTTTAAAATATGATTTCTAGTTATCTTTTATTGTCCTTTGTAAACAAACACATTTACAAAAGCTGCTTCTGTTTACGGTGATCATATCCGTTTCCTTTCATTCGCATAACTCAGCATTGATAAACTCACTGAGATTTACTTTCAGATCATCTGAAGTTCTTACAGGTTTTAAAAAAATCAAATGCAGGTTAGAAATTAAATGTATTGTTGTCAATGAGATATCTATTACATTTTAAATTCACCTTATCAGTTTAAGTATACATTTCCCCTACATGCACATACTGTACATTTTAACACATGATACATGATTGTTCATGAAACCTGAATCAGAACCAGGTGAACTGATCACATTCAGTTCTTTTCTCAAGTCTTCACGCTGGTTACCAATTAGTTATAGAATTTTAAATTGCAGCTTGTTTATGAAGTATTTACAAAATATGTTGTAGATAAATGTGATACAGAAAGCAGGAAAACAACACCTATTAGTTTATATTACCCTATGACTGGATATAACTGCCATCCGGCCCAGAATGTTCCCCGCCTTTGCCCAACAGTAGATAGGATAGGCTCCAGTAACCCCAAATCCTGAAAGTTATACAGCGAATTTGAAAAATGCATGAATGACTGATTTATGTAAATGTGACCAGAATTATGCTGTTTTTCTTATTTTAATTTTTCTTACTAACAACAAGTTTGTTTCAGCCAATTTTGCAACTAAAAAGGGAATGTGCAAAAATTATATAAAAGAAATTAATTTGTAACAAAAAAATAAATAAATGAACGGTAAAAATATTTAGAGGCAAATGTATTAATATTTTTTTAATATCCATGTTTTAGGTAAATATCAAAGTGTATTTTTGTAAATGTAGACGTAACTTACTGTAACTTCCATTGGACTCCATTTCCGATGGAAATGGTGTCAAAAATATTAATATTTTTTAAACAAAAAAATTAGTTTATTTGTAATGATTAAAATATTTGCTATGTATATCTTCTTAGATAAAATCTTTTAACAAACAACAGTCTTTAAGCTGGACCTTAGGTACCATTGTAACTTCAATGGAACGTTCTTTTCCGTTGGAAATAGTATAAAAATAATAACAGTAAGAATAATTTAAGCAAATTATTAATTATTGTCTTTTTTCAGCTAAAAAAAATTGTTGTTGCTTTAATACTAAATTATTATAACATTAAAACCAAAGTGGTTTGATGCATTATCGCATCAAGACATCAATGGGTTGATAAATAGATTAATATATATTTTTTAACTAGTATAATTATATATGTTATGTCTATCTTTTGGGGAAAATGCAGGTAAGAACACACATTTCCACCTTGAATGATTACCAACCAGTTGCACTGACACCAGTGGTGATGAAATGCCTTGAAAAACGGATGCTTCTGAAAAACTGAGTCATGTCACATCACTCCTGCTTCCGAGCTTTGACTCTCATTGGTTCGCTTACAGAAGAAACAGATCCTAGTCATCCTTTTCAGTGATGGGGGGGCGTATAAGGGATTAAGTAGAGTGCCTGTCGAGATGGTATAAGGAAAACAACTGGCTCCTAAACATCTCAAAGAAAAAATAACTGATCATCGACTGCAGGAGGAAGAAAAAACGTTGAATCTCTGCTTTACTACAGGAAAAATATAAAGAGACTTCTTTACATCTCTGAGTTTCTGAAAAAGGCCCAGCAGAGACTTTACTTCTTTAGGATTCTGAAGAAGAATAATATCTGTTAGAGACTCTTGTTCCACCGATGCAACATGGAACCCACCCTGACCTACTGTATCAGTTTGTGGTTCACCAGCAGCTCAGACAGGAAGACCATCGGCTGTTCAATTCCTCACTCCACTTGAACTGCACGACTCCTACTGTTTCAACAGAGGTAAACACATACTAAGGAATACATCACATACAGAACACACTCAGTCTGAACTGTGACCTTCAGGACAGCGGTTCAGAGCAATCAGAATAGACTGAAAAACTGTTTTGTATCCCAGGGAAAATGTTTAATAAGTGGACAATTATGAGAAATATTTTTTTTGTTCTGTTAAACCCAAGACAATAGAAAATGAAAATACAATTTAAAAATTGGTTAGAACATTGCTGTTTATAAATATGTGACTGAACAGCACTTTCTGGAATTTTGTTGTGTGCATGTAGGTCTATTCTATTCTATTCTATTCTATTCTATTCTATTCTATTCTATTCTATTCTATTCTATTCTAAAATTGGAAAAAAAATATTTTTTATTATGGACTTTAGGTGAAATGTAACTTCAATTTCTGGTGGAAAATATGTAAAAATAGTGACTATATTAATCAGTAAAATTAATAAATTGATGAATTATCTTAAAAACACAGAGTCGTTAAAAAAGGACTTTAAAAAGTCGATGGAATGATTTCAACTTGTGCATTCTAAAGACTGCCACAAGGTGGCAGTGTTGTTACATAGACGACAAGTTTGAATCCGGTTCATTGTTTAAATCTTCAAAATTAAGCACATTTCGGCTTTAAATTGTTATTTTAAAAAAATATCTAGTCGACAATTAGATAAATTATGTGTTAACATGTGATTAAATAAAAGTTTAAAAACAGAGTTGAGCACATTACTGTTAAATTTGATTTAAAAATTCCTATTTTATTTTTCCCCCCTTTTTATTCACCTCCCCTAAATGTTAAATCTCCATGTTTGTGTGAAGAGCTAAATGTTAGACCCTTGGATGCATCCTGACAGCTGTGGAGGGACCACCCCCCTCACCCCCTGCCTCCCTGCTGGAGGATGCAGGACGGTCCTGAGCTCTGACTCCCGCCGGCTCCGCGCAGAGCAGCAGCCGCGGTCGCAGCACAGCCTGTGGGATCCTCCTCTCCTCTCCTCTCCTCTCTTCTCCTCTCTGGAGCCTCCCGTCTCGGGTCAACGTGAAGGTCCGCGTTCAGTCGGGATAAACTCGGCGATGGCTCGCTTTAAGGGGGAATTTTCCCGGATCTGCCGATGAGGTTTCATTCCCAGTCCGACCGGATTCTCTTCCCAGCGTGATGGATACTAATGAGCTGCCAGTATTTAAACTTTTTCTTGTCGGGGTGTTTGGTAAGTGTTGTCATGTTTTCTTGTATGCTTTTTCTTTAATCAATCTGTATTAAACTCCAAGTTATCAGTTTGAGTCAGAAATCCAGATTTGTTTACATTTGTTTCACTTTATCAGCTGATCGGATTTGGATATTACATCCCATAACACATTTTCTGCACTACCCAGCCTCTCATGAGTGAGTTATAGGCAACACTTGTTTTCTTTGACACTCATTGAGGGTTTAAATTCTGGCCTCATGCCCCAGTGGACCATTCTGACCCGGATCTGGTGGGAAAACCTGGATTTGTCCCACTAATCATGTTTAAAACGTTTCTCCAGTCCTGATTTAGCAACGAATGCCAGAGGCGGATCAAAGCATGAATTTTAACAGCCTCCTGTTATCAGTAGATGCCCCATCATGGCCTGTGAGTGTGGTAGTGGTCTTATCAGCGGGGTGAGGGGAGATAGTCTGCACCATCTGGTTCTACTCTGATTGAAAATAGTTGGCTTCCTCCAGCTGACAAGCCAGGTGGGGGTCTCAGTCTGAGGGTCTGAGGTTGCTTTCTCTGGGAAAATCAGCGTCCTGGCAGAGTGCTCTGCATTGTTACTGCAACAGCATCTGACCCAGCCAGACTGCTGTCACAACATGTTACAGAAAAAAAACCCCACCAGAGATGGGTTGCTGAGTGATGAAATGAAGCGATGCATGCCTGAAATGAAATAAAGGAATAGAGGAACGGCAAAGGATGACCTTCAGGACACGTTTGTCATAGCAGAGGCGGGAGATGATGCAAGACATTTGGGGGGGAAAAACTGTAAATGCTCTCAGAGTTTAAACAGTCTATGTAGAAATACTGAAACTCAGCTCAATGATACGTTACATTTGAAATACGATGCATTTATAAATGTTGGAAACTTAATCCTGCAGTTTTGTTCATTTCCCCTATATGTGTCAAATAAAACGGTGGTACCATCATGGTTTGAGCCTATAGTGTTGCCAGATTTCGTAAAAGAAAACAAAAAAGTAGCTACACTACTTAAAACAAGCCAACAGTGTTAATTTATCAAACATTAAATAATTTATTTTTAAGTTGTGACCATAATTTGAATGATATATCAACTTAATAAAACAGAAAACATTTTTATTATATCAAAAATTAGAGATGCATCCAAGATCAAGAAGGCTTTTGTTTGTATTCTATAGTCAAATGTAATCTTCTTCTTCCTGCATTTCTCTTTCCTGGTCAGTTTTCTGTCGCTTAAAAAAGAAACTGCTATGGTAACTGTGATGTTTCCAGGGTAATGAACATTAAAACATTGAGCGTTTTTACACACAGACTGAAGGATCCTTGTACTTTTAGTCCTCAGCACAGATAAAAAAGAACAATTGAGGTTGTGGAGGGATCCTAAAAAAGCTACATTTGCCTATAAAGAGAGAAAAAAATTAGACGAGGACAAGGTTAAATATTTGGCACCAGTCACTAATTATACCTAAAATATCATAAAGTAACATTTTTCAAGCAACAACAACAAAAAGATCTCAGTTGTTGTTTTAGGCAAATCTGGCAACCAAGTTTTATCCAAAAGGATAAACTACATACAATGTGTGTAAATACTGGTTCTAAGTTTTATAAGCAGATTCTGCAAATTTAAAATAAAACCATAAATATGAACATCAGTTTAAAAATGAAAATATGCAAAATAATTTGAATCCATCACCCTTATGAAACCTATACATCAGGGTGGCCCAATCCTTGTCCTTGAGGTCCACCACATTGTCTCTCTCTAAACTGCTTTCTGCAAATTGGCTGACTCACTTATCAACTCCTCATGTTGATTGACTAAACCAACTTGATCCCAACGCTAGAAATGCAGGGAATCAGTAGCAAGAAGTGCAGGAAAAGCTGGAAAACAGGCAAATCGAGATTTAAGAAAAAAAAAATCACATCTCTTGCAGAAAAAACAATGACTGCTGCTGCTTAAAACATTTATCTCAGACGTTCATAGAAATGTATTTTCCACCACATCAGTTTGTCTGACATGATAACTTTAGGCCCTGATCGTCTTTTTATTGGGATTCTAAGTAGAAAAAACGATCTGTGTGCTAAATCAAACAGTCAGACATCTGACTTCATGCTGTGCAGACAGCAGCACAGGTGTCAGGTGATAGCTTTTGTCTGGATTGGAAAGTTTTCACATCAAGATCCTCAAAGAGCGTGCACAGAGAGGGAGAATATCACACAGGGACTCGTGCTGCGTTATTGCTCCTCAGTTTGGACCTCCGTGGTCGATCCTGCACAGTTTGAGGTCCTCTGCTGCCTGACGGCAAAAAGAGCGACTCCCCGTGAAGCGTCTGCTCCCTCATGTAAACAGCCACTCGTGTGCTGCTGTTGGGAAGGAAATCACCCTGGGAGGGAAGGAGGTTCTCAAACACCTGAAAAAATAGAGCTGGAGAAATGCGTATCATCTCTATTTATAAAGTTCTATTTATTTCCTTTAGGTGAAAAAATACTTTTGCTGTCTTTGGTTCAGTTTTAAAGACAGAAGAAAGATATTGTATGGGTGTAAACCACAAATAAGCGTTAGGATGCAGGATAATTCATAACGAAAAATTGTGATCAATCACTTATATAAAATCATTTTTGTTAAACATCCACTCCAAAGAAAATCTTATTTTTGGTGTTTTTAAAATGTTCTTGTTGCATTTTTCTGGTGATGGAGGACATATATAAAGAAAATGAAGCTCAAAATGGCATTTCTGATTATTTCTTTATTCAAGTTGTTGTGAATCAGGAGCAAATTGTCAGAAAAAGACTTATTTGTGATGTCCAGCACAGAAAATATGCAAGACAGGCCACAATTCATCCACTTGTATACGATTAGATGTACGAGAGTGAGGAGCTCTAAGCTAGCAGGAGAGAATGTAAACAGAGAGCTCTCAGCTATGGGTGACGGGAAGGGGCGTACGGGGTTGCTCTGCTTCAAGAGTCCAGCTCACAACTCAGAGGTGAATTTCTACTGATCTCCTGCTGCTCTGCAGAAACTATCTCCTAGAAAATGACAGATTATATCAGATTTTGCCTAAAAATTTAATAATCCTTATTAAACGACCACTTGAAACACTTTTAAAATAGATCAAAAGATTTAGGAGTGGGTTCAAAATATAAATGAATCATAAGCTACACCTTTTTCTTCTGGATTTTGTTTTGATTTTTATTGAATAAAAGTACTTTCTGCCCTGATAAGTCATGTTTACGTCATTTTAACCTTTTGTATTAATCACAATGTTGTTTTATGGTTCATTTGTTTATGATCAAGCTAGTTGATTTGAGAAAAAATAAATCAATTTTAAAGCCACATGAAATGGGAAAAAACAAGTTTTTGTGATATTTTTTTTGTGTGACTTACTGTTTTTATCTGCAGTGTTGTAAAATGGAAAATACAACATAATTATTGTCAAAAAAATATATATATATATATATATTTTGAGAATAATGTTTAGAGAAAAGCAGATAACTTGCGAGTTCATCCTCCGAAGGCAAAAGTGCTGTTTCCTTCGTTTTCATGCGCATAGTTCAAAAGTAGGTGAAGGCTGAGAAAACTCCTATGAGACTGACTCACAGGTTGATTCATCATGATACCACTGAATATAATACATTACATAAAGGCTTTTTAAATCATTTTCATCTCATAAATGTCTGAATAATTCATAGTTATCCAGAAAAGGCTGCAAAGAAAAGAAATGTGACCATGACATAAAAACATCTTTACTATTTAAACATCGAGCTGTATTTCAGAAGACTTTGTGAATCAGAACTTCAGAGCTTTGTGATGTCATTTTCAATGATCAGTGTCTCCTGATTCATAGTAACAATTGTATTAGCCTGTATTTAACATCATTTCTAGTTCTGTCCATGAATATTTTTCTCAGGTTCTCACTCATAATGATGGATGCACACAGAGCATGTGATTTAAGCAATTTGGTGTAAAATATTTAATAACATTTATGGTCAAATCTCCAGATGTATACGTTTTAAAAATCATAATTTATATAATTTTACTGCTAGAAAAAAGTTTATTTGCTTCTCGTTAAATTATCTTAAAACTATTTGTTTTTTAATAATAGAGCAATGTTGGAACATTGTTCCAAACTGACAAAAGTTTTGATTTAGCAAATCACAAAGACAGTAAATGACTTTCTCCAGCACGATAAATGCCTGAAAATTCACACCTCTATTTTGTTCTGGTTTTGTTTCACACTGCACTTTTGAGAGCCTTTAACAACTGTATAGTGTACTACCTAAACAACATAACTCAGTCACAACAGCAGACGAAAAGGGTAAAGAATATAGATGGTGTTCTATTATTACTCTTGTCACTGTTACATGTTTGCTAACAGGACATTTTTTAAAACATTTCTTTATTCAATTTTTAGATTTAAAATAGTAAATAAACTGTTTTTAGCCTTAGTAACACCTGCCCTTACAAGTGAAAAATGTGCAAACCTTTATGAAATATCATGGTCCTATATTACTCGGTGATCCTGTAGAGCAAAAAAGTTCATGAGCATTTTCTTTTAGTCATGCTTTGGGGAACAGGTCGTAGCAAACACTTAATCAACACATGAGGGTGAGCAACTATGAAAATTTGAGACGCAAGCGTGCCAGATGCCCTCAAATCCTGCGTACTGCACAAGGAGCTCAGTACTGCTGTTCAAATGAAAGGTGCGCTCTGTGGCTGCTAGAGATGAGGAAATGAGACAGTCAGGGTGTAGTTTGTGTGTGACATCCTACATGGACTTAAATATCATGTGCACATTCGTAGCGTGTGGCATAAGGACACCATCTGACATCCTCAAGCATGCATTATAAGTGCGTGCAACTTATATTAGCCCTTATGAATACTTCACTACACAATACACTACATGCATGACAATGGATCTATTTTCATGACGTCACTTAAGCCACATGAGGCTCAAGGGAACTGCTATGCACACCTGCACTCACCTGAAGACCACTTTTCACTCTATGACCCTATGAACCAAAAATCCCACAGCACCCAAAGGTCAACCCCCTGAATGGGTGTGACACTTGATATATCCAGTTTGACAGGATTAAAAGGGTGTGTTCAGACTGGACCTCGTAATTCCTGGCCAATGACTGAAGAGTTCTTTAGTTATTTAGTCAAAATCAACTTTTAAAGTCTTATTGCTCTGACAAACAGATTTCTGAGATATTGTAAGCTGGATGTCCAGGATCTACACAGATGTGCTTAAGAATGTGTGCATTCATGCTGTAATAAGTCACATCAGAGTTTATTTGCAAGAGTTCAGATAAGAACTCACATGTGTCCAATAGATGACCTGAGAAGATTCATTTTCGTTCTGCTCATACTGATTAGGATGGAACAGAAAACTTTTTTACGTTTTATCTGAAAGTCTTAAGCAAAAATAATTTTGACAAAGCAGATTTTCATCAGACAAAAAGAAAAAAAGAGAGAGAAATCCAGCGAGGTTTGAATTCTTCCGCCTCTCTTAGCAGAACACGTTCAACATTCTGACGTTCAACCAGGAGCCTGCTACTCCCACATGTGCTGCTCAGCCCGGAGGCAGGACCATCTGGAGTTCAAACCTCTGTCAAAACGGTTGTTGTAAGCAAGGCTTTGGTTTTAACAGGTCAGCGTGGTAATGAGCCGGTAACAGTATTACAGGTGAACTAAGGTGAGCTCGGCAGCAGGGGAGGTTTGTTAAAAGCATTATGAATCTTTTAGATTCCCGTAAAAGATTCATGATGCAGAGGTGGCGTGAACTTTGTCTGCGCTCATCCTGCACGCATCACAGCCTACTTTTGCAACACACTGTCGTGAATGCTGATGTGTTTTCAACTAAATCAAAAAGCAGAAATGATAAAAGGCTTAAGTGAATAAACACTTTAATTTATTTAGCTTGATTTACTGCAAGTACAAGTAATTATTAAATGTGTGGTGATTCTTTCATTAGTGGAGAAAACAAACCATTAAATCAGACATTTAATGAGTGAAACTACTGTGTTCTTTTAGCTCAGGAGCTCCAGCAAATAAACAAAGTCTTCAGTTTTTTGCATCTGCCTGCAGCTTGCAAAGATGCAACACATTTCATTTTGTTGCACCAAAAGGCGACATGTACACAAGTTGGTTCTGTAGCAGTAAATTATTCCAGCAATGAAGCAATGAAAGTCAGGAAGTAGAAGGTCAGAGGGGTAAATTTCTAATTAAAACACATAAAATTTGCAAAACAGGAAAATTACATTTCTTTCTTCACTACTTATGGACAAATATTCTTGTTTAATCCTTAGTCACAACTGCCCATAATTTACAGGATAATTTACGGGATGTTTGAGGGTGATAAAATGGGTAAAGCTGAGTGGCGAACAGAGCTGTACTGCACAAAAAACAAATTTATCAAAAAAAAAGGTGGTTTTTGGGGCATATCAAAATAGACATCTTTCATTAAACTGTAATGGAAACACTTTTTTAGAATTAAATATGCTTCTTGGACATAAGTGGATGCCCTGAGCGCCGCACAGCAGGTGCCACAGCATCACACAGCCCAGCAAAAGTTGAGCGTGTCATGCGGAATTGTTGGATCCACAGCTCTACTATGAAATCACAATTTCCCTAAAATAGCTTCATCCATAGCCGCTCCCACGTAGCTTGTCTCTCCATGGCCTGACTAAAACCCCGATGTCCCACTTGATGATGAGAGCTACACATGACAGAAATGTGAACATATCTTGTCATGTTATCAAACAGAAAAAAAAGCCTGGCTACTCAATTGTTAGAACATTTATGTTTAAATACGTAGGTTACTCACATGCATCTGTGTCTGGTTCATTGACATATACTGTCAATGGTTTAGTGCACCTGGCACCGCTGTGACATCAACCAAAATGCTCCCTCGTTCTTTAGCTTAATCAACTTAAAACAACACCTGTTCTCATCTTTCACCATGTTTAAAGAATGACTTTTTGCACGAGTTTGTATTTATTCGCTTAATTGGAATTTAATGGAAATAGGGTCATTGGAAAATTTTCTTTTTGTACATTACTAGAATTTTTATGAAATTTTCGACATGCATGTGTTATGGAAACACTGCTAGTCGCACCAAGTTTAGATTGCCATCATCCTCAGCTTTTCTGCAATAATAACGGCGATCAATCTTGGAGCGATCCAGCTGTATAGTTCAGACCAACATGAGGAAAATGAAGACGTTAATGGATCTATTCGTCTGCAAGTGGATGCATCAAAAAAAGAGAGAGGGCCGGTACGAGAACTTTTTCTCGATTCATTGTGATTTCAATAAAGAAATACTAAGAAATGCAGTTTTAGTCTCAAAATATTTTATACAAGTCTTATAAGAAAAATGCTACAAGAATATGTTAAAAAGGCCAAAACACAATTGTCAGTGGAGTGAGTGTTTGGTTCCTTCTTGTCAGGTCATCTGCTTTGTCACGCTCTCATTGCTCCTTTGGTTAGTTGAAGTGCATAAATGTTTAAGTTTGTGCCACCAAGCCTGGTTTCTTGACACCCTTAAGACCCCACATGAGTGACTAAAGATGCATGAAAGAGTAGTGGAGGATTTCTTCTTTTAGTCCAGCATAATTTCAATTTTGAACTTTTGAGGTATGTAACACTAAAAAGTGACTTGAAATTAACCAGAATTTGTAAGCAAACTGGTCCAAACTTTTCTGACCTGAACTTTTCCTGCTCGGTGGAATCAAGACAAATTTTAAAAAGAGACACTTTTATTTTGAAAGAAACAACCAGATGAACGATATATGGTTCGATTTAAAAAAAAAGAAAGAAAGACGAAAAGTTTTTTTCTGAAATGAGACTATTGTATCATTCTAAGACAATTGCAAAAATGCAACAAAAATGTTAAAATAGTGAAAAAATGCTTTTAAAGAAAATATGCCACAATTGGATCTTTATGTAGCCGACACCATTTAAATAAAGTAAAAAGAGCTGCATTTATTCTGAAGCACTTTAAATAATTATGATCAAGTATAATTATTGCATTAAGTGCTTTGACTCTGATTTCTGCTTCTTGTGATTGAAATTATGGACCAGTCATGAATAATAAATCATTTGCATGGTAGAGAAAGCAGAATTTACGTTGATAAATAAACCTTTAAACACATTTTGAAAGATAACAGCTGAATGAGCAGCTATCTCAATGCAAATTATGTATTATGATCACCCGACAACCTGTTCAGGTGAAAACAAAGATAATTTTTTGTATACTTGTGATTTAGATTCCAAACAAGTCAAACTTAAATTTTAGTTCCAATTTTTTGGTATCTTTATGAAGTCAAAGCCGTTGGGAATGCAATATACGAGTCCCCCTTCGTGCTGCGGCAGCTCTTGATTGCCCTCACGTGACAAATGTAAAAGATGAGATGTGTGGGCGTTGGAGCTCCAGACTTAATTAAAGCCTCATTTTATGGATGAAAGGAAAAAGCGATGCAGAAAAGCTCCGTCGCTGCTGCGGAGTTAATCAAAAAAATCGAATTGCAATGGACACAATGATTAGTTGTTCACCCCAATTTAGTCAATTCGGTTCATTCATGGGTTGACATTGCTTTGGCTTTTTATAGGGAATTGTTAGATAATGCAGTGTGAGGTGCCTTTACTGCTTTTTATTGCTGGAGTAAATTCAGTTCAGGTTAAGGTGTAAGAAAGAGCCTGAAAAAAGGGACCGTCCTTGGGGGATAGAGGAGTGTGAGATGGGTGAATAATGAGGTAATAAATAACACATAACTGAGGTGTTTTTTCTCACTTTCATATATACAGTCCCATTCTATTTCTACAATAGACTTAGAAAAGATCATCTCATACTCTACCTTGAATAGGATAATTTTTACATTTTTGAGCCAAATATCTTTAATATTTACAATAAACATGGCCGTATTATGTAATAAAGCAGATTTTCTTTCATATCCCATAACCCAGAAATGTGAATTTATCAAGGACGACCAAATCAAACATCAAGAAAAACCTTTTATTTTGAACTGTAAAACGTCGACAGAAAAACCTAAATGTAGATTTTTTTCAAACAGCTCCAAAAAATGACAAAATGCTTAAAGACTATTTTTATTTGGTTGATTGCGTAATTATGGTTTTATGTATACAACAGCAAATGATGTGATAATTATAATTATTAATATTATGTATTTTAGTTTAGTTTATTCATTTATCAGATTGTAGCATAATAGCTCATTTCCGTCTGTGGTCCTTTACAAAACAATACATTATGCCTAAACATTATAAAAATATTTACCAATTTAAAAGTAAAAAAAAGAATGTTAAAGCATGTAATAAAACAAACACAATATCAAATACATAAAGCATATAAAATAAATTATCAAACTTCAACACATGAAACACATTTAAATTGACAACACAAAAATAAACATGTTTAGAATTTAAAATGAAAGAACTACACCAATTTTAAGTCACAGAGTCAACACAAATCAAAAGTTACAATAAATCATTTAGAAGAGATAAATCCTGCTTTTAAACATTGACATTGTAAAGATATAACTAGCAACGAGTAATGATGAGATGAGAAGATGTGGGAGAGTGGAAGTAGACTCATCCCATTTGGGTGGGCCTAATTCTTAATCTGCAACTCACAACCAGAGTTTTGTGGTGTAATCTATGTACTTTGCGTGTGTATTTCACATGTACAAAAAAATAAAAAAAATAAAAAAAGACAAAACTTAAAATCTCAACTGCTTGAATCTAACTACACTTACATAAATTTTGTGCTCAATCCTCAAGTCACACATCTATGTTTATTGTATTTCTTAGTTTGATGTGATTTAAATCAGAGAAAAAAAAATGTATTTCTTCTTTAGACAAAGTATTGCACCTGAGGGTGATAATTAATACTCAAGACTCATTAACATTCAATATCTCTCTGATGGGTTGTGTTACTCACATCACCCAGAGGGATCTGTGCGTTCCTTCATTCGTTTAGGCTTTTAGATGATACATGAAAGGAAGATACACAACCAAATAAGGGCTTTTATTTTTCTAAAGAAAAACCATCCCATTCAAATCGTAAATTACCGCTTTGACGTGGCCGAGCGATGGAAAGCCGCTCTGAAAGCAAACAGAACACAATAAAATTATCCAGACCAACCATTTTGTTTTGCTTTTTGTTGGATTTGATTGTTCGGCTGGTCTGTGGTTTGAGCTGAAAAAGGGGCTTATTTAGTTTCTTTTGTTCTTTCAAATTAAAAGCTTCTTTCCAATTTGGAGGAAATCTATGGGAGCTTGAATGCAGTTGACAATAAACTCCCTCGTTCCAGTTGATTATTTTCCTCATAAGGAGAACAACTGCATCTTATCTTTCCCCAACAGTCGAAGCAGAAAGCTGCTTCTGAAAAAGATAAAATCTCCTAAATTTCCTTAATGTTTAGACATCCGATTTGTTGTTTCTCGGTGCAACAGCGTCCATGGCTCACGGACAGTTGGATTAGCTCCATGGGGGAACATTCTGCTAAAGCTATAGCCTGTAATTTCCCCCTCCGCACGGTAAATGGATCGTATTTATATAAAGTTATCCCAAAAGCTTGCCATGATGCCTCGCTTTCGCCCACGACAAACTCCCGCGCCACCTCAGCTGCTGTCATCTTTCATCCACAGACTGAACCCCCTCCTCTGGTATTTTATTTCTGTCCGTCTCCGTCATGGTTATCCAGTAGTCCTCTATTTTTCCTTCCCGTCTTCCTGCTTTTGTTTGCCAAGTACCCAGAGTCCCCTCCTGTGTGTCATTCCCCAGCCTTCCTCCCGCCTTCCCCTTGACCCCCAGATCCCCTCTGTTTCTGTGAGACCCCGCTCTGACAAATGCAGCACAAACCTGGTTTGGGCTGTCTGGCTAAGTGTTTCTAATGGATCGCTCACACCCCCACGAAAGACCGACGATCAGACCAGACGCACAATTTGAGGATGACACGGGCGGTCTTCTCTGGAAGTTATTTCCGTCTCCAGAGCAGATTAAAGAAAAGTCGATGCAGGGAAAAAACCTTTTTCACCTCTGACAGCTGTGTGTGTGTGCGTGTGTGTAGGGGGTCCTGAATGTGAAACTGCCAGATAAATGGGGTTGAGGAAATAATGGAGGAGTTGAGTCGAGTAAGTAAACAGATCAATTCGGGCAGCAGTTAGGGTTTCCGACCAGCAAGGCCACAGACCCCACAGCCCAAAACACAAATTGTTTTTACCCTATACAAAGAGCAACAACACAAACCAATTTGTGGCTTCTTCTGTTATGGCTTAATACATTTGTTTTGTGTTTGTGGTGTATAATACAGACCAACAGGAAAATAAAGGCAGCCCCCTTGGTTAATTCTGTACAAAAATAGAAAAAATACCCTAATAATTCCTGAATAAAATTACTTTTTTGCTTGTAAAAAATATTTTTTGGGCAATTCTTGTGTACTGCGGACGATAGGAGTGAATCCTCTGTACATTAACATCAGTGATCATAGATTTCCATCTTAAATAAGGACATTGTTTGTCTTATAAACCCACTTTTCTGAGAACTCTTTCAAAATAAAAGTTATATTTAGAATAAGTCGTGCAATTTGATGAATATGTTCAAAGTTCATGGTGTCATAGCTTTATTGGTTACTCTAAATTGCCTCTAGGTGTGAAAGTGAGTGCATGTGGGTGTGTGATTGAGGCCCTGCGACATCCTGCCTTCCCCCATCACAGGCTAGTTTAGGCTCTGGCACCCCGTGACCCCGAAAGGGACAAAACGGGTTTAGAAAATGAATAAATCAATGTGTAAAATCTTCTAGTAGCAGAACTCTTGTTTGCACAAAAATACTAAAATATTCTTCCAAACTCCATATCTTCTTTTTTGCTAGAGATGTGACAACTTCAGAAATCAGGATTAATTTTATCTTTCACTTTTTGTCCTGTTTTTCATTAGTGTTCCCCTTTTTTTTCGGCCAAGCAAGACTCTCAGATCTCTTAAAGCCTTTTGAATTAAATTTTTTTTAAAAAAAAAGTAATGACCTGTTCCCATAAGTGACATTATTTCTATTAAAAAAATGAATCAAAATAAACTCTGGACTAGTTAAAAAAAATTTAAAAAGAAAAATTGATTAATTTAAATATTTTAAATTGATTTAGAATGTCGAGTAATCCAAATTAGAAAAAGACAGAATTTATCAATGGAGTAAAAGTAAAAAAAAAAAAAAAAAAAAAAAACACACATAATGAATGAAACTTGTTTTTTTTAAAGTTTTTTTATGTCTGGATCTCATCAGCTGAATCAAACCTGAAATATTTTGCATTTTGTTGCAAAATTTGCTTTGAGCTCTGAGCCCGATTTCATTTTTCCAAGTGCAGAAAGGCATTTCCTCCCAGCTCCTCTGCTGATCAGTCTCCTTCACCATGTTCCTGAACTCATTTATTTTGCCGTCAGCTGGTGGATGAGTGATGATCGCTTGCAAAGTCTGTCTCCCTGACTTTGCATGAATGCGAACCCAGCAGATGCGTTTTACAGAGTAGCAGATGAAAATAAAACTAATCATGCTCCCTTTTTTCATTCATACTTTCTTTTTTGTTTTAAGAGATAATCTGTGACCCAGAGAGAATCTATTTCAGATAGATAATGTCATTTTGACATCGTCTCTGGAGAACAGATTTTTCTCAGCAGTGACTATAAGCCAAACATTTACATCTGCAGTAAATGTGTTGGAGAAGTACATTCCATCATTAACAGATAACCTTTCACACTTTCAGGATATCTTCTGACCGGCTGTCTAATTTTTAAGAAAAAAAAACATAACATTTACTCTCAGTGGAACAAATGTACCTCAGAAATGTACAGTATGTGATATATTTCATGTAATCTGACAGCCCAAAAATGTGATTTGATGCTTAGCTTGAGTCTTAAATTTAGGTTTTATCTGGTTTCTTGGAAGCAAATTTGACATAAAAAGGATATATGGTAGCATTAGAGAGTAAACCTTCTGAATGAACAAATCTGGTGAAATTTTATAACATTAGGATGTTGTTCTGGTTGATTTTTTGTTAATTTTCTGAGTCTCTCAAATGAAATTTTCTTTTTCCCTTTTGGCACGTTAATGTTGGGAGTGGGGTCATCTAGAACCCACAAGACAGTCTGCTGAACTTTCATTTTTCAATGATTTTTATTTTCACTGGTGTCCGTGGCAGACATGAAATCCTGTCCACCTTCATCCATATTTATTATGGGATGGATAACAAGTCAATGTAAGGCTTGGGTCATCTGGACCCCATAAGATAGCACAAGAGTTAAATGAACCAAGTTTTTCAAATATCGGAATAGACCTGTGAAAGGAAAAGTTTGGAGCAAGATTCATGAGATTTGAACAGCTTCCTCATTTCACATCAGGTAGTGACAGTCCAGTGTGAACACTGTGGGCTAAATGCATTTTCAAAAAAATGCATCTAGTGCTTTTAAATAATCAAAGTCCCGGTGTGAAGATCAAACGCCAGCTTCACAGTAGCTCATATGGAGGGTATTCTCTGGAAAAACCTTTTTTATATAGATTTGAACTCGAGATGATCAATATTTGAGTATCAGCTACTAAACCAACAACTTCTTGTTTTGTTGATTGTCATGAATATTCAAGGAAAATATTTGTGTCAATCAAAACCTTCATCAGTTTCAAAGATATAGTAGAAAGGATTACCTTTTTTTTTTTGTCCAAGTTTTAAATAAAAATTTCTTATAAAAGTTTTTGATAAAAGTTAACACGGTATCCTCCCTCCAAAAATGTTTTTCTTCTTTTTTGTTAAAAGTTTAATGTTTTTATATCAAAAACTATGGGTGAGTGGGTCATCGGTTATTTTTTTTTAGGTGAATCTCTTCATTCTTCTCCTTAGTTCCTTCTGCCATATTTAAAGGGATGTACAGAATAAGTACGTTTATGAATATACAAAAGTAATAAGCAGATTAAGATCAACTGCACCTCTTTTCTAAACAGGGTTTGTGACATTAGGTTAAAACAATCTCTACTTCGTCATCACTAGAGGTTCCAACATCGTCTGTTGGCTTAAAGACTTAAACCTTAAAGGTTTGAATCATTTTTAGATAAAACTAGAGACTTTAGGGATTGATAAGATGTAATCTTCATTGTCATTTTCATTTCTAGTTATGCGCTTTCTGATGCTGCTGTTTCTGTCCTTCTTTCATGGTGCTGTCTGTTTCTATGCCGCTGTAAAAAGAGTAGAACATTATTTTTTTTTTTTTCATTCATTTTCCTTGCCGCTTTATCCCTTTCGGGGTCGTGGGGAAGCCGGAGCCTATCCCGGCGGCTGATGGGCGAAGGCAGGGTTTACCCTGGACAGTTCGCCAGTCTGTCGCAGGGCAGTAGAAAATTCACATCTGGTTATTTGATTTTCTCTGCACATGTGCAATAGCTGGTTAGTGGTAAAAAAAAATAAGTTCAAATGCTGTTGGATGGAGCAATCAAGTCACTTTGAGCAGTTTGAGCAGTGTTCCTAAGTGTAAGTAAGACAGAAGGTCACACAGTGCTTTGGGTTAAAGGTGTTTGATTGGGTTTAACATTCTCAGTATAAATGAATGACAGCTGACAGCTGACGCTCCTATAAAAACCAGAATATACACGTTTTCTTTAAACAAATTCAAAACAACAGTCTGAGCTACAGGTAAACACCTCGTTCAGACAGCAACACAGCTCTGCTCTTCCACACAAGCGTCAGTAACAACAACCTGTACCTCTTCACTGTGACTCCGGGTCAGCGGTTCTGTCACAACAACATCCTGTGCCTGTTTGTTGTCACCGCAGTGGCTACTTAACATCAGGCCTCTCCTAGAAGGTCATCCATCTTCCTGTCAGGGAGTTCTGTTGATAACAAGGAGATCTGGGAGCGCAGCTTCTCGTCCGCCTGCATTACTGATGGAGGGGTAAGCAGAAGTCGGTGCTTGTACATTTATGTAATGTTATAAAGATATTTATAGATGTAACTTGGACTGAGTAAACAATTAGAGTGAAATTAAGAAAGAAATGAAACTGTGAGGAAATCATATCACTTCTTTAAGTCATTAAATGCATACCAAAAAAATATATATTTTTTTCTTACTGATACTTTTTTAACACGAAAGAAGTTGTACTTTATCTTCAGAGTTTCCCATCCAGCGTGCTCCTCTGCTTCCCAGCTCCAATGCTGCGTCCAAAACAAACAAAGCTCTCCCTTAGACGTTTGTGTCCATGTTAGTCTCGTTTGCACGCCTGTGCACAGCGTGTGAACACAGTGGGCAGCGTGGCTTAAAAAGCAGAGGAGGCGATTATCTTCAAAGAGCAAAGATCGGTAAATACTGAGGGGCATTTGAAGACTAAATGAGCTTGAAAATTACCCTCACATGCAGGTTTCTCTCCATTCAGCCCACTAATCTTTATAGTTTGCTCATCAACAAAACAGTGTTTGTACACGGTATGGAAGTTGCTTCAGAACAAGGGGGGAGAAAACAACTTGTTGTGAAGCTCCTGTGATGAGATTGTCTCAGATCTCAGCAGGCAGGATGGTGATGGGGGAGCTCGAGATGCCGCTTCGCAGCAAGATGGCTCCTTGTTCAGAAATCTGCCTCTCTCTGGGTTGTGTTGGCTCTTTAATGTGTTTTCCTCCTTCAACAAAGCATCATTATGTATTTTTATTTAAATGTGTGTGTTAGCATGCAAAATGGAACAAATTTGTGAGCAGTGGAGAAGGTACTTAAAAGAAAAAAGTGCTGTTTCATTGTGATAAACTTAAATGAAGCACCCCAGAGTCCTGTCCAAGAACCTCTCTTTTATTAATATAGAACAAAACATAAGTATTAAATGAAATAAAAGTTTTTTTTTAACCTGAATTTATTATACAAAATATTCTTCAGTGTTTGCTTTATACCAGGTGATGTAATAATTAAATGAACAATGAGTCCATAAACAGTGTTTATATTCCTAAATTTACACTATTTATATATGTATATTTAGAGTTTCTATTTCCCTATTTCTAGGACTTTGTTCATTTTATTAATTTGAAATCTTCTCTCAGTTGGTCTATTATCTGGTTAAGTAAATAAAGGCAATATATAATAGTTTGTTAGTAGTTGCAATTAAGAAGCTAAAGTTCATTATATTTAAAAAAAAATGAACTTTAGAAAAAAAACTGATTTTCAAAGTTTTATGAGGAATGTTAACAAAACAACCAAGAGGACTTACTGTAGTTTCAGATAAAAACGCCCAGAACTGAAAGTTTTCCTATATCACTCAAAAAATCTTCATTTTAACTCTAACTGTTATGGTTTTTCCAGTTTATAGTTTTAAAAAAGTTTCATTTACAATTCTGAACACTTTTAGATTAGGGTAGGTTTTATCATTTCCTTTACCGGATGATGTCAGCCGCCATCTCGCTCGCAGCCACGCCCCTCCCAAAAAAAAAAAGTTTTTCCTTTATTAAATAAATCCCCACAACTTCTGAAATAATGAGTGGCGTTAAACATTTGACTTTATTATTTTTACTACTGAAAGTAAAGTTAGATGACTTATATTTAACAGTACCCAACAGCAACTAAACTGGAATTGCAAACAACTTTTAAAAGTTAAGATAGTTTTAGCTTCCTGCTGCGTTGCCACGTTCACATCATCTTCAGCAACATGCGTTCAAGTCACTACTTTATTACAGAAGTCCATGAAAACACACATAAAATACGTGTTTTGGGCTTCTCCATTCAAAATTTTTTTGTTTACATGTTCATACACAGGTTTTTATGATTGTTTTCAGGCTCTAAGTATGCAATTGAACCCACTGAATGTTAAACCAGTGGAACTTTGATCAGTCAGGGATTCTCATTCGGCGTATGGATGGCGTCCCCTTAAATTGACGGAATCATTTGAACCAAAAGTATATGTGGGAATAGAGTTGTGAAAGATAAAGCTTATATTGGATTTGCACCGCTTTGACATTTTGCCCCAATTGCAGGTGGCAGTTGTAAACAGTAAAAGTAAAAGAAGAGGAAGCCCCTTCCTGCTTTTCCAGTGTGAACATCATATGTGCTTAGCATCACACATGAAAAAAAACACATTTTTTTTATATCAATTTCCTAGATGTGGAGAAATTCAACGTAAACTATAATCTGTCATTGTGAACACTATGCAAACTTTAAAGAAATAAAAAATGATCTCTTTAATACCCTCCAAAAATCTTTTCTTTCTCTCAGAGGCCGTTTGGGAGCATTTTGTCTGTTTCACTCTTCATCATGTTCCATCTGTCTGCGGAAACCCCGGCTGATTTTCAGAAGCTTGGTCTATTAACCTGTATGGAAAGACAGAGAAGCGAGGAGGAGGCAGATGGTGCTGCAGGAATACAAAACATAGCAGATCCTTTATGCGCCCCCCCTTATTTCATTTCTTTGCTGAACTTCTAAAAACAGGAATCTTTCCCGCTGTAGGCTGATCCAAAGGCTTGTGTGGGATCTCGTCCTACATTCGGAGCAATAAAATATTTACCCGGAGTTGCAAAACCTCCATTTACAGACAAATGCAACATCTTTTCTTACTAATGAAATTAAACCTTCATCACAAACTGCTTTTTAGCTAATTGTTGTCCTTTAGAGGCTTTAGAAGAGGAGCAGGCTGCGGCTCCCTCTGCTTCATCTTCCTCCTTTCACCGTGTTTTTCCCTCTCATCTATATTTATCTAACAGCGGTGGATGACATGTGTGCAGGTGTGTGAGCTGTTGCTCAGGTGGTCTGCTGCCAGCTAACATCATCAAACGCCGTGATGTAGTTTTCCCCATCTAGTCTAAAATAGCTCTGCTCGCTGCATCTAATTCGACGCTTTAATTGCATTTTAATGCAGAAGCACAATGAAAGGAGCTTCTCTGTTTGAGGGCAAACCATCGTCAGCTCCCAGCTTTTATCTGCTAATGTAAGAAGAAGAAGAAGAAGTGCCGTGACAGTTCTTTAATGATCATTGCTTGCAGCGTCTTCCGAGCTCCGAAACGGGGTTTCACGCATTTCTTAAGTTCATAAGTGCAGCATTTGAACTCCCACACCGGGATAATCGAATCCTCCAAAATGGGCCGGTCCTTGGTTTGTGTAATGAGAAACACATTTTAATTATCCCGTTTGATTACATCTACAGCTGTTTCTTTGGCGATCCACTTGCCCTATAGAGCTCTTTTGCTGTAGTTTAATGTACACTTTTCTTTCTGTTGAGCCAAATCCCTCCACTCTTCTGTGAAGATCCCCTCCAGTCAGCTGTTAAGATGCTAATATTCTGTCTGATCTACAGGCTTTTAATGCTCAGAACATGCGGTAAGATTCCCCTTTCATCAGCGCTCCTGATGTGATTATATGATGATGAGCTACGCTTCAATCATGACTGGTTCTTTTCACAATGCGCAGGAAAGGCCTCATTAGTGCAGTGTGAGTGCATATGTGAGTGTTTGTGGCGGCCAATCGTTTCTCAGCAACAGCTGTGGCAGCTTCACAAGCCTTGGCGAGGAGGACGCCAGATAAAAGCCGGATAACCTGCGGTTGACTACGCGAGCCGAAGACTGTCTGAACGACAAACGGGAGAGGAAAACCCATTTAATGCTAGATATGCGCATGCAGCTCAGAACGAAGATGGCTGCATTCTACACAATCCATGAGTCAGATGGCAGAGGCAGCTGCAGATTAATTGCATCCTCTCTGTGGATGTGTTGGGGGGACTTTTTGGAGAGCTGCCACTGAATGTTTGTTGCAGGCTGAGCAATGTTTCTGCATGGGAAAAGCAGCTGCAGCTGCGCAGATGAATGCAAGGTTTAGAGTTCTCGGTCACACTGAGGGATTGATCAACAAGTCACAGCTTTAGGAGACATCTATCTGTAATACTTGTGCTCTGTAAACAGACCCGTAGGTTCATGCTTAGCTGGGTTTGTTTTTCAGCTTGTTTAGGCAGGAAATGACCTCACATAGGCTGTTCTATGCATGTTGAAAAGGCTGAAAACAAGTTTCAAGTGTTCAAGTTCTTGAGCAGTCTTTGTGTAATTTTATTTCAGGGCTGGGCCATATGGAATTTTTTAAAACACAATATAATGTTATCCATATCGGGCAATAATGATATTTATCACAATGAATATATATCACAAACAACATCTGATACAGGTTCCAGTTTTGACCAAATGACCAAAAGTAGAGATCATAAACATAAATAATTTGATGCAAACATTTACTGGCCATGTGGTTACTAACTCTCTAACTTCAATATAGAACATCTATTGCGATATCTCTTGTTATCGTTTTATTGCCCAGTCTTATTTTATTTATTTGTTTTGGTCAAGTAAGAAAATAACATTTCGAGATTCAATGTAGCAACATAGTCAAAGAGCCAAAAATTCACTAGAATTAAGAAAAAAATAGTTTTTTAAACAAGCTCTGAAGCAGAAGTTGAAGAACTCTGACTACATCTGCTAAATTCATATAGTGCAGGGATGACCAAAACATCAATAGATGAAATGTGGGTAGAATGAAGGCTATCAAAAATAAATAAACCAAAAAATGAAGATGCATTTTTTTAAAAAAAGATTGCAAGTGGAATATCTCACTTAATTGACTTGCAGAACGGCCAATGCTCATGCTTGTGTAACTAAACTCAGCGCAATGCGGCGCTAGCAGATAGATATCCAACTTCATATTGAGATCTGATGTACCTAATGTGTTTCTTTGAACACATTAGATACATACCTCTATATATAGTAGATTTTTGTAATTGGCTGTTTCAAGAGTATTTCGCATAAGTCTGGGCACCCCTGATATAGAGGGAAAAAAATTTAGAAATAAATCTGTTTATTATTTTACCATCAACCAGACGCAGGGTTTTCACAGCAGTTAGTGACTAAAAGAACATTTTTAGACCTGGACGGTGTAGTGCGCTGTTGAATTGGGAGAAGAATGCTGCAAGACTTGATCTTGACTCTGAGGACAATACACATCTAATTTGGGAAAGCGTTGCTTGACACCAGCACCAGTCACACAGGGTTTTTGTGACTCGTGGGTTATCTGGTCATACAGCTGCATCTAATCACTGCTGAGATATTTTATACCATTTCATTTAATTCATGTTCCTCAACTTTTTCAGGTTGAATTTAACACCTTTGCGGCTTAATCTTTTTGCTTTACATTTTTTCTTTGCTTTCGTGTGCTTAAACTTGTTACCAAAATTATGTTTCCTTTTGTTATGTGATGGATTCACTTTTGTTTGTTTGGTGCTAATTAGAGAATCTTGAGATCCTCTTTAAACAACAATTTACCCTTACCAGCACACCAGCTACATGCTTGAACAGCAAGATTCTCTATCAATTGAAATATACTTTAAAATTTTCTGCACCATATGCAAAACCGTACCATCTGTAACTTCTTCAGTCTGTTACTCATTTAATTTCTGTTATCTCATCTCCTGCTTTACACTCATATATATGTATGCTTAAACGTAATTATTTAAAACATCTGACTCATGAATCATCTCTCAGATAATCATATCTGTCACGCGCTCATGTTTTACTCCTGCTGGCTCTCCTGCTGGTGCTTCCTCTGCGGGACAGGCTTCATTTCACACCTCCTCCGCAGCTTTGCTGAGCTCATGATGAGGGAATCCTGCTGGTAGATTGTTGTTCCAGATTCATCAGCAGTTGCTCCATTCCAGTTTGCATTTATTGAAACGGAAATGCAGAATTCTTTGGAGCGGAGTCTCCGAGTGCTAATGCAAGAAAGAGCATCCGCAGACACATTTAAAAGTAAAACCTATATAACGGGTAGTTATGTGACTGTTGCTTGGTCATTTATCACTGTTACTGACTGCTGCATCTCAGTTCATCAAACGAGTTTAAGCTTTTCCAGTTGGAATACACCCTTAAAGAAACATTGAAAATCATCCTGAGGAAAAAAAAAAGATTAGTACTTATTCTAAAATTAAAGTACTATTTAACTCTGTCATTGTGTACACTGCTGTTGGAGACAGTTGGTGCAGTCTTCCTGTTGCAGAGATTAGTGCAGAAAATCACCTCCAGGGATTAATAGACTGTTTGAAATGCAAGCCACGCTGTAACTCCTATGTCCCACTTTGGTAAATACTCAGCCTAACTCCCTGTTATAAGATTGTACAAGTCTTAATTATCTAAAAGGAAAGACGGCTATTAAGCGGAATTTTTAATAGCAGAGTTTGAAAAAAAATAAAAATAAAATTAAGAATTCTAGCTTGTCTGACTAAGAGATTAGAGTTGTAAATTCTCTGAAAACTCTAAGCTGTTCAGCGAATAAAACATTTTAATACCATGGTCATTTTGTTGAAAGAGTCCTGGCTTCTTTAGACATAAATACACTCTCTGGAGGAAGTACACAAATATATTTTTGCTACACACAGGGACGCAAAGCTCCTCTGCTCTTAAAAAAGTCATGTTACTTTTTGGCACAAATAAATTATTCTGTCTTAATTTTTTCAACAAACCCAAAGTTTTAAAATAGCAAAGTAATTGCACAATGTTAATCTTGAAGTGCGGTTCAGCTGCAAACACTCTGAATTCAATGTCGAGTACTTTAATGAGACAGCAACCGCACTTGATCACTTCAAAAAGTCAGAAAGCATAAACTTTGGATGCATTTAAAATCTGACTCAGTTAAAACATTTTCAGCGAACCTCCAGAATAAAGACACAAAAGATTAATATTAGCGTGAAAGATTGAGCAAATACAACATTTCCATGTACATGAGGAAAAGTAAGCCCTCCTCCTTAAATTGGAAAATGTTTGATAATATTCACTGATAATAAAGTAGAAGGTTAAAGAAACATTTACACAGATTTGAGGATTAATGAGCCAAAGGTATAACGGTAGTAAGGAATAATGGCCGTCGAAAAATGCATCAAACTTTAAATCAAGTATTAGTACTGCAATGTTTTTTTTTTTTTTTTTTGGTTGAAATTGTTTTTCTGAAGTAGCAGACTATTTGATATGCAGTGTTGCATTGTCATGGTAACGGCTAAGGAGGCTGCAGTGACAACATTCTGTCGCAGTGGAGGAAATTAGCATATAAGTTGAATGTCTCGATAAGTAATACAAAGCATCATTTCAGAGGAAAAGTTGACTTCTTACCTCTTTGTTTCGACCAGGTGATGGAGTTTGTTATATAGAAGTCCACAAGTTATTTCTAGATCGCTTTCATTTCAATGCATATCCTCCATTAATTGAGCATTAATTGAGTAACAATGTCTTTAATTAAATATGAATGCAATTATTTATAAACATGTATTTACTCTGAATCAAGCAGTAAGATAAGCAATATGGAAAGAAAGACAATGAACAATTTAAAATTAAAGCCAGAATTGCTGCTGATGATAACATTTGATTTGATAGAGATCCATTACAGACTCATTTGAGGGACATAAATCTTTTCTACTGTCTTGCTGTTGTGATAAACTGTGGACTGATGTCTCAAGTTTGTTGTTCCAGTTACAAATCCAGCATTTAGGACAGCACAATGATGTAGAACATTCGGGTTATGTGAGGGAAACTTATGTTCAATGAGTCCATTATGACTTTTTAGTTAATAGGATACTGATAGAATACTTGATTATGATTGGCTGCTAGCTAAAAAGTGATGATCCACAGTGATAGTGCACACCTAAAAAAGAATTTTCAGTTACATGGTCCAAATAGTCTATTTCATTGCGCAGGCTACTTTAAAACAAACTTATGCTTTATCCATTTTTTTTGAAAGTGAAAAACATAATGCACTTTAAAGTGTGCATTATCTTTGTAGAAGTCCTCTAAAATGAAGCAGAGAAGTGCATTAATTTCTGATAATGAACACTGCATCGGGCATTATCTTCTTACTTAATGAATACTTGTCAGCCAATCTGAATTGAATATTCATCGGGACCATGTTATAATAAAAAACTAAACTGTTGCTTTTTGATCCAGAAACATGAAAATGTTTGACAAAAATCAGATTTTTTTTCCACTTTTCTCACTATGTTTCCGTCCAAAATTAGATGGGATTTAAAGGGCACTATTTATGGAATATTCTTCTTGGGGTTTCTACAACAAAAATGAGACGACAGACCTGTGGGAACAAGACGGCAGACGGCTAAGTTTGGAAGTCAGAGAAGGAAAGCTTCTGAAGAGCGCAGTTTTCCGAATGGGCTCTAAATCCCCATAAAGTTTCCTTCAGCGTGCTGCTCGGATAGAAGAGACTCATTTTCTTTGCGCTGTGATTGCTTGGGCAATTCTGAGAAATCGTTTTATGTCTCCGTGTGCGACATTACCCTAATGCTTTGATTCCATCTTAAGGAGGGAGCAACAATCTTTTTGACCCTGTCATCCTCTCTGGAGCTTGAGTTGTGTTTCCATTAGTTCAAGTCAAGCTGGGAGTTGTTGCTCTTAATTTATTTGCTGGATTCTAACACTAAATCTTCATCTAGGGGAATTTATTCCGATGATGTTCTTAGTTTTTCGGTTTTCTGCTTCAAATATAGGATTGGATTGAATGTGTTGGATTTGTATGAAGGTCCTAAAAGTTATTCTTTACTCAATAGTTTCCATGCAGACTAACTGTTCTGATCTGGTGACTTTAGTGTTTTCAACATGTTCTTGTGGTGTTCCTCTACTGATGGAGGATAATTGAGCTCTCAAGTGGCTGTAAGTTAGTGGGAGAGCATGTAAATGGCGGGAAATAGGGGGAAGGCTTCTCTGCACCAGCAGTGCACCCACAACTAAGAGGGGAATTTCTAAGGAACTTCTGCCAGTCTTTAGAAACTGCATTCTAGAAAACTTATTTTCTACACTTTGGCTAAAAACTGCAAACTTATGATTAAAAGATTGCAGGGAACACTTTAAGAATAGATCAAAAGTTGATCAGTGAGACTTTACATCTTTTTGTTACAATTTTCCAGCTAAAGCAAAGAAATGTCAGTCAAATGTGGCCTAAAAAGCAACTTCCTTCCTTCCATCTTCCTTAAAACTGATACGTATTGTGTTTTCTCAGAAAAAGTCTGTTTAAATTCACAGCTTAATTCAGTCGTTTAACTCAAGTCTTCAGTTTTTGTGTTTTTTAGGAGACACTTGTTCTTGTTTTGGTGCAAGAAAACCATCTTTAACTACCATTTTGACAAACATAAGAAGCTAAATGTTCACAATCAAAGTCCAACCTAAAATAATCCTGATGTTGTCAAACGGGGAAGTCTCTATATTTAGAAGGTAAGAGTCTTTGTCCTGCAGGGCGTCTTTCGCCACGATCCTCCTTCGCCGCTTCAAAGAGAGATCCACCTTCCTTCCTCTGCGGCGGCATTTTTAGCTTCTGTCGCATTTGCTTTGTGAATTAATTTCTGATCAGAGAGCAGGAAGAGGAGACGTTTGTCCGACGCCTGTGCCGAGGCGGCGGGGTCACAGAGGGTGCAATCCTTCACCTGCTTTAACTCTGCTGCAACTAAATTGAGATATAGAGACATGATATTCAGGGCAGCAAACGGGACAAGTAATTCATCTTTTGTTATTAGGCTGTCACCGAAAAGCTGGGGAGGAATGCCAGGAGGCAGAGAGAGTGTTTGCTGAGTGACCTTTAAACAACAGCTGATTAAAGACAAGTCCTGTTAATTATCAGCAATGGGACAATCACCTCCATCAGGACTTCAAGATGTCCTCTATGGAGAAATTTAAATCCCAAACGGAATAAATGTGTGCAGCGATTGATGCTTGAATACATTTCCAGAGGAGATTAAAGCTCTGATACACAAATCCTGCTGCATCTCCAGAGTGACAAAAAGACAGTTGACTAAATGACCGTGGACTATTTCTCACCACGTTTTAATGGGTTTTCTCAGTGCTTTGGGATGGAGTTACGTGCTGAAAATCATGTGGGAAATGGATGAATGCCAAGAAGAAAAGGAAAAAAAAGACATTTCCTGTGAAAATGTGGTTGCGGGGAGCAGAAAGCTTTCATCTTATCCTGCTGAAGGAGTGAAAGTCTCAGAAAATATGACAAAAGGAAACAGAAAAAGTCAACAAAGTTATGGATAATTCAATTATTTGACAAGCTTGGTGCATGCTTTCCGGTTGGCTTTAAAGTGAATCTTGATTTAAGTGTATGTTAGATGTTGCACTAACTATGAGAGAACTAACCTTACTGAAGAAAAAGTTGGAACTCTGCAAATTGGGAGGAAACAATGCTATTAAATTTGAAGCACAGAAGAAATATTAAACGGTTGATTACATTAGTCCAAGATATCTGAGAAGATAGAAGTCTAGGAAGGATTTTGGCTTCTCTGAGCCAGCCTCCTGTTTAGAGGATCATCAGTCCAGTTCTATTATGCATTCAATGTATCACTGACTGAGAGTGTAAATAGTCTCATGGAAACCCAACTAAACAAGTAAATAAATGGCTGTGAAAGAACGATTTAGCTACAAACAGTTTCTGAAGGAATGAATGTACACCTTCGTTTTTTCAATTTAAATTTAGAGAATAAGCTCATATTACTGATTGTGTTGTTTGCATCCAATTTGTTTTTTATTATTAATTTAATTCTAGATAATTTTCTGCTTTTTTTAAACACTTTTTGTTTTTTGGTATGAATCTGTAATATTTTTGGTGCACTTTATTTAACTTTAGACGTATTGCAGCTCAGGATTTAAACATTCAGATTCTTGTTTGGTTTTAGGAGATACAGAACAAAAAAGTTTATTCTTATTCAAAAAATATAAGCTAATTTAATTTAAGTCCTGAATATTAAAATTTACAAGCACTTAATTTTGCGCAATACCATGTTAAAGCACATTTTAAGATAGAGGTATATTTGATCATTTCTACACCTAAACACAATAAAAAATTGAAAGTTTTGAAGCACATCTGTGTTCTGTATGTGATCGTGAAGCATTCTGCATTTGTCTGGTTTGTTAAAAGGCAGCTCTTGTTTAATTCTCAGCTGACATTTATCAAATGTCAGCAAACATCCTCTTTTGGAGAGCTTTCAGTATTCATTGAGACCACAGGCCAAAGGTCCATCACAACAAAACCTGACAACCACAAGAGTGGCTGTGGATTGAGGGGGTGTCAAAGCTCGATGCTAAGGAACCAAAACATCTTCCTAAATGTTTGTTCTAATTGTTTTCTTGTGTTTTCTTCCTTTCGCAGTTAACGCCTGGATGATGAGAGGGTTATCAGGTAAGCATCTCCACTCATCTCCCTTTTTAACAAATGGAAAGGAAATATTTTTGTTCTTTACACAATAGAAAAACGTTTTTTTTATGGACAACAAAGACTGCAATCCACAGCTGTATCACACATGAAGCTTGTGAGGAGGAACACAAAACAGAAAAAATGCATCAATTTTTGCTGTGTTACACCGATAATGTCTTCCTTATCCAAAGGCGCACACGGCCGAGCTCAATTTTCTATCATCTTCTCTCTGGCAGCCACAGACACTTTCAGTGTGGAGCCCACCTCCCCCTGGAGGAGGAAAATCTGCAACGAGTCTCGTTTGCAGTGGGAGGTGGAGGTCTGCGGGGAGGACTTCAAGCGAAACATGGCCCACATAGATCCACAGTACTGGTGCAACCTCACGCACTTCATCAGGTAGGAACTACAGATGTCTGGAAGCCTTTTAGACCAAATCTGAATTTGGATTCAAAGCATGTCAAACGAGAAATAGAGTAAAATTCCCACGTCACATGGAGGGAATCAGGCGTCTCTTTTTATAGAAAAAAGCAATCAACATGCATACCACAAGACGTCTGTACACTGCAATGCAACAAACAATCCATGTAGAAATCAGTTAAAATCCAACAGGTTTCTGTGATTCAAATACATTTACAGGTTGGAGTTTGTTCTGAATTCTGAAGCCAAGGGCAAAGTGTGTTTGCAGATTCTAATTTCAAGAACTCAGGTTCAAAGACAAGCTATAGGATTGCAAAAAAAAACCCTATTTCCATTTTAAACTTTTAATCTTGAAACTATGGACATTTTACTCACAGTAGACACTCCATCCAAGGAAGTTTGACTCCCCAAATTTAAAAACATTTCCTTGCTTTGCAAAAACAGAATTAGTTCCAGAACTGAACCTAGATGTACCCCATACTTAAGATTTGGTAATATAGGCATACCAACTAGACAAATAGAGTCTTAAATGGAAAATCTATAAGCTTCTCTGTAGTAGGGATGCCACTATTCTTAGTTTCAAACTAATCCATATATTACACCATTGATCTAAATCATATTGGTGCATCTGTACTGCACACCGGTTTACATTGAAAGTGTCAAAGTATGTTATTGGAGCCAGATTTAATTTATAGATGTCAACTATGTTGAATTTATAACTTAAGCCCATATTATATCATGTAGTGTATATTTGTGTTTCATAATTTTAATAATGAAACTGACTTGAGACATATCAAGACTCCTCCCTCGCGCTCTGTGCTCACCTGTATCCTCAGGTGGTGCTCTTAGTGAGGAGGAGGAAAAGGTTTTTTGAAACCACAAACTGACATTCGAGACTTCTGAATGAAATGACTTTTTGATAAAGAAGAAGCCAACGAGTATATATCGGAACCCGCCCTCCTCCCTCAAGGGCTGTTGTGGCCTAAATTTTAGAAAGATTTATAATTTGGTTTTATAACATTATATCAGGCTTAGTATGACCCAACTGAAAGGTTTTTCTTCAATGTTATAAACTAATTAGTAGATTAAGATTTTTTCCCAATTTTTTTGTTGTTTTGTACAAAACAAATCGTATATCAAACCATAAAAAAACACTGGATGAAAAAAAATCACGTTTCGAACCAAATTGTGTTCTCTTCACCCCCATAATGTGCTTAATTTTATCTTAAATATAACAGACCCTCCAGGATTTCGTGGTGTTGTGATCGCAACTATTAACGCAAAATCAAGGAAACCCTGCGACTTGTTGCGCACCTTGCAATTTTTCACTGCAACTTTCACCAATCTTTTTTATCATCACTCTCTCGTTTTTTTCCACTTTTTTCTCTTCCTGCGACCCACGGTCGCGCATGCAAAAGGATGGAGATGCGCTGTTCGCGGATGCGGCAAGGTGGGGGTGCTTTGAGCCTTATTGCTGGCGCGCACATGGCGAGGTATATGCGAACGTGGCGAGGGGTACGCTAAGCACGTGCTGGTGTGGAGCGGTCTCGTTGTGCAGATCCAGTAGAACATGAATGCATTATGAGACTAGATCAGGGGTCTGCAACCTGAGGCTCTGGAGCCACATGCAGCTCTTTTCCACCTTCATTGTGGCCCTTTGGGTTTTAAGAAAAAATAATTTGAATAAAAAAAAAATGGTTTAATTTGCATTGGTTCATTTAATTTAATTATTTACATTGTTATTTACGTATGCTTAGATTTTTAACAAAACTGAGCAAAATGAGGGTAAAATGTTTTATCTGCTATCAGAGTGGATTATTATCAGAAAATCATCATTTTATTGCATTTGTATTCTACACCAAAGTTGTTGTCTTTATATTCAATAGTAAAAGGAGAAAGATGAAGGAACACTAAAGCACAATGATAGAAAAGACATTATTACACGTTTAGTTCAAGTAAATCTGCTGCAGCTGCAGGATCTGATCAAACACTAGATGCCTTTTATTTTGAAAGGAACTTGAATGAGCTACTTTCAAAAGTAACAGAAGTGAATTTTATGAAGAAAAACTAAATTTGAGATTTTAAAGCTATATTTTATTATTTAATGTCCTTATGGCCACAAAAACATAAAGTGTATTTTTCTATCTTTGAGGTGGGGACTTTGTGGCTCTCGTAGGATTTTAGTCCATAGGAAACTGGATCATCTGGATCTTTTAGCATTAAACCTTGCTAACCCCTGGACTAGATATTGAGAATACAAAATAATTTACAGTCTGCATGAAAATAGTTCCACGTAGAACCTCCTCCACAAGAAACTTATAAACACCTGAGAGATCCTCTAAAACAGCAGGTAACAAAAGAAACCAGATCCGCTCCTCAAAGTCTTTGTATTCCTCTAGCAGCAACTATTGACTCACCAGTGATGCTTTTGAAATACATAAAGAGGGAGAGAGAACATGGACATGTGAATATTACTCCAATTATGCAGTTTTTTAAAGATTATAACTTTTACATGGAAAATCATTTTATTTTAAAGTATGATTAAATCAAAGCAAATATTCTGTTAGGGATGGAGGTGGAGGACCCAAATGCAGGAGACCAGACTTGGTGGCAGAAACATAAACATTTACTAAATTAACTTAACCATGCCAAACCCGGGAGAACAAACCAGTGATGTGCCAGAGCATAGAATAGCAGATGACCTGACAATGAGAACTGAAAACCAGACACTTAAATACACTGAGGTTGATTAACTAAATGAAAACAGCTGTGGATGATTAACCTGAACGTGGTGAGACTGACAGGAAAACAGAACATGACAAAACCTAAGCACTGAATCATGACATATTCGGGGTTTCCTTGATTTTTTTATTATCAGTGTGAGTCTTTCTGCTAAAAATGCAAACCTGAGTGTTTTCTTTTTCTGCTGTTTGCATGTTTTGAAAATGCCATTTATGTTGAAACTCCTAACTCCAAATTCAAGAAGAATAATGTCACAAAACCACTCTGAGATGGAATCAGGCTTCAACTCTACAAAGATAGCATGTTACGACATTTAAAGATGAGATAAGCTGTTTTCTTTGGCTCTTTTCTTGCTGTAAGCAAGTGCCCAAACGTCGGAGGAGAGCCTATGAATAGCTTTTCAGTAAAACAGCTATATTCAAAGACTGCTTTTCCGCAAAGGAAATTAATATATAAAAGAGCGAGCGCCACAAGTTCTGTGATCCGATACAGAAACAGTCACTCCACCTCCGCTTTTCTGTGTAAATCTGACAATGTGAAGCCGACACGGTGCTGGATTACATCAAGATGGGAAGCAGATAGAGTTTACGAGATGCTAAATTACACACACAGTGAGATCCTGGTAAATCTTTACAGTAATGTGATCATTGCTGCACATCTCCTCCTGTCACAATTTCTATTGAAAGAAAGTAAAAAATATGTGAGTTCTTACATTTCAAGCTGGCTGAAATTACGGTTAATTCATTTATGTACTTAATAAACTATTTGCAGAGCTGTTTAGATGATTACAACATTTGTTTGTGTCTTTTCACTGTTGTTGATAATTACAACTCAACGTCGGTTCCAAGTTCTCTTGACTGCAAACTGTTGCTTATGTGATTCAAAAGTGTTTATATACTCCAAAACATCTATGTTGTTTAGAATATTTGAAGGATTTACAAAAAAAATGCCAAAGTTTACATAACGTCCATGTCACTACCAAACATCTAGACTATCACACACTTTGTCTCACTCTTTTTAGTTTGTGACAGTGCAACACAAGGATGGAAACAATCCCCTTCTCATGGGTGCACAAAACCCCCAAAACCCAATAAAACATCCCTGTGTTTTAAAGTCTTGTTTAATGTGTCTTACAGCTTGATGCGCCCTACATCAAGAAAATATTCATACATGATATGCCTCAATGCGACCCATAGTACGGAAACAATGATAGCATACTAAAGTTTATCTAAAAATTTTTTTTTGTTATTTTCAACAAATAAGTTTGTACTTAAACAAAAAGTTTTAGTTTTTGTTCCTATCAAGTTTTGTGCCGACTCAGCAATAAATCTTGGATAAAACTGAGCTGTTTGTTATTTAGTGTGCTATTACAGCCTTAATATAACAGTGATTAATGTATTTTTACTTTTATCTATACGATCAATGAAAAACTGCAAAAGACAAAAAACAGCTGGAACTAAAAACCTTTCCTAAACTCTCATCACTCTTCCCCTTCTACAAACGGAGCCTCCCTGTCTGAGTATTTTCATAACTGTTACTCCTGAATGGAGTCATCCTCCTGCAAACCCTGGCACCTGGAAGAAGATCAAAAACTGCCTCCTTAAGACTTGTCTCTCCACTTCACTTTGTCTCACCTCTGGCCCGTCATGTTTGTCTTTTCCCTCTCGCTTCATCTGCAGAGTTAGAGGGTAACAGGGTGAGCTCTGACATGGCTGTCAAGCTCAAGATCCTGCACTCCGGAGTTTAAATAATCAGCTGAATTATCAGTTGGCAGGAAAGATTTGAACTTTTTCCTGAGTTGCAGCATGGCAGGTTAAGTGAACACTTTGTATAGTAATATATAATAGATAGAAACTGTTTATCTTGGCCAACCCAAAAATGTCTGTGAAGCCATATGGGTCTCATCTCAGTTATCTATGATGGATGGTCAACATGTCTGGCTGTAAGGGCAGATTAGGCGTTGTACTTGTGAAATGTACTAAGTATTAGGAATGATTGTACACAACAAAGAGGTGGGAATGATCCTGTAAAATGTAGCCGTAACCCCAACAGAACTTCATATCAATCATTTTGTTAGTTGTAATAATAGAAAAAGGCTAGAAATAGATACAACTGAACATCTTAAAATTAATATTATATGTGTCTTTATTTTAAAATCTAGTATTAAAGTTTATTTTTCTTTGTTTTTACATTTTTCTAAATATTATTACCATAAAACTATATTAAAAAAAAAAAACATTTTTGCAACTTTTTGGGGGTTAAATGATTGCTGTCTTTGGGATTTTTATAGGAGGAGAACGTCTAAGTGTGACAGCTCAATATTTTTCTTAATTTCTTTCTTTTTGTAATTTACTTTTTATTTCAAAAATTGTTATACAGTTTACACAAATGAAAATATAACACAACTTCTCAAAAGAATAAAAAGAGAGATATAATATTATTAGTAATAATAATAATAAATAAGAATCAAATATTAATTTTAAAGTAAACTAAGGTGAGAGACGACACCTAAAGGGGGAGAAAAAGAAAAAAATAAAATAAATAAAAAAAGAAAAAATAATATATAAAAAAATATTTTTCTAAATTTCTTAATGGCAGCCAACATCAATATATTCTTTTAAGCTTTGCTGCATTGAAATTGCTATGATATTGATGTTAAAAGGAACATGGATAAAGCAAAATCTCCAAAAATAAATGTGTTTTTGCTTTTAAATGGTTAATTCTGACTGAGCTTTCGCGTCATGGTTTGGGGTTTAAGGAGTTTGTTCTATTTAAAGATGACCTGTGATCTGTAATCTGTATAGATGTGGTGTTGTGTTTTTCTAGCTTGCCTTACACACAAAAATGTTTTAGCTCTGGGACAAAAGAATAACTGTTCAGCAAAGATTTATTCTGCATACACACAAGAGACAAAGATTTTTTTAAATATATTTTTTTGCATAAACTGAAAAAGCATTAATATTCTATTTCAATTGTAGATTAGTGTACTATTCAGAGTATAAATCAGTTTTTTTTGCATTAACACCTGGTTGACCCTTAGCAGTAGCAGTTCAGTGTCCTTGTGGTAGAGTGTCCGCCCTGAAACTGGAGAGTTGTGAGTTCAAATCCATACGATACTAAAGACTCTAAACATGGACACAGTGCCTCCCTGCTCGACACTTAAAATTCAGGGGTTGGATTGGACAGTTGAACCACCAAATATTTCCAGAGTGCAGCTGTGTCTGAAGCTTACCCCTCCCCCAGGGGATGAGTGAAATGCAGAGAACAAATTTCACTTAGGTGTGTGATAACTAATGGGACTTTAACTTTCGTAACTTTTTTGTTGTTCCCCACTAGTAACCGCTTGAGCGCAACGTAATGCCTGGTTTAGACCGGATGCGGAAGCGCTGCGAAGCAGTGTGCGGGTATCTGCTTAACCTCCAGCTAAGCAGGGCGGCAGGCGCGTCTGCCTTTGTCTCCCTAGTCGGCTCATAACGTTGATCTGTGCGTGTCTCGGTGTCTGAATTTGTTTCTTTTTGGTTTTTTGCGTGTTCATTTTATATCTACAGTCTGTTTAAATACAAAAATATGATCGCATTTGTCAATCGCTGTATTTTACTGTGAAAAATAGGTTACAGTAAGCAAATTGACCAGATTTTTTTGTGTCTTTGCCTAACTTCCTGCCAGAATAGACATGGATCAGACCAGACGCCAAAACCATTGCTGCACTGCACAAACCGGCTCTGAAGAACCGCGACATTTCACATCTGGTGTGAACTACACCAGATATACAAGCGGCTCTCAGGCTCAGTCTGATCAGACTTGATGGTAGCTTCTCCCACCCGTGGTAGGAGTGTCTCGATTATGAACACCTTTTTGGACAAGCATTGAATTTGACACGTGAATCAAATACTGTGGGAATGTAGCATCACGTCAGGCTCGAGAGATTTGTTCAGAAGCTTTGGGGAGAAAGGTGCTACTTTTATGCCAGTATTTGTACTCAGTGCTACTTATATATATATATTTTTTTCTCTTTTTTATGCATCTTTTGGTTGCTTCAATATATACTCAATAAGTTCGACTTACAGTCTGAAAAATATGGTCATGGTTGCAGCAGATACTCTACAAGACAGAGCAGAGAGTCCAACTTAGAACAAAAGACATAAAAAAATGGAGAAATCACACCCCTCTTGTCTGGCATGGACAGTCGGCAGGCCAGCAGTCAAAACATGGCAAGCCAAACTATATCTCTTCATTATTTAATTTGTCTTACAAAAAAAAAAAAAAAGTCACAAAAATAACCTTATATTTTTACTACAGGCCAGAACAAAAAAAATTTGCAAAAATTTGGTGGACTTCTTTGACATTTGTTCCACCGAACAATAAGCACAAGTCCATAAATCCAGGCATGAGGAGCATTTCATCTTGATACTCTGATCCGGCTGGGGGGGCACAGGGTCAACTCACTGCTGAGCTGGTGCCGCTGAGTTTATTCATGAGAATCTAAGATGGACTTTGAGGATAAAGAAACGAGGATGGAAGAAGGGGGATTTGGCTGGGCTGAATGAATTCATCAGAGCTGAGCTGAGGTGCTGAAAAGCTCCAGGGCAGCTCTGAGCGACCCTGCTCAAATAAAGTGTGGTAGTGGGGCTGAAGAAGTGAGTGTATTCTTGGTCACAATGATGGATTACTAGCCCAATCTCAGAGGCTTAGGTTATTAATAGCTAAACCACAGCAGGGTTGAAACGCTTCTTTTTCCATCAGAGACCCATGTGACTTGACAGGAAATGACTCACTCCTCCTCTTTGCATGTATTCATGTTGGAAAGCCTCTGAATGAGTTTCTAAGCATCTTCTCTTGTCTGTCTCCTCAGTGAGTACCACTTCTTCACCCTCTGCACAGAGTCGAAGTCCCAAAACGTCAACTGCTACTGGCCCAATCCCCTGGTGGAGAGCTACATCATCCGCATACACAAGCACTTTTTCTCTAACTGCACCTTGGAGCAGGTGGTGTGGTTTGACCCGCCGGACGACACCCTTGCCATTCTCATCCTCATTCCGGTTTTCCTTACCTTAGCCATGATAGCTCTGGTGGTTTGGTGCAGCAAGAGGAGCGACCTTCTGGCTTAGCTCACCGAAGAGGACAAGAAAGAGTGAATCGAGGATTTGTCAGTATTTAAGGACATCTTTCTGCTTGGTCAAATTATCCCCAAAGGATGCAAATGTTGTAGAAAAAAGGAGAAATAAACATATTTAGTAAAGTTTTAGCACCGATAGATGGCTGTGTCACTTAATTTCTGTGTTCAACAGGTGTTGTCAACACAATATGTCTCTACACACTTCAGATGTGTTAAGCTATAATTTCATTCGGATGAATTAGCTGATTAATTAAATAAAAATAACCTTTTGTCCATTTAGTTTGCTTACCATGAAGGAAAACAAGGAAATTTATGCAAAATGTGTCTTGACCACCTGTTTATCTAAATAAGGTCTTAACCCTTTAACACCTGAAACATCAGCGGCCACACCAAAAAAAAATCCATGTGATCTTTGACCTACCGTAACTCTTTGACCGTTCATGCAGTCAACATTTATCAGATGATTCTGACACAAAGAAAAGTGGATTTTCATAATGACTTTGCAGATTAAGCCGATTTACGTTGATTGCATAACCATTTCACTGCTGTAAAGTAGAGACGCTCTGATCCAATCACATTGCTTCAGACTCAGTTGGGATCAGATGTTGTATCCTGATCTGGGATCAAATTTTTATTTTAGCTTAATTTCATGATTAGTGCTGTTCCACGTCCAGTAGGTTCATTAACTCAGACACAATGACAGATGTCAAAACAAGATGGCTACATTTTCTTGAAGCTAAATCAGGGTCAGGCAGGCAGTGATCAAACACGAGCATAGGACCATCAGAGATCAGACGTTGGGTAGGACAGGATAGGCGAGATCAAGGCAGGCGGCAGGCAAACTGGGTCACCAGTTGAAGCAGGATTGAACCAGGGTCAGGTAAACAGAAGCTAGAAATGCGGTGATGCAGGCAGAAGGGCACAAGTATAACTTCCCACTGAGTGAGGATCTGTGCAGGACTGAAACGTTGTGTGGGTGATTGGCAAATTAGAGGCAGCTGAGTGGCATCCAGAAACTGCACGCTGGGGTTGCTGGGAGATGTAGTGTGTTTAGTACTCTGGAGATGGCTTCCGACAGTGACACTACTTTGATGAAAAAGTCACAAGCAAAAACAAAAGAACAGTTTAGTAAGGTTAGTGATATATTCAGATACGTTTTAAACTACAGAAAGTGTCCCTATTGGTTTGTCTTAATGCAAACAAAGACCTTCAAATGCATTAAAAAATCTGTTTTTTGTTTCTTTTTAATAAGAAATACTCTCTTCATGCTGCCTAAAGAAAGAGAGCTGAGACGACTGCTAAGGGACCGTCTGCTAATGCAAGCTCTAGGAAAAAGAAATCCATAGACCCCTAAAAAACAAGTAAAATTAATAAATAATAACATGAAAATAAGCTAATCACAAATAATCAGCATCAAATTGATTCAACAGCTTTAAAAGAAAGTCATCATTATTTTTTAAGAATTTACAAATGAATCACATACAATCAAAAATATCAAATTGTTCTGGAAATACTAAAACTGAATCAAACTTTCTCACACAATTATCACCTATTTTTTTTTACCAGTTAATATTTAACTTTATTTTTTAGCTGATACGTTAAACATCTTTGCTTGACTGTTCAAGCTGCTTCACAGAAGTGCTCTGTTTTACATGTTAAATGATAAAAAATGTGTCACACATGTATCGGTAGATACTTAAAATCAAATGACTGAATTAGATTGGAGCAGAAAAAATCAGTATATCACTACTATAAAGTGTTTCATGTCAGCACTAGGCTTCTTTTTTCTGCTTCAGAATCAGCTGGAATTACGTTAATTGCGTTAACGGTTGAAGAGCTATGCTAGTTGAAAGAGCGTAAACACTGGAGCAAAAGCTCTGGTGTTGAATGGGTAGAATTAGTAAAATAAAGGCTTGTGCTTGGATTAAAAAGGTGGTCAGAAACATAATCAAATATCCATCTGAGAGTTGTTTAAACCCTCCAGAAATATTCACCTCCTAGCTTTTTTTCCCCATCATTCCAGTGTAAATGCTAAGCTAACTAGCTGCAGGCATCTTGTCGCCTCATTTGTCTTCTTGCCAGGAAACAGTAAATATCTTAAAGTACTGCAATGCTTTTTTAACAAACTAAAAAAAATAAGCTTTTTTTTTTTTAAAGAACAGTCATTCCTAGGGGGATTTGACCAGCTGGACAAAACTGTGATTCATCCCTGAAACTTCTGGATTCAGACTTCAGACCTCAGAGATTCTTGTCGGAGCACTGTATCCACGCTGAAGGCCAAAGTACGTATGGAGTCAGCGACTGAACTCTAAAGGCTTTGGGAAATAGGACTCAATGAGGAAGTTGTAAAACACCCGGAATGGACGATTACCGCTGGAAAAGTCACACTCGCCAAAGAAGGCACAACAATTCCAAACTCTCAGTGCTCTCCAAAGGACTGTTTCAGAAGATGTTAACTTATGAAATACTGTTGTTAATAAACTGTTAATAGTCACATGTGAGGTTCTCAACAGATGCAATAATTATGAACTGACAATGAGACCTCATGCTGTACAGTTCTGCTCTGCGTCTGTGCTGTCTGCTGTATCTGTGTCTGCTCTCCAGTATTTCTCAACACTTTCATTCTTAACAAGTTGGATTACATCGATGTATTTTATTGCTTCTTTGAAATGCTGTACAAATTCTTACACTGCCTTTTTCTTTCTATTGAACCATCACCTCATCTGCCAACTTGCACCTACGTATACTGCTAATAAAGGTAGTTTTATTAATAAAAGAAAATATGTTACCACCATTGTTGAGTTGGATGAAACATTTCTAAATTATTATAGATACGCATATCAGATGAAAAAAAGAGTTACATTTTACATTTAGAGAGTTTTCTGTTTTGGAAAAAAATAATTCAACAAGGAGTAATAGTGCGTGGACACAAACATGACATTTATCACTGAGGAAACATAACATGTCACTCCAGCAAAAAAATTAGTGCTTTTATGTGGCAGGATATTTTCTGTCAGTTTTCTTCATCAGAGGCTCTACTCGAACTTGGTGCACCCCAGGGCTCAGCTTTAGGCCCAGATTTATTCTTGCTTTACGTGCTACCACTGAGGTCCATTTTTAGGAAACATAATGTGTCATTCCACTGTTACGCGGATGACAACCAGATCTACCTTCCCTTAAAATCTGGTGAAGCTGTGTGTCTTGACAATCTGCAGAAGAGTGTAGCAGACATAAAATCATGGATGGAGCTAAACTTCCTCTGAATGAAAATTAAACTGAGGTTTTTGTTTCTAGAAAAACTGATCAGGGGAGACGGAGCCTTTTTTTAGTTGCTGGTCCCAAACTCTGAAATGTGCGCCCCTTTACTGTGAGGTCTGCCAGATCTGTTAGGGATATTAACTCACTTTTAATAACTTAGCTTTTTAATCAGGCTTCTAACTCCAGTGAGGAGATTTAGTGAGCCAGCTTGTTCTATTGTTTTTATTGTATTTTAGTGGTGCAACAGAAATAGTGAGCTTCATCCGAGCTATCCAGATGTACAATTTTGAGGCAGATGTCAGCTTGGATCAGGAAAACAAAGACACAGATTGTTCTGTTTGTGTACAAGTGAATGCATCAAAATGGAGTGGAACAGGGAGCTCGTGACCCACTGAAAGCAGCTTCTACGTCACAACTACCACTATAACTTTTCAAACTTTTTTTTTCAGCTCCTGATTCACAACAATTTGAATAAAGAAAAATTGAATCATTTAAACTTAATTTCTTTATCTATACCCTCCATCATAAGAGAATTGCCAAGAGACCATAGTAAAAATATCAAAGTAAGATTTTCCCCAAATTGGGTTTTTCAACAATTTTAAAAAATACAATGAGGTAAATGCAACAAAGCTTCAAGACTTCAGAAAGTAGTTTTTATTGATTCATATTCACAGTTGTGTTTGTTCCACTTACAGTATATACTTTCAGTTCAATAGAGATAATTTGTCCTCCATAATGCAAAAATTTGGTTAAAAAATGTGACTGACTCAAACAAACAAAGCAGGACAATGGGAAAGAGCAGGTGGAAACAATGTGGGAAGAAGATGATTGTTGAAATCGGATTGTTACTGTTGGGTTGTTTATTATGTTTTTGATTTTGAATAAGTAGGGAAGCAGATATAGGGAAACATTTTGGACATCACGGCTGGTCAGGCAGCATGACACAAAAATGGAAGGATACACAAAACGGATCCAAGCCATTCAAAACCCCACTGACCCCAGGGCGCTGTTTGATCTTTACATGCATTCGTTATCATTATTAGGCAGCAAAGCATATCAAGGTAAACAAACATGCTAACTGTGTGTTTAAGTTTTTGGCCGAATGCAGAGCTTCTAAATTGAGTTAGCTTTAATAAATAAAATCAAACGAAAAAACAGATCGAGCTGACGTATGAGACACAAAAATGAACGGGATGGCTGTAGCTCAATTATTGAATCTAAAAAAAGGCAAATATTAGCTTTTTCTCAAAAATGTATTCCTTAAAATTTAAGCTTTAGGAACTCAAACCAGAGCTGTCAATCGCTTCTGTTTTCTGTCAAACTCTTATCACTCTAGCTGGTGAGCACGTGCAGTGGGCTGCAGAACATATCAGTGAAAAACAAACACATGCAGCGTTTATTCTCAGATCTGTCCGATCTGTGCTGTGTCACAGAAGCATGAAATTAAGCTGTGCCTCAAGGCTAAAAAACATCAAAAACCAGAGCAGCAATACAACTTCGATTTAGGTTTGCACCCTTAAATAATTAAGTAATTCAAACAGAAAGAGCCAGACTGATTTATTCATGTAGGGTTTAAATCCATTATGAAGTTTTTTTCTCTCTGATCCAGACGATTCCGGCCTTAAGAATTAGAGTATGATGAAAGACAAAGCTGCAGAGCCATTTCTGATTGTTTTCTGAGACTTAAAGATTAATGTTTTTGTGTAGTAATTTAGACATCAGAAGTAAATGTTTCAGCTTTTTTTTTGGAACTGCCTCAGAAATGTGAAAACATCACACTACATCAGTCCCTTCTGATTTAAAGAGTTTTGTTACATCGCAGAACAAAACTGCAGAAAATCAGACCTGTTTTCTCTCTTATTCTTTGCCAAACCCTCACATCCCATTACATTACATCAATTGCTTTATTAGGTGTTTTGAAAGCTGGAAACTGAGAGCTAAAGCAGTTTTCAGATGAGGAGAGACTTGAATAGATGTGCAGCAGACCAAGATACTTTGATCACTAAAACCAGCTGTCAGGGGCTGTAGTGATGGAGGACCCAAAAGGAGGCAAGTTAATGGAAACTAAAGCTATTCATTTGTTTTATAAACTTCAACTTGACTTTAAAAAAATACTTAAAACACTACAGAAAATATGGCAAGCATGATGAGAGAAAAAAATGAGTTACTAAAGATATAGAACGTAATCATACAACAAAATGTTAAATTAAAACAAACACAAATAAAAGAAAAAGCTATCTTCACACGATGAGCAAAGCAGTAAACAGAATAGTCCTTCTATGATAGAAATTAGGGGTGTGTATCTTTCCCTCTCGCATGATTCGCATCTCCATACATGGTCCACACATGGATACGTAAAAGATTCAACTAACTTTTTTTACAATATGATTTTTTCACCAAAAAACACACAAATCTAGATATTTCTTATTCATATGGCATTTAAAGCTATAAATAATAATGTATGGCATTTGACAGAGAAATGTATTCAGGTATTGACCTGGAAGAAGCAAGCTGATGTTTGGAGGTCTTTTTTGAGTTGCCAGAAACTGATTATTAACTTATTGACTGATTTTATCCCTTTTAACCAACATAATCTTGTTCATATCTGTGGTTTTCAAACAATACTGCACTTGCTCAATCAATTTTTGATACCTATTTATTTTTTACATCCCTAACCGATACTGCTGTTACTCCCTCCCATCGATTTTTCGATACATATCTAGTATATTTTATATTACTAATACAATTATTTCATCAGTCCTCTTAAAAAATATGTAGCCACAAGGGTTCCTAAATCTGGAACTTCCTGTGCTGGTCCCCAGCCCAACCAGTAGAGCCAAGTAGGCTCCACATGGTTTAAAAATGGACAGAAAATGTGGGACCCCATTGGGTTTGTCTGCAGTTTCCTTGATGATCTGTGTTTGCCCACATTGGCCATGCAAGGACCGGCAGCCGGGGTGGTGATCCTGCTCGCTCTGCCGGACCCTGGGCTGCGGAGCTGGCTACACTGTCCACCAAGCAGCTGGCTAGCGTAGAGAGCCAGGCCAATGAGTTCCCACTTAAGCCAATGTGGGCAAACACAGGTGGGCCACCACTGAAACTGTGGACAAACCAATATTTTCTGCCCACTTTTAAACCATATGGGGCCCACTTTGCCTTGCTGGCTGGTGATAGGAAGGGCCCCTGTATAAAAATCTAAACCAGAAGTAAACATCAGTGGAGGCTGGTTCCCTGTGGCGACGCCAGAGAGGATTTGCTGAAAAAAGAACAAATGTATTAATTCACCAGTTAAACATTTGGACAATTAAGATGTCATTTAATTTAGTCCCAACTGCACCTACAACTAGATACGGGTAATGAGCAAAAGGCCCACACGAAATATCAAAATTGTAGAGTGCTCCGTGAGCCCGCAGAGCAAAAATATCCGTGCGCTTTTTTTTTCCTATGGGCATGTTGCGGGCAACAGGTCATATGGGGGACACTTATACAATACGTAAGTAAGGTTAAAGTAGGTGATGTGTCTGTAGCACGTACGTACATTATCTGCATTCAGATCTTATTCCTGTTATCTCAGTTTGTACAAACCCAGTGAATCCCTGGACATTCGCTGAGTGTCTGTGTAAACCATCGGAACAATGCTGTGAAAAGCAGGCATACAGCTGGGAGTCTTATCATGGCATCATATAAATAAACTCGTATTAAACAATGCAGTCTTCACTGTCAGTGATGGTCACTGGGGTTGACAGTAGGTCCATTCTGGATTGTGAAACCCGACAGCGACAAACTCCACAACCGCAAAACAGTGACGGTTTCATTACAGACTCCATCTAAACAAACAAAGTACAAGATATCAGGCGGTATTTATTTTTATGTAATGATGTCCAGGAAACAAAGCAAATGGGTTTTTTGTTTCTTGTTATTGGCAAAATAACAGAACTGAGAGATACAAACGGAGAAGACAATAGTTCACTCTAGGAGCATGGCCATTTGCTCATGAGATGGCTTTTAACAAGGCTTAGTCTTGGATGCAGGAAGGATATTAAAGCTTTTTCCCAGAGTTGACAGAAGAATACAGGGAAGTGGGTTGACCCAGTGGTTTTGAGCAATAGTAGTGCAGGAAGTGTAAGAGTGCCAGGCATCCATTTAGACCAGCACTGTTATGATGGGCGAGATGATGGTGATGCACAAAGCAAGTAGCTTTTCAAGGTTGATTTCAAGTTTGAGTATTGTAATAGTGGCACGGGGCAGCGCCTCTTAACTGAAAATAGATATGTTGAGGTTTTTTTTAATGTATTGTTTTATTGTTGTTTTTAATAATAACTCATTTCTTCTTGCTGGATTAAGCTAATGTCTGGTTCTGATGCTTCAGCTTGAGTTCTGGCTTATGGATCTTTAACAGCAATCTATAGTTTCAAAGCAAAACCAGTCATTACAATTTATATATCCAACCCAAAAAGTAAAGAACTTTGACTTTTCTAGATTCTTTTTTTTTATAATCAAAATTATTCTTTTCAATAAATCCTAATACCGTTGGGAAATCTGTTGATTTATATTTCAAGTATTTACTTGTAAAGAACATGATGACAGCTGACATCTCCTGACTGCAAGTTTATTAAAACAATAAAAAGGAAACTGTCAACAGTACTCAAGTTCTGACATTAAAAGGGAAGAAATGCTCCTGGTGTTGCCTACTTTACCCAGAGTTTCTGACAGCTGGGGATGTGGTACTGAAACCGGTACAGTATGGTACCTGAGCATGTCATTTATTTTTATTGGACCAATACTATTTTAGACTTAACACTATTGTTTATTGGCAACAGTGCAGTTTATTGGCATCACTTTGTTTCAATGTGGCTAAAAATGGCGTATACCATGCAACATTTTTTTTTAGCTTTTACGTGTATTAAAATGTTTGTTCCTCAATGTTCGTGGAATTTTGTTCACACATTTCTGAGTATTCCAAATGAGTTGATAAGGTGAAATGTTTGCGATTGGATAAGAATATTTGACTAGTGCCCTAGTTCAGGCGTCTGCAACCTGTAACACTTAAAGAGCCATTTGGGTCAATATCTAACTGACAACATCCCAACAGGAGCCACAAAGTCTTTTTCACTTTTCATGAAAATAAGACACTAATTGTTAGTATAATGACTATAATCAAACTATTTTTTGGCAAAATAAAATGTGAAATTTGAAGTAAAAAGATTGAAGACAGCATCTTTTTGGAAGAGTCTGCTCCGCCCCCAGGGTAACAGGAGAAAACATTGTTAGGATGAGGATAAACGCACGGGTTAGACGTTTGTACAGTACATCAATTTTTTTTTTTAAATAAACGTTTGTTTTCATGGGTGACATTTTAAAAAGGCCAGATCCAGGTTGACGTCATGAAATGGGCAGTACCCTCAAATAGCGAAAGGCAGTGCTTCAGAGACTTAGTTTTTTTACTTCAGAGTACGAAGAGTTCACAAAAATAACTCATATTTCATAAATAACTTGTTTTTTAGTGTTCCAAAGGTAATATATGATCATACATGGATATAGTTTACTCTGAAAGACTAAAGAAAAGCATCCAGGATTGCAAGTGTGTCTTGCAGTTCCCTTGGGGTTTATGCAACAACCTTAAGGGAGTTCATGAAAACAGAATGTATAAATGCTGTGGGGTAAGTGCTCTGTAAAGGATCTGTATAGGGATTATAATGTAAGTTACAAGCACGTATGACGCTGTCGTGCGGTATCCTCTGCACCGCACTCTTTTTGTTAGTGAGGCGCATGCACTGCCTCTTTACTGACTTTATGCAAATGCTGCGTGCATGGGGCGAGCAGGGGATAAGTGCCCGCAGGAGGCCCGAGAGGATATAAGACAAACTAAACTCTGATTGTTGTAATTTCCTCATTTGTACACTTACTACTGGAGCAGCACCTACTGTGCAAGGTGCCCATTGGGGGGGTTGATAAAAAAGAAAAATCTGAACAACATGTTTGCGCCTTTTCCTTTACTTACCCTCATGTGTTGTTATGGTAGTTTGAGGAAAGGATCTGTATGTGTGTTTGTGTGCTGTCAGATCTCCTAGACATTTTTGTTCCTTTTTACTTGCCATACTATTTGAAGTTAATCAGTGTCATTGCTCACACCTGGTCTGAGCTGCCCGTTCCATTGTTTCACTCTTTTTTTTTTTAAACAAATTAATATTAATTTCTTACAAATTGAACTTAATATCAATAACAGTAATCATTTCTTGTTGATTCTACTAGTTCTTCAGTGCGATTCTTTATCTGCGTTTCATTCACTGAATCCACAGTAGAAGAATCCAGAAATCCAGGCCTCCATGACCACTTACAGCCTGCTACTGCTTCTGCACGTACTCATCATGATAAAGTTTGTAGTCTTCCTTCTTAGCTTTGCTGCTTTTTGGATTTTCCTCTAAATTTAACACTGAAGTTATCAGGTTGAATAAAATTTAGTATTTAGTATTTTCTAATATGCAGACACTGAAAAAAGTTTGATTTTATGTAACTTTGTGAGACTGTAATGGCCAACTATGAGGCCTTAACCAGTCCTGACACCTGTCATTTCAATTTAATACAGTGTTGCCAGGTGTAGGTACAGTTTTACAGCCGAAAAGTCTTCTGAAATTCACACAAAAAAACCCCAAAGTAATTAGTGATTAATTAGGTGTTATAAGCAGTAATATCTTTCCCATTTTGATTGAAAGTTTAACTTTGAGATGTCTTTTAATCATTTTTGCAGTAAGTCAGAGCAAAGCATAATATAATAGACTTCTAGTAAACTTTATAAAAGCAGAAGAACAAACTTAAGTTCTTGTTTGCCCTATTTTCCTCTGTTTTACCCTCAAACAAGAACAACCAAAACAAATAATAATAAAATCTTAGTTTATAAACAAAACCGGATGGGAAACTGTCCAGTTTGGTAACACTGACTTAATAAATCAACAGTAACTCATAATTCATTTTTTTTCCTGCAGTTCTTCAGAGAATTAAAGATCTTTAGTTTGCTTCTCAGACCAGAAAAAAAAAAAAGCTGTGACAACCCTCTCTGTCCTTACAATCCGGTCCTTCGATATGCCTTCTCTCCAACAGGGCACAGCGTCTCTCCTGGGGTCACACGTTTTGTTTTGGTTTTTCTAATTAATGAGCAAAGTTCTTGTGCATTTGTGCTTTTCTAGAGGCCCAGAATGGGGAGGTTCTTCTTCACTCCAGCAAAGCAAACATGATGCATGTACGCACTGACTGGGTTTGCGTGTATGCAAAGATTAATTTGTTGTAGTCTAAGATGGTTTTCACACAGTTTAATCACAAATCTGCTTTTTTTTTTTTTTTTACAAAAACTTTAACCAAGACAAAAAAACTAAAACACCCACGCAGACACACACTTTCCCACAGCAAAGGGCTCTGAGGCACATGACCCAAACAGGACATCCTCTCCATCTTTTACCCTTCAGAGTTCCCAGTCTGCTTCTTCTCCACCCCCTTGAACCACTCTTTCCCCCTTTTTTTTAGCTATGCATTCAAAAAAAGCTCGCAGAGCGATTATCATTTTATCAGCAGTTCTCTGTTCCTGCAGGGTATTAGCTCATAATGCAGTCTCCTACCTCATCTTCCCCTTTGAGACCTCTTTTTTTATAACAATGTCGTCCTGCAGTTTGTAGGTAAGAGTTTATATCTGGAAGCAGAGTGAGTGGGCGAGTCTGACACATTGTTATGGAAAATGCTGTAAAAAAAAAAAACGAACAACTTTGGGCTGGAGAGAGTTTTTAAAGAATGCTGGTGTTTGATAAAATCTTGATGATCTCTACTGAAGGATTTTTTAAACTTTAAGTAAGGCACTGAGATGGCAAACAGGAATGACTTTTGTAATATACACACAGAGTCATTGTTATCATCATGCATTATCACAAAAGCCTTAGAGGGCAAAAAGGATCTATAAAGATGCTTTACAATGTGATACCCTGGTTTGAATAGGGAGGAAATGTTCATCATTTTCACACCTTTGCTTGGTTTATTTTCATCCAAGAAACTCCTCATAGCATTGTCTTGAATTACAGTTCCATTCCAATACATGAAAGACTTGATCTCACACAATTCCACAATGAAATATTAATTTCTCCTTCATGATCACTTTTGGCATTTCAGTAAATTAATATGGACACCATCCATCCACCAAACCCTGAGATTTTTTGAAACACAAAAGCCCAAAACTCCCGTTTGCGCAGGTATACACAGACTTTTCATTGGAAGTGGACGCTTAAACACAGGTTGCAGAGGCCGGTGTGAAGAAAAATAAGAAATTCTAGACTTCGAAGGCATGTGTGTCCTCCAGCTATCCAAGCATGACTCATGACAAATTACCTGGTTCAGGTGTGTCCAGCATATGAGAACATGCCAGAGGGTATGTTGGGAAACGTGCAAGAATACAGCCCTCGAGGCCTGTGGTTGCCCATCCCTGGTCTAGTCCCATTAGCCCTCTGACTGTCATGCATTGACAGGGGCCTCCACCTCCTAACACTTCCACCTCATCCATGTTTACCCAATATTATTTATTTATTTCTGATTACACTTTAGATATTTACAGTGAGATTTGTGTTCATTTAACAGCTATGGGGCGTCCATTGTACAGAGGTGCGCCCCAAAGTATCAAAGTGTCCTTGAGAAAGATTGAACTCCACAAAGCTCCTGAGAGTTATAGTGTTCAGCAGCGGATCCACCATCAGTATGTAACTATGTGCGTAAATGGGTGAATGAGAATGTGACTGTAAAGCGTTTTGGGTCTTCTAAGAAAATAGTAAAGCGATATATACAATAAGTACACATATTACCATTATTACCATCTGGTCCATTTCTGCCTTTAAGTCTGCACAAAGCCTCTACCTTCTCACTCAGATGAACCACACTAAAACCTGCTAGATCTGGTCCTCCATTCTCACTCCCAATTTGTCATATATATACGTTTGGATTGGGCTCCCTCCGCATCACTTTTTGACATGCTGTAGGCTGGTACCAACTAGGGTTCTTTGTGAAGGTAGTTTTCTCAAAACTAGGTCTACTTTGATGAAAGTAAAGAGTGCATATTATTTTCTGCCAGTTTCCTATTCTGTACGAATATGTAAAATTGTATTCAGACTCTGCAGCAACTTAGATTCTCCGGCAAAAATGAGAAATTGAAACTGATTCAAGATTAAAAAAAAAAAAAAAAAAGAAATTGAAACTGATTTCTGAGGCTAATTTGTGCCCAGAAATCATTGCAAAAACTAGAGTTAATTTGTTTGTAACTCTATTTCTAAAGTAGCTTTTAATGAATACAAATGTCCACTCCCTGTGGAGTCCATCTTTATCAGTTTCACCTCCCCTCGCCATTCCTCCTCGTCTCATCGGTGTTGACATTTTTGCATCCTGCTCTAATCCTCTCTCCTTCTTTCACCTTTCACATGTTTTCCTTCTCCCCTCTCCTCCCCTCTCTTTTCCCCCAGTGATCCCTTTGCCCCGCTCAGCCGGACTCCCCCGCTGCCGTCCAGATCTCCACATGGCTGGATTCCTTTTCCGTGACACACACGTTGCCCAAGAGGAAGTCTTAACCAAACTCGCTGGTGTTTTTCCAACAAGCACAGTCATCATTGAGTAAACAGCCTCACGTTTGCAATTTATTCCAGCTTCTTGCACCATTTGATTTTCTAATTGTCACAGTGGGAGACCTTAAAATCTTTCCAAATGTGTCTCTGATAAGTTTGAGATTGCAATCTTGAAGCATCTTTAAATTCAATCACAATCAAACCTTTGAGCGTCAGTTTTCCTGCCATCATTTTGTTCATCCTCCCACCATCAAAGTGCTCAAGAGGGAGCAATACAACGTTTCTGATTGTCTCTGCTCCTCACCGACTGCAGATAATGTTTTCTTCCTGTCAAATTAAATCTATTTTTAGTTATTGGGGTGAAAAGGGAAATATTCTGCTTCATGCTGTAGTTCGACACCTCTATTTATCATATGGCAGGTAAATATGTCATTTACAGCTCAGCTGAGTAAACGTTGCATGAAAAACCATCAGCATACGAGGTTCAAAAAAGGTTAAACATTTAAACAGGTGAAAACTAGGACTTAAAGAGGTCAAACAGTAAAAATGAAGATTAATTTACAGATTTGTGCCAGTTTCTGTTTAATTTCCAAGAGGTGTCATTGTTTTGTTCCCAACAGGTTTACAAGCTATGTTACTGCTGCTCGGTAAGTGCTCAGTCGTGTCGACGCATCCTGCAGGTGGAATCTTGTTTTCATGCTGCTGGAATGACCCTCAGTAACCTTTAGTGCAAGTTGGAAATTAGGTGACTCCAAACAGGGCTTTTCCATTCACACTGTTAAAGTAAAATGCAGGCCTCTTTTTGTAGCAAATCCACACAATGTTTTACAAAAATTGCATCTTAGTTTTTATGGAAAACAAAGCATGAAATCTGATTTTGCAGACTTCTAAAAAGGGAAATCCAGCATGGAGTAAAAAAAGCCATGATGTCTGCACTTTGTCCACAGTTGAACTTTCACTCACTTCATCACAAGATAATGTCGACTGGGAGTGTTTTGGACAGTTTGGCAATGCTCCAGTGTGAAAGTTCAACATCTCACCAGAGATTCACATGATGCAAAAGCTTACAACACATAAAACAACCAAGATCATCCTGTAATAGTGATGATTTTAATGAATTTTATACACCAAAAACAAATCTGCGATTGACATTTAACTGTTGATTCACCTCAAGAAACATCAGGAAAATTTAAAAAAAGATTTTAAAAAAATAGAAGCAAACTCGGATCTAGAAATATTCTCCCCTAATCAGATTTTTTATTTGTTTGCATGTTTATCAAATTTAGCTGTGTTAGATAAGATGATTTTAATTTATAACTATGATAGTACAATTAAATGGAAAATATGTTTGTAAATCAAAGTTTTTGCAAGTGATATTAGAAAACAAACAAACAAAAAGCTTGTATGATATTTGTAAAAAACTAAGCTTTATAATTGATTCGTCCACCTATATTCCCACCCTCAGTTCTCCCTCAGTTTAACTCAGGGAGATTGAACCTGCATGTTGGGCCAGAGTATATAGGCAAGGGGACATGAAGCAGGAATCAGGGCTAATCAGCAGCATTTGCTGCAGCTCAGCCCTGACTTTGTGTCCATATCTTAAAACTGCAGCACAGCTCCAGACAAGTGGGAGAAAATGGACGGATGGATGGATGGATGGTTAGGCCACTCCTAGCATCTTATCAGCATCAATTGCAATCAAGCACCGGCAGTGAAATGACCTACATCTCTTAAAGAAACGCAGGTGTGGCAGTAATCAAAGCCTGAGGATGGCGAGAGAAACGTGATTCGGCTTTTCAAAGATGTGATTAACCAGTGATTTTCCTCACAAAGACATCATCACTTTTTTGCTTTAGACCATGTAGTAGGTTTGTTTGGTTTTTTTACTTTTCTAATAAACACTTTAATTTAACAACAATCCATGGACTATGCTTCATTTTATGCTTCGTCTAATATTTAAATTGGACAGATTAAAAAAAAAGATATAAATTCTGAGAATTCAGCCTTTTTTATACTCCTGTTCTGTACAGTATGCGTTTCTCACAGACTTCTTTTTTCCCAAAGAATAATCCTCCTCATACTTGTATGTCTTCATACTTCCTTTTTATGTGGCATCCTGCTTCAGGAAAATAAATTAATTTAGAAGTCCTTTTTCAAAAAGCAGAGTTCACGTGTCTCCTTGGTATGTTCCTGTTTATATTAACTCAGCTGGAACCGTTGGTCAAAACAACTGTTTCACAGACTTAGCCACAGAATGCACACTCATAAATTTACCAGTTTGTTTTGTTTTGGGGTACATAACAATATTAGTATGGACATAACCTGGAGGGAAGCTCTGGCACACCAAGCAAACTGAATCGCAGCAGGATTTCCTCTGACGTCAGCTGCTCCTGGATCTCCTGCAGCTCCTATTTACTTCATAGCAACAAATGAAAACAAACTCTTTGTGATACCCGGAGTAGTTTAATAGTGTGACAGTAAAACCTGGTATATAAATAAACCTACATTTAATTTACAGACCTTCTTGTGGTTACCAAAAAAAAAAAAAACCAAAAAGTATTTTGTATTTAAAATAAATAAGCGCACGAATAAACTTTTTATTTTGTAAAAAAAAAAAAAATTACAGAAGTGAACTTGAAGTGCCTCTGTCAATCATCTAAAAATTATTTGCATTGCCCTAATAGATAAATGCATATGCTATGAAAACAATATCACAAACTTGAATTTATTGCTTTTGTTTTGATTTTTGGACCAAAAAAATAATACTCTAATGGACCAAATCCACTCTTCATCCCTGTACACTTTTGAAATTTAAATGGAGATCATTTTGATGAAATGACCTCTAGAGTCTAAGCTGGCCCACAACGTATGTAGGATCAAATTAGGCTGAGGTGAAGGTAACAAGATTGAAGGCAGAGACTCACAGGGTGGCAAAAAAGGATATTTGTCAGTCATTGATTCCATAAGTTGTCTCTTTTAAAAGCTCTGCGATAGATACAGCTCAACTATGAGAAACAAAATGTAAACAAATATTCAAGGAAATCCCATTGTACGTTTTACAAATAACTTCTTTGTATGTTATAGTTGAAAACAAGTATTTAGCTCCAACAAACGATCAAGAATTCTGATCGTCACAGATGTGTTACTTCCTCTTCAAGAGGCTCTTAAAAAATGGCAGCAGAAATCTCAAAACCACACTGAGAGTTAAGACTAAAGCAACAAAGGTGACAGTAATCAGTATGCCGCCAAGGACTCAAATCCTTCAGATGTGTCCACCTGCATAAACCAGGACTAAATCTCACTTTCTAATTTGGGAGGGAGCAGTAATTTATTCGCAAGTGGTAAAGCTTGTAAAGTACAGTTTTTATCCAACTGCGATCAAGATTCTCAATGCTGCTATGAAATAAAATACACTTTGATGGCAGAGAATGTGTGTGTGGATGAAGGTCTGATTGATTGTCTGTAGGCTTTATGACTTATTTATTGCTTCCTTTACTTTTTGCTTTTTATTACTTATTGTATTATTATTTTTGTGTTGTGACTATTTATATATATATTTTATTTTAATCTTTTATTTATTTTACTTTATTTTTAAACTCTTTAATTATAATTGTATTATTTTAGAAACAGTTAGAACGAAGCACTGACCAATGAGCACTTTTAAATTTCCTTGTATATGTGACAATACATCTATTCTATTCTATTCTATTCTATTCTATTCTATTCTATTCTATTCTATTCTATTCTATTCTATTCTATTCTATTCTAAAAGCCTCTAGTGGTATTTTAAGCACTCAATACTTCCAGGTTCTTATCAAAGTCCAGAACAGAAAGTGGGGGCTTGTTTAGATGTGGTGACAAAACAAGAGGTAACAGCTGAGACCTCTAAAACAAAAAACTGTAAACAAGACAAGCAAGCAACAGGAAACTCTTGATTCTGGCATTAGTGCTCAATTTTTGACAGTACAGTATAAATCTCATTCACAGTATTTTGCTGAAGGAGCAAGATGGAACTGAAATAGATAAGAAAAAGGCTACAAGTGAAACATGAGCTCGAATTATTATATTTTAGCACTTTTTATGTATTTCTTAAATGTGTGTTTTAATCAACTGTGATATATGGATCAATAAACGTTCTATCTCAAACCTGCTCCTCTTTGGATTTCTGCAGTTAACATGGCACAGTGTCGCAATTTAATTAGGAAATAGAAAAAAATTGAATATCACGGAAAAGTGTTTTCATTTTCAGAATTCTAATGAAAAATCTGAAACTTTTCAGAATATGAATTCGGGATCAACTGTTTAATTGACCTTAATTTTGTTTTGTTTATTTTTACATAAATTAGAGTCCCAGCTCATGAAACCCACAAACACAGGACAAACTTTTCCATGATGTTCTTATTTTTTGGAAACCGTCCTCACATATCCCACTCAGGCAGGTATAAATCAAAAGCTCAGGGTAATAAACAGTTCAAAATGCACCATAAAATCAAACATAAAAGTTGAGTAAAAGCTTTAGAAAGTCTGGCTCTGAATGAATGAAACAGCAGAGTTTATTAGCTGTGAAAGCAGGTTCTCTAAATGAGTGTGATTAAAGTCAGCAGGAACAGGAAGGATGACCAAATAAGGAAAGATTCTGAGCGGCAGAACAGGAACTATGACAGACCTGCTTTAAGTTAATCATCAGTTAGTTACAGGGCACAGGAAAAGTGGCTTCACTTAAGGGGAACAGATTCACTCTGGGATTAATTATTATTTTATGCTAACTCAAAAATAACTTTTTGGAATTTGTTTTGTTACACTCCTGTCTAGGGGCTTGTTAAAAGGGATATAACAAAATAGGCAGAAAAAAAAAGGATTTAAATACCCCAATGACTTAAAACTCTGAGAATTCCCCAGACTGAAAAGAGATGAGAGTTTATTTACAGAAAAATGAAAACTACACAAAAACAACCAAAGCATAAGGACCAAAAGCCTGTATGAATCAGCAGTTTCTTGTTCAATCAGATGCTCCGACAATTTAGGCACCGATTTGCAAACACAAAAGAGTAGAAAAGAGCATCCACAACCAAATTCTCACCTCCCTTTTCGTGTTTGAACCAACAATGATCATCTCACGAGTCTCTGCTTTGAGTTTTGTATCCTGGAACAAAAAGAAAAAAACAAGTGTCCTATGTCGTAACACTGGGGGCTCGTCTCGGATTCAACCATAGCTAGTGGGCGAGTAAGTGACAGATCAAAAACAGCATTAGGCAAAATATTATAAAATTCAAAATTAATGTTTGATTTGATGTTCCTGGTTTAAAATAGTTTATTAACTTATGTTAAATTCAACAGATCAATATTTTTAAGTTCCCTCAACTTTGGTCTATCAATGTCTCCCAAAGAAAAATATTTTATGCAGTTGATTATTGACATCCTGGTATTTATAAGTTTATGTTTTTCTGTTTGATTCTCCTTTAATAATTACCAAAGGATGCATTATTTAGTTCTCAATGCACTATCTTTGTAAAAACACCTGAAGTTTGGTCAAGAAGATTATCAAAATCATTTTCTACAAATCAAAATACCGGCAAAATATAACTTAAGTAGAATAAAGCTCCTTAAGGATTAATTAGTTCCTATACAGTGTAGGGTCTTGTCTGTTAATCCTTGCAGTTGTTAGTGGAGCAGAAACGACACATCCAGATGTCGCTCCAGGTGCCGTCTGCCTTATTATCCTCGAATAAAACCCTCATGAAGTTTCTGTTGCCAGGCAACTGGGGCTATTATGAAGTGAAATGGTCACTATTGGATGTTTTGTGCCACTTTGAGTATCAATGTGTTTTAGCAGTTCTTTAAAGAAAGTAGCAACGGCTACTAGTGATATAAAAAAAATGTAAAGGTTTGGGGAATAAACGGCAAATGTGAAACTGATTTGTCAAACTTGATTTCCTTCATGATTTCAGGAGAGCCGCAGTAGTCTCTGCTCTCCGACTCTTCATTTGTGTTTGCACATATGTCAGCTGGCACTAAAATTAGCTGAACATTAGCTCTTTCCCCAGTGAGTGAAAGACTGCTCCTCTTGTTTGATGTTTTTCAAGATCCTTCATGTTTTCTTCTGCAGTTGGAGCCTCCTTATAAGGTTTGCCGGGGCTGCACGGTCTGCTATGAATGCAATTTGTTAAATACACAGAATAGGTTGTGCTGACCTTCAGGAGCTCACACAGACGGTTTAGGTGGAGACATTCCCCTGATGGGAAAGAAGCGAAAAACTTTTTAGGAATACAGAGCATGCATCTGTCCCGCCTCCCTCCATCCCCCAGGGAATCTGATGCTGTAACTTGCTTTGCATTGAGCTGGAAGAGTCTCAGAAGCTGAAGGTGAATCCGTCCCTGCTAAGGCTCCCTAGAGCTTCTGATTTTGCATAAGAGGGCAGCTATAAAACATACTGGAGGCGTGACCCCACACCTGACCTGATCATTACAGAGTGTGGAACAAGAGCAGGAAATGCCCAAGTCATAGTTAGACAGCAGACGATGTTTTTGAAAACAAACGAAACTAAATTTGTTTCGCCATTCCTAAGTAGAAAATCTGAAAAGTTTGCAAAACATTTGTTGACTAGTGTTGACTTACAATAAAAAAGTCAATTCATTGTATTTTACTGAGTCAAATGTTCCTGCAAGAACTTTCTCACTTCCCGCCCTATTTACAGTTTTTTATCACACAGAACAGTCGGAAAAGTTAAGAGGAAAAAAGGACTTTAGATGACTAAACTTAAGAAATCTGTAATAAAAAAAATAGAAATATATAAAAACAAAGTGGAAAAAAGGCAAATTCTTAAATTATGGTTGAAAAGTCACAAGCTACCACGGTGACCATCCAATATTACAGCAGACCTTGGTTCAATTTACTGTTTCTCTTTATCCCTAAAGACAAAAACCTCACTTTCGTTGTTTTTTAGGTAAAGCAAGTTGTAGCCCATCTAGTTACGGTAATAATGACCTAAATGCATTTACCAAAAAGCCTTTACAGGACTTTGGTCTCCTGGTGTCATTGTGATATTTATCTGTGTGTCATCTGCAGCTGTGCCTCATGAAGTTTCACTTGAGATAAGAAAAAGTTGCATTAAGTATTTGCATTTGCATCAAACAAGATACGATATCAGATTGTGTTTGCTGGAGATGGAAAATAATCAATAAATTTGAAATACTTCTAGAGTTAAAGTCCCATTAGTTGTTGTGTCAGGGCCAACCCGCCTTCTTCTCCTCCGACCACCAGAGGGAACCCTCTCCTGAGTACTGACTTCCTCTGCTCACTTCCTCACCCGCTGTTCCTCATCATCAGCATACTGTTTATATTCCTGCTCGCCACTCAGTCTCATGCAAAGTCTTTAATCGTTTCTCAAAGCACTCAGTCTGAGCATTACCCTTTGTTTATCCCCTCCATGTTTTGCTTCTACCTCTTACCTGGTTCCGGTCGACAATTCTGCCTTGAATTTACCTGCTCGCTGACTCAATTAAAAAGAAGTTTCCCATGGATCCACACAGCTCAGCCTTTTTTGTCACACCTGGGCGTGTGTCCTTTTTCCTTACCAGGAGGGAGGGTCTTGGATAACCTTTTATTTAGTCTGTTTAGTTGAGCAATTAGTTATTCTTTACATTTCATGACTGATTTTCTGTTTCTGTAAAATTACTTGAATGAAGCCCAATGAGGCAATTGATTTGTGATATTGGGCTATATAAATAAAATTGAAACATTAAAATCTTGTTCTCTGAGTACTAGCCCCTTCCTATCTCAGATAATAACTGGGTCCCACATTCGTACCTGGGGAAAAGCCCCTAATGGGAAGTGTCTGCGGTGCTAGCACCGCCCCCAGGCTAACAAGCCCACACACACTTTCTCTGTGGTGCAAGCGGTGATTGACAAAAACACTTTCATTGTAGTTTTTGTTTTAGTTTAATCCTTTCAGCCGAGGCCTACCCTAGGTTGACAGCACCCACAAGGAGAGAAAGGCGGAGCCTCAGAGATCAAGTCATCCTACTTCCGGGTAGGAAAAGGAGCTCATGAAAATAATATATCATATTTCATTTTAAAAAGTGTTTTATAGTGTACCAAATGTAATATATTAACCTATATATGGATATAGTTTACTCTGTAATGCATAGAATAGCATAAAGGCCCATCGGAAAAAATTAATGAACCTCAACTTAATTTTTTACATGAATGAATCCAAAATGTGTTTCCTCCTGCTGCTCTGCTCAATTTATGCAAATGTGAAAAGTTCTGAGTTTACAGGGTTAGACTCACTGAATGCTGGCTTGGGAAAACAGATGGACTGTCTATTGGCCTACAGAGAGGAAGTAAAGCTAAGCCAGGAAGTGATTCAAGCAATGTGATTCAAGAATAGGAGCACAAGAAAGAAAGCTTTACCACTAAAAAAAGAAGTAAAATAAAGTTTTTTTCTTGACCACATCTGTAAAAATGTGGACACTTTAGTTGATGTTTATTTTTAGTCAAGTTTGTCTTAAATTTAGGAAAACTGAATTGATTTCAATCAAATCACTTCTTTTTTTAATCAAATAGATCATTTTATGTATTCCTTATTCAGAGTAAAATTTACTGTTAAAAAAAGACTAATTTCAGGCACAGCAGATTTGTTACCATGAACTAGCTCAGCCACCTGGGCTCTGCTGCAATTTTTACTTCAGAAAATGTGTTAAAATGTCCATCATTTGAAATCACAGGGTCGGCTGAGCACCTCGGTGACATTACTGAACATTTTTCAGAAATGTGGTCTCCCTTCACCCTTTTTAGTTCAAAAACCAGGGAAACAGCCTTTAAAGCAGGATCTGAGCAGAAAGCAGGAGCCACAGAAACAGTCTTCAACCATGAAGGACTTATTGAAGATTTTATGAAAGGAAGTACAGAACAAGAACATTTTTAAAGTAAATAATTACATTACATAATGATCAATGACTGTTGCTAGTGCTGCCATTTCCATAGCAGAAGAATTTTTAATCCTGTTACTTACCAGCAATCATAAAGAAAAACAAATTTACATTGAAAACATAATTTATTGATTTAGAAAATAAGGAATAACGACTTTATAGGTGTCGTAACTATTTGTTTTATTTACTGCTAGATCAGATATTTTACAAGATCATGTTTTGTTGCCAGGTGATCATCAGAAAACCTTTGATTTTTATGTTGAACTGATAACTGTAAAAAATGAATTTTCACAAATGCTTTTTTAAGCATGTCTTTTTTGGCAGTGTTACAAAAATTAAAGGAGAATACCTAGATGGAAGAGATTAAAGTTTTAATAGTAAGAAAAGCTACAAATGTGGGATAATAGAGAATAGACTGCAAACATTCTCAGAATACTGCTGGAGACCAATACAGAAGAAAAGACCAAACAAAGTGACACAGAGGACCCAGAGGCAGATACTTCAATACTGAATATATCAAATAAAGTACATACAGCTCCATAGACACAGGAAGGGGCGGAGCATCCAGGAGATGCTACAGCACATAAAACAAATCAGAGAACAAAATGAACAATATAAACAAAAATCCAACAAAACATTTTTTCAGCAAATGTTTTCTTATTCTTCGTAAGGAGAATATTTAGGATTTATTAGTGTTATGTGTTTGAAATGTTCTGACCTTAAACCATGAAGTGTTTATTAAAGCTTATTTTTGTCATTTAAATGGGAAAAAGACAAGTCATTTAAAATACTGAATTTTTAACTTGTCAGTTTAATTTAAAACTTCAAAAATTCGAGGTGATTGAATTGAATATTTGTCTAATGAAGCTTTTTGAAATGGCATTTTTTCACTTGCTCCTGCTTCCCAATTGTATAATTACTCAGAAATTCAATTTTAATCACAATTTCCTTAATATATGTTCTCAATAATGAGAAAAATGCAGCAAGAACATGTTTAAAAAAGTAATTTTAATCGGAGCGAGTCTTTAACAAACAATTGAATTAAAGTGATTCAATTTAAACAATTCTAACCGTAAACTCTTGATTTTCTGGCCCAGGAAGTTTTTGGCTTTTATCTGAGCAAACCTCATATCCCAGTCTGGATTGATTCCTGGACTGTGGCAGGTTCTGACATTATTAGGGTCTAACGGGATTACAGGATTTACAAGAACTTCATGGGCTGTAATTCAACTGCAAACATCCACACATTTCTCCCACTCTTTCAATTCTGCATTTTGTTGGACGGATGTTTGGATTTATCTTTTGTTTGGGCCAAAAGGTCCAGTGGAGATTTGTTGTGTATACACACAGATAACGCTGTTTGGTTTGACCGCTAGCCTGCATCCTGCCTGACCATAACTAAACACAATGGAAGCCCATCCATCGTCCGCAGGGGGCCTAAACTGTGTGCCTGTGTCATAATAAAGCTGTTCAGTCTTGTAATAAGTTCATAATTGTTAACTTACGTTAACATGTAGATGAATCAGATTCAGACATCAAATTTTTGTATTTTTGTTTTTTTATGGGTGTATTATTGTCTCTTAGTCATGTTAGTATACATTGTCTGACAAAAAAAAAAAAACCAAGAAAAAATGATATTTCAAGGAATTGAGAAGATTTTTTAAAAATCAGAAGTAAACATTTGTTTGCTCTCATGAGGCTCTGGAGCCTTTACTGTATATCATGTCATTAGCACAGATATAAACACATCTAAACACTGATCCTGCTGCAGTTTATAGGATTCTTCTGAGGGTCGATGCTCGCTGCGCAATTTTCCAAAGCGTCATAAAAACTTTAAAATTACTCCCAAGGGGGGGGACATTATCAGCACAGAGGGGATTCAGAGATCTGCAGAATGAATCATTTTACTATATAACCGTTAAAATTTCTGCTGTATTGAAACAGTGACTTTTAGTTTAAGCTTGCTTTGGAGAAAACAAATGGGTATTTTCAAAAAAATAATAAATTGGAAGCTTTAAAAATGTCGGCCACAGTTTGAAGTCTAAAGTGTAGAATTTCTGGTTGAGTTCAGTTTTTTCTTTTCAATACACTGGATGTTATGCAACAAAGCCCTTTGAGTTCGGATTCCATCTGGAACTCGGTATGTATTCAGCGGTATGCAAATGTAAATTTAAATCTCCTTTTCTTCCAAATGCAACCAGCTGATTGAAAGACGCTTTGTTTGTGTGTTGAGCCCACAAAGGCTGACGATTTGTCTCCCTCCGTCTCTCTTTCTGCAGCACATCGCTCTGGTTTTACATCCATTTGTGAATACATTTTCTGGAACTGTCATAGATCCTCCATTGTTATGTTTATTGTTCAGACAGCAAAAGCATTATTGACTTGAAATGTTCAAGCGTCGGTCAGAGGAGCTGTAGAATATATTTAAAAATATGCAGCGTTAATCTAATTGAGTAGAATTTTGCTGACTTTGTTTACCATGAAACAAGATGCTTTTCAGGAGTTTAATCTTGCTCAGTAGAGAATGACTGACGTACATGAGATCCTTTGGTCTTTGGCAAAGTTGAGGGAGATCTATGGGGTAAGATAACTGTCAAAAAGAAACGTATTCATTGTAGCATGAATGGCTAGCAATTAACACTCATATGAAGGGTTGAGTATGTGATATTCGCCTTCAGATCTGGTCAAAGTTATAAAGTTTATTAATCTGCAATTCTCAGATTCACCTGTAGGGGGCACCACCTCCTCAAGGAGGAAATTATCACTTTAATTATTAGTTGTTATTTCTAATTAATAAAGTAATACTCAAATTTATCAGTCTACTTATCCAAAAGGAAACGTGAGTGTCTTTACCTTTGAAGGGACGTTTTGTGAACCATGGAAATTATGAGACAGAACAACGACTTCTTATACACGTTCATTTATTGCATAAAACTGTATTAACAAGAAGGATTATTGAGTGTAAAAGCACAGCATTGATTATACTTTGCAGAGATGAAAAGAAGAAATAAAACACTTTTCTAAAACTATTCAAAATGCATAAGTGAAGAGCAATAAAAGAGGTTTAAAACAAATTCAAGTTATGTAAATGGGCTGAAGGTGTATGACTGCAATGTCTGATGTGTCTGATCTAATGCAAAAATGTTTTAATAAAATCGAGATAAATGTCCTTCTGGTGATTAAAACAATAGTTACTTAGCAGTTAGATTCTAAATCAAAGAAACCTATGCCTCTGACCATAGACAGTAGAACGCTGGAGCAAGTCTCCTCACCAAAGCGGTCTGGTTCTGGTTCCAAAGAGCCCAGAGGGTCCCTCGTTCTTTGCAGCTTTGAGAGACGGCTCTTCTCCCGAGAAGCCAGCCAAGTGTTGGAGTTAGAATCGATTCCCACAGGAAGATTCAGGTCGGTGTCCAGAGTCTGAGTATCAAGTGGTCAAATCAGGCTTGGTTCCAAAAATTAGCGACTAAATTAAAAGTTTTCAAAGCTGGCCGGGCTACAAAAACTTAATAATTATTTTGTCACTTATAAAAATTAGAAAGAAAATGAAAAGTTAAAATTGCATAAAACGTAAAAAGGTTGAAGGTTCGGTTTGTTTAATCTTAAAGATGGAAAAATCTCACAGAAGTTTTCATCTCGAAGCTATTAAAATCTTACAAGTTAATTCTCTGTTCTGAGTTCTCTTTGTTCTGAGTTTCCCTCCAAAAATCTCCTGTCCTCTGCTTGGAGCTACCTTCTCTGTTTTCTGAGAGTGTCCTCTCTCCTTGACGCTGGACTTCTTCAGCTTGACTGACTGACGGACTGACCGTCGCGATGGACAAAGGCCCTGAAACTGACCAATCAGAAACGAGTTGGGCCGGTCTTACGCCCTCATCTAATTAACATACTCCAATAGGATGTGAGTTCCCAATCTGGGGTGGGTTTCTTAATAGTGTGGGTTTGTCTCAGAAGGCAGACCTTTTACACAAACATCTTAAACATTAAGGAATTAAAGAAACATTTAATTATGTTTAATAAGCTTGTCTCCTTATAAGTAGAAACCCCTTTTGCTGGAAAGAAAACAAAATAATAATAAGCATCAACATTTAGAAAGTAATAAAGAGATAAAAAAAGAATTAAAACCAAAATCCAAAAAAAAAAAACGATGATAATGGCTAAAGATAAATAAAACCTCTGGTTCTTTCTTATTTACCTGCCAGATCCTTCTTAGAAAAGATGCACAACTTTAGTTAACTTTTACCAGTAAAAAGATGTTGAAGTTAAAAAAAAACATTTCGATACCAGAGAACACAGAATACACATAAAACGTCTGGGGAGTCTCAGCCATGGGGTCAAAAGGTTTTTGTAAATCCAGTCTGGTGATGTCTCCGGCCTGTTTTTCAGAGGATCTGTAGAACGTCATGTCAACAAATAATACATTTTCTTGTGGCTTCAAAAGAACTTTATTCAATGGAATGCACTTTTCTGTTTGTCCTGTAAATCAAGATGGCTGGTTAGGCTCCAGAGTGGCTAGTCGTCATGGTAACCTGGGATTACCCACGTCTTTCTTTGCGGGGGAGTTAAGGGTTTCTGGGGTCTGTTGCCCTCCAGTCTGACGAGGTGTTACGGGAGTGAAGACAAATGCCTGTTGAAAGGGGGGGAGGTGATCTTTTATGGCCTCAGGGTCAATTTCTGTTGTCGTGGTTCTGGGATCACATGGTTTCCTGCTACATATCCCCCCTTTGTTTTGACTTGTTCCTGTGGAATTAGTTGAAACACAAGATACAGAAAAACATGGGATTCCCCGATGAACCTTCTGGAAGCCGCTGGAACGCCAGAGTAATCCGCTGAAAACAGTGGGATCAGAGTAATTCAGTGAAAGGGGGTCAAAACATCCGGGTAATCCTCACGAGAGCCACCAGGGTGCTGGGCGACTCTTCTGGGAGCGTTGGACGTTCAGCCGGGTCCTCAGGCAGGTGTGGGGGTACCTGCAACTTTACTGCTGTGGTCAGAGGCGTGACTCAAATCTTAAAATGAGTCTATATATTCACTTAATCTTAGTTACTAGAGTAGTGTAATAGTCTAAGGGTCTAGATCTAAGTGTTCTATAATGAAGAAAACAACATAGAGAGGAAGAGAAAAGAAGAAAGAGAAATACGAGTAGCTGTTCAGGTTAGGCAGGAGTGCCTGCAACCTCACAGAGGATCGACGAGGTTGAGAAAGGCTGGAGAGAGAGGTTCTGCTCTAATGTTCTTCTCGAGGGCCCCCCCCCTGACCTGTCGCTATCATTGTTATCTCTTTCAGCAAATCTCCGTCGGGTACCTCTCGATGGTTTGTCACCCAAAAATGACCACTCGCGTCTGGTAAACTCTGGCTGCCTTTCAATGAAACGGATTACCTCACGGCTCGAAGTAAGATTGATAAGATCGATCTTATCTTGAATGATGGCATCTGGATAGTTCTTGAGATAGAACTCAATGTCATCCAGGTATGCTCGAGGATCATTAGGGCCACCAGGGGTTGGTTCGAATCTGGTAAGATTTCGAGAAATTTTGTCTAAATCTCGATCAGAAGGACCACGATGACGAGATTCATCTGCCCTAAAGTCATGGAATCGATTCGCCTGTGTCGACCTTGGAGTCCGTGCAGAAAAGGAGGCAGGTGCAGGTGCTAAAAGAGGTAATCCGCCAGAACTATCCCTTTTAGCCTGTGCACCCCCCTTTTCGTCTTTGAAAGTTGGATGAATCGGCTGACAGGCGTCAGATTCAAAAGATGGCTTGATGTCTGCTGTTGCAGACTTAGGTTCCACCATCAAGTGTTCATATTGTTGATCGGAGGCTTCTCGTTTGGTGGTGGTGTAAGCTAGTTGCTCTTGCATTAGCTCAACCTGTCCTTTTTGGTCATCTAACTGTCTGGTTAGATTAGCATTTTCTCGTTGCAATGTAATTATATCGTCTTCAGCTGCATGCAGTCCTATTTGAGAAGCTTCGTAAGCTTCTTTAACCTCCATGAGCTGCAGTTGTTTTGCTACCAGTTCATGCCGATAGGCTGGGGCCTGGGATTCGCAGTCTTTTATTTCTCTTTTAATTTGATCATTTTCAGTTTTTAGTTCTTCATTCTGAGTCGTCAGTGCAGTGACCTGACGCTCCAACTCATCTGTTTGTCTTTGAGCAACCTCGCGCTGATGCTGCAAAAGCTTAATTTCCCTCTGAGTTTGAGAAAGTTTCTGCGCGCGTGTGTCGAGCTTCCCTAGCGCATGGTTTAACAAACTATGAGCGGTTTTGAGTCGAGCTGTGAGCAGTATGGCTAGGCTACCAAGTGTTTTGGTCAACTCCTTATCCTTCGGTGGATCATTGGTAATTTCAGCCACTACCTCAGAGAGCTTAGTCTCCAGTTCAGATGCGGTTAAGTTCTGAACTTGACCTTCAAAACCTGGAATGTGATTTTCAGTGATTTCTGTCAAGGCAGCTTCTAGATCATCAAAAAGGTCCCTATGGCTAGAGGCCTCAGAAGAAACTGCGTCAGTCATTTCTAAATCTGTTGCTCAGCTGATGAGGAATGAAGCTGGAGGGTTTAGACAGCTTTGTTTAGCCTCAATTAGCAAGTACCGAAACTTTAGCTTTTAGCTTTCAAATCACTATATCATTAGCTTTTAGCCCCTTAGCATTAGCTTTTAGCATTAGCGTTAGCTTTAGCCTTTTAGCTTTTAGCATTTACACCTCACTGCCAGTAGGGGAAGATGACAAGTGTGATACCTATTTCAAGCCACAAGGGGGAGTCAATGAACCACTGACTTAGCAGACCTTCCACCTACTGCTGTCTACCTAGATTGCACAAACTTTCAAGTCTCTGAGTGGATTAAATATAGGTCTCTATATCTATGCTTCCACAGTCAACCTGCTTTGGTTCAATGCAGTCCAAGTACACACACCTCCTCTAGGCCAGTACGTCTATGGATATTAATCCCAACCTGTAACCTGGTTCAACACACAACTTCTGATTATTATTAGAAGAGGGTAACACCTCTGGCTCAGAGGTCCACCTCCTATGACCCTGACTGCGTCACAGCTTTAGCCACACCCCTTGGGTGACCCGGAAGTTCCTCCTTCCTTTCTCCTCAGTTTTACTCAGCGCTCGTCGCGAACACACCTAAAGCAGGCAGTTTTTTAGCAGAGGCAGCTAAACGTCCTGAAGACAAAGCAGTTACTCACAGCAAACCCTAAAGCTGAAAAACTGAGTGATTGCAACTTTTGGATTTAAGCTAGTTTGGTGTAACAACTTGCTATCTCTAAGGTGTCTTTTGCACTGATAAAGTAGGGACAAAGGGTCTGCAGACCGCGCCTGCGTGTGCTTTGTGCTATCAGCACAAGAAAAAGGGGGGTCAGGTCTGCCAACAGACTGACAATTGCTCCTTCAGAGAGCTTATCACACAGCCCAAAACGCGCAGTTATATCCTAAAATCCTTGTTAATTTTAGTAACCCGCTACGGCTGACAAGAGTGCTTTCCTGCACTTTCATAAGACGTTTACGTCTTATAAACGTCCACTCATAGATAAATCTATGGGGTGAGGTCCGGCCGGAATCCTCAGCCACTGGGACGACGGAAGTCGGGCCTGTGTCCTGGAACACGCAGGTACACAGCCAGAACTTTCCGTGGAGAGAATTACACAAGACAGGAACACGCTGAACTTCTGTAATCTTTCCAAAGGCCTTTCAACTTATTAAAACGCATAAGCATAAATGCGCAAATGCATGCAAATTATCACGGTTCTGCTCCGTGCAAAAAAAGTTCTGTTTCACAGAATCATCTGTTACGCTGATCGCACAGCGTCACAGGCTTCCAAAGCCACACAAACAAGTTCTCAGTCTTAAATAAGGGAAAAGTCAACAGCTCAGAGTACTCAGGAATTTCATTCAGAACCGCAGTTACGTTTTAGATGCACAAACCTTTCTAATTAACCTGTTTATCTCAATATTTCCCAGTTCACAAAACGTTTTCAGAGGCCTCGCACGGATGCGCCATAAATTAACTGTAGCATGAATGGCTAGCAATTAACACTCATATGAAGGGTTGAATATGTGATATTCGCCTTCAGATCTGGTCAAAGTTATAAAGTTTATTAATCTGCAATTCTCAGATTCACCTGTAGGGGGCACCACCTCCTCAAGGAGGAAATTATCACTTTAATTATTAGTTGTTATTTCTAATTAATAAAGTAATACTCAAATTTATCAGTCTACTTATCCAAAAGGAAACGTGAGTGTCTTTACCTTTGAAGGGACGTTTTGTGAACCATGGAAATTATGAGACAGAACAACGACTTCTTATACACGTTCATTTATTGCATAAAACTGTATTAACAAGAAGGATTATTGAGTGTAAAAGCACAGCATTGATTATACTTTGCAGAGATGAAAAGAAGAAATAAAACACTTTTCTAAAACTATTCAAAATGCATAAGTGAAGAGCAATAAAAGAGGTTTAAAACAAATTCAAGTTATGTAAATGGGCTGAAGGTGTATGACTGCAATGTCTGATGTGTCTGATCTAATGCAAAAATAATGTTTTAATAAAATCGAGATAAATGTCCTTCTGGTGATTAAAACAATAGTTACTTAGCAGTTAGATTCTAAATCAAAGAAACCTATGCCTCTGACCATAGACAGTAGAACGCTGGAGCAAGTCTCCTCACCAAAGCGGTCTGGTTCTGGTTCCAAAGAGCCCAGAGGGTCCCTCGTTCTTTGCAGCTTTGAGAGACGGCTCTTCTCCCGAGAAGCCAGCCAAGTGTTGGAGTTAGAATCGATTCCCACAGGAAGATTCAGGTCGGTGTCCAGAGTCTGAGTATCAAGTGGTCAAATCAGGCTTGGTTCCAAAAATTAGCGACTAAATTAAAAGTTTTCAAAGCTGGCCGGGCTACAAAAACTTAATAATTATTTTGTCACTTATAAAAATTAGAAAGAAAAATGAAAAGTTAAAATTGCATAAAACGTAAAAAGGTTGAAGGTTCGGTTTGTTTAATCTTAAAGATGGAAAAATCTCACAGAAGTTTTCATCTCGAAGCTATTAAAATCTTACAAGTTAATTCTCTGTTCTGAGTTCTCTTTGTTCTGAGTTTCCCTCCAAAAATCTCCTGTCCTCTGCTTGGAGCTACCTTCTCTGTTTTCTGAGAGTGTCCTCTCTCCTTGACGCTGGACTTCTTCAGCTTGACTGACTGACGGACTGACCGTCGCGATGGACAAAGGCCCTGAAACTGACCAATCAGAAACGAGTTGGGCCGGTCTTACGCCCTCATCTAATTAACATACTCCAATAGGATGTGAGTTCCCAATCTGGGGGTGGGTTCTTAATAGTGTGGGTTTGTCTCAGAAGGCAGACCTTTTACCCAAACATGTCTTAAACATTAAGGAATTAAAGAAACATTTAATTATGTTTAATAAGCTTGTCTCCTTATAAGTAGAAACCCCTTTTGCTGGAAAGAAAACAAAATAATAATAAGCATCAACATTTAGAAAGTAATAAAGAGATAAAAAAAGAATTAAAACCAAAATCCAAAAAAAAAAAAACGGATGATAATGGCTAAAGATAAATAAAACCTCTGGTTCTTTCTTATTTACCTGCCAGATCCTTCTTAGAAAAGATGCACAACTTTAGTTAACTTTTACCAGTAAAAAGATGTTGAAGTTAAAAAAAAACATTTCGATACCAGAGAACACAGAATACACATAAAACGTCTGGGGAGTCTCGAGCCATGGGGTCAAAAGGTTTTTGTAAATCCAGTCTGGTGATGTCTCCGGCCTGTTTTTCAGAGGATCTGTAGAACGTCATGTCAACAAATAATACATTTTCTTGTGGCTTCAAAAGAACTTTATTCAATGGAATGCACTTTTCTGTTTGTCCTGTAAATCAAGATGGCTGGTTAGGCTCCAGAGTGGCTAGTCGTCATGGTAACCTGGGATTACCCACGTCTTTCTTTGCGGGGGAGTTAAGGGTTTCTGGGGTCTGTTGCCCTCCAGTCTGACGAGGTGTTACGGGAGTGAAGACAAATGCCTGTTGAAAGGGGGGGAGGTGATCTTTTATGGCCTCAGGGTCAATTTCTGTTGTCGTGGTTCTGGGATCACATGGTTTCCTGCTACATCATAAATAATATTTTGTATTCATAAAAATAAATTTGTATTAATAAATACAAAGTTGTTCATACATTTATATTTTGTGCACAACTTTAAAGAAAAAATATGAATACAGCATTTAGTTTTACATTTAACATGTCTCTTTTGAATACGACTTTCCTTCGTCTTGAATACGAATTTCTCCTCTCTCAAAAATACGTCACGGGGTCACAGGCTTATCCATCGAGTACCGGAACATCGATGCGCATGCGCGTTGCGACTCATTCATTAAACTACGATGACATGAAAATGATCTTAATATTCTAGCTCTGGCGGGGAAAATAGAAGTTACCTGTCAAGTCCTGCCGCTTATATTTTATTTATTTTGACAACAGCGGAGCATATAAACAACAAAACGGACCCGGAAGTGGTGGCGAAAAAAAGAGCTCTGACTGAAAACGGCAGACGAGGCGGGGGATCCCTGTCTCTCCACTCGCCCAGCAGCAGCATGTTAGCATGGGGATCCCCGCTTAGCCGAGCAGTTTATTCCCGGGACAGGCGGGGCAGGCGCACCCGCTCCGGCTCCTAGACAGTCCAGATGTACCCTCGCTTTCACCCAACACTACTCGAAACAGGCTCTAGCAGCAGCGTGACCCAGATAGAGATAGCCGCTTGAAAAACGAAGGGAATGACACAATCAACCAAGCTAACTCGGAGCTAAAGAAGGCTAACTGTCGGATAACTCCGACCTTAGTAAGAAAGAAAGATCAGAAGCAGAAAGAAAGTTGGGCTTTCTTATCCTACTGACTTTTTTTTTCCTATGTGTTTCTTTGTTTATGCAGCACCAACGGTCGGCTGGCTCCGTGTTAGCTTAGCTGTTTTTTAATGTCATCATTCTCTTATTTTCAACTAATTTTACGGACATATTTTCTTTTCCACCTAATGATTGGACAGGCATGTGCAACTCCCTTTGGGCTGTTTATCACCACTTCTGGGTATAAACTATCCGCTGCTACATTGTTTACACAATCAGCTGACAACCACAAAATGCGGTCGGAGATCGATGTATTTTTTATTTTATGTTTTATTAAATTTTCAACTGCTTTGGTTTTCAAGATAATGTTCCCGTTATGGCATCAATGTCATTTTAAATACATATATATATATATATATATATATTATATATATATACATATATATATATAATAATATATATATATATATATATATATATATATTATATATATATATATATATATATATATATATATATATATATATATATATAATATATATATATATATATATTATTCATGTTTTATTGTAAATAAATAGACACGCAAAGCTGGATCAATCGATGTTCCGGCACTCGATATATAAGTCTGTGACCCCGTGACGTATTTCTGAGAGAGGAGAAATTCGTATTCAAGACAAAGGAAAGTCGTATTCTAAACGAAGAAAAGTCGTATGCAAAAGAGACATGTTAAATGTAAAACTAAATGTTGTATTCATATTTTTTCTTTAAAGTTGTGCACAAAATATAAATGTATGCACAACTTTGTATTTATGAATACAAATTTATTTTTATGAATACAAAATATTATTTATGAATACGTTTCTTTTTGACAGTTATCTTACCCCATAGAGATCAAGCTTGCAAATAAAATTCTATTTTCTCTGGGGCCAATTTTTGTTTCGACCGAGCACAAAAAGTGCAATTATTAATATGACCTCCATGATCAATTTTCAAATGGTTGGCACTTCTATGTTTTTAAGAGGACAGTACCCATATGTCACTATCAAATCCAAATTCCTGATTGGTCAAAGTTTTCCTGGTTTAAATTTTTGACCCACATTCAATGGCCATGCGTTTTGTCTGTAGAGCCTGAAAACAGACTCATAACTTGCGTAGTGATGCGTGAACGCTAGAGTATTGAACATGGAAGCCAGAAACTTGCATATATCCACTTTTACATAGACTTTTCATTGAAAGTGGCCGCTTGAAAATATGTAAACACAGCGTCATGCAACACATTACTAATGTAAAGTGTAAAGTGATTTACATTGATTGTGGGAACACCTCCTCACCACTGTAAAGTGTTCCATATCAACATAAAGATGCACTTCTTCCCTTGAGAATCCACTAGAATTACGTTAATACATGGTTAGAGTCATGGCAGTTGAAAGAAAATAAATACTGAAGCTTAAGTTCTGGTGTAAGAGGGTTAATATCACCCCTAAAAATGTTGGTGTTATTTTTTTTATGCCTATTCAAGGTTCAAGGTTCAAGGTTCAAGGTTCAAGGTCTTTTATTTGCCATGTATGCAGCAACGTACATTGGAGCATATTGGAATTTTGTGTGCAGAGCTCTCAGAGTCACTGTTGGATTGACTCCCTCTCCGAATTCAAAATCATTTCTTGATTCTGTTACCACAAACACACCTGCTTCAGTAATCATCAGTATAAAATCTTATTTCTCGAGCTAAGCTGTGGTCTGACTAAACTATCACTGCCTCATTATGCGGGATTTCAAGGGAGAGTGCATTTAGACAAACTCAGGCCCTGCTCTGGACACGTTTAGATATTCTGGAAGGAACAGTTTTTGACAAGAAAGAGCATTAGCCAAGTCCTTTAGTGGCAAGCATTGCTGATGTGATTCAGCAAGCCCTGGGTAGCAAATGGATTTCAATTAGGACTGGGGTGACGTGTAACTTCTATGGGTAATCGAACTCTATTACTATACTACTGCACCGTGTCCAGTGGGAAGTTATGCAAGTTATATATATATACCGCACACACACAATACATATATATGTCCATTCCATACCATTCCGCCCATCCATGCATACATTTTGAGCAAACAGTAAACAAACAACTTAATTTTTAAACTTAAAGACAACAATATAAAAGAGAAGATATTTTAAGGCAAAATCTTAATGATCATCATTGGCCACAAAAAAACAAATATCATCAGCTCCAGTGTAACACATATTTGTACTGTTAAAGCACTATTTTGACTGCAGAAAAATATTTTTTACCTTTTTTGTGATTGTTACACATTTCCAGTTAACACGTGCACACATACACTCCTCCACCAACTCATATGCACACTGATGTCTATGAGCTTTTAACTGTGATGGAATACGGCCTGAATGGGAGCCCAGAGGGTGTCTGTGATTAATGGGACCTGCGTGTTCAGCCGAGTTCTGGCTGTGCACCGATGTCAGAAGTGATTACGAGGTGGAGATTGGTTTTGGTCTCAATCACTAACGTGAATATTAGGGAGCAACAGCCATGATGAAAGGCTCCGCTGCGTGGGAGGTCGTGCTAAGGAGTTCTGTTGAAAGTTAATCTGGAATAATTTAACTACCCTTTTCAGCTGCTGGGGTAAAAAATCCATGATTTTATCCTGTACCTGTGAATTATTTGTTTTTAGGAAGCAGAGGGAGGAGTTTCAATTACATCCTGTCACTGTTCATTTTCTTAAAGCGTTTCCCAAAAGTTACCCATAAAACTTAGTTCGAGTTCTTATTATTTTGAAAATCCTCCTCTGGAGGAACCTGACCTCCAGACTGTTCTAATGGATTCCCAATTTTAAGGTTCATTTTCTCCATCAGCCGTCACTGCAGAAAGTGTGGTGTGATGCATGCTGTGTCACACATTGGTTATTGAAATGTCTCCATTCGGAGAAAAAGCTAACCAACAAAGACTTTCATTTCCTCCTTAGGGCACAAACATTACCCATGTAGCTTTGCAGTATATTGAAACATATATCAACAAAGACAGTTGGTGACACATTTTTTCGGTTTACTGAATTTTGTAGACATAGACATTTACTCTCCCCCCTGTTAACAACAATTTTATATTGTTGTATTTAGCTTTAGCCAAATTTAGCCCTTATTGGTCTATCATAGTGGCAGGAAATACCAGGCAGTACCAGTTGCAGGATAGTATTTGAAAGCAGTAACTGCATGGAACAGAGAAAATTCTTTCAAATGCATAACTTTGACATTCAAAACAAAGTTTCTTGTTTCAAATCTAACTGGATTTCATAAAAAAAAAACATCCAGTGTGCTTGGATTGTCCAGATTGGACAATGACACCGAATTAATTTTCTTGTTGGTTAAGCAGCTGAGGGCCTCGTTAATTAATTTCAGCTGTATTGGTGTTCATGGAATTAACAACAGGTGCACTTCAGTAGCAACAATTAGAAAACCCTCCAAACAAGACTAGTGTTACATGTGGAAGTCATTTCTTGATCTTTTTTGGCTGCTTTTCCACTCGTGCTGATTTTGGCTTGTGTAATTCTCTCTACTGGCACACATCCGTGTGTGAATGTGGTGGTGGGTGGAGGTGGAGGTGGGGGTGGGGAGTTGCAATGCAATTATGGAGATTACTGGTTAAATTATTAACAGATTAAGAACCATTCCTTACTTACCAAGTGAAAAAATCACCTTCCTGGCATTATTATTTATTCATTATTTGAGTGATTCAAACATAGACGTACGCATCAACTCTGCAGATATTTTCTCTCTCTGTTTTAACCGCTGCAGCTGTTTTGCTTTTCTTGCAGAAAATGTGTTTGTAGTCGGCATATACTTGCAGGAACTTATCAATCTCCATTGCTGGAAGTATGAAACTCAGGTATTTGTTCCGGTTGCCATGGTGAATCATGATGTCTTCACTGCATTGATCAGGGCTTTTAATGGTCGCGACGCTCGCACCTGATTTTAATTCCGATAACTTCAAGTTGATTGAATCAAACTTTTTCAGCTGTTCTGAAACCCAAAAGGTTTCAACTCTAAATTTGTTTAACCTGCTTCTTGAAACGGGCCCCAGGCCTGTTCAGTCTAGTCTTCTTTGTTTGTTTGTTTGTTTAATTTAGTTATATTTTTTTCAGTTGGGCCCCAAGCCCAATTTTTGTATTTGGAAATAGTTTGCTGGTTTTACCAACTTTTACAGAAAAAAAAAGGAATACAAAAAAACAAGGAAAAATAAACATGTTGCAAGTAAAACTTCCCTTTGTCCACTAACTCATCGTGAACCTTCACACTCCTCAAAACAGCAACATTTTCCAAGAGCAATTTTTTTTTCCGTTAAATGCAAGCTTAATCCAGTTTAATAGTAAATGTAAACCCAGTTACTGTTCTTTCCTTTTCCACTCTCACATTTGGGGAGTGTGACTCTGGACGAACTACAGCCCTAGAACAGTGTCGTGAGTGAGTAGATCTGACAAGAGGATGATCTCATTCATCAAAGCATGACTGTCAAATCTTCTGACATGTCAAGCCTGGATTAGCACTGGGACGTGACCACCCACTAACCCCAGAAACAGACTCCCTCTGACAGATTTGCTGTGTTGAAATAAGATGGTGGGCTGTGGACCAGTGTGCTGCCTGATTGGACTCATGACACCAGATGTCTACCGCCCTTGCCCTGAGCATGCGTTATCATTTTACTGTCAGAGCCAAGGATGTGTCAGAATGCAGCTTAGATAAAGGAAAATCCCCATGCTTGATCAAAAAATAGCCAGGTTTTTTTTTTTTTTTTTATGTGTGGTTCACTTAAATGCAACCCGGTCTCAGTGAAATGCGTCCCTATTCCACGGCTTTGCACCCTCGGAATACCGTGCATAGTATACGCCAAACACGGTTTTTGCGTGCATATGATACGCAGTTGCAGCCCATTCAAAACAGCAGGAGCGGCTTTTAGGTTTCGTTTTGATCACGTGGTCGGATGTTTAAGTTTCTCCTGATTGGTGACTGATCACGTGACTTTTGAGTTTCTGTCCGGCACCGTAGATCCACTCTTTTTCTGGTGGAAAATCCCTCAGAATAAAATATTTTGTGGACTAATCTTTATTTTGGTAATATTTCTAGCGAGAAATGTGCCCGTTACTATCACGACATGCATTTATTTTGGACATACAGTTCGTAGTTTGTCTGTTTTGCTTGACTTTTCGGGCTCAAAAATCGTAAAGAAGCAACGTCTGGGGTGCACGGAACAATCACGGAACCGGGCGATCAGCAGGATTTGGGACCCGACCCGCATCGGTGCCGGGTCAAGGTTAGGGTTAGGGAAGGTTCGGAGAAACCGCCCGGAACCGTTTAAATCGGGCCCGAATGACTTCTGTAAAGCTAGAACGTGTTCAATCTTACCAGTACTTCCGGTCCAGGAGACGGTCAAACGTGATCCCAAAACGAGGATTATCAAGCATCAAATAATTATCCTTTAATTTCTGCCTCATAAACAAACACAAATGCCGGTTATTTTAAGTGACAATAACGAGGATGGCTTTCAGACAAAATGAAGAAAGATAAACACAATTGTGTTATTTTTTTACTGTTCTTTTTTTATTATTATTATCATCATAATTATTATTATTAGTGGTAGTAGTAGCAGTATTAATCTATTATTATTAATAAAAAGTAATATTATTGTTATTATTAAAACATGATACTAATAATAATGGTGTTGTTATTATTATTATATCAATAATAAATAAATGATAATAATTATTGATCCATAAGATCAACAGACTCCAAGTTTTTATGATTCTTGAAAGCTGAAGGGGTCAAGAGAGAATCTCACTATTCAGGGAACATTTATTATTATTATTATTTCTTAAAACGTTATTGATACAGGTTTGTGTCTGTTGTATGCTTGGTTTAATAAAATATCAGAGGGTGGCGCTGTATCATCCATAGGATAAAACATAAATGTAACGTAGAGCTGTCTGATTTCTTCCGGTCTAGCAGATGAAAATAAGTGATCTCAGAACACAGATTCTAAACCATCAGAATAATGTTCCTGTAATTTCTGCCTCATAAACTAGTCACGTTTATTCACAGGGCAAGCTTCTCAGTGGCAAGAACAAAATATGGAGGACATCACCTGGGTTTTGGGAGGGAATTTAACATATTTTAGGATGTATAAACACTTGGGCTGTGTTTTGAACACTGTTCAAGTGACAATTAGACAGTTGTTTTCAACATTATTTACTTCTTTTTGTTCAAGACGTAGTCTTTTTAACATACATTCTTTCAGGTGTCTCAACTACATAATGGCAATGGAATTTTATGTTGCTATGGCGGTAACAAAGGATGCTAGGTCTATTAACTATTTTAAGAATGTGTTCTAAAAATTCAAATAAGACAGGCCTAGTTACATAAGTAATTCATGTTTGAAACCAACAAAAACTAGTGGCACTGTCAAAAAACAACATTTATTTATCAAATTTTTCAAGTATTATTAAAGTATTAATACCAAGTTTTGCTTTTTGGTTTTCTGTTTTTAGACTAAATCTAATAGTTTTGAAATGTAAAATGAACACTATTGAAAGTTAACCAGCACTGAAAATCAAACCAGAAAAATTTAGATTTCTACCATTTTTAAAAACAATGAATAAAACAGTTGCTAAACTGTTTATTTGTCGTTGCTGCAAGAAGTGTCCGTATTTTTGTCAATATTTAAAATATTATGAAGGTTATGATTAGATGGATAAATAAAATTCAAGATTTTGAAGTGATTTTCTTTTGCTTTTGGTTCAATTAAATAAACCAAAAATAACCAACACAGGTCTCAGTAAATCTTCTGATTCTCTTCAGTCAGTCCCTGTCTGCTTGCAGACCATGAATGTGGTCAGGACAGAATGGATTATGGCAGTGTAGAAGATGGTCAGCAGCTCCTGACACAAGCTTTTTCAGTCACGTCTGAAGCTATCATGGGAAGTCCAACCTCTGCTGGGCCTTTCTCCAGAGTGACTCAACCTGGGAGGTTCACTTAAGGTCCCTCAAAAAAGTGGACCCTAAGAACGCGTATGGGTCTATAGAGGGGACTGTTCTGTGTGAAGAGGATGGGGATGGGGGTGTTGTGTTCCTTCTCCCTGAGGTCCACTGTCATCTCTGTTTTAAGTATGTTCAGCTCCGGGTGGCTTTGGCTGCACCAAAGGACAAGACGCTCCGTTTCCCGCTCTAACAAGTGGAGGAAAGCACAGTGAGGTTTTGATGGAGGAGCTCTGGGATGATGGTATTAAATGCAGAGCTGAAGGCCACAAACAGGATCATATAGTTCCCTGCAGAGTCAAGGTGGTGTCAGATGTAGTGGAGAGCTGTGTTGACTGCATCGTCTGCGTCATTTAATCATGTGAGAGAGGACTTCTTAGGAACTGGATGATGGTGGATCTGTTGAAGAGACGGGTGAAACTTTGAGGCAGCTGGTCAGAGCAAACGTTCAGACAGGATGGAGACTCCATCAGGTCCTGGAACCTCCTGATCTTCTGCTTCTCAAACTGTTGATGAACATTCACAGATCCTCAGTCCAGGTTAGGTGTCCAGTCTGAAGAAAGTTGAGACAAGTCAATCCTTTAAATTAAGATTGATGGGGGAGGGAATGCTATGTTCCTTTAGAACCTGAATAGAAGTCGTTATGGTGGCAGCTCTGCAGGGTGGGGGTGGGGAATCTCTTTTCATGAGAGTCTGCAGAACTTTAGAAACTGCAGTTGTTGGCAGAAAACTGCTCTGTTATCTTTGCAGTGTTGGTCATATTAGCTCCCTTGATCTTCTTTTTCATGTTCCTGACCTATTTCTAAAGGTCACGACCCCCACTCCTGTAGGCCTCTTCCTTGTCCTTGCATTGCCTCAGCAGCTGTAAACCATTGTTTGATGTTGTTGAATTTGCAGAAGGTTTTGGTCTGCAGGCATGTCCTCACAAAAACTGATCTAGGTGTTCCAATCTTTGCATTTTTCATCCTGGACTGATCCGTCTATAACAGTCTTCATTTTGGGTTCAGCTGATTTCAGCTTTCTTCTGTCGGTTGGGATGACATGAGGCAGTGATTTGAAAGTCTCAAAGCAGCGCAGGGAACAGAGTGATGCATCGTGTAGTAGTGGTCCAGAGCGTTCAAGGTGGGACAGGTCACCTGCTGTTTGTAATAAACTTAATTACATTTGAAAAATATATGAAAAAACAAAACAGCACTGACCCTAAAAAGCCTGGATAACCCTCGATGGGGCTTTAAGCTCGTGGATCCTGTAAAACCTGCTGATGGGTCGCTCTCATTAGAATTGATACATGCATCACCGTTGAAGTGTGGGACCTCTGTAAAATTCAAAATTCATCTATACATTTAAAAAATGTGAAATAGCTTTGATATGTACTCAAAATCTGGAAAGTTAGACTATATTTCTTCGCAGAAGTCATGATACATCCCAGAATGTACTGCACATTTTAGGAGGAGACGGTTGAAATTTTACTCTGTTAGCAGCAAAGTCGACAAAGTTAAGCTCCAATTAATGTCTATTCATGTAGATTGCTTAAATGTTGTCTATGTTTCAGGGAGGACTGATCAAACAACCCATGAGTGATCATTGTTGTTTAGGAACAATCCTCTAAACTTCTTAAAATGTACAAACTAGGAGTTGTTACTACGCAGAGTCTAAAGTCCTTGTCACCAACAGATTACATTAAACACAAGCATACAAGAATGCTGAAGTTCTAAATAATTAAGTTTCAGAAAAACGAGTTTGTCAATTTTTACAGCACTGTCAACTTTACCAATTTAAAATCTACAAAACACCTGTTCATTTATCAATTTATTAGCAATACCAGAGCTCATATTCATTTATATCATTATTTTATTAATACATAATTTGTTTAAGCCTCCCATCTCTTGGACCTGTATGATAAGAAGTTAAAAGTAACTATTCACAATAAATTAGGGATATTATTTACATACATTTGGTACAATGTACAAATCAAAACAATTACATAGTCAGCCCCAAAACGACCTGTTTATTTCACACCAAAAATTGCTTCCCAACCCAATCTCTAGTGAAACTTGACGGTAATTCTCCAAATATCATAAAGCTTTTTTGAATGGCATAGACCAGGGGTGTCAAACTCAGTCGCACAGGGGGCCAAAATCCAAAACACGCCTTAGTTTTTGAGCCAAACAGGATAAACATTTATTGAACACACTCAAAATACATTATCAAAACTTTAAAACTGTAACTTTTTAATACAATTATGAATTAAATATTAATGGCATCACCTGCAAAAATGTTGGTGTGAATCCTGTGAGCTGAATTTGACTGCTGAAGATGAGTGTTGATGGATGAATTTTAATATAGAATAAAAAATTGTCTGAATAATGAGATTCTCTCTTGACCCCTTCAACTTTCAAGAATCATTAAAACTTGGAGTCTGTTGATCTTGTGGATCAACAATGTATTTATGTATCAATTGGATTTTGTTTATGTCATTCATTTTATTATTATTTTTTTTATATAATAACAATAATGATGATAATAATAATAACAACAACAATAATAATAAATTAATACTGCTACTTCTACTACCACTAATAATAATATTAATTATTATTATATTAAAAATAATATATTAAAAATAATAATAAAAAAGAACAGTAAAAAAATAACACAATTGTGTTTATCTTTCTTCATTTTGTCTGAAAGCATCACTCGTTATTGTCACTTAAAACTTCGTTTCGGGATCACGTTTGACCGTCTCCTGGACCGGAAGTAGTAAGGCTGTGATCACGTTCTAGCTTTACAGAAGTCATTCGGGGCCCGATTAAAACGGTTCCGGGCGGGTTCTCCGAACCTACACTAACCCTAACCTTGACCCGGCACCGATGCGGGTCGGGTCCCAAATCCTGCTGATCGCCCGGTTCCGTGATTGTTCCGTGCACCCCAGACGTTGCTTCTTTACGATTTTTGAGCCCGAAAAGTCAATCAAAACAGACAAACTACGAACTGTATGTCCAAAATAAATGCATGTCGTGATAGTAACGGGCACATTTCTCGCTAGAAATATTACCAAAATAAAGATTAGTCCACAAAATATTTTATTCTGAGGGATTTCCCACCAGAAAAAGAGTGGATCTAAGGTGCCGGACAGAAACTCAAAAGTCACGTGATCAGTCACCAATCAGGAGAAACCTAAACATCCGACCACGTGATCAAAACGAAACCTAAAAGCCGCTCCTGCTGTTTTGAATGGGCTGCAACTGCGTATCATATGCACGCAAAAACCGTGTTTGGCGTATACTATGCACGGTATTCCGAGGGTGCAAAGCCGTGGAATAGGGACGCATTTCACTGAGACCGGGTTGCTTAAATGAGTATTTCCTGTTAGGATCTTTGAATTTTTTTCTTTGTTTTCTCTGTCATTTAGGCTTTGATTTGAGATCATGCAATTCTAATACACACCACTACTTATGGAACACGGACAGATTGATGTAAGAGGCAAAAAAGAAAACATACTTGGCCCTAAAAAAGCCAACCTTTGATTAATCGTGTTGAGATAAAAAAAAAATCTGAAAAAATTTGAGAAAAAAATGAAATTGTGAATTTTAAACTGTGAATTGATTTGTGGCTTGACTGAATCGTTGCATCCATAGTGGTTTGGTAAAGTTTTTCATGTAATTTAATTGAACTCACGATTGGTAATTTTCTGTTCTTTCCTTCTCATCTTCACACCGGGTTTTGTCCAAATTCCTTTACTACTTAGTGCACCACATACTGCGTTTGCCATTTGTCAAGGTACAATTCCAAAATGTAGTGCCCCAGAAAGAAGTATTTTCTAAATTACTTAAAGATAAGCACAATGAATTTACTTGGTTGTCAGTAGCTTTTATATGAGATACAGTTCCAGTGAAGTAAGTTCTGATCATTTAAAAAATGTCATTAAAATAATGTATTTTACAATTTTATTTATGTGAAAGGTTTATTTCAGATAAAGTTTTTATCAAGACACAAAAATTTTTAAAAGAAAGTTAAATATTATCTCTACTACTGTCTTGCGATATATCGTGATACTTATTGCATTGTAATACGCATATTGTGATACACATCATATCTCCAAACTCTTGCAATACACAACCCAAATTCAAACTGCCATCAAGTGAACCTGCCTCTTCCAGACCAACGCTTGTAAACAAAATCAAGTGACAAATGATCTCTTCAGTCATTGGCTGGTCATTTTGAAAGATTGGTGTATTTATACTGAAAACTTGTTCCGGATTATCGAAGGAAATGAATTCTGGTTCACTTTAAGCGAACCAAAAGTATCTCGTCTGCACCCTTAACTAACGTGACTTTTAGCATCTTCGATTTACCTTAAAATTATTACATTGCAGAGGAAAAAGGTAAACAAGAATACAAACAAAATAGAGTGATGAAAACAGAGAAAAAGAAGTAGGCCAAACTAAATGTTCACCGAATTCTCCACCAATAAATACAGTAACTTCTGGTTCCCAATATTGGGTGTGAGCCAGCTGTACTGCTGAAAAGACTTTCCCCACTGGAGTTGATTCATTGTCAGGATTTTCCTCACTTTTAGAAGGAAATAACTGAGAGGCTTTTGGAAAGGACTGAGGGGAGACGATAAGGAGTTTTACGGCTGTGTTCAACAAACAGACATATTATTTCATGACTAAAACTTTAATGTTGATACAAACTTTTTTTTTCCGTTTTTTTTTTTTTTTGCTGCTGCTTGAAAACAAAACTGCTGCCAGCTTTTGTGGTGACTGAAAACAGAACATTATTTTTTAGGGATTAAAATCAAAGTGTAAAGGGTGAATTGATGCATATAGATATTATGAAACTTGTTTTGTGGTATAATGCAGCTTGATTTACTATTCCCTACTTTTGTGTTTAAAAATTTCCATCATACATATTATCCTCCATGTAAGTAAAAAAATCCTGCACTTTTAAGACTTAAGTCCAGCAAAGGCCTTACATTTACAATTAAAAAAAGCTTGTTTTATCAATTTCACACAGAGAAATTCAGTGTTTCATTCAACTTGCACACAATTTTATAAATATTTGAAAGAAGATATAAAACTTGAATCAACATTTAATTGGTAAATTTACTAGATATAATATCGACAGTTAATTATTTTAATTATCTGGAGTTTGTACACAAAAAAATTAATTTCCATAAGATTCTCGGTTTTGAAGAATATTATTTAAGGAGGAAAAAAAGGGATAATCAATAGAAATCAACACAGAAGTAGTTACATAAGTTGAGAATCTGTAATACAGCCAACAATTTCAGTAATATACTATTGTGTCGTTGGGGTGTCACAGTGTTCCCATCAACATTTTGAAACATGTTTTGGGAAACCTCCATTGTTGTAGCGTCTTGCTCGATGTGTTTGACTGCATTAAAGCTGCAAAGCTATTAGATCCACTGACCGCAGCGTAACCCTGAGCGGACAAAGGGAGTGAGGGTCGGCACTCGAAGCCATTCAGACCAACATGCTTAATTATAACCAACTCACACAAACGCCTTTGTTTCTGAGAGTGGGAGAGAACAAAGAGCGACCCAAGGATGAAAACGGAGGAGACACAGTTCCATCACACTGATTCGCTGTTTCGTATCTCACCATGTTCACACATTCATGGGCTTTGCATTACAAAGGGTCATTCGATCGTGTAAACTGCTAGTTTTGCATGATGGTAACCTGCTGTGATGTGGTATGAGCATTAACCCGTTACCACCAAATATGTCATCAAATGAAGATCATAACTGCTCTATTGTTTATGCGATCAACGTAGATCAGCTGATTCTGTGTCCAAACTGACCAATCAGATCTTTGTAAAAATGGGATTCGTATGCCATTAGTTCTTTTTATTTCAGACTTTTAATATTAATTTATGTAGATGAAATCTGTGGCAGAAAGACTTTAAAAGTAAAATTCCTGCATAAGAATGGGAGAAAGGGAATAATGTGTTGTGCACAATTCAATATCTTTCATTCAATCTTTTATTTCTGGTTTTGTGCATGACAGTTTAATGTCTTTTGGTTGGCTGAACTTTGCCTGTTCCATTTATGCAGTGTGGGACTGAAATTGTTATATAGGTAAAACCGTCTGGATAAATGCAGTTTGGGTGTGTCTGTAGTGACCTGCAGTTTTGACATTGGAGATAATGAGCTTGAAGTGCCTGCTCTAATGTCCTTCACATCCCTATTGAATCAAGGACTCTTTGAGTGTAATGGATACTTCCCATCCTGAAGTAAGTAAACTCACTTAACAAGATCAGTTCACTGTCACATGATACGAAGGAATATCAGGGCCATTTTACAAAAAAGTCGTGACTGTCAAACTACAAGAATAAAGCTGCACATTTATGACTTTAAAAGTCATAAGCCAAATTCATGACTTTTTTCTATCAAATGTATGTGTTTTAAAGTTGTACATTTATGAATTTAAAACATGTACATTTACAAGAAAAAAGTAATACATTCACGAGAAAAAACACCAAAGTTCCTTGTTTCAGACCTGTGCTAGAAGATGGGAAGCACTTTGTGAAGCTTTATTTCCAGATTTCCAGGTTTCAAAAACAAAGAAATTCTGAACTTTTTGTCGACTAAAGCCCGCATCACACAGACTTGGAGGAGGTCTTGCCTTTCGTGGAGGAAGAAATAAGTGGAAGTGGACAGCTGCAGGAATATCAATAGCTTCATAAATGGAAGATGAATAGATCTTGCAAGCCGCTCATCAATGAATAAAACATTAATAAAATGTTGATCAAAAGAAGAGCCTCCAGACATTTGTAATGTTATCAACATTCAGATTATCTATTGAAATCGAGACACTTTGACCACATTGAGTTTAGTCGGTCTGCTGCACTTAACATTCACTAGACTGTATTGCTCACTTTGACTCTAATATAGTAAATTTACAAGAAAAATTTTGTAAATGTACAACTTTAAATTTCGTAATATTTTTTTTTTTCTTTTGGTGCTATTGTATGACAAAAAATCATTGGCCAGATCTGAAAATGTTAGTTTTGATCAGTATCCCTTTATAATTTGGCATAACTTTTGAAAAAGTTAAAAAAAAAAAAGACTCCCATCAGAGGTAAGGTATAAATCACTGTCATCGTCTAAAGTAAGCCAACAAATACTGGGCAAAGATATTTTGTATGATAAATATAAAAGTTAATGTTATCGTGGCAAATGATCCAAACATGTTAAAGTCTTTTTGATCTTAAAAATTCTAGCCCTATATTTCAGTGCAAGTGATTTTTTTCCTGGATGTCCTCCAAATTTCCTATTTTGTTGTCTTTTTGCTTTGGTCTCAGCAGATGTTTTCCTTCATATTGTACAAGGGTTCATGTGCAACACATGGGACCCCACATGTATTAATCGCTACTTTTTTCTTTTTATTTCTCTTTATACATTTATATATAGAAAACTATCTTGTTGAACTTTTAAATATAAGAATTTGGGGTTTAACCATTTTAATGTAATAACATCTGACCACCAGCATAAACATCTTATCCTCTATGGGTTTAGCTTCCCGCTATGATTCCTGTGGAATACCCAAAGCTTTTTCCAGATCAAAATAAGCTACTCTATGTAAGTACTGTATGTGTGGTCTATTTGTCACACTTTTTTTAATATTTGCAAACATTTCTATGACGTTCTTTATTACTTCAGTTCTCTAGAACTGCGTCCTTTCTGTGTGGAGTCTGCATGTTCTCCCCATGCGACTTCATACTAAAAGCATGCATCATGGATTGATTAGTGACTCCCTTAGGAGTAAACGTTCATCTGTGTGGCCCTGTGATGGACCAGTACATTTTCTAGGACAGTTTTTAGTTTTTCCATCCATGGTCCTGAAGGAACATTGTCCTTCAGATTTTTGATCCTACTCTTTAAAGTACGTCATTGTAGGAGCTCTACAAAGATTGATGATATGCTGAATCAGGTAGATCTGACATGCAGGACAGCGTGCCTTGACATGGTTGGGAAATGCTGTGTACTTGCCTTTGCCCTGAACTAGATCTAATAGACTCCAGCAAGCCCTGTGACCCTGCAGGACAAAGTAGGAATAGAAGATGGATGATCTGCATTTATCGATTCACTTCATGGTTCAGTTTTTGTCACTTAATGCAAACGGGTTCATGTTTAACCGTGAATGTCATTGTCATCTGAGGAAATTAGTTTTCACAAGGGGTCCCTGGAAATTTGCCAAGTGTTTTTCAGTCTATATATTTTCTATGACCTGAGCTGCAAGGTCACAGAAAAATGGCAGAAGTGATTCTTCCTGCTATAAACGCCTGCAATTACTCTCTGAAGAGTATTAGAAAATTCCCCCTCTGGGATTCATTAAACTGTTTGAATTTGAATTGAATATGTGGATTGTACAGTTTCTCGTAGAACAAAGACCATGTAAAAGCACAAACTTCAATACAATACATTGACTGTTTTACACTTTGTTTACCTCCTCTCTCTTGTAGAAAACAGGAAGTGGAGTCAAAGCTGCCGGTTGGGATTCCCACAGAGAATGGTGGTGTTTAGATTACGAATGGACATCTGTTTGTCAAGGAGATGTGAAAACAGCCGGCGGTGTTTGAGCCTCATGGGGGGAAGGAAAAATATTAATGAACTCTGAGTTTTGTGTATTCAAACCTGGAAAGCAGCTTGCATTGATGGTTACTAAACAGATGGTGCAGGAAAGATGTTCATTTTTTGATGCTTTCTCAGCTGACAGCAGGCGACAGCGTTTTTGAAAATAGTGAGGGTTGAAAATTGCAACTGAAAGATCCGTTTCAGTAAGGGACGGTGGTTGTGAAAGACTAAAGAGTGATTTACACCGGTCTGTCTGCATTGTGTCTCCGTTGTTTTGGCACAAAAAACAGAACGCTCATTAATGAATTGAATGTTTACATCGCCTTTGTCATGTTTGCGTCTGACATCCGTCCCTCTGCAACGAAAGCTTTACGCAGGAGTTCTATTACCAGTCCGTTGACGTGTCAACTTCACGTCAAAAAGACGGAGAAACAGGAAGCGCATCTGAAATTCAGAGTAAAAACTTCTTTTGTACTTTTAAAACAAAACTTTTGAAAAATGCTAACTTCCATTTGGAGAGACAAACGTAAATAACACACGTTAACATTGCAGATTACAGCAGATTACACCAGCATCCATTTTTGCCATGGAAGATGACTGTTTAATTTTGGGAGAACAAAACACTTCTTTAATTAACCCATGCAATTTACATGGGCCTGATTGCCAAAGTTTTGGATGAACTACTCAACACGCTGGCAGACGGACAAGTTTAAGCCCAAGATAATAGATGCGGCAAAAACTCAGGGAATTTCTTGATAAAAAAATTTGTTTTTGGTGTTTTTTGCATGTTCTTGTGGCCTTTTTTTCATGATGGAGGACACAATTAAAGAAAAGTGAACCCAAATTTACATTTCTGAGTATTTTGTTATTCAAATTGTGGAGAAACAAGAGCAGAGGAAAAAATGCCATTGGAGAAGTTTTGTAGTGGTGATGTAGAAGTTACAAGCTCCCAGCGACGCTCCATCCTAATGCATCCACTTGTTAATAAATAGATCCATGTACGTCTTTGTTTACCTCGTCTTAGCTGGACTCTGGCTGAAACCTGTACGGCTGGATAGCTCACCGTTTTTGTTTTCACCTGTAATTTTAGGTTGGACTAGTGAAGGGATGTAGACTCAACCGGGAGAGAGTGTAAACAGATGGATGACGGGAAGTGGGGAAGGGCTTACTCCAACTCTCCCATCCACAACTCAGAGGTCTCCAAACTTCTGCCGCGCTGCAAAAAAAAGACACTTTTTTAAAAATTTTAGCTAAAAACAGCAAAATCGTAATAAAAAGACCACTAAGAAACTTTTTGAAATAAATCAAAGGTGATCGGAGTGGGACTTTAAACTGAACTGCACCTAAATTAAATCATTTGACAACTTAAACTATGAAGAAAAATGGACAGAAGATGATCGTACATTGAATCTAAGCCTGATTTAACAAAAATGAATGTGAGGTTATAGGATAACAAAAAATAAAAGCAGCTTTATGTCCTTGTCTGCAATCTAAAGATGTTAATTAGATTGTTCCCCCTATAGACCAGCCAGCAGCTTCTGGGTCTCAGTGGGAATCTAAAAAAGAAAAGGAAACAAACCCCTAAGATGTCTTTTGGTTTTCAAGGCTCAGATGGGACAGACATCCTGTCTGTTTTTGTGTCTGATCCTCATCCCGTGATCACTCTGACATATGATAACTTTCATAGGTGGGATTTTGGGATGCGCAGATTGTTGTCTGTAGGATTTGTCATCACTGTAGTGGCTCACTCAAAAGACATCAATCTCAGCGATCTAAATCTGTTGTGTGTTTATTTTGAGGAGAATAATGAATGCCTGGAGGGAGAAGAAAAGCCTTTGAGTTATGGATGCAAATTTTCACATTTCCACAGCAACTTATTGCTGTACTCCATCATAGCAGTCAGCCTGACAAGATTAATTTCTTTTTGATAGAAAAGATCCTTTTGTGCTTATTTTTTATTTTTATTTTTTGGATGGTTGGTGCCACCAAACCCACAAACCCATGATAGTTAGACACCAGCAGGAATCAGACGGCGGTAAAATGTTGTGAGTGTCAGACCACCTCTATGTTTGATTCATCACCTTTATCTCTCTGGCTTCTCCGTCTCCACACCTCGTGGCGGCTCCGCCTGTGTAGGCCCCCCCATTTTTCATCATGCAATTACACATCCTGTGGCTCACTGACGTTCGATCGATTGGGTCGTGAGATTTTACGGGCAGCTCGACATCTGTGCCCTACACACACACAAACACAAGTGTCAGAGCATGCATGTGCTTTTGCACTAAAGAGGAAGCAAATGTCTAAAGCAAGCTCGGTAGCTGATTTTACTGTTTTTGTTCTCGCTTAGAGTAAATAAAGAAAAATCCTCTGGGCATAGGAACAAGCCACCAAAGATTCCTAACCTCATCACTGGCAGCTCGTTTTCTCCCCGATGCTTCTCAATACGTCAGTAAAAGGGTTAGAAACTGCACAAAGACTTACTGTAAGGGTAAATTTACCACCTCTGGAGGCATGCCAACTTATTGTTCTGTATTTTATTATCTGTTTAGTATGATATTTCCTTCCTGATCCTTTGTCGTTTCCTTCTCCCCGTTGTAGCCGAGCTGTCAATTTACGACTCGATTGGGCAGAAGGGAAATGAGTTATAGCTGCTTCTCGTCTTGCCTGCCGTCTTTCTGACACCAAATACTGCAAATATCATCAAGCAGGGCTCAGTATTACCATGGAAAAGGATACATTTGTGTAGCATCAGGGTTGAGTTGATGTGGAAGGACACAGGAGCTGCAGCAGTGTGACCAAAACATGTTTACTTTGCATTCAACAAATCTGTATTCCATCAGTGAGTATTGATAATGCTTGAGAGCAAAGATATTCTATGAAATATAAAGTACCGCTGAAAAATATGAATTTACTGAAAAGTTGAGTCCAAGAATGAGACACAAAATATAATCGATAATGCAACAGCAGGCTCGAATATGAATTTGAATTGTGTTGATAGAGATTACGTATAATTTGTTTTAACTCTAGTTAATTATCTTATACATTTCCTATATTAAATAGTGTTATAGTCACAGCAAAAAGGTCAAAATTTTGGTTAAAATTTCTCCCTCTTTATGGCTTTTTAAAATTTTTTGAAAATCTAATTTTTATTTCTGAAAATTACTTTTGTTTTCTGAAAAGTTTCTTTTTTTGATGCTGTGTTTGTTGTGGTTTCTGATATTTTTATTTATATCATTTATTTATTTATTGTTCATTCGCTTTTTTTTTAAATTGTCATTGTGATCTTTAATGATCTTTAAAAGTCCCATTTGTCCAGTAATGATGCTTTTCCTTTATACACAAGATATTAACTTGGTAACTTTAATGCTAAGAACACTCTAGGCATGGAAGAACCAGCGTTAAGCACGTTCTTGAACGCTTTTAGTATACGGTATTAAAAGCGTACACTGTACTGTCGCTACCTGATACTAACGCCTGTACCTACAGTTGGAGGAAGTTTAGAGCAAAATGTCAAAGTGGTGCAAATCTCCCAAATCTTCCTCCAGGCTTTTTCTATCACAGCTCTATTCCGATACATGATACATGTTGTCATATAATTGTGGTCGGGCACAAATCACAATTGTTAATTTCTCTTACCAGTTAGCACTTCTAAGAATTACACAGGATGACATCCATACATCACTACCAAATCAGAGTTTCTGATTGGTCAAAGCTCAAATGGTTTCACCAACTTTGAATGTAATTCAGACTTGAAAACTTGCATAGTGACATGTGAAAGAGGGAGTCTCTATTGCGGAAGCCAGAAACATACATTTATTTATACTTTTCATTGGAAGTGCGCGTTGCCAAAAGCGATGTGAATGCGGCATCAGAGTGGCGTTAGCTTGTTCTTTTTTGTGAGAACTCAAGCAGTAAAACATTAACACTTTGCTCCTCTAAAATGTGTAAATATCCTGGATATTGTCTGTCAATGCACAAACTGTACTAAAATATCCTATGATAATCATCTTAAAATGTCTTTTGGTGTTGCAAATACATTTATAAATACTTGTTATACAACGCTCTGAATTGATTCCATAGTTTGTACAAACAAGTGACAAAGCCTCCATAAACGTTCCAGCTCATCTGCTAACGCCGTCTCTCACACTGTGATGTGATTGCCAGGAGGAATGACTCGCAACGTGACAGGAATGCTGGAAATTAAATGTTAATGTAAAGCAGATTCCCTTCAGGTGGCCTTTGCTTGAAGGCATTGTTTGCAATAAAATCCAGTTATTAAAGCCATAACAAAGTTGAATCTGTCAACATGGACTAAACAAACAACAAACCCTAAACTGTCCTGCTTTGCGCGGCTAACATCTGTTTATGTTCACTAAAGAACCGGACCTCAGCAGTTTGAAGATTTCAGCTTTTGTGAAAAACATTTGGGTCCTTAAAAGTTGAAATGCAAAAAATGTAATGATCTGTATAATCTACATAGAAAACAGTTGAGAAAAAAAACACTGGTGTCATAAATTAAATCATAGTAAGTATTGGTCTTGTAAAGTTATTTAACTGTGCAGAAGATGAGAGCACTAAAGGTTTTTTGAAAAAATAAGATTTATCTACTTCAAAATGAACTAATATTAGGAAAAAAAATCATAATGTGGCTATTGTAAAAAAAAAAGTAACCCATAAAACTATAAAATGCTTATATTTTATTAATATTTCTACAGTATTTGACACAAGTGATTTTATTAGTAATCTAGCTTAGTGGGCAAACTTTTGTGTTGCTATGATGGCATTTTCTGAGGCCTTTAACCCCATTTCAGGAGAAATGAATGTAGAACTTGCTGATTACAAATTGTTTGTGAACAAAAAGTCTACAGTGGCATAGGGGTTCACTCTTCTACCTTACAGCTGGTTCTCAACTGGCCTCTACATTCCAAATATACAGTTTATATGACAAATTACTTTAAGAAGAAAGTTTACAGACCCTGCTGTATACATCTTGAAAGGATTATTAGAGAATTCTAGAAAAGACAAAGTGTGAATCTAATGAGGACAGCTTGTAATTTGTCTCCTCAGTCGAGCTTGAAGCATGGCAGAAGGGTTTACTTTTAGTCAAGCTCTTTTGTGTTGTCTATCAGGAAGCTGGGATTACCTGAAGCGAGTGTTAAGCTTGAACAGTAGAATTACCTACTGTTAAATGTTCAGCAAAGGCCAGGGTGCAGCACGCAAAGAAACTTAAGTCTTAAACCTTCACATCAGAAAAAGTTTCTCCTCAAACCAGTAAACTGGAATGCAGAATGCCACCTGGAGATGGCAGTTTTCCACCTTCACTGCTTTTTTTCCTGTCTGCTGTAAAAGAATCTATGCATTTATTTGCAGGGCAAGAAAATGGGAGTGTGTGACTATGCAGACATAGGCAATTACCTTGGACCCCAAACATTTGTGGGGCCTTGATATATTATGTCCCCAAAGAGCAAACCAGCCCAGAGTCTAAGGGATGACTACCAAAAGGGGACAATAACATGAGACTGCACCAAGAAAGAACAACTCAAACACAGTTTCTTAAAAACCCAGCCCGCTGCTCTACTCCCTGCCTGGCTGGCTGGGTGGGTGTGGCCTCCTCTGTCCTAAGTCGACACCAGGTGCCAATTAAGGCACATTGTCCACACCTGCCAGGTGAGCCAAACGACTGGAAGGACTAAAGTTCCAGCAGCAGCAGAGTGAAACAAAAAATATCTCACAAAAAAATGTAACAATGTAAGTTAACAACAAAACTATAATGCAAGAAGAAAGAAGAGAAACAGAATCAAAGGAGCTTAAAAAGAAGAAAAAATAGAAATGTGACAGTAAATGGGCAGAAAATTGTAATTTTAAGTATTTTTTTTTATTTTGCCTTCTTTAGTAAATTCTTTAATAAATTCTGACAAATTAAAAAGACAGAAAATGTTTGCACATTCAATACATTTAATGTATTTTTCCACATGAAAGTATTGAACGCACTTATTCAACAGTTTTTAAACATCAAAACATTTGGAGTCTTAACTTTGATGCTGTGAACCATTGAAGAAGATATCTGACAAAAGGTTACTAGAGGCAAAAGAAGATGCTGGACGAGGCAGCGTTTGGAACTGTTACGCAATATTATGTCTAGAGGAAGATTACACACTCTGTCTTTAACCCAGTACAGTAATTCTTCATTATATTACCTTTCACAATTTCACTTTTTTCCAGTGCATTTTGCATGTTTTTTTTCTTTCTATGGTGTGCTGTGTCCTGATTGGCTGTTGAGCTTATCAATCAATATCTGCTGTAGTGTGCCTGCACAGAATGCGTTCCGCCTGTGCATCTTTGATCATGAGAAGATCTTTTTTTTATATAATAGAATTGATGCTAATTTTCCTTTATTTTTGAGTTTAAAAAGGAGAGAAAAGTATCAAAATGTTGAGGTCTGTGTAAGAAAAATCTCTACAAAGTGTGTAGTAATGCTAAATCATGGATTTTTTCATCTATTGTGGGTTATTTTTAGAAAACAAGTCCTGCGATAAACAAGGGAACACTGTAGTCAAAAGGTTGGCAACAGCTACAATCAGCCAAGTTGTGTTATTTCCTATTTGAAATTTGAAAGTATTATGATATAAATAGAAAAGTGTTTTAAAAAGAACAATAGTGGCCTCACCTTTTCAAATTAAAGTATAAACAGAAGAAAATATCTGTTTCTGTTGTGTAGTCTAAAATGTATTTCAAAATAAGAGCTTTGGACTTCGACTGACATGCTCGCATCATTTACATAAAGAATGTCCTCCCATAATACTTTTCACCAGCTGCCACAGGTTGTGTGCTGTCAGCATCTTTTAGCAGCAAGTCTGTACAGACTGATAAGAACCTAAAGGCATTTAGATCTGTGCTGCCAGAGCTCTTTAAAGTGGGAGCAGACTACGCTGAAGGATTTCCTACTACCTGGCACCACAGTTTTCCTTTTTAATTATAAAGGTGAAATTTGCCACGACATAAAATAATTACATTTCACATAATTTACCAATAAAGTACCTTTTAGAAAAAAATGGAAAACTTAAACAGACTAAAAATAAAGTTTTGAGCAAAAAATATAGCTTCCAAAAGGGGAATTTAAAAAGAGTTAGCAATAAAAACTCCAAAATGACAATTTAGTTTGACTAAACAAAGCAGAACCCATCTATTATCTTCCAATTATTTGGGTTATATTTTAGAGGGAAAGCGATCCAAGCAAGAATTCCCTGATCTCCTACTATTGCCAAATCTTCCAGATTATCCGAGAGGACGCAGAGGTGTTCCCATCAACAGAGAGACATAATGTTTCCCTCATGTTCAGCGTCTGCCTCTGGTTTCCTCTTGGTTGGACATATTATTTTAACCAAGAAGGCCTCTGGGTGGCATTCAGCTGTTCACTCTTTTAGCTCCTCTGGAGCACATCCAGGGTAATTTAGACTTAATTGAAAGTGCGCTGTTGTTGGGTTAAAGAAAATGTTGTATTGATTTTCACAGAAAAAGAAAGTGAACACTGAAGACAGATGGGGTAAACTTCATTCAGATCAGAAGAGACAACAAGAAGCAAACAGAACAACAAGGAAAAAGGTTTCTTTGAATGACTTGAAGGTTGAAATAATTCAAAAGTGATGGAAAAAAAGGAGAGGAAAAATATCAAGCTGGTATAAAATCTGACTTTCAGAACATTAAAGTTAAATAAAAGTACCTGATCACTGCTCCAAGAACTGTGCTCAGGGTGAAGCGTGACATCTGAGGTCAGACGAAGCTGCGCACAGCACATCCTTCGGTGTTCTGCTGCCATAATCGCATAGCAACGAGTTTCTGAATAAAAGCAAGGTTAGCTCAGAGCCAAGTCACACTGGGATGCTATGTTAATTAGCTGAACATGTTAGACTACCAGTCTCAATGTCAAAGTGCCAATTCCTGCAGTGACTAAGCCTCCAATACATCTATTATCATATTCATTCAATCAGAGCACGGTCTGGATGCTGACGCCAAATCAAACAGTCATGGTGACAAGCTACAAAACTCACAATCTCCAGAAGGTTACATCACTTTGTTAATTATTCTTTGGAAGCCAACTGCTTCTTTTTCTTAGTAAATTAGTTTTAGTAAATTAGTGTACCTTTCAAAAAAAAGTTCCACCTGAATTTTAAGAAACTAAAGAGATATTTTAGGAAAAAATTGTCTGTGTTTAAAGGAAAATAATCTTATCAAGACAGTTTTTAAATAGTAAATTAATCTTAGCTTGAAAAAACATCTGAGTGACTAGAATTGTTTTCTTAAAATAAGAATTCTGGGTTAAACCATTTTTCTTACCACATTGGGAGATTTATTTATTAACTGCTTATTTAGAGAACCACACTGATGGAAATTTTTTTTTTATTTTTTTTCATAACAGAAAATTTCCGGTAAGCTAATATTGGAGTAACTCAAACTTTTAAATCAGAATGTGTTGATTACTGCTGAGAAGAGCCCTGTCTGTAGTTGTGTTTATGACGATAAAACAGAAAGAGCGATGCAATAAACATTTGTTAACCCCTTCCTAATTACCAATCTGATTCTTTTTTATTCTAATTTTGAAAAAATGGAACAAACCGTTTTATTAGCTTGTAACTTTACAAACCTAACAGTGAGGTCTTAAGAGATACCAGACTCACAACCACCAACACTAACAGGTTTTTTTGTAGAAAAATAAGTATATCTGCGTTTTCTGGTATAGTTGCTGTGTCATTTAATTTTTTTTTGTGAAGGTTAATCAAGCTTTTGAGCGATTTCTGCTGCTTTGTCACCATGTTTTCTGCTAAACTACTGTACAATGCAAGTTTCGCAACGTACGTGGTGACGTCATGCATCAATAAAGGAACTGTTTAAAAAATGGTGAACAATTCTAAGGAATTCTTAAAGCAGGAACCAGTTCTCAACAAGAATTGGTTCTCGATTCCCATCTCTGTCCATGGACGTCTTTCTTTTCCTCCTTTGAGCTGGCCTCAAGCTGGATAGCTCCAATATTGATCTCCATTTTTTTCTGCATCGGCATGTTAACTCTCAACCCATTTTTCCTTAAAAATAAAATTATGTCGAAAATGCCAAAAAACAGGTTGACCAAAGAAAATATTTCAGATTTTTTTTTGTTACACCGATGTCACTGTGGGTTCTTATGGGCTAAGCTACAGATGTGAGGGCTGTAAGCTAGTGGGAGAGAGTGTAAACAGATTGGTGATGGGAAGTGAGGGCAGGTATACTCACCGTCAACAACTCAGAGGTGAATTTCTAACGAACTCCTGCTGCTCTGCAGAAACGATGTCAGAGAAAATGACACGTTTTCTGATTGTGGATAAAAACTACCTGATCACAATTAAAAAACCACTGGAAACACTTTTACAAGAGATCAAGAGATAGTAGGAGTGGAACTTTTAAGAAAATCTGAAAATGGAGGAAAAAACGTGTTTCTATTGGGCTTGTTTTAGTGGAAAATAATGGATCAGTATTTTTTTTTAAATTTTTACTCAATTTATTTAAAAAAACAGGCAGCATTTCCCAAAAAAACATGTTTGAAATGAACATATTAATTTGATTGATTTGTTTTTTTTAAAGTTGCAATGTTTTGTTGCAACTGTTCACATGCACACACCCAGTAACCAGACAGAACTCATTTATAGAACAGGAGACTGCAGACAATAATTGGAATAAACATAGATTAACGTTACGTTGGGACATTAACACGACTTTGCTTGTGTAAATAATACACAGACACACAAGAGAGCTCACCGGTCGGAAAGTAATATCCACTGACGCCTGACATGATTATGATAGATGCCGGGCAGCACAAGCTGCAATTAAATTATTTCTCAGGTTTCTAAATTATGCAGCCATCAACCTCTGCTCAGACAGATTTTGCAGCACAAAAGCAGCTGAACGAAGCAGGAAAGTTGATTTTCTTAATGAGCCAGTTAAGGGTTTTTATTAAATAAAGCACTGTTTTTGTCTTGACGTAAACCACAGTGCGCGTCCTGTTTTTGATCGGTTGGATTCAGGTCACCTTCACTGTTGTCAGCTTTACTTTACCCTGACAGCTCCCAATGATTCCCTTGAAGGATGCAAGCATCATGAGAAAAAGTAATTGGATTAAGGGAGTTATTACTGTATTCACTGAGTCTGTGCTCTGTCAAAAAAAAAAAAAAAGAAAAAACGGAAGCAGCAGACGAGGGGATCAGGAGGGAGAATGTTGGGGGAAGGAGGAAGAAATAGACACAGGAAACACAAGATGAGATGTACAAGCAAAGAATGAATAGTGGAAGCAGCTCTATGACAGCACGCCAGAAGGAAAAGATTGAGAGCAAAAACGACGAGTGGGTGGGAGCGCCATAATGGGAGCGAAGAAAGCGCATGTCGAGTGAAAAAGAGGGTGACAGCTAAAAGACAATAATGGAGAAACCAATTATGTCTTTATTTCTCTAATTTTTCCTGTATTGCATTCATCTATGAGCTATCAAACTTTTCTGGAGAGTTTGTTTTTTTTCAACCAATTTCAATCAAAGTATCCAACAAATCTTTGTTTCTGATTGATATACCTTTAAAATAAACTTTTATTAGAACTGCTTAAAGTTGAAAACTAACATTAGATCTGCAGCATGCTCCAAAAAAAGATGGTAATGCAGAGCAACTGACAAATTATGACACAAATATAAATAAAAAAGATGAATAAATGTTATACATTTTTACTTCAAGATTGGTAAACATCTTTTTTTAATTAAACAAATCTTATCCTAAACAAAAATGAGTGCCAATAAATGCTAACACTGATGTTTTGTTTTTTTGCAGTATAGCCCTTTTATTTTTAGTTCCGAAGGCTTGAAATGCTGAAAAAAGTGGGCACCTTAAAAAGTAACAAATTCATCTGAATGTGAGTAAAATGTCATCAAAAATTTAAATCAGCTATTTAAAAAATCTACATTTACAATGATACGATGCTTCTATCCAAACTACAAGTCAAGAGATACAGCAAAATTGTCAACATTAATGATGCTAATAAGGCTGTAGGGCTGCCACAATTAGTCATTTAGACACAACTATTAAAATAGTCGACTAATTTAAGTTATATATATATTAGTTATTTTTTTGCAATATGCAAAATGTAATATCTCCTAGACAGCACTGCAGCGATACAACACCTGAAGATGAAGCACATTGTGACTGTATATGATAACGCTGAAGAGTCATCAGCATCTAGGTAAGCTAAGCTAACATTATCATAAACAGAGAGCAAACTTATTAGCTAAATGTTTTCTGTGCATTTGCTGTGCTCTCAAAAGAGATGAAGTCTTTTTTGCGTCAAATATAGAAATGTTAACTTTCCTGACTATAAGCAAGAGGATTGCACAGTTTGAAATTATAGTCAGAATGTAGTGAAGTTAAATACAGTTGTGAGTAGTCTTTTGGTATATTTGAGTTATTGAGACCAAAACTTGAACTTTGGGGAAAAATAGTTCCTTTGTTTCAGATGCCGACCTCATTTGATTTAAGTTTTGTTTTAAAGCCAGAAACAAATTAAGGAAAAGAAGCTGCGTGATTTATTAAAGGTTTTATAAATTATTGTGCTAATAGTCTTTATTTCTAGTTAGTTTAAAGCTAATGATTGGTTTAAATGTGAGTTTTACATCCAGTTTACTCATGACCCGATAGGCCGACTAATCGAAAAAAATAAAACGGTGATTTGTCAACTATAAGGCAAATATTTTCTAGATGGGATAGGAGTTTATTGAACAGGAGTGTATAGTGGAGTAGCGGTTAGTACTCTCATCTCACAGCAAGAATGTTCTGGTTCAAATCCCAGCTGTCACCTTGGAGTTCTCACTGTTCATGCTCAAGTTTTTCCCGGCTTCATCCCACAGTCCAAAAACATGCTTCATAGTTTTATGTTGATTTTAAATTGTCCCTTTAGTGTGAAAGTGAGTGATTGTACAACTTTGTGTGGCCCTGTGATGGTGTAACCATACAGTAGCTGGGAAGGCTCCAGCAGCCCTGTGATCCCCATATGGACCAAGTGGGTTCAGAGGATGGATGGATGGAATTTATTGAATAATTGATGACAGATGCTGGAGCTGAACCGGAGGGCGATGCAGCGGAAGCAGTGGTCAGCACAGCGGATCTTAAGGACAGAACAACAGAGAGAGAGCTCAGAGCGAGTAGTCGGATGTGGCTGGATTCTCATTCTTCTAGACTGTCGAATGAGCCTGTTGGTTCATAGCTGGAGAATCAATCACACTAAATAATGTACTTGTAATAAAATCACATAATTGTTTTTTCAGCTCTGTTTGTGTTATTGTACACAGCAGTAAACAGGCATCTCGTGTCCATCTTTGTGTAAGCAACAAGCTAGCAAAGCGACTCTAATCTACAGTATATAACTTATTGTTCTTATGTCACAAGTTTCTATGGCTGTTTTTGGGCTCCAGGTAATATTAACTAAATATTATTTTAGGGTTTTATTCTGAATAAATCACGCAAAGAATAAAATTGCAAATTACAACGAAAAATTTAAAAGCAGAACAAATATTTTAAAAGAGACAACATTAAAGGTTTAGAAACCAAAATGTGAATAGGAAATCGTTTAAATTTCAGGAAATCACTCTGTTTTTCCAAAGCAATTCCTTTTTATTTTGTTTTGGAATTGCCTTATTTTTCTTTTTGGAACTACAATTTGGTTTCCGGAATTTAGTTTTGATATCTAAAATGTATTAGTTTTTTTAAAAAATGATCATTTATGTTGCTTCAATAATTGTTGGTGTGATCCTTAATATGTTTTTGCATTTCAGAGCCACTGTAGTTTTCGCTTATTTCACAACTATGCTCAATTTGCTGAGCCAAATTTACAAAAGTTTAATTAAAATCTGTTTGAGATAAAAAAAAAACAAAAAAAAAAAGACAACAAATTGTTTCAAACTTGAAAAACACAACTCAATAAAAAACTACAAAAACAATGTTAAATACTGACATCATAAAACATAAACAAAAATGTTCATTTTTAAAATGAAAACCCAAAGACAAAAAATAGATTCTGGCATCTTTGTCATTGTCCAATTTGGTCTAAGGAGACTTTTTTTTTTTTTTGTAATGGCCATGTATTCATTTCGCTGATTCCTTTTCTGATTTGATCAAATTCTTGACCTATCACAAAGCTATCAGACTTTAAAGAGAAGTCTCTTCAGGGACAGAGGGTGTCCACGGAGAAAAGGTTTCCTGGCATTGACATCCTTATTGTGTTAAATGAAGAGAAAATAGGTCAGAGACGGCTCGGTTTGCTTGAACTGTTTGTCAGCTGAAATAAGTTTAAGGAAACCCGTAAGCCATTTTGTTTGTGTGTTTGTAACCAGCAGCCTAACAATAGTTTGTGAAATAAAGTCACTTTTAAATCTTGTGAGAAGATCATTGTATTAATTTCCTATATACCAAGATATTGCATCAAAAAAGAGGTTCTGAGATGATGTTCTCAGATTCTTTTCATTACCTTCTTCTGTTTTCCAGGGCGAGATGCAGCAGATGTGCATTTGAACCTGAAGCCCTCGGTTTGCATCATCACAGCACAGCACCGTTCGCCTCTGATGAAATAGCTGGATCAGCACGCTTTTAAAATGTAAATTGCATTTTCAAGCTGCTTGCTGCTCGTCTTCCTGCAGTAAGGTTTAAAAAAAAATTAGATGCGAGTCTGCTGACAAAATAACAACTCATGGAATCAGATTATCTAGAGGCAGCTCTCAGCTTTAGTTAGGCTTTTATAGCAGTTTTAGCATTTTCACTAAAGTGTGCAGGATCATTGAATGTGGATGTTGGGAGATGTTGTAGAAAGGTTCAGTGGAAATCAAGTCAAACTTTATTCGTTAGCACTCATGCAACTAATGTGACTCAAAGGGCTTTACATAGAGATGTTTGGCCATTAATGTTTGTTAATTGGCCGTCTGGAGCATGGGAGTGGGTCTCCCCTGGGGGGCCCTGGCTCGCACCTGGGAAGGATGCTCGGCGCTGCTGGGTGGTGGTGGGCTGCTTCTCTGGGGCTGGGGGGCTCCCCAGGGGCCGGGCCTCGTGCTGGCCCCTCTGGCGCGGCGGGGGGGCTGCTCCCCTGACTGGGCGGTGTTCCTGTGCCTACCCGCTCTTGGATGTAGGGGACCTCCACGGCGGTCCCGCATGTCTGGGTTTTTTTGCGGGATTTCCCAGCGGGTGGATTCTCTCCGCAGCTCCATGGCGGATGTTGGGGGGGTCCGGGCTGCTACACAAACAAACAAATAAACATGTGAGCCCAACTATAGGGTTGTTGGGACACTAAGCTTTTGGAAAAACTTGCAAGTCTCCTTCATTAAAAACAAACCAAAAGGATGTTAAGTTAGTCATTTGTCAATCAAGGTCATCATGGTGTGCAAGGACATTTGCCAGGAACACTTCCATTAAAAGAAAGTGTTTTTGATTTATCAATATGTTCCTGCAGGAAAAGACAAGGTAACACCCATACAACACGTGTTCCTTCTATTGACCTAACTTTGCTGCCTTTTTTTATTAATGCAATCTTGATTGGAGTTGGACAGGGATCTTTTGTGAAGACAAGTATTGATGATCAATCTGGACATCTTAATTTTTTTCGGTCTGTGTCAGAAGGTCTGCACTTGAAATGTTTTTGAGCTGTCATGTTGCATTGATTACAGATTAATCAGTAAGAGTCTGGCACAGACAGCCTAGTTTCATTTTTTTCCAGTCTTTTCTGGCATGACCGCATCCTGATTCAATCTTTAACCGCAACATAAGGATTAGATTGAAATCATATAAGGCCCATAGGTGAAAAAAAGGATATCTAAATAGCAATGTTAGAATAAATGTTACATACCCACAAACAATATTGTAAACAGATCACTGTCTAACCCTCAAAAAAGATTTACCAGCAGTTTGGCAATAAGTAGATGCAGTTTCAAAGGGTCGAAAAGCCAGCAGGCAGGCACATGCCAAAATCTGTACTTATCGACATAAAGGAAAAGTTATTCAGAAATACTGCTGCAATGCTGAACCAAGAGAACCTTAGGGACCAACTGACAGCACTGTCTTTTCATTTGTCCCTCTGTTTCTCAGTGGAGCATGAAGAAGAATCTGAAGGTTAAAGAAAAGTCACACTGCTCTCATGTTAAGCGTTTTTTAGTTGTGTTATGTAAATCAAACTTTAAATGATTGATTTATGTTTTTTATGTAAATTCTGTAGTTGTTCTGCATCTCAGTGACTGACTTTGTCATAAGATATGAGGACTTTTCTGAACATTTGGGTGAAAGCGGGTTCATTTTAGGGGTGTAAGAAAATATCGATTCAGTGAAATATCACGATACTTTATTTGGCAATGCTTGTATTGATTTAAAATAATGCCAAGGAAATATTTAATTATTATTTAAAAACAAACCTGTAGTTCAGTCTTACTTTTGTTTTCCACTTCTAATTTCTTAAAGGGGCCCTACCATGAAAATTCTGCTTTTTGAGGTTTTAAATGCATTTTATTATTCATTTCTCACTATAAAGAACCCCAAAGTGGCATTTTGATCCATTCATGCATTTAAGAGTAATCCTCTAAAAACCTGCACTGTCTGCAGCAGCCCCTCCCATACCACCCCTTCCAAAACGGTGGTTGGAAACGTGCTGATGTAAGATTGATGCCAACAGCTCTCTCCAGAAAGAGTCTGCTCAGACAGCTCCGCCCCCAGTGTAACATAACCCTCAATTGCTCCACTGGTTGGTGATCAGCAAAAAACGTTCATATTAGATGCAGAATACCATATGTCTTCAATAAATTCCATCTTAAACAGGTGGTTGTTATTTCAGTCGCGTCGCTCCTTTAAGACACCTCCCCCCACCACAGACTCCAGGATGACGTCATAAAGTCGACTGCAGCCACACGCAGTGGCAGGCGGAGCTTCAGGAATTGAGCTGTTTTACTCAATTCCTGAAGCTCTGTTTTACTTACTTTTACTTTTAGGGAAAAATTCACAAAATATAACTAAAATTTTATAAGGTTTTTTTTTTCTTTTTTTACTGATCCAAAGGTAATACATGATCTTACATATAGATATAGTTCACTCTGAAAGGCTTAAGAAAATCATGGCAGGGCCCTTTAATGTATGTGCTTGGGTGAAAGCAACTTATTTATAAGATACAGTTGCCGTGCTTCATGTTCTGTTCCTTGTCACAATTTTACTTTTGTGAAACATGTATTAATTTTTGGAAAATTCTTAAGTCATAATATTAAAAGAAATTAATATTGTCTTGGGATATATTAGGATATGTATTGTACCATGACATGTGTATCACAGTACTTATTGTACCGCCAGACTCTTGCCAATACACACCCCTGGTTCATCTCCATTTTCTAGGTTCTTCACTGGAGCTCTGTCATAGACATCTCAGACGGGAGAGGCTGTCATGCAGCACATGGAGGTCTGGAGGGCTTGTTTGCCTCTGTGTGACTGTTTTTGATTCTGAGGTCTGTCAGGAATATAAAGAAAGCAGTCCTTAGAACAAGGCATGTAGGGAGTTTGATCTGCCTGTGTAGAATTTTGAACATTTCAAATATTTTGAATATTATTTCATAGTTTTTACTCCATTACCTGCTAAAATTTCACCTGTTAGAAATACATTAATATGTTGAAGCATCTCTATGAGGCCTTCTTTTTTAATTCTAAAAACATGTGCATCAATTGTTCTTGTTACAATCCAGTTATTATAATAAATCATGAATACTTTAAAAACATTTCGGCAATGTTACTAATGTCTTTCTTCAACAAGACAAAGTGATTAAAAAAGTTAAAGGCTAGAAAAAATAGCCATTTTATATGAACCTCCTTATAATCCGTTTTTTAATGCTTTTATGATGCTGTACAAACTCAGGGATCGCTCTGCTGATTAAACTCAATCTTCTACAAAAGCTCCTTGAACCATTGAAGTGGTTCTTTTAAAGTGCTTTATCACTACAGAAAAGTTGTAGTTCACAAAATGGAAAAGTTTAGAACAATCCAGACAGTTTACAGAGCCATCACTTTGACAGAACGGGTTTTAGCCTTTTTTTTTCTACAGTTCACCTCCTGAAAGGTGTCAGCTTTAGAAAACACACTGAAAAGATTGCTTTTAGCGAACGGGAAAATCCACAATAAACAACCAACACCATTGACACAAAACAGCACCTCAAGGGCAATATGTGTGTTAAAAATGAACATAGAGGAGTTTTAACTTTTATTTGTTAGTCTTTTTTTTATTCAATTTACTGTTCACTTGTTTTACTGTGTTTGTACTTAAAAGGTACAAACTGAGTTAAATGTTAGCATTTGCATCAACAAAAACTATAAAAATCATAAATTAATTTGGAATGCATCTATCAGTGTTTTAAGAGGCACAAAACTACATTATAATAATAAACAAAGACTATACACACTAAAAAAACTTCTTGGTTAAAAAAGAACCAAAGTTGTGTTTTTTCAGGGTTATTTTAGCTCTTGTTTTTTTTCTTCAAAAACCTCAAAAAGAAAAACACAAATTGTGTAAAAATGAAACTACTATACCCCCCCCAAAGAAGCAGTATTGTTCCAAAAGTAATCCAAACATGTATTCCAACATGAATAACCCAAGAATTGGGTTGGTTTAAGAGTGTAAATCATATTTTCAGCATTTAAACAATTTATTATTAGAATAAGAGCCTTCTTTATGGATTTGCTAAGCTGAAGAAGTGTGTGGGTGTGTGCGTGTGTGTGTGTGTGTGGGGGGGGGGTGTTTACACTTGATAAAGATTGTACACTGTAAAAATTAAAGCGTCAAATTAATTATAACTTTATTGTTCGAGTTCTTAAATCTGCAGTTATTATGAATTATCCACACCCACCCATTCCAAAAGGTTGTGTTTGGAAAAAAAAAATCTTGATTTATAATAATTAAATAATTAAAAAATTTTTAACCCATTTTAAAAAAATTGTGTGTGACACACTTGACATTATTTTTGAATGTTCTGTTTTATTATAGAGAGAAAAAGAGAAGTATTGTAGTCTGAGGTTTACATTACTCTGTTTGAAAACCACTTTAGAGAAAAACTGCTCTTCAGTTTGGGTCAGACGAAGTCCAGGGTTTTTCAAAACTCCAGCGGAGCAAAAAATGAGAAGCCTGGATCACAGTTAGGGTTGGTTGATACCACCATTTTTCCTCTATATACAATACCATACATATTTTACCTTTTAAAAATACTTTTTTCACATAAAAAATCACATCACCTTTCCAATTAGATTAGTCATTGTCTTTGATTTAACTGAAAATGTTTAATATTTCCCTGTATTTTTACATTTCCATTTGAAAACATCCTTCAACTATAATATTTATCAACTAGAGGAAAGACAGTAATGATTATGACTTCATTTTGCATGTTTCTCATTTGCACATTTGTTGTTGTTTAATGAAACAGTTGTCCCCTCTGTTTTGCATCACTAGTTGATCAGTATCCACCACCTGTACTTAGATATTCTTTGCCTTTCATAAAATTCTCCTGCTCTCCAGGGTCTGTTGTTTTTAAATGCTTAAAGAGACTGCTGGTGTTCCTGCTAAATGGCAGTACTTTACTGCAGATGGCATTTTGTTCAGCCGGAGGGGAAACAGAAGCAGCAAACAATACTTCTTCTTCCCTCTTTATTCTGCTGACTGAACTCACTCCCAGCAGAACTGAACGCCGACATCTGATTGGCTGCAATAATCATTTGACCTTTAAGGATCATCTAAAATGTGCCAGAGAGAGCTTTCACGGATACATTTAATCCCTACAGGTCTCAGGAGAGGAAACAAGCACATTTTGCATCAGTGGGGAAAAAAAAGAGGCATTTGACCAAAGTATTGACAGCCTACGAACTCAAAAGAATAGGATTTTGACACATATCTACCGGTAGTTAGAGCTCACTAGCATATGACAGACAGGTATAGTAAATAATAGAGTGGCTGGTGAGTGTATTAAGTAAAGCAAAGCAGGCAGAGTTAATGCAATTTTTCAATTTTCTCAATGATTTAACGTGCTGTTCGATGCTATGATAAGGTGCTGGGTAATATTTCCAATTTACTCTACTATAAATGGAAAATGACCGTTTTACATCCAACAGACATGAGTAAAAATCATTAATGCACCAATTATTTAAGAGCAGAAGGTCAAATCCAAACAGGAAAACTCTTCTAAAACTTGTAATTATCCAAATCCTTTGACTGACAGCACCTCCCACAGATCTTCTATTTCCATCTCTGGAGTCCGTCAGCCCCCACACTCTAATGAGGGCCTAAAGTCCATGAAGTTTTGACGCTTTCAATGAGAGGCGCTCTCTTTTTACAAATATCTGTTTCATTTTTAAATGGATGTGTTTCACCATCTTTTGAAGGATTTGTTGCAACATTCTTGTGGGATCCTCTTCAACTGCAGTCACTTTTAAGTGTTGATTAACAAGATCAAGAGTGCTTCATTTCCCAGTTAAAACAAACACATCCACGAGGAGCTAATTAGTCTTTTTGTCTGTACCTTGTAAAAGATTTTAAAGACTGATTGAACCACATGAGTGTTCAGAAGAGTCAGACTGAGTCTGAACTGTTTTGCATTTCTCCAATTTCACATTAAGCAACACCATACAAGACACAGGGAAAAATCCATCTATTTTATTTTGGTTAGCCATTTAGTTCAGTATTTAACAGTATTTACAGGCTGTTGTTGAACTCTTTGTACAAGACGTTTAACAGTACAATTTATATATTTTCTTTAGTAAATATAACATTGCAAGTGATTAATCACTTTGCTGCAGGACATATTATTTCAACTGTAAATGGAGAATAATCCCTAAGCAATTTCCTGTTCCATCCAAATTAAGGATATGCAGTCTTGTTACTCTGTTGGCAATGACGCGACCCAGACGGACTGTCATTAATGCTTTCTCCACCTGGAGCAATAAAGTTGTTTTCCTGTTTTCCTTTTTTTATTATTATTAAGCCTCCTCTGGTCAGACTCATCCTGCCTTCATCCATAATGACAGCAAAGGTCTGCATGTCGGCAGGAAGAACTTTCCGGGAAGTTCCTTTAGCTGTCTGGAGTCCTGCTTGGCTGTCCTGCACGTGTCTGACCCAATCACTCATCCTGTGGAGGCTCCCGCCGTGCATGTCATGGTGACAGCTGAAAGATTTAAGCCTCAGTTGGAGCTTGTTCTGCTTAAATTTGATTCCTTTACTTTTATGCTAATTTGATTAAATGGTGTTTTTCTTCCCAGGAGAAAAAAATGATTCATTCTTTAGTCTTTATCCGGTTGTTTAAAGAAGTATATCATGCTTGTTTGTCCTGAACTCAATGTCTGCAACTAATTGGAAAATTAACACAGTGTGAAAATACAATACAATCAATGTTTTGTTCCAACGTTTATTTTTTTTTTTCTTAGCTGAGGATACAATAGCACAAAACGTAGATTCTGCAGCACAAGCCTAAACGTTTATTAAAAAGTTTTTCTTTCATTATACTTTAAATAAACTCCTTTGACCAAGTGGGATAGCATCAAACAATAGATCAAGCTGTGACTCAAGCTGCTAAAAATAAAAAAAAAAGCCTTGGTCATGTGCATGCTATTGATATCTGTGTTTGTGAAGTCATTATCTTGGGAGTAAAGGTCAGGAGAGAAATGCTGCAAGAGGGAGGAAGCACCTGCACTGGTATGTCCGTGAGGGCTAAACAAAAAAAACTGCAGGGGTTAAAGAACACACAAATATTGTATTTTTTTTAGCTAAACGTGTGCTGTTGTTATATATTTACTAAAAGCATCCTCACAGGGACAGAAATTCTTCTCCTACTGATCCACTTTCAATGACCTTGTTTCCATTTCCATTTTCTTTCAGAAAATATTCTGTTAACAGAAAATATTTGACTGTGATGAGACAAACACGCCACAAGGAGGCAGTACACCAGCAGGTTTGGGTTACATAAGCCAACAAAATAATAAAAGATATCTATTAGTGAAAGTGAATTCTTTGTAAAATTCTATTCCAAAAGTTGTTCACAATATGTTGCAGTGGATGCAGTTTATTTTTCTCCAACGGCATAATTTTGTGTCTAATAAAACTCATAACTGTGGGAATTAAATCACACATGGGCGATCAGAAATGACATGCATCATTGTGATTAAGACAAACACATTTTTCCTGTTTCTGTTTGAGCTTCTGTGTTTAAACTTTTTGCATCCAGCTGGAACTATATGACACCAGTAAAACGCCTGGAGAAAGATTTGCAAGATTTGCACCTTTTAAACATTTTGCACCCAGCCTCTTCCATCTGTGAGTACATACGCTATTATAGGGTAGCGACGTGCGAAAAGTGCGTTCAAGAACCTGCATTTTGAGTAAGCATCCCATGCCCAGTGTGTATGTAGCACACCAATGTAGTTACTTGTTCACGGTGTGTCAACTCAAGATTTCTTGTAAGTTTTTCAACTTTCCCAGAATCAACTCTAACAAATAAGTTTGCCTCTTCCCACTCCTTTTCAAGCAATCAATCAAACTCTACTGACTTTAGATAATAACCACAAAGAATGAATGAACCAAATGTCACATAAGTGTATTTTATTTTGTTTGTTTTCTATTTTCTAATCAATGCATCTTATCGATTCTGTAATGAGGTTGAAATAATTGTATGTTTTGTCCTGTATTTTTCAATCTAGGCTTGAAATAAACCAATCAATCAATCAATCAATCAATCAATCAATCAACTCTCATCCCAATTTTCCTTCTCCTGGATCCAAAAGATTTTAATTTTAAACATGAACAACAATTTTTTTCTCTCAAACAAAAGCTTCTTTTTTGGTCCTTTTATTCTGAAATCCACGGTCCATAATGATCCGTCTGTAGTTTATAATGTAAGTTGTAAGATGCTTAAAGACTAGTTTGTTTACCAGCAGTTATTTGCTTACATTGAATGAGTTTATAATGGAAAGCAAGAAGGCTCTGCCTAATGAAGCCTTCAATTCTATTTGAATGAATTATAACATCGATACAAAAAGGCGGCAGGCGCATATTGGCTCGGTTTGTGATGCTTTGCGTGTAGGTTTTGTGGGTTTTGTGTCTGTGCTTTGTGGTTTTATTGCAAAAGGGCTTGTCAGTATTCATGTGGAGAAGTCAGAAGAAACCCTTCTCCTGATATGACACTGTTGTGCCTGATGGGAATAAAAATGTGGAGAACGCTTTCTTCCGAGCACTCAAAGTAAAAATAGAGTATTACACAGAATATAAAGTATAGATTCGGCTTAAGAAGAAGTTTCAGTGAAATATTTTGGTGGAAAACCAAGAATCCAAGGCAAGCGTTTAAATTAGGGTATTTCTTAGGAGCTAATTCACCTTCGTTCCTCAAGTTGAAATTTGAATTTTCAGGACATCCCTGAAGGTTTGTCCATCCAAGCTGCTCAATCCCTTCCAGGGTCAGGAGGTGCATGTGCTTTTGTGTTAGACATTTAATTGTCCAAGCTGGGCGTGGTTTTGAATGAATGCTGTCTGTCTGACGCTCAGTAACTGTCAAATGTGATGGACATTTTCTGACTTAAATATTGATTGCTACGAAACTATAAAAAGTGTCATTCTCCACTTTCTCTTTGGCAACAGTGGTAAGCAAAGCATCCGTGTAAAGTTACTATTAGGCTCGAGGGACCAGCTCGCGCACGCGGAAGTAGTCAATCTCTTTGAAAGGTGAGTGGAAATATCTTATTTCTGTGTGGAGTTTTGACAAAAAAACAGCATAAAGAAAGGGCAAATGAATGGAGTGGGAACGGTAAAGAAAGCAAGTAAGAACTGGAAGCCTTCTGAGTGACTCTATTCTATGAACTGAGGGAGGAAATTATTGAGTAATTGATGAGAAAATGAAGGAGGTTTGTCAGTGGGATGAAAGAAAACGCTGCCTTAGACCACATACACCCACACACCACTCCAATTTAGAGATAAGTAGTTCAGACGGATTAGGACATGAGAGGGAGATAAGGAAGGCAACCCTCAAGAGTCAACGCCAGTGGAGAGGAGAGTCGAAGAGAAAACAAGATCAAAGAATAAATAATATAACCATTACAGAAGGAAGCAAAGAAAATGGCAGAAAGCAAACTCTCAGACCTCAGAGCTTTACCTTTTGTGGCTTTTATTGGGAAAATGCTCTGCCTGTTGTCCCATGTATTGATTTTAGGGATGTAATACTCTGATAAAGTGGATTCTGTGTATCTGCTACAATGGAGAGGTCAGAAGGGTTCACTAGTCTTTTATCAGTTTGATTTACAGCTAAATTTGAGTTGCCTCTCCTGCTTTATGATCAGCAGGAACGAAAAAATATTTGGACACAAGAGTCTGTTTTCTTCCCAGATCAGCTCCTTGACTGTCTCATGACATTTCTTACCCCATTACATTTATTTATTTTTTGGTCAAATAAATTATTTAGAAATTTTTTTATTTGCACAAAAAACAAACCCAGCTCCTGGCGGTCATGTCAACATAAAAAATCTAGGATGCTTTCACGCTACAATTGGGCGAGAACAATTTCACTCCTCCATTTTTATTATTTTTTTCTGTTTTCTTGTTGCTCTTGCACGTCATTTCTTGATTGCAGGTGTGACACTACAGCTGCCCACTTGAGGGCACATTTACTGGCAGGTGGGGTATTTGCACTGGCCTAGATTACTTGCAGATGGACAATGTGCGGTTCACTTCTGTGTGGATGCTCCACAGAATATCCAGCGGACCAGAGAGTGGAAATGAAAGATTCAGCCGCCATGCATAATGACTAGAGCAGAAGGAAACAGCCCAAAACATCAGCCTGAATAAATGTGACACAGAAAAAGCTGACAAATGCTTCAAGGGCCTAGAAATACAGTATGTAACTGTCAAAAGACTAATGGTGTGATGATTGTGCTTTTTGTCAGTTAGATTTTCAATAGTTCTTGTCACTTTCTGTTTTTTCCTTCAGTCTCACCAGGTTCATGTTCATGATTATATTAGCTGCTTTCTTTTCTGTTAAAAGCCCTACATTTATTTAAGGGTGTGGTTTTCAGTTTTTCATTGTCAGGTCATTTGACCTTTTTTTGTCCCCCTCAGTTCTTAGAGGGTTTAAAATGTTAAGAGACACACCCAAACGAAAATTGTCTTTTTTGTGTTTTAAACATACTTTTGTAACATTTTTCTCATAATACAGGACCTACATAAAATAATTTACGGTTAAAATGCATTTTTGAGTATTTCTTAATTCAATTGTAGTGGACAACTAAAGCCATATCAATGGCTAAAGAGCCAGACTGAAGCCCTGATTGCCCACGTTGGCTATGTTGCTCAGGGGCCAGCTAAGGCAGCGTCTCTGCTAGCTCTGTCGACCCCTGAACAGCCGAGCATGCTACGCTGTCCACCAGGCGGATGGCTCGCTACGTTAGCTAGCCCACCACTGAGTGCCCACTTAAGCCAATGTAGGAAAATACAGATGGGGCCACAGAAACTGCGGACAAATCTATTTGGGGTCCACATTTTTTGCCTATTTTTAAACCATATGGGGCCCACTTGCCTTTGCTGGCTGGGTTGTTATTTTACACAATTATTTTGGAAAAACTCTCAATCTCAACTTCATTTACTGCAAAATATTCCATCTCACATAGCTGGTATGGCACCAAATCATTCAAATCTGTCTTATCTGTCAAGCTGTCATCGGCTCAGAATGCAATGAGATGCCATAAAACAATGACACACTCCAACAGACTAGGAGCCAATGAACAATCTCAAATGCAATGAAGCGTAATGCGTTCAAAGCTTCACTGATGGTCCGAAAACACAAACTCGGCTATGCATCAAACAGTAAAACGTCCTTGAAGTAGGAGCATTTGTGATAAGAGGAGCTGACAGATTCAGTTCATTAATATTGAGTCAAACAGCCCCCAGGTGTGGCAGTGGACACCGCACTCCATTCTTAATGAGCAAGTATCCAGTTTGAACTAAAAGCATAAAACCTCCTCTGCCAAATTATGGCGTCAACTACTTTGCTGTGGCGACTCCTGAGCTAAAAGACATGTATGTTGCTTCCAAATACAGTATAATTAATGTGCTTGTTAGTTTTTCAAATCAAGTGAAATCTCTGAGCTTCATGGATTCATGGTCTCTCCTGAATTTCTTTTTCTCTCTTTCTGATCAGAGGGCCACGTTACTTGGCAACGTTACTTGTCAGGAAACAGTGATTTCAGCGATTAGACATGCATCAAACTCTTTCGTAATGAACACAGCCTGTCAGCAATGATTAACTACCAAAATGTTCTATTAAAGCAAATGAAATTGAACTTATGGCCTCATGGTTGTTGTCCTTTGATGTGCTAATAACAACAAATTAGCACGAGGCAGCGTAATTGCCAAATTCTGCCATGCATAGACCATTAATGACGGGTACATTTGCAGTGATATTCCAAATGAGAAAGCATTTGCATTTCTGTCAAATATTAAATGTGAGTCAAGGATGCTGCTTCATTCAACACCGTAGAGACAAGCTAAAATCCTCTCTTAGTTTTCTTGAGAACTGCCCCCCTTCTCCTTTTCAGCCCCTGCCATTCCTGCCTCAGAGCGAGTTCTTGTAACCTAGGAGCTTGAGGGAAACGAGCTGCTCTCCAATGTCTGTGTCCTCCATAGACTCTGCTGCTCATTAACATCTCTGAGGTGGCCTTAAAACACTTTGTAGTTTTTATGTGGATTCTAGCTTTACAACAAACAAGCAGCCCCAAAGAAGACCAGTTTTTCTTTTTTTCTTTTTAATCTTTTTGGTCTCTGACAGCAAATGCAGCTATGATACAAAGAGAGAACGATGTAATGATGCATAAAAAGTAGTGAGCTGTGTTTTTATCTTCGTGGGGTCATAATAGTAATTGCACAACACATAAATAAAGGAGCCTCAATGGTTTTGAATTTTTCAAGAAAGCCAGTGTCCTTATCTTATGCAGTGTTGTTCCATTACTTTGGACTTTTTTGTCTGGATAATTCATTTTTCAGATCAGTAAAAGGCTGTTACCGACAGTTATTAGTTTTTACTAGATTTATTCAGTTTCTCATTTATATTAGGTTTATTTTATTGTTTTTTTTGTGTGTGTGCAGTGATTTTTCTATTTTGTCTGCCTGTTAGTGAAGTTTAGATTAGGGCTCTTCCAACCCTCGCGCTGTGGTCCGGTTCTGGTCTGTAGGACAGTTGAGCCTCGCTTCCACTGAGTAGTCCAGTACGGGAGCAGCAGTACGGTATAAACCGTTTTCACTCAGTTAAGCCTCACTGAGCGGTTTGTTTTCACGGCACAGATGTGGTGTAGACCATTAGCGTGTCATTGCGTCATTGTAGTGTGACAACTAGAAAAGCAACAACAATGGAGTTCATCCAGCAGCTCGTCTTTTTCTTGCTTTATTTTTGTACATCGTGTGTAACAGGAATGTAATGCTTTTTGAAATAAGATTGCTGGCAGCTAAGAAGAATGCTGCTGTAAAGAGGAAAATGGAAATGCTAGCTTGGTGCTATATTGGCGCTTTTTAACGTTGTCATTACTTTCTACCAATCAACGAGTGGCTACAGCGGCTCTGTCCCAACCGTCTCGCTCTACTTTTCTAAGGACCTACAACGGGCTCTAAAGAGATACCGGTCGCAACTGTTAAATGGATCCATTTTACAATTGGAAACGCTCAAAATTCTATTAAATCTGCTGAAAGCAGCTGCAAATATTTAATAGAAGATGATCAGCTTTACCCTCAAAAGTTAAAGAAAACTGGAAGCTAGAAAACAGAAATCGGACAGGCCGGTCAATGAAAATATCGTCGGACAATAAAGTGGTTCACGGCCTGAAAAAGGTTTGAGGCCTCTGATTGGCTCAGACAGAAAACCATATATTGTGTATATGTGCCATATATTACAGCAATTTTTTAAAAGGTCTACATTTTACCTCTGTTTGAGTACGATTTCTACTTCTGTCAAATCAAGAAATAGGTCTCTCCTCTAGATTCATTTGGCCGGTTTACTTTGCTCTCAAACTGGACAGAACTGACCTTCTGCATACAGAGGAGAGGACCTGAGGTTTGAAGTCATTAGGTTGTGATACGCCTGACAAACTTCCTCTGCAGAAAGAGCATCTTTCTCTGAGGGTTCTCGTCTCCCACCGGCAGCCCATCAGCCAGCAGCCTCCGTTTGTAATTGTTCAAATCAGTTCCTGCCTTCCAGAGGATCCAGCCTCCGCTGGTTCCCCATTAAGCCTAATTCTGACCCTTAGCTCGCTCGATTGGAAACCGGAGCACCCCGAGGAAACCCACGCAAGCCTCACACTGAGAGGCCTTGATGAGGTGTTTTTCATTACCCTAACTTATGCTTCCTCACGTCCTCCTCTTCCTCCCACGACCCTGAAATTGTTTCCTCTCTATTACCGCAGCAGATTTAAATGTCTGCTAAGGACAAGGAATGCATTTAGGAGACGAGAGCGAGCCACACGGGGGCATGTGAAACAGCAGTCCCCTGTCAAGTGGTTGATAGATCATGATGCCACCTTTTCAGCCAATAATACTGATTTATATGAGGATTCTTGAGGAAAAATGTAAATAAATTTACTTGGAATAAATGAAAAAGAATGGATGGAAAAAATGTATTCCATTAAAAATATTTGCCTCAAATTGAATTTTATTAGATTGAGTTAAAATGAAAGTAGAAAGAATGAAAGACAAACTTCTTTGAGGACTATAATGTTTTTGGCACTTTAAATGCAGGGAGGAAGGAGATCAATGATGAGGAGGTGAGACGTCCTTAGAAAATGAGAGTTGAAGATGTGCCTGTGGAATCTACACACACACCGGATGTTTGATAGTGTTTAGTATTTAACTTAATTCCAGCTCGGCGCAAACTTCAATTATTATTTTTGTCTTCAAAGTCAGTTTTGAAATAGTTTGCACTTCCAAATGCTAAAAAGGGACGTCATCCATATGTCGCTACCAATTTCGAGTCTCAGACTAAACACAAAGTGTTCTAATCCAGGCCGAGTCACACCAGGTTCAAACTACTCTTATCCACAGTTGTCTTTATTCAAATTTATCAGTGAATTTAAGTGCTTTTTCACCTTTTTTGGTTATACCCTATATCTGTTTGTTCACCTTTTCATGTCGTTATTAAGATTTTTAACTTTCTGCCATCATTTTTGGTTCTACATCACCTGCTCCTGTCAGAAAGAACTGACCACGCCGCTGTGACGGGAAACCATAAGGGCTTGTGTCAGAAAGGGAGCGGATAGGAGCTCAGAGGTGACAGAAAATGTGGCAGGCTGGGGTTGATGCTCTGCAGGAGCAGAGGAAGGGATTCGTGTTGGTGCAGGAGGAAGGAGGTGGATGCAAACAGTGCAACCATTGCCAGCTCAATCTAGCATATAAACAAAATGATTCCAACATATTGCCTAAGCAATAGAGCAAAAATAGCTGAGAATGTGACCCAGCTGACATAAGTTATGTGTGGGTTAGATAGTTGTCATGGCAATGGAGCAAAATTGCTTTCATGTGTTATTTTTCACAACTTTTTTTATGTAAATTTATTATAATTAAATATATTTTTAATTTTGACCCATTGTATTTATCTTATTTTGTCTTTTACTCAGCAGAAGTAGCAAAAAAGGCTTTTATTTTGTAAATCATCATTACATGTGTGGGCACCCATGTATATAAATCAGCCTTCATATGATGGAGCTGATGGACATGATGGAGCTGTAAATGAGGAAACGGCAATAGAAGGACTGACAGTCTGTATTATGCAGCTCTGAGTCACAGCCCTCTAATGTATTTTTTTTTTTCAGCCCTGAAACAAATGCAGAGAAGGATTCTAGGCTTCTCTCATGACTTTGATTTTTTTAGATCTCACTTACCAAAGCTCTCAGCGCTCGGTTTCACCCTGAAGGTCCCTGTCTGTTCTGTAGGAAGCATCCTGTGGGAGTCACTTGTCTCTTTTTCGAGCGCTGACTGACATGTTTCTTTGAATAGGATCACGCCTGCAGAATAAAGTGAATCGGAGCTGGATTGGACGGACGCCTCTCAAAGTTACCCGAGCTGGAATATTCCCACGGAGATCAGTTCCATTACAGGAGGAGAACTTCCACAGTGTCACCACTGGACTCTGTGAGAAATCATTCAGAAGTTTGCTGCAGGTTTTTGGAAGAGCAACTATTTCCTTGCTGGTTGAGATCAGAGTGGGTACAGAAGAATTAACTTTTTTCCCCTAAATACTAAAATCCCAATTTCTGAGCTGCACTCGCAAATGTCAAGTTAATTTGTTCAAAAGATCGCACAAAGCAAAACAACTTTATCCACTTTATGATGAAGAAAGGGCTGAAAATGAATGAGTACAGAATTGCAAGTTTTTATATTTTGCTTCAAAACAGCATAATCATGATTCAAAGACCACTGGGAACGCTTTGAAATTACATGGTGATCAAAATGGGACTTTAACTGAAAAACTTTAATTTGAAGGGTCCGATTTTTAATTTTAGCCTCACAAGACAGTGAGGACTGTGTGAAGATGAGAAGTTACAGGGAGGTGAAGAAGATGGAGGATTTCAGCTCAGCAGGATGTGGGAAAGAGGGGAGGAGGCGTGTCGAGCAGGCTGGAACAGGTGAAGGGAAATGTCACTCCAGATGTAGAAACAAGTAACCTGCTGCTTCTACACACTTTCACTTATCTTATAAATGTTCTTCTGTGTGACGTCATCAAAGACCCAATCTGACCATCCTTTGATCTATGTCACGCTGGTTTAGTCTTTTAATTATGATTAAGATGTTTTTGGACTAAATGAGTTGTTTTCTAGGACAGTTTCTGCATAGCGGCAGTATGGAGCGAAATTAGTATCTAATTTGTACGTGTTCAATTCTTGATTAGTAACTTATATCTACATGTTTGTGTGTAACTTTGGATTTGTTCATGAGTAATTCCTGCTTTGTAACTCATACAATATATTTTGTTTGTTTGTACGGCGGATGATAAGAAAAGAGAAACTATGTTGAGTGTTTTAAAAACATATAAATCTATTTTTTATAGTAATTTTTGGGCATATCTATTTGAAAAAGTGGCAAAATGTTAAGTTTTCACCAGATGTTATTCACAATCTAAATCCAAAGCAGCTGATAAGTAAACTCTGATAACCTAACATCGGGGTGGGCAAACTACGGCCCGGGAGCCACATGCGGCCCCTTAAGCTACTTAATCTAGCCCTCCAAATTAAAATACAATGATTCAAAAATCCTAATTATTGTTTTATTTTCATTGTATTTCTGGTTTCTTCTCATGAATGGTGTTTCTCTGGCGTTCGTGTGTGTTTTTTTTCTACGTCAGAAGGTGATTTTTCGGATTTCTTTGAGTTTGCATTTTCCTCTGAAGAACATCAACTCATTGGATCACCAAAAAGAGAACAAAAATAAAAATTTAGAAATCAATATTCCCAAATTTTCTGTTTTTAAATGAATATATGTGAATTTTAATCCAAATTAAAGCATGTTTTTCTCTAAATTCCATATTATCTTTTTAGTTTATGAGGTTCATTACCAAATCACTCCTTCCATCTGCTCCTTGTCCGCCCCTTATGCCAAATTTTAGAACCCTTTCTGGCTCACAAATCAAAAAGTTTGCCCACCCCTGTTCTAGCAGCATGTAAACGCTTCATCTACACAAATCTTAACAAGTCACACATCTGTTTTTTTTGTAAATGCAATTTTGTGTGTGTGTAAGAGGTGATTTGTGTTTACTGTTTAAAGATTTATGTGTGTAGTTATTATCAAGCGGCTGTTATTTTACGTTGTGCGTGAGTAAACTGTATTTTAAATATTTTTTAATCTGTAATTTTTTTACATGTGAATACATAATTGCAAGAACTCAAAGTTTTGCGCAAAAAGTTTTGTTTGAATTACAAATTAAGAGTTATCCACGCTCACATCGGATGATGCTATTTTCTTTCCAGACAGCAGGAGTTCATTAGAAATGTACTTTTTAATTGTGGTGGGACTGTTGGAATAAGACCGCCCCCACTTCCCGTCACAGAGGAAAATGAAGACGTATAGATGTAATCGTCTACAAGTTGTTGTTTCAGAATGGAGGATTGGGGAGTTTGTGGCCAGCCCAGCGTATTTGATTCACTATGATTTAAATAAAGAAATACACAGAAATGAGATTTTCTTTGAATATGAATCTGAAAAATGCCTCAAGAATATGTTAAAAACACAAATTACACAATTTTGGAGTTGGTCTCTGAAGGTTTTGGCTTCAACAAAAACATGAAAAAGTCTACAAAAAAGTGAAATGTGTTTGAGCATTTTTTTTTAAAACATTTAATCCTAATATATAAAAGTAGACAGAAATGAGAAAATATGAAAGTCTAAACCCTGACTGTGTACTCAGATCAGACAAAAGATGGTTAATGGGGCTGGAGCCGAGTAGTCTCAGTCAACTTTTCTGACTTTTTAAAACTTAATTAAATAAGAACGCATCAGTGTGTAATGGAAGTTAATCGAGTCTGTGACCAGAGAAAACAAAAGTCTGCTGTGTTTCTCTATGTGGTAGAGTAAAACCTCCACCTCATAATGAATCATTCATCCCCTTTTATACATTTAGAAAGCAGATCTTGCTCATTACCAAATTAAAAGTTAATTTCTGACTGAATAATTGAAATGTTTGGAGAACAAATATGAAAGTGCAGCTCTCTCTTACACCAAATGAAAACGTCATCAAATATGCATCAGTTTATATTATGAAACAGGTGGACGTTCCACACTAATGGATTTGAAGAGTTTAGGTTTATTTGCACTAATGAAAGTGCAAATTGTTCCAACACAAAAGCTGAATGGTTTGTTGTTTTAAGCTTTGTTAAGAATGAAGGGAAGTTCAGGGGTTAGGAGTTATTTTTAAAGAGAACGGAGCAGTTGAGTCAACGTTATGTAGAGCAAAAAGTCAAAATGTGAAGATGATTTATTTGAAGTCAGATATTTGAATTTTTTAGAGATTGTCAGGTTTAAATGATGCCTTTTGGCCCATGACTCCCTTGAAAAGAGAAATCTAATCTCTGAGATTTCCTGGTGAAGTAAAGGTTAAATAAAATTTAAACTTTTCTAAGCATTTTTGTGATTGATTTTATATTTTTGTCTAAAATATTTTTTTCTGAAAGCTCAACAATCTTTTACATATATATACACATTTTTCAGCTCATTTTCTCTAGGTTTTCCTGCTCTCTTTTGTTCTGCTTGTTGCTCAGACAAATTTTTTATTCCTTTTCGGTACTTTCTGAAAACCAGAAGAAAATCCACTTTAGATGGTTTTTCTCACTCGCTGCACTAACATTTATCAGTGCAGGCACTAATATGTGGCTTGATTTGATTGCTTTACACATAAAAAGAACATATTTGTACATAAATTAATCAGTTGTTCTCACGAAATCTGTACAAAGTTAAATTTAGATCTTGCAGAATATTTTTACTGACAAATTATAGTTATTTATGTATTTATTTTATCAAACTGCATGTCATAGTCTTTTGGAAGGAGCCATTGATAAAGGTAGCATTGCAAATTATAATCACAACTTTCTGTTTGTTGGTTTATGCTATAGTTTGTGCTTAGAAACAAACAAAAAAGAAAACCTTAATTTGTCTCCTTTTTCCTCTCTGTCCTCTCTTATACTTTGAAAGTATCTTCTCACATTTCGGAGCCTTCCTGTCTCAACTTGTTTGCTGCAGAAGAACAGAAGGAGAGAATTGAATTTCTCCTCTTTGTCTCACAACATAAACCATGTCTCTCCATCACACTTGTTAGGATTTAAATGCTCCGGGTCACAGAGTTCTGGTCCAAGGCTGCAGCAAGTATCAGATCAAGACGGGATTTTGTTTAGTTTAAACTGTCTTATTTCTATCAGCAAAATATTCATATTGAAGCATTTTGAAAAATATTCTAGGACTTGCTTTGTTATGACAAATGAATACCTTTGTGACGCAAGCGAGAAATCCACCAATCATCACAGCTCTCTGACTCATACACTCCATATATGATTATTAAAGACTTTTTATAAATCTTTATGTTTATCCGAGTCATTTTCCTTGTTTTTTTTTTACCAGACATATTGTCTGGGACAAAAGTGGAAATATTTTTGATTTGATTGATTAATTGGTTGTAAGCTTGATTGAATGTTTGACTGACTGACTGGCTGACTAAATGGTTTGATTTGATTGATTGATAAAATAGTTTGGTTTGTTTGATTGATAAAATTGTTTATTCGCTTGTTTGTTTGACTGATTGGTTTTTGATTGCTTGGTTTGATTAAATGTTTTGGTCGACTGACTGATTTTCAAACAATCATTAAAAAGGTAAATAATCATGATAGACACAAAATCATAAAGTACTCGAGACGATTATAGAAAAATGGTAACGTTTTGTTCCAGCTCACCTCAGAAACCTCCGTCTCCAGATTCCTCATTCACGTGCCAGCCTGGGTCTGACTCATCTCATCATCTGCCACGCCATGTGAACTCCTCGGTCACGCCACTCACCATCAACCAGTCTAACCACCTGGATCTTCACCCTGCCACTCCAGATCACCTCATCGTTTCCATTCCAGTTCCGGCATCGTCTCCACAATCTCCACGGACAATAAACTAAACTCTCAAACTCAATCTGCCTCACATAATCTCTCCGGGTTCCAGCAGCTGGGTCTGCTTCGCCCTGCGAACATGATGCAAAACTTTGCATCAAAGTCATGTCTGAATTGTCTTTAAATACCAAAAAACTAATTATACAGTGAAAGAGGTCAGACTAAACTGTATGAAAAAAAAAATCTTGAACTAATTTTAAGAGCTATTTATAATAGAGGTACACTGAGATGTCTATAATTCTAAATACAAACTGCAGATAATCTTTATAGACCACATTTGAACTGTTCAATTCAGTAAACTGACTTGGAACTTCAACTTTTATGTCAAAATGCATTTTTTTTTCAGAAATGCATTTAAAAACAGGTGGTAAAAATCTTTAACTCTATTACAAATAGTTGACAATCTCAGGCATTCAATAAAACACTGTAAAGTCACTTTTAAGGAACCGCAAACAGAAAGAAATGGTTTCCTTTTTAAATCTTTTTTTAAGCTTTCATGTATTTTATATAATTTGGGGGAATCTAAGCAGTAGGCACAATCACGAGGTTGTGAGTTATTAAAGTAACTGTCTGATATCAAGTAATACATAATAAAAATGTTCCGATTTGTCTCCTCATCTGAAAGGTTAAAGCATCTTTTTATAAAATCTTGTTGTGGCTTTAATTCTCACCAGTGTTGTTGCACAGCTGGAACCAGAGAAGTACATTCAGGTATTTCACACGACTGTTTGTATCTCTAAGCTGCAGGTTGAAATTGCTTGCCTAACTGGTGTCCATTATGCAAATAAAGGCAGAGTCCATTACCTCAAAACCTGTGGGCATTGAACACAATCCAGAGGAGATTTATTCAAAACAGTTCCTCCAATTCTATCTATTTATATTCACCAGATAGACAGTCTGTCATTTTGACTCCCAGCATGAACTAACATTTACATCAACTGAGCTGACTGTGATTGACATGCTGTTGATGCGCAAAAGGCAAACTAGTCAGTGTTTTTTTTTTTTTTTAGTTTTCTGAGTCTTGGTTTTGGGTTGTATGTACAACAAGTATAATCTGAATGTTCACTCTTGTAGTGAAATGTCTCTTCCATGCTTTTTTATGAGTAAAATCATAATTTTCTGGATTTATCAAAAACTTTTAGAAGGGAAAAAACATTATGCAGAAGCTGTAAAGCAAATCAAATATACACAATTAGACTAAATGTTTATAAAAATGTATATTTAGGATTAAATATGCTCACAACATGCACAGATTAATAGATGACAACATTTTTCTCAATAATAGTTCATTTTTAACTAGAGAAAAAATATTTTTCGCTCAAAAGAAACGAACCAATCAACAAATGTTTAAAGAAAACTCGTAAAAATGAACTAAATATAAATATTAACAATCCTAGTATCCCAGTTACCCCCTCTTCTTCTGGCTTCAGTGAATCGGTCAAGTGAAAAACTTTAGGATCTGAAAAAAACTTTGCAGGTAGAAAACTAAGTAGCAGAATCAAAATAAATAAATTACATAGAAGTTTGAGAATAATTTGTCACTAATTCTAGCCAATTGTGTGTCTGTTATACTTTACCTGAAAATAAACAAATTATGAAAAGCATGTGTGAGTTGGTACAGAGGTCAGTTTTGATAGTGGGGTGGAAGACAATGCAGAAAAAACTTAAAGGACTTTTCAACCTTGATGGAAATTCAGTTGTTGATCACCAGCTCCCTCTAGTGGTTGGTGCTTAAAATGCACAGAGAGTGGATAATTATTTACAAATTCAATAAACGCCCTCCCTTTTTGGAAAAAGTGAGTTTAATTTAAAATTAAAAGTTTTTTTTTGCATTTTATAAAAACTATTTTTACTTTTTTTGTTTTTCAACTTTTTATTTTGAAAAATGTGTCAGCAGTTTGCCACACAGACGACAGCGATGTTGGATTATGCCACTATACAATTTATTAAGCGTTAATTTGAAACACTTGCTATCACATCAGAAAAAGTCATATGTTAATATTTAATTATGGTTTTGAACATTTTTTAGATTTAAATAAATTATTTCAAACCCTTTTCCCCTTTAGGAATAATACCTGAAGCTTTACACTGAAGATAAATGTTTCATTGTTTGAAAATGCATTTAAAAATTTAGCAAAAACACTAAATATTCTAGAGGTGTTTTGATCTTTTTTTTTCTCTTTTTTTTTTTGAGTGAATGTCACTTTTTCGTAAATAATTAGTATTCATTTCAACCCTAAAAAAGTAAGTTTTATTTGTAAAACATAACTTATTGTTCTACTTTTAGCTTGCTGATACAGGATGAACTTAAACCCAGCAGGAGACAGCAGGCTGCAGCCACAACAATTCAGAGGTCCTGGAGCAGATATGTGGTAGGTGTTTCCATGTCTGTAGAAACTTAAACTCCCCAACATGTGCAAACTCAAATCCAAAACCATAAGCACAAGCCCATATTTCTCCCTTATGCAGTACCAAAAGGGTTTTAAGGTCAACAAAAAGACAATCGACCACTACCACCAGGATCCGCAGAATATCCGCCCAGAAATAAACCCTCAGGTGGTAAGAACGTTTTGACCTCAAACAAATAAATACATTGTTTAACAGTTTTTTGGCGCAGAATGTAGCTTACGATATTTAAAGGAAAGGAGTTCAGAATGATCTACGCTTGCTTGTTCCCTATTTTTATTGCTTTCTGTCATCCCTGCAGGCAGATTTTATTTTCAATTAACATCTGTTTCTTTTGTGCAGGTATGAAGGTCGCCTGCAGGAGCGATCAAAACACAAACACTTGGCTAATGTGATTAAAAGCATAGTTCAGGAAGCAATAGTCACCACTGGAGAAGATAAGGAAATTCTGGACTGGGAGCTGGATGAAGTCCAGGCCTGGGTCAATATTCTGAACTCTAAAAAGTAACATCCAATTTTCCTATGTTCACAAATGTAGATTTTTATCCACTGGGGCTCTTTCAAATAACAAAAAGACTTTTTGAGCAAAAATACTACGAGGTAAATCTGATCTGTTTATGATCTCTTTATTAGTCTCTTATTGCACTTTATTTACTTAAAATTCAGACAAGTTTAATGCCATACTCAGTTTATTTTAAATTTCACAAAAGTACACCAATGTATTTGGTAGAAAGTCTGAATAAATTAGTGATAAAGAATTAGCAAACTGACTTTTTCTTTTTGATTTTATGAAATAAGATACATGTTATTAGCATATCACATCAAAATCCAAGAAAAGAGGGGGCACCCGGATTTGAACCGGGGACCTCTTGATCTGCAGTCAAATGCTCTACCACTGAGCTATACCCCCGACGTGAAGACGAAGGTTTAGCTGTTGTATTTATTTATTGTATTGCCCACCTGTGCCTCTGTGGATTATATTGGGTATCTAAATGATTTTAATGTATGAATTTACTAAATGAGTATATTTTTTACTAAATGTTCTTTTTTTACGAGAGGAATTACAATGGTTAGCATCATTTTCGTTTGTGAGATGTCAGCTCATTATTCCGGATATTACGTCTTCTTCATGCGACACTACCGGATGTTCAAAGTCATCGAAAGTAAATTGAGGAAAACGGAATCACAATGGTACTTTGGAAATTTTATATTTTTTATTACTGAAAACATTCTTTTAACAATGATTTCCTTTCATTTATTTAATTTAACATTCATGTAATATTATTTTTCCTTTTTTGTTCTTAATACTGAGTTGGTATGAATTTGATTAGTCACTTAAGCTAATGCTAGCTAGCAGCAAACGTCATTACATCGCTAAATATGAAAGCTATTTGTTTGTAATGCGTTAAAAAAACATATTGATTTAATGTGTGTTTTGTGAACCACAGAACAGCCGGGGACTTCGTTCACAGCTGAAAGACAGCGTTCCTGTGGCCGGACTCTGCCCACAGGGAGCTTACGGGGTGCAGGACTCTCTCCGCAGCGGGTGGGAAACCAATCCATCTGACTCCCACGAGTGTTTTATGTTTATACCTACTTGATAGCTAAAGTCAGTGCTCATATGCTTCAAGTTGATGATTTTTTTTTCTTTCTGTTCTTCATAATAGCTTCACCAGTGTGAAGAATGAGCTCCTTCCAAGCCCACCCGCTGGAACTTTCTGAAAAAAATGTAGGTTTGTTTGTTTGTTTTTTTAAAACTATACCTACGTTTTGTTTATTTTCCCTAAATGATATCCTCATGACTAATTTAGAGGTTAAAAATATACATTTTGTATAAAAATTCTCTATCTGCTTTGGAAGCTATACCCAAGTTCAATTTAAACAATTTGTATGTATCTATTTAGTAGTACTTCCTTTAAAATAAAATGGTTAGATAATACACGCTACAATATTAGGCAAATAAAGTCGTACAGTAATGGAAAAAATATTAAGTCTCACTAGAATAGACTGAAGTTTGCTAGGATTTAGTATGTAGTTTTAGTAATAGTTTGCAGGAAACTGGGCCTCTTCAAAAGAAGATTTTTTTTTTTTTACCTACAAGGAGCAGATTTCCGGCAGACATGCCATTTATGCAGTTGGTAGTATAGTTGTAGAGGTCCAAATGCATAATGGCACATAGATTCCTATACTAAAGCCTTTTGTCACCGAATGGCTGCATTGATGGATTTAGTCAGAGCATTTTTATTGTTTAAAAAAAAAATAATAACATTTAACACCCATACTCAAATAAAACTGCTTTATTTTGTATTTTTGTGGTTCAGTTTGCCCTTAACCAGGACAAGATGAATTTTTCAACACTTCGAAACATCCAGGGGCTTCACGCTCCTCTCAAGTTGCAGATGGAGTACAGGGCGGCCAGACAGGTATTTGCTTACTGCATCCTATTTATTGCTGTTGAAGTATTTTTTTTATTTTTTTTTTATTTATTCTCATCTTATGTTGTTATGTTCTAGATCCAGCGTCTGCCATTCTTACAAAGTTCCAATTTAGCTCTTGACACACTCCGAGGCAGCGATGACACTGTCGGCTTTGAGGACATCCTCAGTGGTGAGGGGTTGAACTTGAAATAATCAAAGAAATGACTATTTACATGAATCTAACCATCTTTATCTTCTTGCAGATCCAGCTCAAAGCGAACTGATGGGAGAGCCACACATGATGGTGGAATACAAACTAGGATTATTGTGAAAGATAAAGGAATAAGATCCACTGAAATATTTAGGTTTCAGATTTCAGTGTGCGTTTATGTTTAAATGATTTCCAAGCATACATTTAAAGCTACTTTTGTTTGACGAAAGCTTGTTATTTCTAATAAATGTCATAACTTCCTTCTTGGTGTGAATTCTTGTCTTCAGTTTTTTTTTTTCATCCTGAATCCTTTGTTCAAACCAAAGTATGAAATTATTAAAGTTAAAGCTTTCTTTGGCCATATAAAAGCAAGAATTGTAGATGCTTAATAAATGGTTTCCTCCAAACATTTCCTCACATGACATTTAATTCATTCTCCCTGTGCAGCTAAATTTCATTACTAGCCTAAAATTGTTTTTCTTTTTCAAAACTAGAAAATAAATCTGCAGAAATAGGAATAACTCACAATTTAGAGTAATACAGCACATACATTTCAGTTAAAGATGGATATGCTTGTCTTAGTGTATTTTTCCTAAAGTATTATTGTCTTTTTTCTAAGTTTAGATTTTTTTTCATTGATTGCACCTTTAAAACGGAATAAGTTTAAGCACATTTCTAATCAACCTTATTTTTTGCCTTGTTACATTTAAAGGCCTGAAATTGTAGATATTTTCATGTTTTTTTTTTAGTTTAATTGACAATCTGTTCTTCAGAAAAACTTGGAAAATAAAAGTAGTGTTGCCAAACAATTTAGTTTAAATCATTATTTTTTGTGTCTTTATAAAATTCAAGCTTGTATTATAAAAACATTTCTTTGCGTTGGATTTTATTTATTCACTTGCTATTCAGGAACAGCCTTTTGACTGAATTCAAGACGGGATTTGTTTTTTCTAGCACGTCAATTTTTAGTATATTATTAACCAATGCACAGAAATCAAGAGGATAAATTAGCCCTATGTAAGCTATTCAGTATCAGTGCTACGAAAACCTTTTTTAAAAACAAAAGTTAGTCAAGGTCGGCAGTGAGGAGGAGGGAGAAGAAACGTAGAGGTTCTGTAACTCACTGTAGCAATCGATTTGTTTATTTCCCACTGCCGTCGGACCAACCAAATGCAGCCGAGTCGCTGGCTGTGTTTTATACTCGGCGTTGTAAAACTATACGTAAACATATGGTTTTTAAGAAAGTGCGCTGTGGTATACGTCAATGATATACTTAAAAATAACACAAGAAAAAAAAGAAATATCACTTTGAAAGGGTTTTATTTCACAAAGCTGCAGTTTGATCTGCAGTGCATGCTGGGAAAGATGTGACGTAAACCCAGCCTGAAAGGAATGTTGAGTTAATCGCAAAAACATGTGCAAAAGGAAAAAAAGAGTGCGTCTTAAATATAGATTTCTCATTCAGTTGTCCTCTAGTTCATTAGTATACATTTAGCAGGTTTTTAAAAATGGGAATTTTGGTGGCTTAAAACCAAAATTATTATTGTTATTATTTTTATTATTATCATTATTATTATTATTATTATTATTATTATTATTATTATTACTTCGCTAAATATATTCACAAGGTGAAGCATACCAGTTGTTGGGACATCAATGTGCTAAAATTCGAGCAGAACTGGAACGGTTCTGGAACATCAGTTGCTGTTCACTATTTTGCCACAAGATGGCAGCATAAATCCACCAATAGCTCCATTTGATTCTTTTTTCTGAAACATAAAGCTTAAAAGTGTCGCTAAAAGCTAAGAGTTTTCCTCCTACTGCCTTTGCAGTGCATTTGGAGCAGTTTTTTTTTTTTTTTTTTTTAACTTACTACTGGAAGTATAAGGGGAAAAGGAATTTCAGTGAATTTCCTGTCACTGACAACAAGTGATCCTCCATGTGGGGCAGTTTGGGTATCTGGGAACTATTATTTATACTTTATCATTTTTTCAGTTCAACCTCAAAAAGAGAACAACAAAACACACTTAAAGTCTCACATGCAGTCAGTTTCATCCATTCTTTTCAGCCATATTCCGGTCATGGGGGTCAGCTGGAGCACATCTGTAACCAACAGGTAGGTCCAAAGGCTGGCGAGGAGAAAAAATAACAAAAGCTAAAAACAATGTTTTTTTTGCGGCCAGCTTCGACAGGAATTTTCGGGCACCATAATTTTCTTTGTAGTCAGATTCTTTTGCATCAAAGGCCAGATAAGAAAGGTGAGACCCGCCAGAAGGAAGGAAGAAATGAAGGAGGTCTGGAGGGAGGAGGACAGAGGAAGATGGATGAACTGGGAGGAAAGAAATAAGAAATTGGTGTGAGAAGGCGTAAAACGAGCACCTGTCAGATGCTGACCAATGAGCTCCAGTTTTTAAGAGATTTTCAGGGAAAGAAGGAGTCAGAATTGGGTTGGACGCAGAAAGGATGAGTTCCAGACGACCAGTGTTTAGGGAGAAGAAGAAAAAATGTCACGATGTTGCGATAGTAACTATATCTCTACCTATATATGGACAATCAAGCAAACCAATTTTTTGCGCACCCTTTTTTATTCTTACCATAATTTCACTGCAACTTTGAGTAATCAACTGTGATAACAGTCATGGCTGACGACGTCATCGTTTCTCTTTTGACTTTTTTTCGCGAGCTCTCCATGCTCTCTTTTATTACCCCATTTTTTTGTCCTCTCCTTTTTCCCTTCAAGATGTGCGTGAACGGTCACCCCGCAGGTGGGGCGGCTGGGGGTGTTTTGTGTGTGTGTGGTTGTGGTTGAGAGAAAGACAGAGAGAGAATTTGAAAATTGATGATACAAAGGAAGAATTTAGAGTCTGCAGGAAAATATTTCAATATAGATCCTCCAACAAACCTATCCAGACACCTTGAAGAGAAGCTCTAAAAAGCAGATCAATACTGTTTGAAAATAAAACAGATCAGCTCCTCAAACACTTGGTCTTCCACCAGCAACTCACTATGGAGATCTGAGGCGTAATCCTCTTACAGTTTTTTTAAGTTTAAAATTTTTCCCTGGAAACATTTATTTTACTTTAAAGTATATTTAAATCAAGACACAAATACTTGTGTTGTTGTGAGCATTTTGGTTTTTACAGTTCAATTTAAGTTAAATTACAGAACAATAACATTGCATATTGTGATGGTGAAGTATTTTCCTATAGTGCTTATGTCACAATACAAGACTTGGAATAAGAAAATGTTAATTTTATTTAATAATTAACATTTTTTTATGTTTAAAAAAAAAATTATATAAAAAAAAATGTAACATTTGTCAGTCAGATGGAGCACAACATGAATAGAGTATGAAAGGATTTTTGATCATTTCAATATAATATATAATGTATTGAATCATTTTGTTAGTAGGAAAACAGACAGTTTGATGTAAGGGGCAAGAAGAAAACATATTTGGCTTAAAGTATCTTTAATTTATTGTGTTTTTTAAAAATAGAAAAAATTGAAATAGTAAGAATCTCTGACTCTCTGTCTTCAGTCATTCAAAACATCTAAATCAGATCAGATCAGAGCTCTGTTGACTTTTTTGCATACATTTTGTTGGTGCAGGGAGATATTAGACGGGGGCGACCGTTTTCCAGTATGTTCGTCTCATAAGAGGGTCATAAGGTCAGCCTGTGTGCTCCTGCGAGGCATACATCTCCCACAATGACCCATCCAAGGTCGAGCTGTTGGGCATAAGGTGCTTCATGAAGGCCATTTACCAGTGAAAGATTGCTCTGGTTATCTAAGATTGCATACAAGCTTCTCTTCCTTGTGGTAAACAGTGACTAAACAATCCTGGCCCACATACATCAGTACAGTTTGATCTATGGATCTAGAGACATTACAATCTTTAGCTCGGTGTTCATCTGAAGCAAGACACCTATAACCGCAGTAAAGCAGTAAGGTTGGAGATAAATGAAGGCCTCTGTGGCGTTGAGGACAGAGCATTCATGTTGTCTGAGTGAGTGAGGTAGAGAAACTGTTGGATGACAGGGTTGTGAAATGCTGGATGGGTGCTCATGTGGTCATGGAGTGGGTGACAGAAGATTTGTTTGCTTGTTATGGTTTGTGTTACTTCTGTATTTCTCCTCTTGATGACTTTTCCTTCTTCTCTATACAAATTGTTGTGGAACTGGCTTCTTACATCATCCTCAGTGTATCTTTCTGATGTTTCTGTGATTATAATTATTATTATCATTATTATTATTATTAATATTTAGCTAAAAATCCTAACAAGGTGAAGCATACCAGATGTTGGGACATCAATGTGCTAAAATTCGAGCAGATGTCTCACTACTATGAACGCGAGTTGCTGTTCACTATTTTGCCACAAGATGGCAGCATAAATCCGCCAATAGCTCTATCTGATTCTTTTTCTGAACCATAAAGCTTGAATGTTAAGAGTTTTCCTCTGACTGTCTTAGTAGAGCATTTGGAGCAGTTTTTTTTTAATATTCGAACTTATTACTGGAAGTATAAGGGGACAAGGAATTTCCCGGCAAATGATCCTCCATGTGGGGCAGTTTGGGTATCTGGGAACTATTATTTAGACTTTATCGTTTTTTTTTTCAGTTCAACCTTAAAAAGAGAACAACCAAACACGTATAAAGTCTCACATGCAGTCAGTTTCATCAATTCTTTTCAGCCATATTCCTGTCATGGAGGTCAGCTGGAGCACATCTGTAACCAACAGGTAGGTCAAAAGGCTGGCGAGGAGGGAAAGTCTGTCAAGGGGCAAATGAGAGAAAGAATGACTGCAAAAGGCGAAAAGAAGAAAAGAGAGTAAGACTCCTTGTGATAAAACGGTTGGGTTGTCGAGGACCTCAGGGGTTAGAACCTGAAAAAAGCTTTAAAGGGGCCCTACCATGATTTTCTTTAGCCTTTCAGAGTAAACTATATCCATATATATGATCATGTATTACATTGGGAACACTAAAAAAACAATTATTTATAAAATGAGTCATTTTTGTGGCCCATTTTAATACCCGGAAGTAAAACGACTCGATTTCTGAGGCTCCGCCTTTCTCTCCTTGTTGGTCCCGCCCATTTCGAGCCTCCCCAGCATGAATAAACTTTGTAAACAAAACCATGTGACTAAAGATCTCTTCAGTCAAGAGACAGATGGATGCACTGCTGTCTGCAAAATCTTGTCTGGATTTTTCCCTTTTTCAAACTTTTTATTTTGCTGATGGATTTTAAGTGTCTGTATGAAGGCCAGATTCAACACGATTTGATACCGCAGAGGAATCCTGCATGATGGTCACTGGGGACGCTACAGGTTTGCACGCTAAACAACACGTCGGTAGAATCAATGTGGATCATGTTAAAAGTTGTTTTATTGAACATGAATTCATCTGACCACATTTAATGAGTTTTCGTGTCTCATCGTTGTAATTTTATGGTTTATTTTAAGAGAATTCTGCTGAAACTACAATAGAGCTTTTACTGCAGCAGCCGGTGCACGCCGCGTAGGAAACACAGAAAAGACAGTTCTACTTTTTTTGATGGTTATAAAATAAACGTTCTTTCAGGTAAACGGTTGGAACAATTATTTCCTATAGGATGACATAAAAACTATTGCTCTACATTTGTCCGCAACTCACCGATCGCCTCATTTCTAACGTGTTTACATCACATGACTTCCGGGTACGGTGGCCATTTTGGTTCAGTTGTTCCGCTCTCGGTTTGTGTCAAATTCAGACTGAGGAATCTCAGAGAGCGTCCTGGTACAGGAAGGTAGTTATCCAGTGCCACAGCTCCGCGGAGAACATGAGGGTGTGTCCGTTGTAGTCTGGAGGTGGAGCTTGCAGCACAGACTCTTCCTGGAGGGAGCTGTTGGCATCGATCTTACGTCAGCACGTTTCCAACCGCTCGTTTTCATGGGTATGGGAGGGGCTGCTGCAAACAGTGCAGGTTTTTAGAGGTTTAATCTTAAATGCTTGAACAGATTAAAAGACCGCTTTGGGGTTCTTTATAGTGAGGAATGAACAGTAAAATGCTCTTAAAACCTGAAAAAGTAGAATTTTCATGGTAGGGCCCCTTTAAGAAGATGAGCCTGAGCACACACAAGATGGCGCCAAAATCAATCTGTAGCCGGAATTGGAAATCGTAACTTGGCCGGTTGTGTAAGCAGAAATTTCCTTTAAATAAACTTTAAGAAACCCTTTTAAAATTATATTTTAAAACCTTTTCAGAACAATCAGCTTTTAAATGTGAATAAACTGAGAGATGAGCTTCAAATGGGAGAGAGAATGTTAATAGTTTTATTTCTTTTAAGTCAATATTAACAAGTGTTCAAATTTGTATAGTGACACCTGTTAACCTTCGGAGACAAAAAAGGCAAAATGCATTTTTTTCCTACATGAATCAGCTGATAAGAGCTGACGAAATATCGTTTTTTTTTTCTATGTGATAAAGAGTTTTATAGAGAAAAAAATGGCAAAAAGGGTTGATAAAAGAGAGAAGAAAGGCGAAAAAATAACAAAAGCTAAAAACGATGTTTTTTTGCAGCCAGCTTCCGACAGGAAGAGAGACTTCCGCCTGTTAATTTTCGGGCGTCATATTTTTTCTTTGTAGCCAGATTCTTTTGCATCAAAGGCCAAAGAAGAAAGGTGAGACCTGCCAGAAGGAAGGAAGAAATGAAGGAGGTCTGGAGGGAGGAGGACAGAGGAAGATGGATGAACTGGGAGGAAAGAAATGAGAAATTGGTGTGGGAAGGCGTAAAACGAGCACCTGTCAGATGCTGACCAATGAGCTCCAGTTTTTAAGAGATTTTCAGCGAAAGAAGGAGTCAGAATTGGGCTGGACGCAGAAAGGATGAGTTCCAGACGACCAGTGTTTAGGGAGAAGAAGAAAAAAAACTATCAGTGAACTTGAAATGAGTTCCCTTCTAGCTTCAGATTAATTCCACCTTAAAAAAGTTTTCAGCAACACAATTTAGGTAGAATTGCAGCTCTTCTTTTGATGAAAATTTTTCTTTTAAAACTGGTCTCACATTATTAAATTTCTATTTTCATTACACATGTATTCGATAAACAGTAGGTGAAAAAACAGCTGACATCTGCTTTTCTGTCTCTGCAGAAGTTTAATTCCTTTTATGAACACTAGGGGATTCAATCCACAGATCTTCATAAATACCAACTGGTTTCTCTCATTTAAAGGTCATGCTCTTCACATGAATCATGTTGTTTAAAGCAGAGAGAAAGTTTTTCATTTTCTTCAGATCAGACTGCTTTACCTTTGCATTTATTAGCAGCAGCAATGATCAATAAGTCTGTTATTTTAAAACGCTTTTTGATTGCTGCTTCTGTTGGTGTTCTCAGTTACAAACTCAATCAACTCTGGCTCTAGGATTTAATTGTTGGTTCCTGCTTTTACAGGTAAATGCAAAGAAACATCAATCAAGCTAATCACAAACAGAACTTTTATTCCAGATCAGGATAGATGAAAGTGGAGCAAGGCTTATAGATTAGGAGAAGGTTGAAGCTGTTTTTCTATGGTGTGGATTGAAAGAGGAACTTGCTTGTGTGTCAGATGGGGTGATGAGTCTAGAGCTGGGATTTGAAGGTGTGCTGTTGAATGTCGTCAGTGGTCATGACCCTCAGGTAGGATGCGAGCTATAGAGGAGGAGGAGAAATTGTTGAGGGAGATGGATGAGGTGGTCCAGGACATGCCCTAGAGGGGCGAGAGAGTGGTGATGGGGGCAAAATGTATCTGACGTGAAAGAGGGGAACAGAGGTGACAAAGAAATGATGGAGAATTTTTGGTATTCAGGAATGCAGAAGTACAGAAAGTGGAGAAAGTCACTAAAAATAAAGATAGATACAGTTTTTGTGACGATTCCTCGCAATCTGCTGCTGTGTTTTTTGCGGTTGATTGCAAAACATTGCCCTTTTCTGATTCTTTGCCTACTTGTTCTGAACTACTTAGTTCTTCACTCAGGAAGACCCTTTGAATTGTAATGGCCCATGTATGTTCCTATGTCAGGTGATGGTGGTCCAATGGTCCAGACCAATCACAGTCTTACACGTCATCAAGTTGGAAGCCCCAGTACCGATCTGGCAGATCCTGTGGTGGTCTCACCAGTCCTCTGTCTGGGAGGGCATAGGTGTGGGAGTTCTCAAGCTCCTTCCCCACATTATAAGCTGTGTAAGTAGTATGTAAATCTGTGTGGATAGGTTTGTATACTATGGTTGTAAGTGAGTTAATTTGTTTGGGTGTATTTCCACATGTGTGGACTTATACAAAAATACATCAACAGTTACTTATCATCACACTGATAACGTTGAGCTTACAATGTAAAATAAAGTTAGATGGAGACGAGTTGGACATATCTCCTCCATTGATACAATGAAACCAAGACAACCGCTCCAGACCAGGTGGTGGCGGTGTTGCATCGGTTTGTTGTTTGTCAACTCCCACAAAAACTCCTGTAGAAGTAGATGAGGATCTTTTCGTTTTATTTCGTGATTTGCCGATGTGAACATTTAATGCAAATAAAACCTGCTGAGAATAGTGCAAAAACATCATAAAACACACGCGTGCCGATGTAGGTGCCACATCACCGACACACAGTGATTCATGCGCCCGTGGCGAGACCCAGCCTGAAGATTTATTATATAAATGTGATTTCCTTTCACGCAAATGTGTTTATTGAGCAGAAATGAACCATGTTGCATGTTAGTCTGCTGTTAAGGGACAATATGCCACTGTGATTTAACCATTTCTGCAGGGCACTGTTTACTCAGCAGCAGCACTGTGTTTAATTGCCAAAAGAAGAAAAACACTCAGCTTGACTTTCATTTCTCTGCTGAGCTTTGGGGCGCTCTCTGTTCATGACACTCATGTAGTTCTGTGTCTTTGCACGGCATCAATTCTTCCGCCTCTTTATCGCCTCAAGTGAAACAGTTGTGTGTCGTAACCTTTGTCTTTGTATGACACAGGAACAAACCTGACAGGCGGAGTCTCCGACAACGCAGGAAATAACGCAGGACGATAGATTTACAATAGATTTACAGACCATTTTACTTTCAGTATTCAACCTGGTCAATTACAGGAAAGTTAATTGAGTTTTGGGATTGCTTAAAAATTAAAGAGGAGTGCAGTGTGATTAACTGGTGTATGTGGGCTAAACAGACCATGCATCTGCCTCTTATCCTTCCATTTGACCAATGGTCTGACATCGATCGGTTGTGGCAGGTAAACTTAATTCTATCTGTTTATCTCAAGCTCTCAGTCGGCAGTGGACATTTCTCCACTGAGTGCACAGCAGTAGCACTATTCAAACTTGCACATCCTATTCCATTGGGCTACCTTCACACAACAGCAACGCAAGTTCAAGCGATCACTTCAAATGACAAGTCTATGTAAGGTGTGTGTATGTTAGTTTTGGGTTCTGCACCTAAAACTCTCAGGTTTGTTCATCACTACATCAGTTTTTTGGTCAGTTTTTGGGCTCTATGTGGAATCGAACCAGTTAAATTTTGACCAATTAGGGACTCGGATTTCATAGCATTTTTTTTCAATTCACTGAAGTGCCAATTGTTTTAAGATTGATCATGAAGGGGACATTAATATTTGTGGTTTCTGCACGGCTGGGATTTCATGTATGTGAATAGAGCTGTGAAAGAAAAAGCCTGGAGCAAGATTTGCGATGTTTTGCACGCCAGCTTTTAGTACATGCACAAGGATCAGGCAGTGACAGTCCTGTATGAATATCATATGAGTTCAAGAACCCACATTCACACGCTCAGTTTGTGCGTATCTTCAGACAGAGTTTGATTTAAGTTATTTATTTACTTGCTGTTATGTTCTGCTACTACTGCTGGACCTTTATCAATCCAGTCCCTCTGCTCACCTGGCAGGTGTGGCCAACATGCACACCAACTATTTGATTTTAATTCTCTCATTTCAGGACTCATGACTTCCTTTATTTAATAAACTGTGTTCCTTTTATTCTCATTGGTGTCTAGTTGTTGTTATTGTCCCCTTTAGTATTTTCTTTTTCCTTCTAGACCCGAGCCAGGTTTACCCATAAGGGACGTAACACTTTCAATGCATAAACCACTTCTGTCATGGCCTTAAACTCTCATTTGCCGCCATTTCCTAATGTCAGGAAATAGAAATTTAAACCAAAATCAAGTTATTGGTGAATAGAGGGTAATTTAGTCCAAACCAGCAAAACCAAACTGCCTGTTTAATAAAACCTTTAATAAGCTCACTGCCGATCTGCTCATAACTTAAAGAGCAAGCACGTCCGCAGGGTTTAGTGTGTAGCATGAATAGAGCATTTCTGCTCTGATTCTGTACATTAACTTCATGCATCCTGTCTACAAGTTAGTTCGTCAAGAATTCTACGCTGAGGGTGTCCACACCATCCCAAACCTACATCCAGTTGTACCAGCCTTAAACTGCTTTGTAAAACAGCTTTTTGTTAGGTTTAAGTGACAATCATTTAGCAGGATTCACAAGTCTGCCAAAAGTTTTTTATTTTGAAAATCAAGCAAATTTCCTCTTCTGTTTTAGTGGCAGACTTCCTTCCTCTTTGCTCTTCTTTCTTTGTGCAGGTAAATAATCTTGTGTATATTTAGCAATATATTGTGATGATTAGATGTAGTTATGCATCTGGTTAAACATTTAATAGTTAATTGTGTCAAACTTTGACTTTTGGCACATCTTAAGTTTGACTACAATGCCACTAAACTTTCAATCTAAAATAGACTATTCATCCCAGAGAGACGCTGCATTAGTTCGCATTTATCCAACAGGACTTCAAGTAAAGCACTTGAATTAAGCTGTTGATGTTTTGTTTGTTTCATTCAAACCTGTAATTATCCAGACAGGATTCTGTTCCAACGCTGCTGTTTTAAAACCACGTTGCTTGACAACAAGCATGAGGGAATAAAACAGTTAGCAGATTAGCAACCTAAAATTAACTCTTTCTGGTTAATTCTCTCTTTTTCTGTTTATGGAAGACAACGTGTTATGATGTCATTTGAATTCTTTTAAGCTCCATCTGTGTTATGTTACATTAATACAAACATTGCAAGTTTCTGTGCATGTTTTGAAAATAATGAACAAAAAAAACATTTTCATATTTCCTAGATTTCCTATTTTCAATGTTGATTTTTTCCCCTTCATTCCTAATGAGTTTCATTTCTCCAGGATGCAGCAGTTTCAGAGATTTTATTCTGGGCCATCTTTGGCTGGCAGTGAGTGTTGAGTTGTTATTCTGATTGCAGCTGTTTTCCTAAATCTCCTAAAATTCAGTATCTCCTCAGGGCCCCAGGCTGTTTCTAACCCAGTTTCACACCAGCCCGTTGGCTTTCCTGTACTGAAAGACCACTATTCTCAGAGTTTCTTTTTTTAAAAAGAGAAATGTTTAAATGAAGAGAATCTAGATCAAATCTGTGTGCAAGATCACAGGTTCTAAACTACATCGAACACATAAACTTAACATTTCAGAAAAACTATTTTCCTTTTGTGCCTTGAAAAATAATTATAGCACTCCTTTAATTCCCCCTCCGATCATCTTTTGATCTATTTTTATAGCTTTCCTAGAAGTCATTTAATTATAATTATCTCGTTTTGTAGGACATAGTTTCTGCAGAGCGGCAAAAGTTCATTGGAAATTGTCCTCTTAGTTATGGGACAAAACTGTTGCCACAGAGTAAACCTGCCACCATTTCCCATCATCCCTCTGTTTACACTTTCTCTCCCAAGCTTACAGACTTTCACAGCCCCAACCTAATATTACCAGTGCAACAAAAATGAATAAATAAAAAAAAATAGCGAAAAATATTGGAGCTATAGTCGTACAGTTTTGTGGTAGATGCCAGCTCGGACGAGGAAAACAAAGACGAACATAGATTTAGTTGGCTGTACGAGGATGCATCAAAATCAAGTGAAACTGGCAGCTTGAGGGTTGCTGTTGTCCTACGCCAAGCTTTTTCAAACAGCATTTTTCATTTACTCCTGATTCATGACAATTTGAATAAAGAAATATTCAGAAATGCAATTTTGAGCTTAATTTTCTTTACAGATGTCTTCTGTTGTTACAAAAATGCTGTAAGAACATGTTAACAACAAAGTTTTATTGGAAGGTTTTTTTTAATATTTGGATATATTTGAAGAACCACACTTAGCTGGTTTTACAGCTTCAAATATAAAAAATAAAGATTTTTCTATTTTGAATCTCTCTCAAACCTCTATTGAGCACACTTTCAGAAAATTGACAGAACTCAGTTATTTGTTGCTTTGTAGATCATATATAAAGCTTAAAATTGAGCCAGGTGTGAAATTTTTAAGACATTTCACTTTTTAAATGTCAAAACACTGTATTATTGCTTTTTTATTACCTTTTTTTACCGTATCAAAACTGGATTAAAAATTTAAGCATTCATTAAAATCCTTTAAATTTGATTTATTTTAGTCTTTTTGGGATTTTCAATCTGATTTTTCAATCTGGTGAAACTTGGAAATGTTTTTTTTTTCAGATAAAGCATCCCACTTTGAACAAACTGCCGAAACTATAAGGCTATGTACCTTTTAGAGGCAAAGACAAATTAGCCAGAGTTGTATAACATCATAAAGAAGGCTAGTGAAAGTGTCAAAGGCTCTGCTGATACCATAACTTAAGCTGATGAGTTTCAACTCTCTCAGTGGCTTAAATCTAAGTGCAAACAGTGTGAGCAGGTTCACTAAGCGGGTATCCATGACTGAGCTGCAGCACTCACACAAGTCTTGAAGGGATGGGATCATTTTTCAGGATAAAACTTTGCAAATCCTAATTTATCTAAAATATTCTGGTATGCAAACATCTTATCAACAACAACAATAACTGCGAGTAAGAAGTTTCTGCATATATTATTACTCTTCTTGAAGTTTCATAATGAAAGGTGGTAGTGTTTTAATACTTTGCCAAGTTTTGTAATTTTTGTCAATGCAGGCTTTGTTTTTTAGTGTCACCGAGGGTCATGTAAAGCCGTCTGCTTCCATGATTGGTACCAATGTCATCCTTTTTTGGAAAAAAAACAAGATTATTCAAGAAAATGCTCAGTCTGTGGGCTGCAGACAAGAAGTGTGTTAAGAAGAAAGGAGGGGTCAGGGTAGACCTCATGCTGCGCTCTCTGATTCACAATGACCTTTCTGTGAATGCGTACTCACCTCGTCAGTGACAACATTTTTAGCCCGTCTATCATGTCGACTAATCAGTTCAAGACGAGTACGGCTGACTAGAATGCAGAACATGTTCCATATTCATGATCGGTCAGGCTTGTCAGTCCTGTTAAAATTTATGGGAAAGTTCAAATTCTAGTGGGAGGGGTGATGGTTATGAAAGGTTGCTATGGTTTTAAATTAAGTGACTTTTCAAATTCTTAGCAGAATAAATAAAAAATTGGAATGTAAATACAAATTATCCTGTTCTATTTTCTTTTTTTAAGTTTTGGTTTAACAGCTTAGCATGCAAAAATAATCAGGAATCCATGATATTTTTTTAATGTGAAGGAACAAACAGTTTACTGACTTATTCTGATCATTTTAACTTTAAAAAAGACACTTTTAAGTATTCTTAATACTCTAAATATAATTTTCCTCTGAAATACTGAACCAAACAAAATCCCTTTGAAAATTTGAATTTATGCTTAAAATCAATTTACAGTAAAGATAAAAACAAATCTTTACAATTTAAATAAACTGTTTTATACTTCCAGTGTTTTTCAGACTTTTAGTTGCTCTGGAGTACAATTTGCAGCTGCCAAAAAACATGTGATAAAAGAAAACAAAATGACAACTAAGTCGCACCTCTGGCCAGATTATGCAAATAAAATACAGTTTATACTTCGAAAAGTACAGTACCCATGTTCGTCATGTCTTGTTTGTGTTTTCCTCTATTTTTATCCTGTTTTACCTCAGTTTTCCATTTTCTCTCATCAATCACACCTGAGACTCAGAATAAACAAGTAAAACAGACAAAATAAACAGGGTTCTATAACTAAACTTTTGTATTTTCAAGAAGTGGTTTCTTTAACACCATTTGGTGAGAAGTGTTACTTTCTTGAAGGATGATGTGAAACACACAGTACATCACTTGTATTTTTTATTTCCCTGCTCCTTGTTTGCTCACTGTAACAACACAACTATAGTAGAGATTGTCTTCAACATTTGTTTGTTTTACTTAAACGAATTTTATGTGTAAAAAAAATCATCTTTTAATAGGAAAAGACAATAAATTGGTTTGAAAATGCAATAATAATATAATAATGATAATATAATATAACAATAATATAAAAAAAATATTAAAAGTCTCCTGCAAAATCCCCACTGATTTCTTTGAAAGTGCATTATATTATAATGTATTCAATTAAATAAAGTGTGTGTTTTTGTTCTAGTGTTTTGGGTTTTCACAAAAATCAGTTAAGACACGGATTTCGCTGCTTCATGCCCAGCTGTCAGGAGTCAGAGCTCAGTCTCCTCCTCTGGTTACTGGTGGGAGCTATTTTCACAATACTGACTGCACTACATCTCCCAGCAGCCCCAGCACACAGTTCCTGGATGCTGCTCAGCTGTCTCCAATCTGACAATCACCCACCTGCTTCTTAAGTATTGTTTTCATTGTTGTCATAATAATGTGATGAGCAGCACAAAAGATAAATGGATATGTCTAAATAGACATTTATAATAAAGACCCCCCCCCCTTTTTTTTGTACAATATGTCTTCCATATTTTCAACTGAATCAATGCATCCATTTCTTGACCCGCTTCATGGGGCTGCCAGCTGGACAAAGGTCTGTTACACCCTATACAGGTTGCCAGCAGGGTACAATTTAGCATTCTTGCATGTTTTCCAACATCCCATGCTCTAGTATGTTCTAATTGGCTGGACAAACCTTAACCAGGTAACTTCTATATCTGGAAATAATGCAGAAACATCCTGAAGTTGAACATCCCTGATTACTACTGAATGAATTCCTTCTGGTATCTGCAGAGGACATTTGGGGATTTCCAATGAAAGCAAATGTGATGGGGTGGGGAACTGTAGTTGTTGGCTGGACAACAATTTTTATCTCTGGTAGTCAAGAGGATATATAAAAGTGCACCAGAGGGGCTTTTCTTTTCCTCTTTGATTCTGTGAAGACGAGATGGTGGTCACATAAAATTTCATCCACGCGACAAAAGTATTTTATAAGTCAGTTCATCTGGAGCCCAGCCACAAATGCTTTTTGTAGCCGGAGACGCATCAGGCAGTCATCCATTTGTTTTTCTTTAACCTTTCACAGACCTGTAACGTGGAGGAACAGGTATTGATGCTGGCAGGTAATTTGTGGGATGCACGTCTGCTGGTGTGTGTGCTGACTATTACAGCGTGTAGCGCTGCGCTCTTCCATCCTTCTCACCCTAATGCAACGAGTTCCCGGCCCATCAGTTCACGGCCGGCGAGACCGCGGTGCAGCTTCGGGCCTCTCATTATTCTCTTTGCTGCTGTGCATGCTCGCTCCGCTAACAACGCGAGTGTGTGATCACATTTAGAGCCATTGTTTGTCTCGACAAGAGAACTCTCGTGAAGTTCCATATTTTTTGCTTGACACCTGAAGAGGCGTTCGGCGTTGTTGATTTATTCATGGCATCAATTCATGCACCAACAGCCTGTCAGCGCTTAAAGCAGGCTTATGGAGGCCAAATAAAAGAGAAAATGTGTTTCTAAAGAATTTGACACAATACATAAAAAAAGTAACACACGAGTATGGTTTAAAAGTGGCTTCTTCCTTTGTCTCTTCCGGATCTATGTTTTGATTAAGTTTCCTGTTTGGCACCCAGTACAAATTTTCAACAGCTGCAGATTTAAAAAAAAAAAAAACAAAAGCAGAAAATCTTATGCAGATAAACAAAGGAAGCTTGAATCTTCTCCAAATGGTGTCCACAAATTATCCAAGCATCCAAAATCGCTAAAGGAAGCTGACGCTGTTTCCATTTTTGGTCCTGGAGTGACTCAGCGGAAGGTAGGATGCCACTTTAACAAGCAAAATGCAGCCTCGGTTGGCAAAAAAAGACCACCAGAACTGAGGGCGGAGGGCTGTGTCTGAAAAGAAAAAGGAGCTATTGTGCACTTCACTCACTTCTTTTGGAGAGAACACTTGTGTAGGCACATTCAGAAGAATAATGAAAGTTATGGGAGACACGAAGCTGACAATGTTTTTAGATTGACAGCCCACACATATAGCCAGATCGAGACGTCTTTAACGTCACTCTTCTGAGCAGCAGCAGATGCAAAGCTCTAAATTGGGATTCAAACTTTTCTTTGACCATTTATGGGTTGTTTTGTTTGGTGGTTTATTTCAAGTAATAAAAACAGGAAAATTAAGAAAAAAGGAAAATTAAAGCTGCGAGCAGCATTAAATAGGCTACAGTAGAGGTGTTTATTGATAACAATTTTTAACTTTTTTTGAAGAGTATGGCTGAAAAAAAAAACTATCTGAATATTAATACCTCTTTCATTATTTTTAAATGTTAAAATTATTTTATTTAATGCCAAGAACTGCAACTGTCTCTCATTAACAAGTTGCTTTTACCCACAAATTAATGTTGCTTATCTTTTAGTAAGTCAAGAAATATTAGTTTTTAAAGGAAACAGTCAATGTTGTCTGATTCCTGCAGCAAAAAAAAATATTTTTCTTTAGAAGAAAAAAAAAAAGAATGAATATGCCTTACCCAAAAAGCTTTTAAAAGTATGTTTAAAGAAAATAGAGTTTATTTCCAACAGAGCTTAATCTAGCATTTAAACAGTTCAAGAACCTAGCATGTGCTTGAATGAGAGCTTCAAAAATAAAGAGATAAAAAAGGCAATTCCTTCCAGAAACTTCTCAGTGTGAGGACTGGATGGAGGAGAGTGCTTTATGTGGATACGATCTTGTTTAGGTTTGGTGTAGAGCTGCTCAAAGAGGCTCAATGTGCTGCCAACTAGTGGTGGGAGGTTTAAGTGGACAACAAAAGTAAGATACTCATAAATAATTAATTAAATCATGTCATATCATATTCAAAATCGATATAAGTATTGCCAAATGAGATATTGCAATTTATTTTTCCCTACGTCCCCAGTCCACAGGCATTACTCAGCTCTGCCCTTGCCAACCACTTCTGAGTTGCCTGCTGTCTTCAAGGTCAGAGCTGGAGGAAACAACTTCACACAAAAAGGCACTATTTATTTAGTTATTTTTAAATAGCGTATTTTACCTCCATAGCTGCCATTTCATGTTTCGGTTGCTTGGGTGTAACAAGCAGGTCTGTTTCATTTTTTAGAAGAATCAGCAAAAGTAAATTTCTCACTTTCTTGAGAATAGTCTTTTTTTTTTGCTAACCATGCCCATATTCACTATTTTATATTATTTTGTTCAGCTCAAGCAAACGATTCCTGCATGGTATTTTCACAGTATTCCCCTTTAAAAATCGACAACGTCCATTTCCAACTTTTTTTCCCTCTTAACATCCCAACAACTCTCAAGGAGTTAAGAAGCGATGAATCAAAATCAAAAAGTTTAAAGTTGTAACTAGTACTAAAGGGGATTTTTTTTAAATTCAAGATAACAGTCTAAACCTGTGGGAGGTTAATGAACCTTCAGTGGTGGTTGGAGACTTAACCTAGTGGTATGTGTATGAATTTTTTTTAAGATCGCTCAAACAAAAGTTCATATCGTCCAAAACTATGAAAATCACCAAATTTCTCTTTGCTTCAAAATGGCTGCCAATTCATAGGTTCTGTGGCTATCACGTATTAATTACAAACTTCCTTTGGATATCCGCGTCATGAGGGTTTTGATTTCATTAATGGATTCTGAAAAAAAATATTTTTTAACCCCATAAGAGGCCCTGTTCACTTTTTTTAAAGAGTTTCTCCTGCTGTGATGTCATCACTTTTTAAAGGGGGAGAAGGAGGGGTAGGTTTAGGGTCCAGGAGTGCTACAGGACATACTGAGTTAGCTTTATAAGCTAGCTTAGTTAAGTTAACTTTATTTGTTAAAAATAATTTAATCTGGAAAAAAGAAGTTTCTCAGCGTAAAAATTCACTTCACTCAATTTGCATTTCATCCATGCTGCATTGACTATGTAACAAGAAAAAAAAAAAAAAAACGAACTGTGGGCTCACCATTACATCAGCTAATGCTTTAAATGACACCATACATATTTGATGTTTCTGAAAAATAATTTTGCATGTGAGCCCTTGCTTGACTTTTTCACACCGTTCCATAAACTCCTTTGACAGCTGAGGAGCTGTCAAAGGAGTTTTAACCTTTGGCTGAACTGAACTGGAGTCGCACACTTGACTGTCTTTGTCCTTAAAACACGGATGGGAGACGTGATGACACCCCCACCCCAGGCTGTTCCCGGATCAGCTGTCAACTCCAGCATGTCACTGATAATCTTCCCTGCTGTCTTGATGCCATTTAAACCTTCAAAAAGTGCACTGCACAGACATGTTCGTTGATGCTGAATGTGGGGTTGTGATACCTCAGAAGAAGAGTGGTTATAATTTCATCTAAAATGCTAAATAGGATTAAAAAAACTGTATATTTCCTGGACTCTAATTACTCTTTAACTGGCATAAATAAAATATATTTTTCCACAAGCGTTCTGTGAAGTACTTAGCATTTATAAGTGAATGCAGAATAACCATATAAGCTTACATTGTCTTATTGGTTTTATGCTTGGAACAACCAAAAAAAAAAAGTCCTGAATGATTTTCCACATATAGAGTGGAGTGGTTTTAACTGCTGGACATCAGCTTAGCTGAAATAAACAGCATCATGAAATCAACAGATCCATAAAAAGGCTATAAAACAAATGAGCAAAGCAGATTAGAGACCTAATTGCTTTGCGGTTTATGATAAAAGCTAGGAAATTTGTTTTTTCACGTCTTTTCTGCTCTACAGGAGGACAGACAGCTCTGTTTGTGACGTTCCAAATCTAATTATTTTTAAAAAATTAGATTTATTTGGCCCTGCAGTTGTTCATTCGCATGTGCCGCACTGTCCTCTGCTGATAAGCATAGATTATTGCCAGCTAATCTAATCAATATTAATTACAGCAGGAATTAATGATTTGAAATGTGGTTTATCGTCTGTCTTCCACAACATGTACCGGTAGTTTGATGTCTTTTTTTCAAGCTGTGCAACTATTTCGTCACCACAGTGCGGGGGCTGAAAGCCGTTTTTATGGAGAGGCGCAGAAGACTTTAGACTCAAAATCTCGTCTCTCTTCCAAATGTCCATATGAGCTGACCTTTTTGTGCCTGTGACTCATATCCCCCCTAACTGAGCTCCTGTTGAGGTGAGTCAGCAGACAATCACCAACGGTTGCTCCAAATATCGCATCCTGTCAACAGAAGCAACAGAAGCTCCGCTCAGGTTTGAGGGGAGATACTGAAAAGTAAACAAAAAGATGGAGGGGGTGCTGTTTTTAACTCAAGTGACACCGAATTCAATGTTTTTGTTGTGATTTGAGAAACAGTGTTTACCATTTTCAGTCGTGTCCAAGCTGAGATTCTGTCGTGATCTCAGCAGCAGTAAGCAAATGCCTTAAGCTACGTTCACACCCTCGGTAGTATGAGTTCAAGTGACCACTACCAATGAGAAGTCTTTGTACATTCTCACTTCTGGCTTCTACATTTAAAATTCTCACATTGATTCCTCACTATGCAAATTGAAGTTGACAGGTTTTTTTCTTTAGTAATTGAGTCAAATAAAGAAATTTACAATAAATTGATGAAGAAGCTCAATCTGTGCTGCTAGCTAGCTAAAAATTCCCAACAGGCTCAAAGTGTTCACCGTGTTTCGGTGCAGCTATAGCTTCCTCTGCCTCAGCTTGAATGCATTAAGGTGAGTAGAAGGCAGCGAAGCCTTGGTGTCGGCAGGGTTAACGCGACTGTTTGGTATTTGGGTGAGTTCAAAGTGCTTAAAGGTCAAGCGCACTGTAAACAGCCCTCTAATCTGTAGCAGAAGGGCACCTCTTAGATTGCCTCTGTCCTCCATCTGTTCCTGACCAACAACCTGAGCTCTGGCTTCAACAGCCAGGGAGGGGCTTTTCTTTTCCAGAAAAGTGAAAGGTTTCTCATTTTCTGTAGGAAATTGAATTTACTGTGTGTCCAAACATCTTACTCTTTTGTTGGTTAGCTGACAAAAATGCTAGAGTGTCAAAATTCTCTGTTTTGTCGAGTCTCGGTTATTAATTGTGAAAGCTCTTCCTGGACTACAGCCACCACCATCCTACACTGTTTCTCTATTCCCTGCTTGCAAGGGTTTTCACACCTGTCTGTGCGCTAACGTCATCGTGTATATTTTAATTTCTCTCCAAGAATAATCAGATTAAGTCCTTCAGGGACTGTAAATGCCACAGGAGTGACTACAGCATGCTATCCTGTGGTGCTTCTCTGTTTTTTTTCTTGTCCAGCTTGACTGTAGTAGCTGCCTTTGCTCTGATGACGTTTGAATACATTAAAATGAGTGAAATCTAAATCAGAACACAAAACGGATCATCATAGTTGATAAGACTAGAAAATACACTATCGCATCAGACGTGACTCACCCTCATGTTCAAAGTTTCTCTGTGGAATCCATATATTTGACTGGAACTGCTCATCATGATATCATGTTACTGTGAGTGCTCACTGTATGGATCCGAGCTGCTCAGAGGTTTCCTCCGAGTGAAATCATCCAGTCAGTTTCTCTCGTCGTAAACTGCAAATTGTTGCAACTTGAAACCTGGGAGGCACATCAGAGATCATCCACTTCCAACAGAGCAATATATGAGGCAAGGGGATAAAGCTTTCACCCTGTGTAATGCGACTCCAACCGCTGCAGACCATAAAAGAGAAAACAGCAGCAGTAGCAGCGGGGAGGACCACCCATCGCAGAGCAGCTCTGGTGGGAAAGAGTTGAAGGGTGTGCTCTCAGAATCAATATACAGCACTTCACAGTTCATACCGCTCTTACAAACACAAGAACAAAGCTCTGTTCGGATAAACATGACAGGGGGAGCTGGGCATTAAAGTGTGCTCTGTTGTTGATATTAGATTTTGTCCTGGTTCTGGTAAGAAGAGTTAAGAAATGTTGACTCAAAAGGAATAATGTAAAAGAAACTAACACTAGGGCTGCTTTAGGGACTTCAGTGCTGTCCAGGTTATCATCACATGTGTGTATTTTCTGTTTCATTGATTACATAATCAACTGTCAATCATTTGTCACCATCTCCAACCATCTGGAGTGCTGACAACAAACCCTGTAAACACAATTGGCATAAAAGTAAACCATACTTCCCTCCACCGTCTTTACCGGCTTCATCCTGTTGGGTGGTGGATTGTGGGTGGGGGAAGCTTGTGGCAGCCATACCCAGACTGCCAGTCCATACCAAGGCCACACATTGCCTAATCAGATAAACAACAACACACATTCACTCCTACGAACAATTTAAAATGCCTGGGGCAAAATTCATGAGATTTACACCACTTGAACATTTCACACTGAGCCTCTTCCAACTGAAAGTATGTTCTCTAGTATTCATGGTGCTACCGGAGGCATGTTAATGTTGGAAATAGGGTCGTAGCAACCCACGAGACAGCATGTTGAACTATTTTTTTCAATTATTTTTATTTTTACTGGTGTCTATAGCACATGTATTCCTGTCCACTTTTATTAAAGCCCCCCTCGAATGAAAATCATGTTTTTTCTTTAATTTAACATGAGCATTCTTATAATAGAAAATAAATGTAACACAAAATCATTTTGTTTTTGCCTTTATGAGTATTTCTCCTTTTAAATTGTCAATCTGACTATCAAACTGTTGTAGACAGGCTCTGTTTGACTTAATTTGCCTTCTTTACGTCACAACAGCTCCGCTGCACGTGCATAAAACCCCTCATCTGGCTCGGATAGTGGGCCTAGCTCAGGTGCTGGTGAAGAGAAGATAGCACATTCCCGCTGTCAAATGAGCTGCTGTTCAAATTTCTGTGGTCAAATCAGCCATCACTAAGTCACTATATTCTAACAAACATCCTTCACTTCAAGACATAATGCGTAAAGATTGTGCACTTTTTTGGGGGTTTTTCTATGATATTTTTGGTCATTGTTTTGAGAGTCCCCCTGTCAGTCACACCAGTTTCAGGTTGCTGATTATCCACAGCTGTCTTCATTTTAGTTAATTACCCTTAGTATATTTAAGTGTCTGGTTTTCCAGTTTTCTTTGTCACAGTTCAACTGCTTTGTTGCTCTTTTGTTGGGCCAAAAGTTTTGTCATGTTAAGGTTTATTATTAAAATTTTTAAGTTTTTGCTACTAACCCTGGTCTCCTGCATGTTGGGTCTTACACTAGTAGTACCATCCTGACAGAAAGTAAAGAAATACAAGTAGAATCCCGGAACTCCCATTGAAAGTTTTCAAAGAATTTACTTCTATGATAAATATTTAGCGCCAACAAACAAGCAAGGCTGAATCCAAATTCTTCCTCTACCTTCTCCCCACCCCTTTAATTCAAGGAGCATTTAAAGGGAAAGAGGTGTTCAAAGTGTTTTTTTTTTTTTTAAAGGTAAAGTGAAGGGATTTCATGTTTTGTATCCCTTAGTGATAGGACGAGTCACGCTACGCCACGCAGAAGCGTATTTCTTCACGTTGGTGTGCTCTGAAGCACAGAAGATCACATTTTAATGTAAGTGATTACTTATTGTTTTAGAATGACCTTTTTAAAGTTTAAAACCTTGTTATGTATTTTCAGAGCACTAGCAGCTTCGCGCTATAGCACAGCTGACAAGTGACGACTGATTATGTCATCAAGTTTGAGTAACGTCTAAATTTGAACACTATTTTTCCATATCTCTCTGTTTGGAGAGCTAACTGTAAAAGTAAGAAGAAGCCGTAGGGGCATAATTCGCCTTTGGCCTAAGAAATCTATCGATAAAGCTTTGTTTACACATGGGTCAGTAACACACATTCAGGCGAGCACTTTTAATAGATAGTCTGTGTAAACGCACGCATATGTGCATTTTGGGCTTTTGCATTAAAAACTTTTGCATTCACATATCACTTTTTTATAAGTGCGTTTTCAGGCTTTATGTATAAAACTCGCAGCAATCAAGCTGGATTTAAAAGTTAAACTTTGACAAATTAGGGACTGAGATTTGGTAGTAACGTATAGGTGGCGTTGTTTTCAAAACAAGATGTCAGTCATGTAAAAAATGTATTATGAAGGAGAAATTAGAAAATGTGGTTTGTGATCAGACAGAATTCTGTAACACGAAGTCTTTCATAAAATTCCAGATATATATCGGAATTATGACTGTGAGTAAATGAGCCAGTGTCAGGTAGGGAACAACCTGTGTAAGTACTTTATACTAAAAGTGCAGTCAAAAGCCAATGTTTATTGGGTTCTTGAGTGTGCATCACATGCCTGGACCTCAATACAATAGAGAGTCTGTGGAGGGAGTTTATAAGTCTGTGTTACTTAGCAAAATCCTCAAAAACTCTTGAGAAGATCTGCATGGAGGAATGAACCAAAAATAGTAGCAACAGTGAGTACAAATTTGCTGACCACCTTCCGGAAACATTTGACCTCAGGCATTTTGTGGTTTTTGACCAAATACATATGATATAAAGAAAATATAAGTAAATTATAAAATCTGATTTTCTTCTTTTTTGATTAGTACAACTATAAAGTTAAAAAAAACTTTGAAAAGTAGCCACTTTGTTGAGCCTTCGATCTATAACAGAAATGTATAACCTGACAAAGGATAAAACACATTGGTGTCCACATTGGTGTAAACACACAAAGACATTGACATCAACCTTCACATCAAACCCCTCTGGGAGCGCAGGGCGTCATTGGCTTAGCATGTTTGACCACACTAGAAAACACTCAGATCTTCCCACAGCCATAAATATTTAATGCCGGAGCATATGGCTGTCATCGGAAGAGGTCAGTGCTGGAAGCAAACGTGAGGCTGCGTCCCGTCGGCTATACGTCTGCACCCTCATCTCGGAATGCACTGATGAGAGAAGCGAAGTAGAAAAAAAAAGAAATGTACTCGAGCAACCAGAAACCAAACCTCAAGCTGCCTGTTGAATTGACGCAATGCTTTGAAGTAATCCTCCGTTCACTGGAGGATCAGTTTACAAGCCCGTAAAAAGAACAGGTCAGCCTGGAGTGTAAAGTCTTCTGACACCAATCGGCTTTACTGTCTCACATTATAGTTTTATAGCCACATCTTGTGTTTTTGTCCTTGTTAAAACTAAAGTAACAAGAGCAACCAATTTTTTCAGCCACACAAATAATATAAGGACATTTTTCTGTGATTTAAAGCAAAGGAAAAAGAAAAGGAAAAAAAAAAGAAGAGGACTATTTCTTTAAAAAAAATGCCATAAATTGACCAATAACTACAATAAAATATTTCATTTGTAGGAAACATGGGAAATTGACCTTTTTCAAGATGCTGTTTAAGTTTAATAAACTTCAATTTTCACTGAATGCACCCGCTCAAACACCTGTTTCTGCATTATGTTGCTATATTATTGGGCATCCTCAAGGGAAGTTGTTGAAGCATGGAAACGGTGGACGTGGCGAATCTTCCTAATGCACCCTCCTCTGCAGAGGCCATAAATTAGTCTGAAATACGGAGCAGGCTGCTGCTGCCAACCTCATCTGCAAAGTGAGTGTAGTGAAGCAGAAAAAGGCAGACCGAGATGCAGCGTCAGGCTCTTTTCTGTACAGATGCCTGGTGCGTCTGCAGCTCCAGCTCACTACACAACATTCGCTTTACAAAGCAGGACTAACTCAGAATTTCTGGGAAGTAAAGCCAATTAGATTTCCATATTTTTTTTTTTTTTTTTTAAAGATCATTTTAATCCAGCAACTCTTAAAGGTGGAGGACAAATAGGACTTCAAGGTCCCACTCCAATCATCTTTTGACCTATTTTAAAAAGAATTATGACTTTGCTGCTTTAAAGCAAAATAAAAAAAAAACTTGTCTTAATTTCTGCAGAACAGCAGGAGTTCTTTTAAATTGGTTGTTGGTGGAAATGGTGCAGAGTAAGCGTGCCGCCACTTCCCATCATCCATCTTTTTACACGTTCTCCCACTAGCTTACAGCTCCTCACATTCACGACCTAACATTAGCAGCGCAACAATAAATGATGAGCAGTATTGGAGATATCCAGCCGTAGAGTTTTGAACCAGATTCTAGCTCAGATAAGGAAAACAAAGATCTACACGGATCAAGTTGTCTATGAGGAGATATATCAGATGGGAGCAGATCAACATGCTTATGGCTTGCCGTAATAGCTTCTACATAAAAACTACAAGTGTTTTTTAGTGTCATTTGTTTGTCTGCACCTGATTTACAACAATTTGAATAAAGAAATACTCAGAAACTATCAGGTACGATACAACAAACACAATAACTAAGGCTATGTCAGAATTCCCATCCTGCTCCCTAACTACTAAAAAAGTTAGTGCCCTGGATTTTAAAAATAATTCAGATACCATGCTCACTATTTTTTTTGGGACATTCACTGATTTTCACAAAGTAAAAAAATCGAATAAATACAAACATTTTAAGTCTATTTATTAATTCACTGTGTTCTGATGATGAAAATGTGGATAGTTTATCAAGAAAAGTTTTTCATTTAAACAATATTTTTCAACACAAATTTTTTTTAAACGATATGCATTGTGGTCTGTGTTTGTTAATGTAGCGAACATCGATGCACACTGGTTTTTCACAAAATGGTAAATGGTGTACACTTGTACAGCGCTTTTTACCTTCCTTCGAAGGCCCAAAGCGCTTCACAGTCACAGACCCATTCACACATTCACACACTGGTGGTGGCCCCACTGCCAAACACTGGCGCCAACCTTCCACCAGAGGCAACTTGGGATTCAGTGTCTTGTCCAAGGACACTTCGACACATTGGCGGGCAAGGCGGGAATCGAACCCACAATCTCCCGATCAGAAGATGCCCCTAGACTTGTGAAAAAGTTTTTGGCGACTCGACTTTTGAATTATAGATTTGGACAGCGCTATAAAATGGTGAACCCACTACATAGTACATTATGTCGTGACTAGGGGAGGAAATCGGACATGGTTTAATTGCAATAATTGAGTCTATAATAAGAAAACTGAACTGAGTGACTCCTCCCTCCACCTCCTAAACCCTGTAAACTTCTATTAAGAAATATTATTGACAAGTAACTGCTATTGCTGTCATTCTATTTGTCAGAATAAGCATTCTTGCTCTTCTACCTTTTTAAAAATGTTCTTGCTAATCCTAATTTTTTAAAAGTTTTAAACATTTTTTTTAAAGTAGCTTAAGATTGTTGCTGTGCCACAAAACTGATTAAACAAGGTCAGTTTGAAGAAAGACAAGTTAAAAGACATGTATTTATCAAGCTGCGGACTGACAACCATCTTTGAATTCATTTTAAATGTAAAACTTTCTTAAATGAAATTTCAAAAAATGAATTTACTTCAAATGCTATATAAACAGATATTATAAAAAGCTGAAAAAAAAAACTTTATTTCAAAGTTGTGGAAGATCAAGAAATAAATCCACAAATGTATTTTTAAACTGTGCTGTCTGGTAGATTTGTCAGTGAAGCTGTCGTCTGTAACTCAGAAAGTTGATGGTACAACTCCTGGCTAAGATGATGAACATGTCTTTTGTCACTTGACCCCAGTGTGCCCCTGATCCATCCATCAGAGCGTGTGTGAGTGTGAGCGTGACAAAAAGCACTTTGACTTGTATAGACTAATAAAGTGCAGTCTGAACGCTGCTGCCTGCCTGACTGGTGAATGCAGCATGTAATGTAAAAGCTCTTTCAGTGATCCACTAGTCTAGAAAAGTGGTAAGTAAGTACCGTCTGTTTACCATTTAAACCTATTAATAAATAAACATGAAGACGTTAGCTTACTTGTACCTCAGCAACAAAGTCTGTGCTGGGTTGTTCGTTTCTTTCAGAGCTGAATCTGATGAATGTGGGGAGACTGCTCCTCCTGCTAGCTCTGGTGCCAGATGTGGCAGGAGGAGGTGACTCCATCAGTTGATGAACCACATCTGCAATAAGCTTTCAACTCAGCAAGAGTAGAAAACATGTCTTTTTGAGGAAGCAGGGGGAAAAAAAGTGTTTTCATCCATCATGAGAACTGCACCACAAGCCACTGAGCTTTATAATGAACAATACAGAGACAACAAAGAAGAAAAGGTCAAAGATGGATGTTTGATGGCTGGTAAGGGGGAGGACCTCGCTTTTCTAGCAGAGAAGGAAGACTTGTGAATTCTAAAAATGACAGAAAAATATATATTTTTTTTGTTCCAATATCTGTTGGATCCTATCATTTAGTCAGCATGAGATTGCATACTATCCAAGCACATTTCTGCTGAGAATGAACCAATCTGCATTCTAACAGATCCCCAGCATCATTGCACTTAAGTAATCCAGTTATAGCATTGCTGATTAAACAGGAAACCTTGATAGGTAATGTAGGAAATTAATAAAGGATGATTATGAAAGTGCAGCTCTCAGGAGAGGCTAATAACTCTGGTGTGTAAACATCTATCCCATTTTACCATCCGTCTATCCATTCTCCAAACCTGCTCAGTCCTTGGGATGCTGGAGCCTATCACAGCCAAAATCGGGCAAAGGTAGAGTGTACTCTTGATGTTTTTTTTTTATTTTAAACAAAATCTTCATGTCAACTGCTGTGGATATAAAGTATTAGAGAGAAGCAAATGTCACTTTTAGTTCTTTTTTCACTTTCATCTTTTAACACCAGAGATATATATATAAATTTAACTCCAATATGTCCAGAATGTGCCCCACCTTTCCCCAACAGTAAGGCAGGCTCTGACAACCCTGTAGGCTTTCTGTATGGATGGATGGATGGATGGATGGACGGGTATAACTTCAATAGATTGAGAATTGATTGAGTTGAGAAATGGAACTCTGAATTTTGGCGTTGCACACAGTTGTAACACTTAACTGAATAAACAGCACAAAGCTGCTTATATCTGTTTCAAAATTTGAAGGAATCACATTAATTGTGTAAATGATTGAAGAAGTAAACTGATTCAAAGAAAGCCAACACTGGCACTAAAGCTCCGGTTTTAAATGGTTAACTGCAAAGCCTCCAATGTGCTTTTGTGCCTTCAGCAAGGCCCTTATTTGCCTTAACTTAACATTTGCTCCTCATAGTAGTACTACCATCGTGAGGATTTTTTTTATCCCTGTTTTTAGTGTAGTTGTCAGGACTCACTCAGCCATGTCCTCCTCCAACCACCAGAGGGACCCCTCTCTTGAGTATTAACTAGCTTCATCACCTTCCTTACTTCAACTCCCATCAGCCACTGCTTCAGTTCTCTCCACGCACAGCTGATCATCATGATCCTCGTCTGAACCACCAGCATTTATATCCACTCCAGTCTTACATTCAGTGTGAAGTCTTGATTCTATTTACACATCAGTCTGAGCAATCCTTGTTTGATTTTCAGTTTTTTTGACCCACGCCTATTTACTTGCTTCTCGGCCTCGCCTCTGTTTTTTTTTTTTTTTACTATTTCCTGCCTTTTGACATTGTTTATATTTTGCCCTGGCTATTTTTAACTAAACCATTTACACATGGATCCTAATGTCTCGGTAACACTATTTATAATATGATATTGGCCAGTGTTGACGCACAACTGTACAACCTCTTTTCTGGTTGCAAAGTCATCAATTTCACAGTGGTAACAACATTTAATTATTAAAACAATAAAAACTGAAAGAAATGGCAAGCCAAAGAAAACAATTACACAAACTAAAGGCTCGACAATCTATGAAAAAATGAACTATACAACAGAAACCATAAAATCCCTTAATGCACCTCTACCACTCCTTACCTAGCAGTGAGATGCATTGTTAAAATATTTAAAAAGTCACATATTTGCACTCATATGGATCTCCTCCATCTTATTTTTTAAAATAAAATCCTTCCTGCTATATTTCCTGAGTAACACACAAATAACTCTGCCGTACAGTTTGTCTGTGCGCTTCACCTCCATCAGCTGCTTATTTCCTGTTGAAATGGAAGGCTAATGCTAATAGCTGTGTTTATCTGCTTGTTCTATTCATGTTTGAGTTTTGATGGCTTGAATGGAGCTGAGCAAAAGGATCGAACACATGGAAAGTCACAGACGAACATCATGATGAATGCCACAGGTCTGTTCAAAAGTCCAATTCAAGTTTGACGGAGGCCCTTGGTTGCGTTTCAGGTGACCACCTCACCTCTGATAGAAAAAAGCGATTTTCTTTAAAACAGAAGAATAGATTTTCCAGGAAAACAGCATGTTTGGCATACCATTTGAAAAACAGAGACCTCTCAATAAACTGGTGAAACATCCAGGGTGCACCGCGACTTTCCCTGACAGTAACTAGAATAGGCTCCAGCAACCTGATACCCACGAAAATGAATTCAGCAACACATATTAAACTAGTTAACTTTTTACAAACAATATTAGTATTTTAAAACTGGGGGTCAAATTAATATAAAGTTACTCAAATGTGTTCTAAATAAGTGAGGCTCACATTGATGGTGTTTGTGAATAAAGCCAATAAAACGTTTAACTGGCTGATTAATTTTAAACTGTGGTTAGTCTGCTTAATCTTCCAAGATATTGATGCTTTCTCTGCCTTTTTTGTGGCTTCACACTGATAGCTAAATGTGCACAACTTCCAGTCAAGCTTCACTTTAAGACAATATCTCAAACCTTTAGACATTGGAATAAGAGTTAAATCATTAAGCCATCAAATGTCCTAATCAGAAAAAAGCTTTAAACTCAGAGCTTTTTCTACCAAGAAATCAAACAGCTTGCCATCCATCAAGTCAGACCCATTGCAGCCTATTAATTAGCAGGTTCCTGTAAAATGTTCCTTTTTTTTCAAAGATAGTTTCAGCAGTATTTCCCTTTGCATCCAAATTCTCTGTGCTCTGAACTATCTGCTGCAGACACACTTAAGATAATGAATTGCTGGAGGAGGCTGGCTTTCTCCTCTGCAGCGCCGTAAAAGGCCACTCTGTCTGGATCCACGAGGCAGAAAAAAAGAGAGATCTTCCCAGCAGTGTCTGGCTCGACTGTGCAAATATCTTTAGATTTTATTGAATTCATTTGGTTGCATTAAAGATGGGTTTCTGTCGATGTCTGACATTTCTGTGAAAAGTGTAATTCAAAGGTCAAATGAGAGGATTCGAATGGACTTTTCTGAGATTCAAACACACACAATAATATATATAAATACGTATTTTTATTGATGGATGGATGGATGGATGGATGGATGGATGGATGGATGGATGGAATATCCTTGAGTCAAGTATCTTAAGGGTTGATGTTGCTCAACGGTCTTAGTGATAGTTAGAATAGAGATAGTAAAATGTGCTGTATTAACTTCCTGTTTGTCATTTTATACTAGTATGTGGTTGTGAAAGTTCTTTGGGGCTTATATTGGACGTGAACTTCCATCTAAGGTCAAAATACTCCTGTGTTAGGCCTGCTTGGGCCTGTTACCCAATGTTGAAACAGATGATGCTTTTTCCTGTCGTCTGTCAGGGCTCGGACTTCCATTTCCACCTCCAACCACCAGAGGGAGCCCTCTCCGGAATATTGACCTCCTCCTACTTCTTTACTCTATTTCCCATCAGACAATGCTCTCTCCTCCATGTCATCACCAGCTGCTTCTCATCAGCCTCACCATTTTTATGGCCCGTTTGAACTTTACTCCTTGCAAAGTATTGTCTAGCATTTACCTAGTTATCCTGAGCATTTCTCTTTTCTCTTTTGCCTTGTTTTGACCTTTTTCAGTTTTCCTTGTGTCCCTGTCTCACTCCATGTTTTTTAACTCCTTCCTGGCTTGTTACTACGTCCTTGTTTTTAGCCCTTTCCTGTTTAAATTGCTATTAAACTTAGCTGCTTGCATGTACATCCAAACGCTTCCAGTTCTCGTTACATTGTCCTGGCTCCTCCTTGCCATAGCATTAGTGCTTTATCCCTTCATTCTGTAAACTGAAGAGCACTTGCTTCCCATAGATGTTGGAAAACAAAGCAGCCGGCTGTGTCGATGAGCTATTGAAGGAAACTCTTTGCTTGTATGGTGGCGCCTCAGCAGTTTCCAATTTTCATCTCCTGTTCATATATGTATTGTGCCAACTCTTGGACCATTTCTCACATTCTGGTGTCTTTCCCGATTAATCTTGGTAATCGGATGATGTCAGAGTCAGACCGTTTCATTGTGTATTTCCTTAATTTTAGAGGTCATTGTATCTTGCTAAAGGAGCCTTACTAGAAGTTCACCCAAACCAGACCTGGAGAAAAGGCTAAATCTTACTGCTACTCAGCCCCTTATATCAGGGATTGGAAATTTCAGGCCTCAAGGTCCGCTGTGTTTGCATGATTTCCAGATATCAAAGCCCTACTCATGACTGATTACCACGTTCAGGTGTGTCCAGCCAATGAGAACATGCCAGAGCAGGGTTGGAAAACATGCAGGAATGCGGCACTCGAGGCCTGGAGTTGCCTATCCCTGCCATATATGAACAGTTTAGAGATGCCAGTAAATCTATTTAGAACTTTTTTTTTCTTTTTTTTTCATCTATGCCTTCTACTGAATTGGAAAAGTTCAGAGTTTAAATCATATCTTTCAGCCACATCAGTGAGATTTTATCCTTGACTGACTATATATGAGAACTGGACCGTGTGACCCCCTCCTCCCTTGCGGTCCAAACAGGAAGTACCCGCCAGCTCCAAAAAGCCAGAATCCCCCAGACTCCTATAGAGAAATAAACAGCTATTGCTCCGTCATTCTATCTGTCAGAATAACCATTCTTGTTCTGATACCATTTTATCATGTTTTTGCTAACATTAGTTTTTTTTCAAGTTTAATATTTTTCTGGAGTGAAGTTATAAACTGGCTCATCACATATCTCAATAAAAGTGAGCGGTCTCACATCAAACTTTCGAAGATTTTGATTGACAGATGATTCCGAGCCCTCATTCAAGTGGTGTGGGCTTAGAAAAAAGCTAACTCCTACTGGCAAGAGTGGTTGCCATAGAAATTATGACTATGACCAATTTGGACCAATCACTACATGCCATGACATTGTCTGGCTCCAACATGGCGGCGTCCATATTGCAAAAATATTGGTGAAAGAATTGGCTTCATGTTGTTGGAGCTGGAAGCAATTTTCCATGGTTAACGTTACTCGTTCAGTCCAGTTCTCATATACAGTCAGCGGCCTTTACGTAAGAGTTCAGCTCAAATTTAGAAAATTGTTTTCTACTGGAAAACTGTCAAAAAGGAGAATGAAGTTAACTAACAGACATGTTTAAAAACAGATGACTGTTTCAGTAAAAACAGGCCTGAAACTTTTATTGTTTTGATCATTTAAACTGAAATATTTTTAAATGTCTTGCAATATTCCCTTCCCAAGTTGCTCCTTTAGAAGAACATTTGGGTCAGTTTAAGATTAAATTAAGCAAAGTAATAGAGTTATTTAAAAATTTAATTTCAGCAATAGTTTAAAAAAAGTACTGGGCTGTGTTGAAAAATGGATGCAGACAGAATAAAATGTCTGATAAATTGACCTCAATGTATACATAGAAATGAAAGGTTAATAGCCGGGTCTGATAAAACAGACTTCATTTATTCTTGAATTTTGACAGGAGAACAGTTTCAAGGTTTCATTAAGTCAAATTGAAAGTGTTTAAGGTACAATCTTTATAAAAATGCATTGATATAATGTATAGCTTCGTGACATGTTAGATATAGAAGTGAAACTATATGAATATGTTGTTACACAATATTGAAAAGGTGCTTGGAAATTAAATTAATTGCAGTTTGCAAGGAAAGAACGACACATGTGGGATGTAAAACCAACAACTGTAGAAAAGTGATGTTTTACTCATTTAAATGGGAAACTCATGTTTACAGCAAACAGTTTTGTGCATCTTTACCCACACTGATTAGTTTTCTCTATAAAGCTGGAGGATCAGTGTCGACTGACACTGTTGCAGCATCTCCAGGCTGTCTTTCATGCAAGACTTTGTGCGCCTGAAATGGGTCAGGGGATATTTAGGGACAAGAGTGCCTGAGGAGGGAAGGCGGGGAGATTGAGAAGGATTTGGAGAGCTATTTGTTTCATCACCAGTCATCACTGAAGCAAGGCGTGATCATAGTGCAAAGCTTGCATATTGTTCCTATCACTATTTTCAGCAGCATTGAGCATGGATTTTTAACTGTTGCTAAGCAAATTGGGTGAAAAAGGGCAAAGCAGAGCGAAATGCTTTCAACACGTTTAAGGTTGCCAACTTTCTATTTACATAATGAGCTCCCTGGATAATTAGCTGTCCCAGGTTTACTTCTGCCATCCGAGAGTGAACTGCAAAGTTCTGTGCTTGCATGAATTTGCTACAAAAGTGTGCGGTAAAATATCCAGGCTTTCTTTTTATCCATTACTGACAACTAGCCAGAAATATATCTCCCAAACAAGCTTGTTAAATATAAGACATCTACTTATGCTTTAAAGTTTTAGGTAAATGCTCATGTTTAAACCCAAAATATACAGATGTTAGGATACAAACGAGCCCATAGAGTGCAATAGATGTAGTTCTAACTTTATACAGGCGAAGTACATGTGATTACTCTGAATACTTTACATATATGTGAGTATTCACTAACATGATCATTTCTGAAAAGCTGAAAATTGTTCATATTTTACTTCTCAATCTGCATAAAGATTAAAAAAAAACATTAAAAAGAAAAACATTTGTTACCAAACATAACAATTTCACTTTTATTTGTTTATTTTATTTGAGCTGAATGGTAAAGTCATGGCAGAATTTCAGCTAGAGTCTTTCTGAGTGGAGTTTACATGTTTCCCATCAATTGATTTTAGCTTTCATTGTTGATCCTCGTCCCATTTTCCAGAAACATGTTGTTGGGTCGATTAATCACTCTAAACTCCTGTCAGGACTGACTGAGTGTGAACATGTGTGGTTATTTGTCTCCACGCAATTCTACAACGAGATGAAACCCGTTGGGTGTAGAGAAAGTTACTTGATGTGATTCCTAACAGCTGGAAAAAGAACAACACAAAACCCAAACACTGCGATAAGGAAGACACAGATAGGGAAAAGATTAAAGGACGGACACTGGGCTGGGTGCAGAGATGGATGAATAAATGGAAAAAACGATGGACTGATGAACAAGCAAATGATCAATGGATGGATGGAAAGGAAAACAAACAATGTATAGGTGGAGGATAGACAAAAAGATAAATGACAGATGGACGGATACGTGGGTGGATAAGCAAACAGATAAACAGATGAATAGACCAGAAAAAAAATAAACATTGGGTGGATGGATTAATGGGAGAATGGATGAAGAATGGATGGAGGGATGAATAGAATAGAACAGAAGTTTATTGATCCCACAACGAGGAAACTACCTTGTGATGGATGGATGGATGGATGGATGGACAGACGGACGAACAAAATGTCAGCAGAAAAAATGAACAGTTGCATTCTTGTCCAGTCTTTTCCTGTTTATTCTTCTCTGAATTAAAATAGATCAAAGTAGTCAAACACTTGTGGAACAAACAGATGGAAACCACAGAACTCTCTAGTTCTTGGTGAAAGCCTTTAGTTTGGTGGCTGTTTTAAATAAATATACTATCAAGTCAATGAGTCACTGACCCTTTTTCCCAAAAGCATCAATATTCAGCCTTTAAATCATTTATTTTTTGTTTTAAAATGGCACAATTGAATATTATTTAGTGAGTGGAAAAGCATTTAATAGCCCTCAATGATTGGGGCTATTGTTTAAATTGGCTAAACTGTTTACTTGAAGGCTTTGATCTGCTCTTGAAATCCAAAACTTTGACTGAAGTCACCCTCATGGAATGGTCTTTCCCTCCACATCTGAGCTTCTACAACTCTTTCAAGTTTTATTTCTTCACATCACTTAGCTTTTAAACGCAGTTCACGGTCAGTCATAGCTCAGATCTGCAGAAAGTGACCTGCAATCCTCCTTCATGAATACTTTTCGGTGTCCAGCTGCAGCTTGTTGCGTCATTTCAGTCACTGACTCACACCCCGACACCGAGGGACTGAGGACGCTTTCCTCTGCAGACACATTCCTCAAAGACTGTGTGCAGTACGTACTCATGCAAAGCCATACATATGCATTCCCGCCTTTGCATACACAAACAGACACACGGGTGATTTCTCACTCGGGCGCTCCTCCGCTCGCTCAAACACTCACGCTGAGCATGGAGGCCAGATGGAATCTCAGTGTGGGCTCTTGGCCTTTCACACTCAGGAGACTTGATTTCACTCTTTCTTCTCCTTCATCGCCACCTCTACTTCTATCTTTTCCTCTTCCTTCCTTTGTTTTCTCTTTTCATCAGATCTGTCCTTCATATCAATTTAACTGTTTAGCCAACAAAATCGGTCACTTGGTGATGTTTTATTTTGTTTTCCAAAATCTAATCAACTTAACAGCCTTTTGGGCTTTTACTTTGAAAGGTGAAAACATGCTCGATCCTGCAGACCTTTTATATTTCGATCACAAGTGGAGTGCAATTAGAATAATGAAGAAAAAAGACTTGCAGTCTCTGCCAAAATGTTCTTGGCTTTGCATTCAGTTCGTAGAAAAAAATACTTTGAAAAAAAGATGTCTGAAAAAGCTTTCAGACACCTGACTTCTGATTTAAGGAGGTTGAGTCTCTAAATAAGCCCTCAAATGTCTTACAGTGGATAACGCAAATTAAACACCACCGATAAACATCCTGAGCAAGGAAAATATCTTGCCAGTGCTGAGGAGTTCAACTGAAAGAGAAATGACAAACAAATGTATTTAAGAGAATTAACTGCCTGAAAACACTGAAGATTAAATCAATGAAAACAAGCAGCAGCGTTAGCAAAACACCAGATAATGACACAGAACTGTGGAAATCACTGGTTCTGAGCATTTTCTCATTTGTTTTGTTCTTTCTGCACATAATTTATGCCACATGGATTTCTGTGGAACATTGGCACCCCAGCTGGATTTTGCAGCAGAAAGCTCTTGCATATTTGCCTTTTGACCCAGACAATGAGCACATCATTAGGGCCAAATCAAGACTTTGGGCTTCCAGGTATTCTTTTTTTGTAAACAGACTCCAGAGTGTTGTGTATCAAAACGTTGAAGAAAATTACATAAATGTAGCTTTTTTTAATCAACTAAAATCAGTTATCTTTGCAAAACATTCTCGACTAGCAGATTTATCAGTTAACCTCTGATTGTGTCTTTGTGTCTTGGTCAGAAGCCTTTTTTCACTGTTAATTCTTAGAAAAAAAAATGCTAGATCTAAATCTTTTAAGAGCCAACTTTGGTTTTTAGCTGTTAGCACTTTTTTTGCATTTACTTAAAGATCCACTCCAATGAAAATTGTATTTTCTATGTTTTTAACATGTTCTTCCTACATATTTTTATTCCCAACTCATCATTTATGGACGTATGTATTCTTTAATTATGATTGTTATTTGTAAATAATATTTTTTTAATTGTTATTTTTTTGTAAAGCACTTTGTGGTCATCCTTATTAGGAAAAGCTCTTTATAAATAAAGTTGAATTTGAACTTAGAGTTGCACACATGAGTCATATGACTTGGAACTGGATTGTTTTTTCCCTGTTGGGACAATGGTTTATAATGTTTTAAGTTTTTTTTTAATTAAAACATAGGGCAAAAAGGGCATCAAAATCATGAATGTCAAATATATTATACTCTTAAAAATGGTCAGCTGTTCCCTTCTCTCTTAATTGACCACTTATTGGGCAAAAGCCGATCTTCACTTCAATTTAACCATCGTGTTGTCGTTGCCACACGAGATGGCCGTACTAGTTTAAAAATAATAAAAATGAAGTCAAACTCTGCAGTGGTTGTGATTACAAATCCCTCCTGCTTGTCCATTTAGTTCTACATGACGGGAGCAAAGCAAACTGCATGACAGTTTCAAGTTAAGCAAACACACTGACCCCCGTGGCTCCACGGTGCCGCCACGACCACTTATGCTCCCCGTGTGGGTTCCTGAGGACACGCTGCCTGTTCAACTGACATCCTCCAATGTTTATCCAAGAGAATGCACGTTGAGATGTTTTCATGCTTTCCATTAAGCACGGGGCCAGCAAACGGTGCTGCCAGGGAAAGAACATCCCTTTATTTAAATAAAATTAAACAAACTGGACTTAAAAATATCAGAAAAAAATTATTCTGATAAATTGTCTTGATTTCCAAATTTTGTGTCTGCTCCTTTAAATTTGCTTCAGCATGCAGAACACTGGTGTTCTTTCACACTGCCCACCACTGTTCACAGAGTGGAGCCTTGTGCTCCTGCAGAGGCTGGGCTAACAGCATTACATCAGAAATCAATGAAACAAAATTTAGGTATTAAATATTTAGTTCCAGAGCCAGACATGACATATATCTAGAGCAGCTGGGCTGCATGCAAATGAAACCACACTGTTCTCTGATTATCTTTGATGTGAATAAAAGAGGTCAAAAGTCCTCCTTCTGGATTCAGCTAAAATATCCAATTATATTTTAGATTAGTGGAGGGCTGGCTAACTCTGGTCCTCAAAAACCACAATCCTGCATGGTTTCCAGCTCTCCTTGACCATCTCTCTGACTATTGGCTGACTCAAATAACTCCACATCCTGATTAACTGAACATACCTGGTTTAGGTAGTTAGCATCAAGCAGTCCAGAAAGCCCTGGAAGCCATGGCAGGGACCATTATTAGCCAGCCATGGATTGGTGCATCAAATTGATTGGAGGAGCTGGCTGTAGATCAGCAGTGACAAGCTTGAGGGGCGGTCCTTAAATACTCTGGGCAACAACATGATAATGATATCTTAAACCTTAAATAACTCTCAATATTTTACTCTCCATAAAAATATATTTTGTCAAAATGACTTAGAAATAAGCACAAGATAACACTGGGCCATTGATAACAATAAAATAAAAGGATCTGGAGGGCCGGATGTAATTACCCAGAGGACCCTGAATTTCTAGCTATGTCAAAAAAATAATAATAATCATGTTTTGTTTTTAAGTTGATGCTACATTTAGGTAACTTAATGAACCGTACTGATCCTTAAACTTTTGTTTAGCTCACTCCACGTTAAATTTTTAGATAAAAATCATCAAAATAGTTTGAATCCATCAATAAAACATTCAAGAGAATCAACATCTCCCAGAATTGAAGGATATGGCTTTTTTAAGAAACTCTGGCTAAATTTAAATTCCACATTAAAATATGGAGTGGATGAGGCAAAGTGATGACTCACTGCCTTTCTGTTCGTGTTTTTGAAAGACTCTCAGAGATACAAAAGTAGATTTGTATTAGGTTTAGAAAAGATAAAAAGATTTTGAAATGCTTTTTTCAAGCTATTGGGAAAAAAGGAAAGAGGAAAAATTCACACCAAACAACACGTCTCCAAAGTAGTACTACCATCATCATCAAAATGTCTAGAACTGGATTTTTTTTTTCAAACCTGTTTCCTATGGTGGAAATGGAGAGACGAGGGGGGGTAAAAGTAGCTCCTGAAAGACAGGGTTCATGTGGTCAAAGTGCAGCTGAAAAGTGACATGTCAGTACAGAGGGGTATGTGGACAGATGTATGCGAGCACATTCTCTACATAAATCCTCTGATATAGAATACGCCTGTGAGCTGGGGGGAGGGGGGCCAGTTGGCAAACCTACTTTTTAAAAATTGCTTCCAGCTTTATAAGAAGGAAAAAAAAGGAGGAAATACCATTCTGGGAGAGGGATCCTCTGCGCCTGTGTTAAGCATCATTGCCATTGTTCACGTCTGCTGCATTTAAGCTGAAACACCTGTTCAAAGAGGCCCTGCCGAGCCGAAAAGCTACATTTTCCATGTTGATTATTGAATTTTTGCCATTCAAACGGGGGTTCCAGTAGGCTGGAGACAGAAGTCATGTCGTGGCCTTGGCTACCCCGCTGGGGTCATTAGCTTTTAGTTCAGCTGAGGAGGGCAGAAATGGTTTAAACGCATAAGAATGCCGACAGGTTGAGGACAAAATCACAGTATTCACAACTCTGCATGTGCTTTAGTTGAATGCAGATCCTGAGAATTGCCGAAGAGCATGAATCAAGGACAAAATCTCAGAACTGTATTAGTTGAACATGCAGAAGTCAGTCACGACCAACTAGATGCAAAGAGAAACTCCTACAGTGAGATTTTCTTGGGAAGGGTCAGTTGGAATTGAGACCTTTCTTTTGTTCAGTTAGTGTGATGAAATAATTAGCCCTGAAACAGCAAAGCCCACTCAACAAGTCACTACAACACAAAACACATTAAAATTTTAAAATCAAAACAAAATTCCAGAAAAAAAAAAACATTTTCAAAAAAATGACATGAAATAACAATGAACAGTTTGAAAAATAACATAAGGTAGGTTCTATGAGACATTGCTAATTGGATGATGATATCCACTTTGTGCCGAATAATAACTTTCAGTTGAGATGATGGCCAAACGTCACCTTTTTCAGACAACTTTTCTCTGCTTTTGTTTCTTTCTTTAACGTTTCATTTTGATTTCTGGAAATTATTTTTTCAAATTTTTTTTTTTTTTATGGAAGCTGTAAAAAGTTACTATGGGACATCGCTGATTTGATGACGAGGAAAGTTATTTGACATAAAGTGATTCTGGATATACTTTGTACTATTCATTCAACTTTTATAAGTGTGCAGACATTAAAGATACATTTGAAAAACCTTAAACATCAAAAATTATCATCCAATCAGCGATGTCCCATAGTTGTATGTATCTTTCAACATTTTGCTTTGATTTCTGGAAATTACTTTTGCTTTACAAGGTGTTTCATTTTCATTTTGTCTATTTTTTTGACCCATTTCTAGTCATTGTCTCTATTTTGGAAAAATAGATTTTGGATTTTTGGTGACACAGCAGTTAAAGGAGCCATGTCATGAAAAATCAACCGGTCGGGCACAGTCATGCAGGCGCCACGTGTATTTGTGTTGTGAACCAGTGCAATGATGGCTGAGCCTACTAATGGCAGGTATATGGGATGTGCGTCCTTCTTAGAGAAAAATGTGATCTTTATTTTTGTGGGAGAAATGCAGACATGCTGCCAGCTCTTGGATGACATCATGAAATGGGCGGCGCCCACACGGAGCGGCAGGAATCGAGTCGTTTTACTTCTGGGTAGAAGTGTGTCAAATGTAAGATATGATTATATACTGTATATATGTATATACTGTAGTTTACACTGAAAGGCTTAAGAAAATCATGATATGGCTCCTTTAAATATTCTTTGTCTCTAATGAAAGCTTTCTGACACTCCATGGAGGAACATGCTAGGAAAATATTAACTGCAGACAGGTGAAACTTTAAGATAAACAGAACATGTAAAGCAGAACAAGAAAAACAGAGAAGCTAATATCTTGGATCTGTTCACTCTCTGTAGATCCAGGACTTGGAGCACGAGGAAAGGAACATTGCTTTGATCTGGTGGGTGGAATAATATGTGCTCCAATTTGATGTTAGAAGATAAATGATAGATGATCCGAAAGTTTCCTGGAGGTGAAATGATGGCGATCCGAAAGTCTATGAGGGGAAATCCAGAGATGATATCGGAGTCTTGAGGAGAATCTGAGGTCAGACTTTCATGGTCTGGAGGGGCCAAACCCAAAATCCAGAGACAGAAATGTAATCAGCACAATGAGGTTTCAACAAAGCTGTGCAAACTCTTGAGATTGACATCATGAAGTTCGGGACTGAGAGTTCGGGTTGGCTTGTTTGGTTCTTTTTGCTTTTTACTTTGGTCGCTGTGATATCTTGCTGAGACTCCGCCCATTCACCTGTAGATCTCTACTCAGGTGTAGCTACCTGCACTTTGCTAATCCTCTGCAGTGCATTTAAGGAGCCCCTGTGTCGTCTGAAGGGCATGTGGGTATTGATCCGATACCAATGTGATATGGTCAATATCGCCAAAATCAATACCAATATCAGTATTTTTTGTAAATGCAATGGATGTGACATGAACTTCAAATCTCTATTACTTTTATCCACAATGAATGGTGCTTAACATTCTTACTCTTTCTTACATTTTTTCCCCCAAAAAATGGGATTATTGAAGTTCCAGCCTTGCTTTTTTTGTACATCTTTATTGTAGGAATCAACTACTTTAGTGAATATGTCCACATTTCTTTTTTCCTATACGTTTAAAACAGTGAGATAATCTTGAACTAAATTGGTTTTAAAGAGATTTCAGAAGTTCTGAGTCTTTTCAGACAACTTCTTAAAAAGAAATAAAAACCTAAACTCTTTAAGCTAAATCGACATCTACATTTTACCTTGGCATTCAAGAAGCAAAGCCACCTTGTTCGTCTGTCAAACTCAAACACTTTTCACAATGCACACAGTCCTTAAGGCCTAACTTATGATCTGACATCAATGCTTCGTGGAACAGTGCTGACCCCTCTGACAGTCAGACAAACAGAGTTTATTTTGAGGTTCCTTGTAAACGGCTTTGCCCTGTGGATCTTTTGTTTTCAGCTGAGGCCCTGGAAAAGCAGCGCTGTGATGCTCTTTGACAGATTTGTCTTTTTCATCCTGGCTTTGCCCCTTCCTGCCTGCTACTACATCTCTGAGATCAAATAGACGTATGGGGAGACCCCCTGCGATGCGCCTGTCTTCGTGCTCACAGTGAACCGTGCTGGGAGCTCTTTCTTCTTGATGGCCATTGCAGTGGACAGGTACACGCGTGTGGTGCATCCACACCATCCCATCAGCTCTTTGAGCGCGTGTAAAGCCGGACCAGGAGCCTCTGGGTTGGGGTGGGGGTGGGTAGGGGGTAGTCATTTCAAAGATTGCGCATGTCTTCACTCTGCAAGACATCAACACAAGCTACTGTGAGAGCTTCACAATAGACACAGAGCCAAACAGTAATCTGTCCTGACAAGAATTTGTATTCATCTTCCCCTTCTGTTCACCTCTGTGATCATGTACTGCTCCATCAGATACCTCAGCAGGCCCACCAGGCTGACTTCAAGGAAGCTTCGTGATTTCAGAGTCCTGGTTTCTCTCCATTATCTGCTTCCGTCAGAGCAAACTCGTTTTTGTGTTGATGTGGATAAAGAACAGCCAGAGGTCAAAGTGTCAAGTTCTGGAGGAGGTGATTGTTGTGTTCTTCTTCACCCTTTGCCTGACCTATCTTAAAGTGTGCTAAATCCACATGTATACAACTTTGCCATCACAACCATCAAGCCCCCACCAGATGTTTCTGCCATAGGTGGAGGATGCAGAGAACACAGAAGGAAACAAATGTATAAAAAAAAAAAACAGGGGACCAGTTGATCAGTCAGCTGGAAGTGGGACCACAAATTTTTTACTGAGACATCTGATTGGTCACTTTATAACTTGAACAACTTGTGACAAAGAAAAAAATACTTTTAAAAAATTAGGATTAGAAAGAAGATGTTAAGAAGAATCTATCTGAACAAGAATGGTTATTCTGACATAAAATGAGTGAGAAATCTGGGATTTTGACCTTCTTGGAACCAGCAGGTACTTTCTATTTGGGACACGAGAGGAGAAGGGCTGGTATGTCCAGTAAATGTCCAGTCAGGTTCCAAAATGACAATGGTCATATCCTGGAAAAATGGTGACTAAACTGACTTCATTTGGTTGGAACTGAAAGTGGTTTATTTTCAATGGGGGACGTCTCACTCAATCCAGCTCTCTATATACAGTCACCGATTATGACCAATGTTTGGCAGTGGAGCTCCCATTGGTGTGTATGTGTGTGTACATGGGTGAATGGGGATGTACGTGTACACCGCTTTGGGCCTGCAATAAACATAGTAAAGCAGTGTACAATTAAAATTAATTAAAGTCCCATTAGTTGTCACACACCTAAGTGTGCGAAATTTGTTCTCCGCATTTGACCCATCCCCTAAGGGAGCGGTGAGCTGCAGACACAGCCGCGCTCGGGAACCATTTGGTGGTTTAACTCCCCAATCCAACCCCTTAATGCTGAGTGCCAAGCAGGGAGGCACTGGGTCCCATTTTTACAGTCTTTGGTATGACTCGGCCTGGACTTGAACCCATGACCTTCCAATGTCAGGGCGGACACTCTACCACAAGGCCACTGAGCTGGTACACACTATTTACCATTTGAATTAAATAGTTAAAAAAAAAACTTTTTACAGGTATTTTGGCTTGAGGTTGTCACCAATGATTTATTCCACCAAATGCCTTCATGTAGATTTACAGCTTCAAAAACCTTGAAGTACAAGACAGAGACAGGATCGTGCGGATCTGAGTTAGAATTTGCTCGATAGCATCAGTGCAGGTAGACCCCAAGAGACCTCTCCATGTGAAGCGAGCACTTTCAGCCACATCACAGCTCACTGCACACGCTGAGCTATATTGTCAACTGTCTCGGCTGACCCCTCCTGCTGAGTTCCCAGCCATGCCTCTTGGATTGAATTTTACTCCATCACTTTCTCCTATAAATGCACCATGACCTCGCTGGAAAATATCCAACACACCGAGACGCTCAAGAGAGAAGGAAGATCGGACCTCCCCCCCTCCCTACTAACCCCGCCTCACTGTGTCCAATTTTTTTCAAGATTTCACTCACATAAAATCACCCCCAAAAGCAATCATATCAGTTTGATTTTTTTAATGCCACAATATTCTCTGACTCCGTAAAATCATCCTGTCCTCTCATAACTTGCACTACTAGGCAAGCAAAAGTGTATTAGATTTTATTGATGATGATTAGCTCTTTTTTTGTCTCCCTGCAGCCACTTTCATCGCCTCTGCCTGCAGCAGGTGACACAAACAGAAAGGGATATTAAAGTCATCTTATAAGTTCTTTCTGCACGTTGAAATCTGGTTTATTATTATTGCCCTCATAAGTACAAAGCAGTTGTAAAAGTTTCTCCAGTAATGATGCGCACGCAGCAGCGATGCTGGCGAGAAGGCGTCTCAGCACATCCCCCAAACTCTCTTTGCCTGAAGGGGAAATAAAAAATAATTGAAAAAAATCAACCTGTTGTTTATGACCCTTCTGATATTTTTCTGAAAAAGAAACACTCTGGAAGGCTTTTAGCAACGGCTAATATATTTCCCGCTGAATGCTACCCCTCTCTTTGCTATGGCCAGGCACTTTCCTGGCTCATTGGATTTGATGTCAAGCTTTTGACTGTCTTGAAGAAGTTAAGACGTCTGGAAGCTACTTTTATTGTGAAAAAACATTGGTTGGTGCATAGTAAAAAAGAAGATTACAAATAGATACTGAACCCTCATTTCACTGCAAGGATCCCTACCAGTGCACTATTTCAAGATCTAAAGAGATGGTGAAGACATTGCAGTTAGTGTTGTTTGGTAAGATCAATCCTTTTCTTTTAAGTTTAACACCAACAAACACTTAGGAGAGCTTATCAGAGTTTTAGTTTTAGCAGGGGTGTCCAAATCAAGGCCTTGATGGCTGGTGTCCTGCATGTTTTCCAACCAACCTGCCATTGAAGCTCCTTATTGGCTAAGCACACCTGATCCAGTAATCAGCGACAGATACAGATAGGATTTGGGTACCTCTGCTCCACAGTATAATCATCTGTTACTTTAAAACTTTAAAAGACAGGGTTTTCCTTCAGAGGGTAGCTTTCTGATACATATCATGGACTGGTGACCAGTTTCTGCCTTTGCCCAGCAGTGACTGGGATAGGCTCCGACAACCCAGTGACCCCATAAGGGATTATGCAGGGATGAATGGATGGACATGCAGACCTTCAGTAAATGATGATGCTATGGATGAATAGATGAAAAGATGGTTGGATTGTTTCTTTTAAACACCACCCTGGAGAGTGTCCCACTGAGCAGAGGGCCCGGAGAACCCCAGGACATGATTGAGAGATTATGTCTCTCCACTGGCCTGGGAAGACTTTGGGGGGCCCCCAGAGGAGCTGGAGGAAGTGATCAGGGAGAGGGAAGTTGGGAAGTCTGGGCATCGTTGGGTGGATCAAGATACTGTGGATGGTTGGATGGATGGATGGATGGATGGATGGATGGATGGATGGATGGATGGATGGATGGATGGATGGATGGATGGCTTTCACCCAATGAGAAGCTAAGAGTACAACAGTAACCTCTCTGCTTCAAGTGAAGCTCATTGACGTTGACATCTGGATGACATTCAAGTGAGGAGTTAATAAAGCACAACCAATTGGGACAGGATATTTAGGAGACTGAGGCTATGTGGGAGAGTTTAAACCTCTCAGCTGGCCCAGGATTGCTGTGGTATTTCTATGTTGATTCAAAGGAGATGTTTGGTACAGAAGACTGGACTCTAAAGCTTAGATATGGTAGTTCATGGATGGATCAATGATAGCATTTAATGGTTGTATTAAATGTTGGATAAAATTGTCACTTTATTCACAAATAAGCTGAATAAAATCAAATCTGTAGCCACAAAGATCGGTGATAGGGCTGTCGACTCCTGATCGGAAGCTTGCAGGTTTGATTCCCACCTTGCTTGCCCATGTGTCAAAGTGTCCTTGGGCCACATTGCCTCTAATGGAAGGATGGCAGCAGTGTTCGGCAGCAGAGTAAATGTATGTGAATTACAACGTTTTTCAGTTTGGTAATTGGAAAAAAGATATTTTTATTGAAAGAAAAAGCATTCTTACTTATGTCACCCACTATTTTAGACAGAAGTCATAAATTTAATAAATCAGTTAAATAGTATTGGAAGATGGTTTATTTCAAGCAAAGCAAGAATAATGCATAAACAAGACAATCAACACATGTTTGTGTCCACACAAAAGCATATAAAACAGGATAATTAAGTGCAAAATTTGATGACTTTTACTCTAGAACTACTTTCACCCTGGGCTCGGCAACACAAGTTCAAGCGACCACTTCCAGGAAAAGTCTCAGTAAACGCTTGCAAAAGCACATTTTCGGGTACCGATTTCAGAACTATCATCTGCATGCGTCATTATGCAAGATCTTAAGTCTGATTTTTGGGCTCCACGTGGAAAAAGCGTCCCCATTGAACGCACATTGAAAGTTAAACCAGTAAAAGTTCGACCAATCTGTATCAGTATTTGTTCAAGTATTAGTGTTAGTGGTTGACCCTAAAACCTAATTTTTCTGCATTATCTAAAACACAAGAACAAAAGCAGAAAGATAGTCCTGAAATGTGTCAAAAAATGAAAAAAGGGTTGGTAAAAGACATTATTTACAATGAAATATTCAGACTAACTATTGGCAAAGAAGAAAAAAAACAGCTCCGACAATAGTTGAAACAATACAAAATAAAAAAACCCCAAACAAAACCAATAAAATCAAGCCAAAAGCCACAGATCCTCATCCTCACATGCCTAACTTATCTCTCCCCAGACACCGTGTGCATTAAAAGACTCATAACTCAATGATGGCTTAATAAAATCCCTATGAAAGCCTGTTTATTTCAGATGCTTTGCCAGGGGCATTTTACCTGTTAATGGCATCTTGCAGTTTCTTTCTGGTATAATAAATACTTGGCTGAGAAATGGTCTTCCTTTCAAGCACAGCAGGGTGAGGCACCTGTCCTACAGGCCATTAAAACTCCATGTGGCGTGTTCACTTTGAGGAAAGGGGTTTCAGAAAATGACTTTTTGACAACATTACTACTCCTCTAATATTCGGAAGTACGGGGAAAGGAAGGTCGTTTGAACTACTTTGTTGGTTTATAGGACCTATTTCGAAGATGAAAATGCAAAATTCATGTTTATGGCTGTTTTATTGCTACACCTCAAGATGTATTGCATATATAGTAGTTTCTTTGATAAGAAAATATTCTCTGTCATTTTGCTGTAACGTCCTATAGACCCACTCCAATAAAAATTATGTTTTTGGTATTTCTAACTTGTACTTGTCACATTTTTCATATTATAGAGGACACATATAAGAAAAAATTATCTTAAAGTATTTCTAATTAAGTAAGTATTTCTCTTTTGTGTGAAGGCTTTGGAAGTATTCATATAATAGTGATCCTGTTTCTCTTTATAATTATTATTGATTATTTATTCTTCTGTACATTTTTTGAGTCACAAATAATCAATCACACTTTAAGCAATTTCTGCAACCTTGGTATCAAAACGCTTAGCCCGTTCAGGACTTTCCTGCTTGTACTTTTTACGTTTTTAAGATTTTAAGCAGTTTATGTGTTTTTTCAGCCCCATTAGAAATGACATTTTCCAAATTTCTGCAAATTCTGCAATCAAAACATTCAGCATGTTCAGGACATTCATGCTTGTACTATTACTTACACGTTTTGCTTTTTTTTATTTTAGACAATTTTTACATTGCTAAGTATTATTTGTGTTTTTTTCACTTAATTCTTCAAATATTTGTGTATTTTCTGCAAATAATGCGAGTTTGGTATCAAAACCTTCATCACACTCAGGACATTCATCCTTGTACTTTTGGTATTCATACCTTATAGGCATTTTAACATGTTTTTTTGCCATCTTTTTCACTAAATTCTTCCAATTCTTTGTGCACTTTGTCACCCATGCAATATTAGTATCAACACATTCAGCTTGTTAAGGACATTCCTGCCTGTAATTATGGTATTTGTACATTTTACGTTTTTAACATTTTACTCAGTTTATGGACTTTTTCAGCCCCACTGAAAAGGAATGGAAATTTTCCAAATTTCTGCAAATTCTCAAAATGATCAGGAAAATTCAGCATGATCAGGATATTCATGCCTGATCTATTACGTACACATTTTTTTTTTTATTTTACACAGTTTTTACATTTTTAAGCAATATTTGTTTGTTTTTTTTCACTTAATTCTTCCAATATGTGTGCACTTTCTGCAAATAATGCAAGTTTGGTATCAAAACTTTCTGCACATTCAGAACATTTATAATTTTGATGTTGTATTCACAACTTCTACATATCTTAAAAATGTTGCAATGTTTTGCGAACTTTTTCACTAAATTCTTCTAATTCTTCTCAACACATTCAGGACATGCATGCTATTATTTTTGGTATTTGTACACTTTACGCAATTTTTGAACATTTCTCACAATTTACACAATTTTTCAAGAAGTTTTTCAAGTTCTTGTTCCCTTTCTCCAAATTATGCAAATTTGGCAACAGAATGTTCAGCACATTCAGGACATTGTTCAGCAATTCAAATAAATTGCTTCATCTTCTTCAGCATACAGCTTTAGTATCTTCAGCGACCACATTCAGCAAAAACCATTCGCACAAACATTATCTAATGAAATGTAACTTTACTGGTTTAAACTGCTGTGAGTCAGGAGTAGGGGAATAAAGCAGTTAGAAAAGCAGCATATATTCATTCACTTGTAGATAAATAGATCCATGTATGTTTCTGTTTTCCTCATCACGGCTGTACGACTGGATTAGACCGTACGGTCACTGGTGCCATTTTTTATTGCACCAGTACTGTTACATTAGGGTTGTAAGGGGCTGTAAGCTAGTGGGAGAGATTGTAAAAAGATGGATGATGGGAAGTGGGGATGGGCTTATTCCACACTAAGCTCCACCCACAACTCAGAGGCAAATTTCTAATAAAATAGTTGCTCTGCATAATCCTGGAAAATGGCACAAATTATTTTATTTTGGCTATAAACCACACAATCATAGTTAAAATGCCGCTGGGAAAACGTTTCCAAAAGTGGGTCTGTAATGTAAGTTTAAGCGGTACATTTTCTTGAGTGATTGGGAAGAGTCAGCAGGTCCATTTGGACGCCTTCAGAGCGGTTTTCCTCTAAAGCCAGATGTTTGGCCTCAGTTTTCGCTCACATGTTGAGTGAGAGGGAAAGCCTGCGCCACACCAGTTTTCCGTAAGGTTCTGGAAGTTGAGCCGCTTTGCTCTGCACTCACTCGGAGGATATGTTTTCAGTCTAACATGTAATGCAATCCGAGCTCTCCACCTTCTCCCCGACGGAATTCTTCTGCCAACCTTCTGTTGTTTTCATTCTTGACAAGACGCTGAAGTGCATTTCATCTCCACAGTGGCCGGCCTCCTCCTCAGGTCCGTGAAGCTCAGGTTTCACTGATGGTGTCCTCATTCAGGGGAGGACATACATCTCCTGCTCTGCTTCAGGGAGAAAGAACTAACTTTCAGAGAATAACTGTACAGGATGTGTCCTCCATATAAACTGTGACCCAATCTGAGGCTGTGATTTTTTTTTTAGGTCAGGATCAACAATAAAAAGGTCCCTAGATAAGTTTTCCACTGCAGGAAGAACATCACATAATTACAGCAATTATTTGTCATGCACTATGTTTTTATACAGGTATAAATATATCCAGCCACAGTTCAGTGAAGTGTTTGCATGAATTGAAACTTTGCAGGCTTTCATTGACGCTATGCAAATTCCCCTTGAAGCTTGATTACACAAGCACTTAATGAGTCATCGCATCTATGGTGGGAGGCATGGAAATGCAAATCGTACAGGGCAAAGCTTTGCAACTGCCGCTTTTCTAAGTTTACTGAGGTTTACCATCTGTTTAAAATAATTTGTATGCTCTACATTTGTACAAGTCATAGGATGCACATTATCCCAACTCTCTGATTTAGAGGCGTAAGGATTAATTGACTTAATTGATCTCTTTTCTTATGAAATCACTTCAAAATGAAATACATGAATTATAATCAACATTGGTAAATACCATTTGAATTGATAGGTTTATTTTACTATAACATAAAAATGACAAAGTGCCATCACGGTGGACAAAACACATGATGGCAGCAAAAAATGATCAAATCATAATTACAGTCCAATGAAACTCTTTGAATTTTGTAAAGACTAGAACATTACATAGTGTGGTATGTTCTAGTATGTAAAAATATGTAGAAAAACAACAGTGGGCTAAACTTTATGAAACTAAAATCTGAATGGATTCACAATTATTATTGTTTACTTCTTAGTTATCTTGCAAGAAACACAAGGAATCTGTATTACTTCTTTTTAGTACTAGTTTTTTTTTTTTTTTTATCTATGAGTCACTGGTTTAATTTTTGGCTAAATATCAATTTTAGGTCACTCAGAATGAATTAATGTCATCTATGAATAGTATCGTCAACCATAAATTATGATGTGAATCAAATCGTTGTTAAAATGATTTGCTGGGAATGTGGAGAAAAGTTGACTAAATGGAAATAAGTCAATTAACGTTCCATTTAAAAGTATTCCTTACATTATATTTCTCTTTTAACATCTGCTTGTTGACCTTGAAGGGTCAAATAAAGGAAGTCTGGGGATATGTTCAGCCTCGGATTCCTCCAGCTGCTTTTCTCATTAACATTTCACCAACACAGTGGTTTTTAATGTAGCATCTTTGTACATCTTTTTGGACTTTAGTTAGGAGTGCACAATGGTGACTACTGTCCCCTCACAGCCTCTGGTTCAGATCCCAGCAGGGACCTTTCTGTGTGGAGTTTGCATGTTCTTCCGGTGCATGTGTGGGTTTTTCCAGTCGCTCAGGCTTCCTCTCACAGTTCAAGTACTTCATAGGTTGCATGTTGACTCTAAGTCGTCCCTCGGGAGTGAATGTGAGTTTGTCTGTCTGTGTCCAGGGTGTACTTTACCCAAAAGCAGCTGGAAAAGGCTTCACCAACTCCATGACCCTGATCCGGACTAAACAGGAATAAAGTGGATTAATTTATACATTTTAGCAAGGTATACTTTATTTGCAAAAAATCGATTGAAGTTTTAGCTCCGTTTTCAAAAAAACAGCTCTATTTTTGTGTCTTTCTGCTCTCTCTACTAGATCCAGAATGAGGCTAGCATTATCCATTGATGTTTTTTTTTCCCTTCCTCCCCCATGCCTTAAAGCAGATTCTCCAAAGTAAAAAAGTAGGTTGCACAGCTAGCGTCCTTCGCCTGCAACGGCTCCATCTGGGCACCAAATGACAAGTGGGTGGGGAAAGGAAGAGGCTGTGTGTACAGTGACCAGAATCCCTCCCCAGTGTCAGCTCTGAAATGGAGACAGATTGCAGTGGGAGGGACTCGTCCCATTTCAGAGTGTGAGCAACATAGAAAGCAGATGACATGATCCTAGTGATTGCCAGAGCTGGACAGGCAGACTAAGACAAAGATCCAAAGATCTCAATGTCAACAAACACAGTAAAACTCTTCCTAAAAAGCTTGAACACATTTTTACAGTTCACTTGACACCTGCTTAGTAAAACATTTGTCCACTGAGCTAATGTTGCAGCTGCTCTGCCCACATGTCCCTGTTTCAAAGAGAATGAACACTCTTGGAAATGTTTTTGGAAACTTTCAAATCCTCAAGTCTCTTGTTTAGTATTTCCTGCAGCAGCTTTTAACTTAAATATTGTAGAGGCAGTGAGGAAGGCTGCAGCACAGATTTAGTAACTTCATTTTCACTGATGTTGGAACCTTTCTCAACATCTGTTTTCTCTTTTTGGTCTTTTGGACCAAAGACTCAACTTGACAAGACATAAAAAAGACCTCCGTGCACGCCAAACAAGCTTTGTTCCTCATGATAAAAACTCTAAAAAAAAACCCAAAACCTCTAGTTTTTAAACATTTTGTTAATTTGAACCAAAAGTATAAAAAATGCAGTTTATTTAAGGAAAATTTCAGAAAATTAAGTAGTATGCAAAAGTGATGATGGAAAAATGTGACAGCTTCTGCAGTCCACATACACACACAAAATAGAATCCCTTAAACTAATTTGCTGATTTAATAGTGTGTAAAAGTGTGGGTGCCATTCCAACAAATTTACCTTCAGTCTGCATCAACCGTTAAAGAAAACTTATAGCTGTTAAAAAGACAATGTTGTAGCTTCCCGAGGAATCAATTTTGAGGAGCCTACGTCATACAAAATCTACTTTTTTGAGCTTTTAAGTGTAAAAAAAGTGTATTTTGATCCATACACGCATCACTGAGCATTCCTCTCCAATCCTCAAGAATGACTAGGTCCCAAGATTCATATGTACGTTCATATGTATGTATGAAAGTAGAGGAACAGTCCCTTCAAGGAAGAGTCTGCGCTGCCAGCTCCACCTTCAGACTAACACATATCCTCTTTCTCAGTGGAACTACATGTCATGATCGGTAAAACAGTTAAATGTTATGCACATTATGCACATCCATCTTTGCAAAAGTTCAGATGTTTGTTTTCGTGGATGAAACACAAACAGGCTCTAGGTTGACGTCATGAAATGAACGCAACCATAAGAAGCGAAAGGCGGAGCCTCAGAGATTGAGTCGTTTTACGTCTGTGTAGGAAAAGGAGCTCACGAAAAATAACTCGTATTTTTTTAAAAACAAGAAAAATGTTCTTTCATGTACCAAAATCGAATATATGAATTTAATTTACTCTTAAAGGCTTAGAACAGCATCATATAGGCACTTCAAGCAGCTTCTTCTAAAAGAATTTTCAGGCATCAAAGTTGCTACCAAGCCTGGTCATCAATAAGCCTTCACTGTGTTATTGTGAATTTACATAACATCTACTGGGATGGTGGATTCCTGCCCTTTGGTGCACTTTCATAGAGCAATAAAGAGATGCAAACTAAATTAAACTGCTCTACACTTGTTCAGACATAAAACGCTTTTGACAAGCCTCTCTATGTTAAAGAAAATGCAAAGAAGATTGAGCTAATAGGGGCTAACGTAGCAGTGACAGACTGTTTTTTTTTTTTTACGTGTTGCAAACAAGATTGTGAGTTAGCGTAGTCACATCAACGTTTAAATTAATACATTCTTTCTGTTTTTTTTTACCTGTTGTAAAGAATTTTTGGAGTTTAAGGCATTTTAGATATTGTAAGGTAGTTACTGTGACGCAAATAACCCCCTGGTGGCCTTTTGTTGTTGGTTTATTGAAATAACGCGATACTTTGAAATGAGACTAAGTTGTGAAGGTGGGGAAAAAACCAGAAGGTGCTCGCGCTCATGGCATGGACAGACATCGCTGCTGTTCTGTGCCCGAGCTAGAGCCCGAGCAGAAGCTATACATCTGTACTGTGAAAAGCCACAATCTGTACTCACCTACTCAAGTTGAGTAAAAGTTCAAAGCAAAGAGTTCTTGTCGTGTGAAGTGATTTCCATCCCCACGCACGTCCTGACGAATTGCGCAATCGCCATTCCCGGAAAAGCACAGCACGACAAATGGTGTCAGAAGCGGGATCTTCAAAGCTTCAATTGTGAGTAAAATCCACCTCACCAAAGAAAGGAGAAAGATACGACCGCTAGAACAATAATCCGGAACATCTGCAACTTTACAATATCCAAAACTAGCAAAACTACCCTACAAACACACCTAACCGAGTCCCACCGCAGTCGCTAGCGCTCGCTTATTGTTTGGTGGAGGCCAAATTACACCAGATCAGCGCTCTGGAAGTTGTGTAACATCGTTGTCCGTGAGGAAACACTGACGAATTATTTAACAGATGTGTTTTTCCAGATAAACACATTCACAAAAAAAAAAAAGGAAAAATAATTTAAAAGTCTTACAAGATGGAAGAGGAATTACAAGGGGCTACAGCAAGCCCACCTGAGTCTGAAAGTGCCCCAAAATGGTTACAAGCATTGTTAGAAAATCAAAACCAACAAACAAAGCACCTTCAGATGATGCTAGCCCCTGTTTTAACCCACATCACTGGGGGAACATCCCATGCACAGCAAGAATTGTCATCCCATGCAACTTCAAACAGTTATGGAGAAGGTCTGCCCCTTTTAAGCAGGCAGCCACAAGAACCTGCTTTTGCACCTTTGGCTTCAGAACCCTCTGTGAGACAGAAAGAGCGGTCTCGCAGTCCCTTTTCGGCAGAACTAGATGTTATAAACCAGCGTGCTTCCACTTCTGGCCCTGCTAGAATAATCTCAAGGCAAGAGCCTCAGAACAGACGGCAAGAGGCTAGGGAGTTGGAGCACAGAGATGACCTTTTGTTACCCAGGCGTGATGAGCAAAGACTCAATAGTGCAAGCCACAACAGTCATCATGCTTCACAAGAAATGTATAGACCTAAGCTCGCCACATTTGATGGAAATGACGACTGGGACTCCTTCCTGCTCCCCTTTGAGCGACAAGCTCGTAAATGTGGATGGAGTGCTGCTGAAAGAGTGGACCGGCTGCATGAATGTTTAAGAGGGACTGCAATACGCTATGTTTGCTCACTTCCTGAAAGAACAAGAGAGGACTATATTCTCCTGGTAGGGCAGCTTACCCAGCGTTTTGGAAAAAGAGATCCCCCTACCACACAGTGAGGAGGAAGTTAGGAGCTTCGCCAGGAAGAGAGTCATCCGCTGAATTTGCAGAAGAGGTCAGACGTTTGGTCACCCTGGCTTATCCAGGAGTGGACCTTGATCTTCAAGATCAGATGGCAACTGATGCTTTTCTGAAAGGACTGAGAAACCAAAAAGTGGCCTATGAAGTAATGAACCGAGACCCATGCTCTCTTTCAGAGGCTCAAAAATGTGTGGAGGCCCATGAGCACAATTTTCGTGCGACTGTTGGACGTGAGGCTGATATAAGAAACAGGACAAGGCGAGTTTCTTGGGCTGAAGACGGAGACGCCTGTGAAGACTTCACTGCAACTTCTCGCAGGGTGCAGTCCCCTCAGTATGTGACTACGGCTCAGTTTGCAACATTGACTGATCAAGTTAAGAGCTTGGTTCACACTGTGGGAAACCTGCAGCTACAGCTTGAACGTCTCCAGTCTAGTCAATCTGACCATCAAAGAGCCAGAACACCAACTCACTCTCCAGTTCAGTTTGAAAGACAGCTAAGTCTCCAGCCTGGCCGAGTGCGGTCTCAATCCCCCAGTCCCACGCGTGGACTTGCTGGCACATGTTTCAGATGTGGAGAATTGGGACACTTAAGAAGAGACTGCATCAGGTCAAAGAGCCCACCTGCTACACATGGCCAGGGTGAGAAAAACTCAGACAAAAGTTTAAGGCTAGAAATGACATCCGACACCAGTCAACCCCAACATGGACTACAGATCAGCTGCACCAAAAACCAGGGGGAGAGCCTACAGATTCCAGTGAAGGTGAATGGAATCCCAACACAAGCTGTGGTGGATACAGGAGCACAAACAACTATAATTTCTGAGGAACTTTTCCAGCAGTTTTCTAAGGAAAATGAGAAGAAACTATCCGAAACCTACCTTCTAAATGCAGGAGTTGGAGACAGCATGGTTGCAAAACATGGTCTAAATGTTAACTTCAAGATTGCATCTAAGTCCATTGACTGGGATGTGCACGTGGCCCCAATACGTGACTCTGTTCTTCTGGGACTGGATTTAATGAAGTGTCATGATGTTGTCATTCATGCACGGGGCAAAGTCTTTATTGATAACGAGCTTGTGCCCTCCAAAATAATGAGGGGTGATGGAACAGACTATTATGTTACCAGGGTGATGCTAGGGAAGACCACAACCATACCACCATCATCTGAGTGTGTAGTGTGGGGTGAAGTTGACAACCCAAGACCAGGAATACCCGCTGTATTGGAACCCATGAGCATCACTGAAGCTATAGCTTCGGGGAGTGTAATAACAACGATGGAAAAGAGAGTACCGGTCAGGCTGTGCAACTTTTCAACTAGCAAATCAGCACTACCAAAAGGAGCTTGTCTCGGGCTACTAGTTGAAGCGGATCCAACAGAGCTGGAATGTGCAGAAGAAAATTAGCAGAACCTGACTTGAACATGAAAAGGAAGAGCTCGTCACTTGGTGGGGAGAGTGGTCACATCTTCAGACTCCCTGAGCATCTTCATGGCCTAGCAGCAGCTGTCAGTGAAACCTTAAGTGAGGAACAACAACAACGGTTCATTCAGCTACTGTTGACGTATCAGTCTTTGTTTGCAAGGGATGATAATCAGGAAACACAGCATTAATTTCCACTGTTATGCAGATGATACACAGCTGTATTTATCCATTAAACCAGATCAGAATGACCACCTAGAAAAACTGAATTCCTGCATCAGAGACATTAAGTCCTGGATGACAATTAATTACCTCCTTCTGAACCCAGAGAAAACTGAGGTCATGATACTGGGTCCTAAACACCTGAGAGATGCTCTCTCAGATAAGATAGTCTCCTTGGATGGTGTAAATATTGCTCCCAATTCTTCAGTCAGAAACTTAGGGGTCTTATTTGACCAGGATTTATCATTTAATGCTCACATATCTCAAGCTTGTAAAACTGCATTTTTTCACCTACGCAATATCGCTAAGATTAAAAATATGTTATCTAAAAGTGATGCTGAAAAACTCATCCATGCATTTGTTACGTCGAGACTGGATTACTGTAACTCTTTACTGATAGCATGCCCTAAAAGTTCTTTAAAAGGTCTTCAGCTTGTCCAGAATGCAGCAGCAAGATTGTTAGCAGGAACTAGCAGAAGAGAACACATCACTCCTGTGTTGGCTTCTCTCCACTGGCTCCCAGTTGAATTTAGAGTAAAGTTCAAAATCCTCCTGTTAACATATAAGGCTCTGAATGGTGTGGCCCCATCCTATATATTAGAGATCTCATAGTTCCTTACCAGCCAATCAGAACGCTTCGCTCACAGAATGCAGGACTGCTTGTAGTTCCTAGAATTTTTAAAAGTACAGTCGGAGGTAGAACCTTCAGTTATCAAGCTCCTGTTCTATGGAATAAGCTCCCAGCCCATGTCAGAGAGGCAGGTACATTTTCTACCTTCAAAACTAGCCTTAAAACATTCCTATTTGGACAGGCGTTCTGCCAGACTAGCCAGTAATCATAGAATAATTAACATAATGCTCCCATACTGCTCTGAAGTTTGGGGAAATAATTATTATAATCACATACTTCTCCAATATATGCTTGAAATATAAATGATGAAATATGTATATTCTCTACATAATAACATAGAAGGCTGCTAGAAGTTAAAAGCTGGGAAAAGTATGGTGCACTGGGGCTCTGTCCTCTTTTCCATCTACCTCTCCTCTCCTCTACTTTTTTATTTACTTCTAATTGTATGCCTTTGTTGGTGGTGCAGTATAATTCACATGTTTTTCCTTCTCTCCGACTCCCCTGTGGGAGACCGGGAGAGATTGCAGTTTCCGGGAGACTTGTTGGTGATCCTGACGAAGCCCCGCCCATCTGGATGAAGCCCCGTCACCATCCGTCACCATCCTGCATCTCTGAGTGGGAGTGATTCCTGGTGGGTCGTCTGTCCTCCTGCTCCTGGTCGTGGTCTGCAGTTCTGCCTCATCTGGACTATGGACTTAATCATCACTCGTCCCTCAGCTCTATATGAATGAACTCTACTCATATATGCAGTTTTAGCAGCTAACTTTTCTTTAAACCGTTCTGGTATCGCCTGTCCGTCCTGGGATGGGATCTCTCCCTCATGTGGGAATCCCTAAGGTTTCTTCTTTTTTTTCCTGACTCAGGTTTTTTTTAGGAGTTTTTCCTTACCGCGAGGGAGGGTCTAAGGACAGGGATGACCTGTTCTTTATAGTCTGTTTGTTTTTACCTATTGTGCATATTTTATGACTCCATCTGTGCATCTGTAAAAACTGCAGGCATGAAGCCCAATGAGGCAAATTGAATTTGTGATATTGGGCTATATAAATAAAATTGAATTGAATTGAATTGAATTGATGACTCAGACTTGGGTTATCTGTCTGCAGTGACACACAAAATTGATACAGGATCAGCCAAGGCAGTCCGCCAACCAGTGCGGCGCACACCTCTTGGATTTCAAGGTGAAGAGGAGGCACACCTCCAAGCCATGCTTAAAGCTGGAGTTATAACACCATCATCATCTGAATGGGCCTCCCCTGTAGTGTTAGTACGGAAGAAAGATGGAGGAGTGCGGTGGTGTGTGGATTATCGCTGTCTTAACAACCTGACTGCCAAAGACGCATATCCATTACCCAAGATTGAAGAGTGTCTGGATGTGCTTGGAGGAGCCACTGTGTTTTCAACACTTGATCTTCAGTCCGGATACTGGCAGATAGCCATGAATGGCAGAGACCGCCAGAAGACGGCTTTCATCACTAGATGGGGGTTATATGAGTATACACGGATGCCATTTGGCCTCTGTAATGCCCCAAGCACTTTTCAGAGGGCAATGGAGTTGGTGCTCCGTGGACTCCAGTGGGAGAAGCTGTTGATCTACCTGGACGATATTATTGTCCTGGGTCGAGGGGTTGATGAAAGTCTGGACAGGCTCGCACAGGTTTTTAAATGTCTACACTCCTATGGGCTCAAGCTGAAACCCTCTAAGTGCCATTTACTTCAGGATGAGGTGCTTTTCCTGGGCCATATTGTGAATGGTCAAGGAATTCAGCCCAACCCAGCACTGGTGAGTGATGTACAGTTCTGGGAACCACCCCAGAACCAAAAGGATCTGCAAGCTTTCCTTGGGTTGTGTAACTATTACCGCAAGTTTGTTCCAGCTTTTGCAGAGTTAGCCAGTCCCCTTCACTGCCTCCTCAAAAAAGGGGTCCCTTTTCTTTGGACTGAAGAACATCAAGATGCTTTTGCACTATTAAAAGAGAAGCTAACCACTTCCCCGGTGCTTAGTTACCCCATTCCCGAAGGCAAGTTTATTCTGGATACAGATGCGTCAAATCACAGCATCGGAGCTGTACTGTCACAGCTTCAGTGGGGAGAAGAGCGAGTCTTGACATATGCCAGCAACCACCTCACACCAGCTCAACAGAGATACTGTGTTACCAGAAGGGAGCTGCTTGCTATTGTTCGCTACACACGGCAGTTTCGACACTACCTATTGGGAAAGAAGTTCCTTTTGCGGACAGACCACAGCAGCCTTGCCTGGCTCTTCCGCTTCAAGCATCCCGAAGGCCAGCTAGCTCGTTGGCTGGAGGAAATGAGCCAATATGACTTTGACATTGAACACAGGCCCGGACATCGTCACTCTAACGCAGATGCTATGTCAAGACAAGTTAGTGCAAACGTTAACAGATGCAACTGTTATCAAGCTGGTAGAAACGTGGCTGACTTGCCCTGTCACGGATGTAAATACTGCAAGAGACTGCAGGAGCAGTGGGCAAGGTTTGAGGATGATGTCGATGACATTGTACCTTTGGCAGTGAGATGTGTCAAGTCAAATGGCAGTAAATGTGAGCATCCAACCGAAACAGACCAGGCCAGTATAGAGTTGGAAGCTCCCGCAGTCAACTGGCTACAAGCAGTCACACCTGAACAGCTCACTGCACTTCAAAAAGCTGATCCCGTTCTCTCCCGTCTCCATAAGTGGAAAGAGTCAGCAACACTACCTACTAAAGAGGAAGTGATGATGGAGAGCCCTGCTGTGAGGAAGTTTTGGCTTTGTTGGCCTCAAGTTGCATTACACAAAGGTGTACTGCACTATGTTTGGGAAAAACCTGGCAACATAAAGTCAACTTTTCTGTTACCCGCCCCAGCTTCCATGCAGAGAGACATTTTGCAGGCTTGCCATAATCCTCCTCAATCCGGTCACTTAGGTGAAGCAAAGACCCTGGAACGTGTGCGTCAGAGCTACCACTGGTATGGAATGGGGGGAGACGTCCACTTATTTGTGAAGAAATGTCAATATTGCAATGCATGCAAAACCGCACACTCCACAGCAAAGGCCAAGTTACAAAATTATCAAGCAGGAGCACCTCTTGATCGGCTGCATCTAGACATTCTTGGCCCATTTCCAGTCTCTAGCTGTGGAAACAAGTACATTTTGACCATTATTGACCAATTCACACGATGGGTTGAGGCGTTTCCTGTACCAGACCAAGGTGCAGAAACCACAGCAAAGAAACTGGTGTATGACTTCATTGCTCGTTTTGGGGCTCCTCTCGAATTACACACAGATCAAGGCCAGAACTTTGAGAGTTTGCTGTTCCAGAATGTTTGCAAGCTTCTGCAAATAACCAAAACAAGGACGACACCCTACCATCCTGCATCAAACGGCCAAGTAGAACGGTTCAATCGAACGCTGCTCCAGATGATTAGGTGCTACGTGGATCAGAATCAGAAGAACTGGGACGAGCATTTACCATTGCTCACTTCAGCTTATCGCAGCTCTCAACATGCTACCACTGGGTTTACACCTAATAGACTCATGCTTGGCAGAGAAGTCCATCAGCCTCAAGATGTGCAAACTGGCATTGCAGCACTCAAAGCTGACCGCATGGAAACCCTGGAGTTCCTCCATCACCTTGATGAAGGAATGAAAAGTTCCCATGACCTTGCAAGAAAACATCTCCGGGTGGCACTAGAACGTCAGAAAAAGCTGCATGATGTTCGTGCTAAGGAGCACACATTCCAGGTTGGAGACCTGGTTTATGTAAAGGATGACACTAAAAAGAAAGGTCTGAGCCCTAAACTTCAAGCACCATGGAAGGGACCAATGATCGTATCTGCATGTCGTGGTCCTGTCCTTTATGAGATTCAAGGGCTGAAACGCAGCAAGATAATGCATCACGATCGTTTGAAGTCATATGATGGTGACATCATTCCCGCCTGGGTTAAGCGCAGAAGGAGCCAAGTCCTGCAGTGTGAAACAGCTGCAGGAGTACAAATAAGTGAAGAAGAGGTACCACTGGTCCCAGAGCAATTCTTGACTGGGCACTACGAAGAGGATCAAGCAAAAGTGGAACCAGAAGGCAAGTTGGATAAAGAGAAGAAAGAGAGCGGGCGTGGAGAACAGAAGACCCAAGAAAAGACTGTGAAAACCTCAAGGGGGCGTATAGTTAATCGCCCAGAAAGGTTCAGGGAATAGTTAAAGGATATTTGCAGATGTTCGATTACCACTCAAGACTGAGATTTAGTTAAACTTAAATGTTAAATTTGTTTCATGTGTTCAATATTTCTAGATTACTTAAGAATAGTAGTAATTCAGTTCTGTATTATTCAATTATTTTTACGTATTAGCACTGAAGGGACTCAGTACTCCCAAGGGGGGGTGGTGTAAGGTAGTTACTGTGACGCAAATAACCCCCTGGTGGCCTTTTGTTGTTGGTTTATTGAAATAACGCGATACTTTGAAATGAGACTAAGTTGTGAAGGTGGGGAAAAAACCAGAAGGTGCTCGCGCTCATGGCATGGACAGACATCGCTGCTGTTCTGTGCCCGAGCTAGAGCCCGAGCAGAAGCTATACATCTGTACTGTGAAAAGCCACAATCTGTACTCACCTACTCAAGTTGAGTAAAAGTTCAAAGCAAAGAGTTCTTGTCGTGTGAAGTGATTTCCATCCCCACGCACGTCCTGACGAATTGCGCAATCGCCATTCCCGGAAAAGCACAGCACGACAATATGCTAACGCTTCCAATGGCTTGTAGCGTGTTACAGTGAAGACCATCAAATAAAATCTAACCTACTTTCACTCTTATCGCTGACTTTTTCATTTCATGCACCTTTTAGTTTGGTGCGGCTCATGTATGACATAAGGTTAAAAATAAACAATTTATTGACAATGCGCCTTATAATCCAATGTGCCCTATAATGTGGAAAAATCATAAATTAAATTTATTGTATTTATTTACTGTATTTTTTGGCATTTTTTTCATGAGTTAATGGTTGCTATTGTTCATGCAAGTTGTATATACCTCTTCCTGTCTTTACATATTAATTTATATACATCCACATATGTTCTCAGACTTTATGAAAAGCAGGAAATTAAAAAAAACTGTTTTGTTTGTCATTAAGTGGTTGAAAATGAAAGCCTTCAGACAAATTGTTCAATAGGAGAACACGTTTCAGTCACTGTTTCAGAAATGATCCACACATCAAATCTGTGTCCCTGTTTTCCTCATTTTTAAATCAGAATCCCAGGCGTCCTTGTGACCCCAGCACAGAGATTTTTCATTCCTGGAGGATTCATGCTGTAGCTGGTAAATATGGTCAATAGCCTCTCAGACAAATTGCCAACGACCCAATCAGCTAATCCAATTCCACCTGGCTGTCTAAAGAATTGGCCGGGCTGCCTGGGTGGTTACTAGCTGTTGATTACAGATCACAGAGCCTGCCTGTCACAGCTCCAGATGAAGCTTTAGACACCCACATGCAGCAAGTCCATACCGGTTCCAATAGATAATAATGCAGATAGCATTGTGTGTGACTGTGACAGCAGCTGTTTGGATCAGCAGCTGGCCATCGATGGCAGATGAAAGCGATTTACCATTTTTTTGTACAGGACAAAAAGCAGTTGAGTGTTGCTTCATTCTGCGGCGCTGAATGATTGTGAAGAAGTCAGCAGGCTTTGTAAGTCCTTCAGGCGTGCTTGGAGAAAAGCAGCGACTCATTCAGAACATATTGTTCTCTGACGTGCCCAATGAAACCGGTGGAAAGAAGCTGCATATTGATGAAGTGATTCATCCCCGTCCTCGTTTGACATCCAAAAAGATAATCGGTGTCAGATTTGCGAACACTTATGAAACGATTTTCGGTTCCAAGATTTTAAGCCAGATGTATAAAAATGTTTGTCGATAAACAGTTTGGTATGCTGCCGATCAATCTGCAGGTTGACCTATTTTATTCCTTAAAATGTGAAATAAAAATTTTGAGCATTAAAGATGCCACACAAACCCAAATAAACAGCAAAATCCGATGCTGTGGAGATGAGTATGTGGGAAGTTCTATGAGAGAAGAAATAAAAGAAATTCAAGTCTTCTTGAAGTGTGTCTAAACAAGGGTTAGTTATTCCTGCTAAACAGCTTAATTGGTTTGACTTTAGATTCAGTGCAATTTAATTAGATGTTGTTTTATTTGTTGAATTTCCATTTTAAAACCTTTTTTTTAAATTACCGGTATTAGTCATTTAAACTGAACAAAAGTGCTACTTTAAGGGAATATGTCAAGTTTTTTGGCAGCTGACATTGTAATTTATAAAGAAAATTAATCAAAAAAATTACAATTTCCAAGTTTTCTCAGTAGGCTGACCACAAGCTTCCTGTTCCGCTTCATTCTGATACATCCACTTGCAGATAAATAGACTATCTAGCTCTAAACTGAATGGCTACTATTTTTGTTGCGTCTGTAATGTGATGTTGGGGATTTGAGGGGCTGTAGCGAGAGAGTGTAAAGAGATGGATGATGGGAAATGAGGGTAGACTTACTCCATGCCAACAGTTCCACCCACAACTCGGAGGTGAATTCCTAACAAACTATGGCAGCTCTGCAGAAACTATGTCCTATAGTAAATTACATGTTTTTTTTGGGCTAAAAACAGTATAATCATAACTAATTGAACCACTGGAAGTCCTTCTAAAATAGAGAAAAAAGTGATCCAAGGGGGACTTGAAATGCTCACCAAACCAGGAAGTCTTGATTTCTCAACAGTTATGATTGTTCCTTTTTCTTTTGAGCAGATAAAAAGAATATCAAGGTGATATGTCTCGTTGTGGCCTTAAGCATTTAGGCAACTCTTTAGATTTCATTCTTTCTCTTAATTTTTGTTTCATTGATCCAAGTATGTCAAAGTTCTTGATTTCTCAACAGTTAAGTTTCTTTCTTTTGAGCAGATAAAAGAATATCAAGATCTAGGTAGCAAGATTTGGGCAACTCTTTAGAAATGTTTGACAGAATATGAGATCCATGCTTGTCTCTACTGGCATCTTACTCAATGCAGTGAGACAACCCATTTTTAAATGTTTGCAGACACCCCTGTTGTCATGATACCGTATAACCTTCACTATGATTTCCCCATTTTTGTTGTATGGTGTGTCCCATGGTGCTTTTTCTCCCTCTACCTTAGCTCCTGTCAGCTGTTCCATTGAGATCCTCCAGCATGTCCTCGTTCTCTAAAGTACATTGGCTTGTGTTAACTGTTTGGTCTGGAGAAATGTAGTTTGTCCTTTCTGGGTGGGAGGAGTGCTCCTTCCCCAGCTGGAGGAGTTCAAGTACTTGAGGTCGTGTTCACAAGTGAGGGGAGATCGGAGCGGCGCCCACCGTCATGTGGTTGCTGTCCCGCTCTGTTGTGTGGAAGAGTGAGCTGATCCAGAAAGGAAAGCTCTCAATTAACTAATACTCACCTATGGTCATGAGCTCTCGGTCAAGACCAAAAGAACATGGTCCCGGATACAAGTGGTCAAAGAGAGACTGGGTGCTCCCTTAGAGATAGGGTGAGAAGATTGGTCACCTGGAGAGAGCTTGGAGTAGAGATGCTGCTCCTCCATGTCGAGAGGAGCCAGTTGAGGTGGCTCGGGCATTGGGTCCGGATTCCTCTTGAACACCTCCCTGAGGAGTGTCCCACTGAGTAGAACCTACAGGGAAGCCCCAGAACATACTGGAGAGACTATGTCTGTTGGCTGGCCCTGGAACTCCCTGAGGTCCTCCCAGAGGAGCTGGAGGAAGTGACTGGGGAGAGGGAAGTCTTGCCATATTTTCTTAGACTGTTGCCCCGGAAACTGATCCTGGAAGAGCAGAATTAGATCAGCAGGAACCACTTGTAGACAAAGAGCATTAATAGCTAAAGAAAAATACATTGTAAAGATATTTATAGTTTAATATATGATCTGTATGCAGACAACTCAGGCAGCAATCAATAGAACTTTTCAGTGTTGGCACTTTCAGAACTCAAACTGCTTAAAACATTAAGCTTGTGAGTCTGACCTTTCAAAAATGGAAATATCATGAATTTCTCTTTGATAGATTTGTTTGCCTTCACCCAGACTTTAAACAACATTGCTCTTCTCACTGACTTTTTCTTTCTTACTGGCATTTTAACACAGAGGGGTCTGAACCACAAGCTGTTTAACAAAGAACACCACTGTCATGTTCAGAGAACTGACCCCACCTGTGGTCTGCTGTCCTCACCTGTTCTACAAACTCCTATAAAGTAATGAAAAACCTTCTTATTGACTAAAGTCATTGTAAAAAGGTATTCCAAAAGTGTGTTCCGTCACTGTGTTTGCCACAAATATCGACGGCATTTATCATCGGCAGACCACATTTGCCAGAACTGAGTTATAAGAAAAGGTCAACATCCAGTAAATATCACAGGATGTGACCTATTACATCCTGTGTGCAGGGATCCAAAACTGATGCAACACACACAAGCACATTATACATCATCCTCACCCCAGCTGGCAGTTTGGTTTATGATTTAGGGTCAGAAGCAGCAGGTGAGCTTCCTGTGATACTGTCACATGTTTTGGTCTGTCTGTGGGATGCTAAAATATTGCTTTAGCAAGCACATGAACAAAGATAGTCGTGTGTGCATCTGTGGGGACTTTTTTGCCTTATTTTATCTATGATATCAACATATTGATGCAACAATTTAAAACCATGTTATGAAGTTGAATACCACTACCAATTTTAGTGTGTATTATGTTTCCTTGTTGGAAATACTATTGACAAAAAAGAGAGGAGTGGAGAGTTAGGTCAATAAAAATCTTTTTTTTTTTTTTTAGAGTCTAAACCATTTAAACATTTATTCTGTTTTAAATGTTTGAATTCTTTGTCAAACAATAGTGTTTATTTCTTTCTATTCAATGAAAAGCATTGATTCAAGGTTTCTTCTGATTGGGTAACTTGACTATGGTGGCAAAGGCCAGACCCCTCATTTTATAGTCTTCTAAGAAAGCTTACAATCACTGCTTTTGTTACACACAACAATCAGGTACAAGTATTTTCTTTCCAGCTCTTCAATGAATGGAGTTTTCCTCTCCAGTATCCTTAGTTGCTTGCTCAGGATAGAGATTTTATTGAAAATCTCTTGATGTTACCTGCTGTTATCTGCCTTGATGTAGACTATCATTATACAGTGAAGACCTTCTGGCCGTATTGGAAAGATCTGAACTTAATTGGATTGGTAGTTATTAAGCTTGGACGTTGATGATTTTTTTCATTTTGTGTACTGCTTTGAGGAAACCCTGTGAATTTGCACTTTCTCAATGAACTGAATTGAATTGTCACTAGGAATGTAGCGACTAGTTTAAGCAAAAATTGGATTAATATCATAATTTGTGGTTGCTGTTACGGTTCATGGTCAATATTGGTTCATTTTGAACAATCAGATTTACTGACCGGGACATCTTTAACAAAAACTTCGACCAGTGTGACTCAGAGAAGTGACATTTTCCAGATTCCTTGTATTTCTGAGATAATCAAGTGTAAATTTACTATGACTATATCCGAATTCCCACCCTACTTCCTAACTATTAAAGAACTTTATATTGCAGGACTAACTTGTGCCCTGGATTTTAAAAGAAATTCAGACATCATGCTCTCTACTTTTCTTTCGTTTTTTTAAACGCCTTATACGACGTCAACCAATACGAACATTTCACAACGCTTTTTTATGACTCGATCCACTGTGTTCTGATGATGAAAATGCGAATGGTTTGTTAAAAAATACACTTTTTTTTCACAACTGTGATGCATTGTGGTCTACATTCGATAATGTAGTGAGCATTGATGCACGCTAGTTTTTCGCAAAGACTTCTAAGAAATTTCCAGTGCACTCAATTTTTGGAATTGTAGATTCGGACAGCATTTGTGTATAAAATATGTGAATTGTTAAACCCCTAATGACAATTCAATTCATTTCATTGAAAAGGTGCAAATTCACAACTGACGGCTTCCATGAAGTTCTCAAAAAGCAAAAATCCTCAAAATCTAAGCTCATTATTTACCAATGTTATATTCTAATTCAGTCCAGATCTTTTCAGTAATGCCAGACTGTCTTGATTGTTTCATGAAGACTTATGGATTCAAATTGTTTAAAATGAACCAATGTTGACAATAAATCGTATCGTCAACCACAATGAAAATGACCATTATGATATGATTTAAATTGTTAAATTAATCGTTACACAACTAGTTCAAAATCCATTTCCTTGTTTTGGAACATTGGGTATGAAGCAATACTTGGTTTTGCCAAACTCAGCTCCAAAATTTCAGATTCCACCAAATAAACCAATCTACTTACCTGGGAGCAATAAACGAAATGATGGCAGTTGAAACATTGTTTTTTCCTTCTTATTTTAATCAAGGCATAATGATCATAATCCAAAGGATTTTCTCTCTTCAGTCCACACTGTTTTTTTTCTGCAGTGTAACATACATTAAAAAATAAAAAAAGAAATTACATAAAAGGGATTCATTGGGTGAAGCAGATTTGCATTTGACAGCCTCAGGCTTTTTGCTTACAATTAACATTTTTGAAAGGCCTCTAATGCCATAACACCTTTGTTTGAATATATTCACTCAACAGAGAAGCAGGCCTAGAATGATAGTGCACCCGTGGTATGTTTCTGCTTGTGATTATGCTTTGCTCAGGGCTAACTCACCCCCTAAATGGAAACCTTGGGTTGTATTTTTGTAAATACTCGGGTAAAGTTGGAGCTGTCCAAGTGAAGCGGGCATTCAGTTCAAGATGACAAGCATCACAAGTAATGAATATTAAGGAGGATTACCTCGGCAATTTAATTCTGACCATAAAAATGTGACAAAAAAGGAAGAACTTTGTCTCTTCATAAATGAAAGATTTCTTTTTTTTTTTTTTAAATCTACATTTGTGCCAACTACTAAAATTACCTTCATTTAAGTATTTTTTTTAATTTACTAAAGTAATTGTATATGATACTATTACTTCCATCCTGAGCTGAAATAAAAATTACAAATACATAGAAGCATTGCAGTCATTTAAGCTTATTACAGATAAATAAATTGTCTAATTGTTTAGAACAGGGATGGGCAAACTTTTTTACTCGTAGGCCACAAAGGGTTCTAAAATTTGACAGAAGGGCTGGACCAGGAGCAGATTTGTGGCGTGTTTTTGTAATATATCTAGAAAAAAAAGCAATAACACAGGGACTGGACAAAAGCATGCCTTAATCTAATTGAAAATTAGCTTAAACACAACATTTTGCCGTTTTTATTTTCAAAATTACTGTCCAACTTTGAAATCACACATAAACAGGAATCTTCAAATACGGCACGAATGCAGAATAACTTTCTGTGCCAAAACAAAAGTGAATTTATTTGTAATAATTTTAAATAAAAATTAATGCGTACACATATGGCTCCCGGGCCGGCGTTTGCCCACTCCTGCTACAGAAACTCAGGATAAGCATTAAGTTCACATGTGATGAGACTAAAAACTGAAAATCAACAGATGTGTGTTTTTATGTAAAATCCCGACAACCAACAAACTTCATAAACTACATAAAATACAGTTTATATCTATGAATGAGTAATTCACAAGTTAATGACACAAATTTTGTGCAGTTACAAGACAAGCATTTCATAGAAATAATATTTGAAACTAAACAAAAGTAGTTTTCTGGCTTAGAAAAATCCCAAAATGTGACTTTTAATTTTGTACTTTACAAGTCACTATTGCATTTTTAGAAATAAAGATAATTTCAGTGTCACCATATTATTAATAATATTAGTAAATCTGTTCCACTGTAAACTTTTTTGAAAAATTCTAAATCACTGCATCTTTTATTAAAGCCCCAAGGACTTAACATAACAATGAGAATCACTGCAATAAAAAGCTGTGAAAATACCCATAATCCTCTCTCACAGGAGCTAACAGGGTTTTGTAGATTTAGTACAAGCAGAGATAATGTCATCTATCTTTACACATTTTCCTTTTAGGGTGTTGGATATCTCTCTTTTGATTGGCTGTATGAGGCAGGTGGGTCACTCAAGCCTCAAACTATCACCTGAAAGATACAAGTGCATGCCTATGCATATGACATAACAGCCTGTCCTACATTTTAAATTGTTTATAAACTGCCACTTTTTACAAGAGTAGAAATCAGCTATTAATTGGCTGAAAAGTGTCACATTGTGATATTTTTAGAAGATGATTCTGGGCAAGATAAGCAATGACAGTTCCCACTAGCTCTGCACAGAACTACAGTCACGCAAAATATCTTCAGCTCAAAGTCTGCCTCCAAGACAGCCAGTAAAGGAACTGCAAGCCGCCCACATTTAGACCTGAAATAGATTGGTGAATTTGAACACGGCCGTGTTTTAATGTGCGGACGGACGAGGCAGAACATGATCATATAAAACACTAAGAAGGAGGGGAGTTTGGGGGTAAATCTTGAGAGAAATTACTTGAGAAGTTTATGCTTGTGAATCATCTTCTAATAGGTAAGTGGGTCCAGCGTGAGCTGTAGCTGAGGGTGAATTCAGACTGGGCTTATTTGGTTTGCTTAAAGTGTACCAGAGTCCACTTCCCCTGATGATCTGGAACAGATTTTTAGTCTGAATACACCCAAGTGGACCCAAGTCTGGGACCAAGAACACATTTTGTGGTGGTCTGGGTTCGTTTTCAATCGGACTGACCTCCTCTTCATTCTGAGTTTCCTTAGTCTGAATAGTCTCTGTGCTCATATTCTACATGTTTTTTTAAATCATTTTTTGTGCTTGTTTGTTTAATCAAGTGCTTTTCTATTAAATTATTTTTCAGCATGGAACAACCAAAGTACTCAAAAAAACCTCACATTAAAACCAACCCTGAACATCTGTTGACAGAAAGAAGCCCAGAAACAAGAGTCAGTGGAGAAATGTTGGAAACCAGATGAAAACACAAAAGTTTGAGGAGTACTCACTCCAACACCCCCTGCATAGGGAGACAGACTGGCACTATGCATTTTATAAAGAACGAGGATTGGGGGGGGGGTTGCTGTGTTTGCTAACAACACAAAACGCCACAATATGTAACTGTCAAAAACAGATGTGCAGCTCAGTCTTCTTTTGGCAGAAGCATCACTAAAGGCTGCACAAGCAAATAATGAGGAATGGTTCTGAGCTGGGGATGAGTCGGGATGAGTCGGGAGCTGTTCCTGGGAAAAAAAAACCCAACAAAACAAATGCCGCAAAGAATGGGGCATTTAACAGAATGGACAAAAATGAACAATCTGGTACCTGGTACTGACATCCTTGCTACAACATCTGAACTTTTGCAAAGATGGATGTGCATTTAAAATGAAAGCATTTTGTCAATCACCGCTAGCTCCGCGGCGAACGTGGGTGTGTGTGTGTTAGCCCGGGGTGCTGGGAGTGCAGACTCTTGCTGGAAGGGTGTGTGCCCACTTTGTGACATCACAATGTGAGAACCTGTAGTTTTTGTGGATTGGGGGAGGCTGGTGCTCAGAGCGCAGGGTTTTAGAGGAATTCCTAGAGATGAGTGAGAGAAGTAAAATGCCACTATGGAGTTCTTGTTTGTGAGGAATCAACATAATACACTTAAAAGCTTAAAAAAGCTGATTTTCCATGATAAAGATGCTTCAAGGATCAAGAATGGAGCCAACAACTCTTCTTAACACAGCATTACCAGATATGTGAGACTGAGTGACACCCCCCCCCACATCCTATAGACTTCTACTGAGAAATAAACAGCTTTTACTCAGACAGCTGGATCCAAGTGCAGCAGGTTTTATTGCCACAAACAGGAGAACAGAAATGAAGCACAGCCAAAAACTCCATTTTATAATCAACGTGTTTCTTTAATTCTGTAATGTTTGAAAAATCTGTTTTATCCTGTATTTTTCACAATCTGTGCTTGAAATAGACCAAATCAATCAATAAATATGGCATTTAAATTAATTTCAGTTATTGTTGTTCATGTTAGTACATTTGAAATGTTTTTTATAAATACAATATACGGAAAAGCTTTTTCTCTTCCTTTGAAAAGACATTCAAAATTCTAAGCATTTTTAAACTTTGAACCAAGTTGCTGAAGTCTTGTGTGAAAGATGTTGTTAAAAATTCCCTCCACTCATCCATTTTCCTCTGTCCTCAGGCCGATCCTGACAAAAGCCTTCTGTCCGTGAAGTTTGTTCTGCTTCACACCTCATGAGCGCCGTGAGTTGAAGCCACAATTCAGAGACATTTGAAAAATTACAGAGGGACCTGATCGTCCCCGGGCCCGGTCACGAGTTGGGAGAATTTAGGTATTCAATATTCAACCAATTTGGACTGAGGGCTAATCTGTGCTGACAGATGGGTTACTTTTGTCACACTTACATAAAAACCCATCAAAGTGTATCTCAGAATGAATTTGTGTGCTTACTTCTGACTGGGCAAACCTATTTCTGCAGACCACAGGCATCTTTAAAATGGAGCTGTGTGACACGGTGCTTTTGCCAAAGCCAAGAGCCAATTTAGCACTCAGAGGACCGGTGTGAGAACCGCTCCAGGAACTCATAATCCATCAAAATTGCTCAAAGAAGAGTGGTGGGAGCATTACTCACCTTGGTGCAGTGGAAGTCCGCTGGATTCACTCAGCATTTATGGAAAAAAAAAGAAAGAAAGCTCCTTATATTAAAACAATAAAACAATTTATTTCAAAATTAGCCCTTTTCCAAAAGAAATCCAATAAAAATTGCTTCTATTAAATTCAGAGTTTCCAAAAGTGTGAGCAGAGTGCTCTCACACAGGGCTTTTATTGTTGTTCTATCTCCTTCACTCTCCCTCTTTCTATCCATCTCTCTTTTGTCTCTACAGATTCCATTTTATGGGCTTTATGCTTTTATCAGTGAAGAGACTGCCGGGGTTTCAAAGCCATGAAATCCATTTCCATCCCCTTGTGTCCTCAGCCAATTTACTTCCAAAAAAACTGACAGCTTGATCTCATTCATGTATTCATTTTTGTTCGGTTAACAGCGCAGACTGCATAAAGTTGGATTTTTTTTTTTTTTTTTTAATGCATGCTGCACACATTTGTTACCTGCCGTTTTCAGTTGGTGCAATGCTCAACGCATGACTAATCTTATTACACACATTTGTCTCCGGTGATGGCACTTTGTAGGCTACAATCTTATTATTTTAATATGCAGTTGCTCCATTTCTCCAATTTTGATGTCCAATCTTTAAACAAACCAGTGTCCAGCTCTACTTGAGAAGATATGGCAGACGGAGTAACAGGAGATCAGCTCTCTGACTTCTGGAGGCATAAATTCAATTGCATCATCACTAAGAGGCAAATGATTGGGGCTAGGAACCCATATGTGTTGATTTCCTGTGTTTTTGGCCTTGAGAGGTGAGCCAAGACCTGAATAAAAATGGCAAAAGAAGAAACATCCAGCGCTGTATTCTGTGATGCAATCTTCTGCAGGAAGGCCTGCACGTGGAAACTACAGTTGGACTTGTACACTCGCCCGAGGCTGTGCTTTAAAATGCCGAAAGATGTCGAAACCCTTCTTTATCTATTATAGAACCGAGAGGCGGAATTCAGAGCGGACTGGCAGCACTGAAACCCAAAAACTAAGGAAAAAGGGCTCAAAAGTCAATTCAAAAGGTTTCCTTTGTGATGAAAACTGACAATGCTTTATAAAACATCTTGAGAAATAAAGGACATTTTTGCATTTCTCTACCAAAAACTGTATTTTTCAAAAACTGTTAGCAAAACCGATTCAAAAAGTTTGTCCAACAAAAATGTCCCAACAGCGTCCTCTCAGTTGGCCTCATTTGGACAAAGAACCACAGAGAAATCAATTGAGAGTCTGTAACAAGGGCGTCTTCATGCTGTGTTTCCCCTATCATCTGGGGAGGCAACATAATCCGATCACGATCCCGCCCAACATCATCGAGAATATTAGAAAATTAAACATGATGGACTCGTAGGAGGTGCTGCGCGTGCAAAAAATGAAAACAAATGAAGTGTTTAGAAGTTTTCCTGAGGGCGTGTTACACTGTTTTATTTTAGAAATAAAGGATTTAGACACTGAAAAATTAGAGAAAAAAAATCAATCAACAGTTCCAAAGTTAGGCTCTAGAAGCCAAATAAGTCATGAAGCACGAATGAAAACTTGGAATTATTGAGATAGTATATGTCAGAGGATGGACTGTTTCAGTCATGTACTCATTGTGTTTTATTGATTTTTATTGTATATGCATGCTTTTATGGTGTTTTTGACTTTTAACATTTGGACTGAGATATGACTGAACAGCGAATGACATAATGACACCCAGCTGTGCCCAATCACACCTGGCCGGCACTTAAGACAGAGCATGAGACTCTTGGGGAGGAGCCACGAAGCGCAAGGAAGAGACCAAGCACGGAGAGCGCAGGCAAAGGGGGCCGTGCACTGACAGACTGGAAAAAAAAGGAATCCACGCGGCGAAGAGTCACGGGAGGGCCGTACCTTACGAGAGGCACCGGAGCAGCCAGCGGACGTCTGCAACGGAGGAACCCGACCCACGACGGACGCCGGCCCTAGGAGCAGCGAACGCGGGCGGATGCAGCAGGAGACTACTGTCAACGCGCTGAAAGAGCTAAGTAAAGGAATGTGAAACAGTCACCGTATGTGCACGAGGTCGACGCGTTAATTAGCTCGACACTGAGTCTCCTGCTGGTGTCTGTTTAGGGCCGGCGAACCCGGAAGTCCAGCTGTCAGCGCGAGCCGTGGGAGGAAAGGAAGACCACCTGCTGGACAGAGAAGCGGAGCCTCCTCTGCCACCCCTTTCCTTCATTGACTGTTTTAATTTGGATTTCTCTTTGATCCATTTTAAGACACTTTTTTGGGCTACTGTATTTTATTTTTTTAAACAAAACTTAATTGTTTTATCCTTTTTATCTTTATCTTTTTTAAATAGTCTAGCCCATTTTTTTTAGATTTTAAGATTTTAAAATCTTAACCTTTTTTATTAAACTATTTAAAGCGCATTGAATGGCTGTGCTTCATTTCTGAGCAATTCTGTGATCCTTGGACCTGAAACTTCAGAGGTCGGTCGGACCTCACATTTTTGGCGTTGTTGGCAGGATCACAGTTGTTCAGAAATGGATGAAACGCAGGGGACTAGCCCTGTCTTAACTGCTCAGTTTGTTATGCCATGGTTCATGAGTGCTGCTTTTATTCCCAAATTTAATGGTGACCCTTCAAAGTTTTCTTCATGGAGGGCCCAGTTGGAGGCTATGCTTCGAGCCCAAGGTTTAAACCCACAACAACAGGCAGATTTTGTTGTAGAGGCATTGGAGGGCAATGCCAAGCGGGAGCTGCTGCTGGTTAGCCCAAGAGATAGAGACACTGGTCAGAAAGTCCTAGGGCTTTTACAGTCAATGTTTGCCCAGACTGCTTCTAAAGCCCAACTTAGAGCAGACTTCTTCAACTGCAAGCAGAAACCTGCAGAGACTGTGGACAATTTCATTTTACGTCTTCGAGAGATCTTTTCCAGATGGCAGGAGCTGGATGACAGCGGGACAGAAGATGGAGAGCTGCTGCTTGACCAGCTCTTGACAGGACTTGAGTCTGGACCTATAAAACAGGAGTTGAGGCGACAGAGACGGCGACAAGGTGACATGACCTTTAAAACGGCCTGTGACGAAGTAAAGGCTTTGACAAAGGAGTTCCTGGAGGACGAGACCACAGTTTCTAACAGAGTGATGGGCTTTGATCCACCAAAACCAGCTACCACTGACCTGGGATTGCTAAGAGCTCAATTGAAAGAAGACCTGAAAGAAGAACTTCTGGGTGAGATAAAAACTGAACTTAAAGAGCAACTGAGAATGCTTTCTTCTGATCTCACTACAGAAATAAAGACCCAACTGTCAGCAAATTTCCGGCCACCAGCAAACTATCCCGCACATCAAGCTAGGACCAGAACTCGTGCTCCCACCATCTCGCCTCGTTGGGATCCAGAAGGAAGGCCGATCTGTTTGCGCTGTGGAGCCGTCGGACATGTGCAGCGGCGTTGCCCCCAACAGCAACAGAGACGTCAGGATTTTTAGCTCCCCCCACAGCTGAGGGCAGAGCAGTGGGGGCAGTTAGCCTGGATCAACAGCCCAGTCTACAGCTGGAACCCAGGGGTGGAGAGTTGCCGGGGCCACGGTCAGCACTAGTGGGTGAGTGCCCTAATGTTTTAGTTAAAATGAACGGTCAGTCAATCCCTTTTGTATTAGACACTGGGTCCCAGGTAACCTTAATGAGCCACGGGTTATTCCAAAGTTATCTGAAGGGAGCAGGGGTGGCTAGTGCAGATATGGTGCCATGGTTGAATCTAAAGGCTGCTAATGGTCTTAAGATCCCCTACCTTGGCTACGCAATGGTGGATTGCATCATAGGGAACATCGAGATCGCAGATAAAGGGGTTATCATAGTGGAGGATGGTTGTTTAAGCCCCGATAAGGGTATATTGGGGATGAACATAATTGAACCACTGTGGTCGGCCCTTACTCGGGGTAGCCACCCAGGCGTGTCTGCTTTTAAAACTATTGTGCCTTCTAGTGAAGGGGGGCTTGGTCTAGGGCATTTGCAGAGTGTCAGCGAACTTCTCTCCGAGGGCCCATTAGACCATTTGAAGCAGTTGCTAAGTTGAAGCGCCAGTCTCCAGTCATTATTCCACCTCATTCAGAGATGGTTGTGTGGGCCCAGGTGACCAATACTCCCACCAACTCAGTTGGCCCCGTGCTGGTAGAGCCTGTAACAGAGAGTGAAGCGGAATGGTGTGTGGGGCGCTCCCTTGTTACCATTAGGGATGGCAGTGTCCCCTGTAGGGTTTATAATCCTAACCAGTACCCAGTTGAGATCCCACAACGGCACACCCTAGCCCAGGTGATTGAAGTCTCGTTGGGGGATGTAAGGGGAGGGCAGGAGTTGGTGCTGACGTCTGTGGCCCCTGATGTAGTGGAGGTTAAAGTAGGGCAAGTCGAGGTGTCGGAACAACAAGATGATGATTCCCACCCGGTGCTGTCCCTGCAGGGGGACGGTCTCACCCCAGAACAGCAAAAGGAGATGAAGTCGCTGTTAGACAAATGGAAAGGGGTGTTCTCCCACCATGACGAAGACTTTGGCTGTACGGGTCTGGTAAAGCACCAGATTCCAACTGGTTCTGCACCCCCAAGCCGTGAACGCTATCGGCCTGTTCCACCGAGCTTGTATAAAGAACTACAAACTCTGTTGAAGAACATGTTAGACAATGGGGTCGTTAGTGAAAGTAGTAGCCCATGGGCTGCCCCCATTGTCTTGGTTAAGAAGAAGGACGGGGCTTGGAGATTTTGCGTGGACTATAGAAAGCTGAATGCATGCACACATAAAGATGCATATCCCCTGCCACGGATTGAAGAGTCTTTGACAGGACTAAAGGCTGCCAAGTGGTACTCCACCTTAGATCTGGCCAGTGGTTACTGGCAGGTGGAGATGGACCCCCAGGATAAGGAGAAGACAGCATTCACTACTCCATTTGGCCTCTATGAGTTTGAGCGTATGCCCTTTGGGCTTTGTAATGCCCCGGCCACGTTTCAGAGGCTGATGCAGCGCAGTTTGGGGGGTTTAGTAAACGACTCCATACTAATCTACTTGGATGATGTTGTAGTCTTCTCACCAGATTTCCACAGCCACATGAGACACCTGGAAGAGGTGTTCCAGAGGTTGCACCAATGTGGCCTGAAACTGCAACCGAAGAAGTGTAGCCTGTTCCAACGCCAGGTGGCCTATCTTGGCCATATCATCAGTGAACAGGGAGTAGCAACAGACCCTTCAAAGACTGCTGCTGTAAGGGACTGGCCAGTGCCCCAGACAGTGAAGCAAGTCAGGTCGTTCCTGGGCTTCGCAGGCTACTACCGTCGGTTCATCCATGGCTTTTCAAAGGTAGCTGCACCTCTACACGCCTTAACTCGTGGCATCCCACACAAAAAGAAAACCACTCCAGTTGACTGGTCAGATGAATGCCAGCGAGCTTTTGACTCCCTTAAGAAAGCCTTAATCTGTGCACCAGTGTTGGCCTATGCAGATTTTTCTCAACCGTTCAGGCTATATACTGATGCTAGCTTCGAGGGCCTGGGGGCTGTTTTGGCACAAGTGCAAGATGGCAAGGAGAGGGTCATTGCCTATGCCAGCAGGAGTCTTCACCCGACTGAACGCAACGACCAGAACTATAGCTCCTTTAAGCTGGAGTTGTTAGCTTTGAAATGGGCGGTTGCTGAAAAGTTCAAAGACTACTTGTACGGCTCTGACTTCACTGTGTTTACAGATAACAACCCCTTGGTGCACCTTGACACAGCCAGATTGGGAGCAGTGGAGCAGAGATGGGTTGCCCAACTAGCCAACTTCAAGTACACCATCAAGTACCGGCCGGGCACTCAAAATGGACAGGCTGATGCCCTCTCCAGGCTTCCAGCAAGACCTGAGACCCTTCCTGTGTTGGCTGTGGGAGCAACGTCCAGCTCTGGAACAGACTGGATAGAACGGCAGTCCCAAGACTCTGATCTTGTGTGGATCCGTGGACTGAAAGAACATTGCCAACCCAAACCTGAGGTACGTGCAGGGGCTTCACGTTACCTAAAAGGGTTAATAAAAGACTGGGACAAGATTGACCTCAAGGAAGGCGTTTTGGGGCGTCGGGGCGTCCCAACTGGCCTCAGCCCCCCTCCATTTCAAGTTTTGGTTCCAAGACAGGAGACAAAAGAGATTTGGAGGGCCTATCATGAAGAAATGGGCCATCCAAGTAGTGCTCGGACCATCTCGGCACTCCAACAACGTTGCTATTGGCCGGGAATGGGGCGAGACTCCAAGGCTTGGATAGAGACCTGCCCCCAATGTGTCTGCTACAAAACGGGGCCATCAGGGAGGGCACCTCTACACCCAATCCGAACATCATATCCGTTTGAGGTGGTAGGGGTGGACTTTCTTTCCCTTGGTCGACCGGAGGACAGGTACCAATACATACTTGTGATCACTGACCTGTTCACCAAATATGCAATTGCAGTGCCTGCTAGAGACCAGACGGCAGAGACTACAGTACAGCTGCTGTATGACCGTCTCGTCCATACCTTTGGCTGTCCAGAACGGATCCTGACAGATCGTGGGGCGTCATTCGAGTCTGCCTTGATGGCCCAGCTCTGCCAGCTCTATGGATGTAAGAAGAGTCGTACAACCCCATACCACCCCCAAGGTAATGGTGCTTGTGAAAGGTTTAATCAGACTCTAATAAGACTTTTAAGCTCCCTGACAGAAGTGCAACAACAGCAGTGGCCAACTAGGTTGCCTGCCTTGGTTCAGGCTTACAATAATACAGTCCATAGCACCACCGGGATAACCCCTCATTATGGGGTGTTTGGAAGGCACGCCAGGCTTCCTGTGGACTGGGTGACGGACCTCAGCTCTGGCACTTCACACCACACCTTGGAGGGTTGGGTAAAGAAACACCATGACGCGCTGCAACATGCTTACCAAGCTGTGAAAAGGCACTCGGAGGACAAACGTGGACCAGAGCAAACTCGCTATAATCAAAATGCCAGACTGGTTCCTTTGCTCCCAGGAGAACGGGTGCTAATCCGGAACTTCCGCTGGAGGTCCAAAGGGAAGCTGGCACCTAGGTGGGGTTCTGAGCCATTTGTGATTCTGAGACAACTGGGGGAGGATCACCCTACTTACCTTGTGCACCCTGAAGGTAAAGAGACTCCAACCCGGACTGTACATAGGAATAACCTACGGCCATGCCTTTTGCAGGGTGCCACAGCAACTCCCCATCCTGCACCAGAAGAGACTCAACCCAGCCTCCCACCTCCTACACGGTGGCTTCCTAGGCTGATTCTGAACCAGGTTAGCCCAACGGCACAGAGGGAAGTACCAGCAGCAGCTCCAGAGCAGGACCACCCTCCAGAAAGGGAAGCAGCTCTAGAGCCTGAATTGAGGCGCTCCCACCGCTCAAATCTGGGTAAGCCCCCTGAACGATATAGAGACTAAGTGGCCGGGACGACCACATTTAAAAGCTGGGGGAAAAATGTCAGAGGATGGACTGTTTCAGTCATGTACTCATTGTGTTTTATTGATTTTTATTGTATATGCATGCTTTTATGGTGTTTTTGACTTTTAACATTTGGACTGAGATATGACTGAACAGCGAATGACATAATGACACCCAGCTGTGCCCAATCACACCTGGCCGGCACTTAAGACAGAGCATGAGACTCTTGGGGAGGAGCCACGAAGCGCAAGGAAGAGACCAAGCACGGAGAGCGCAGGCAAAGGGGGCCGTGCACTGACAGACTGGAAAAAAAAGGAATCCACGCGGCGAAGAGTCACGGGAGGGCCGTACCTTACGAGAGGCACCGGAGCAGCCAGCGGACGTCTGCAACGGAGGAACCCGACCCACGACGGACGCCGGCCCTAGGAGCAGCGAACGCGGGCGGATGCAGCAGGAGACTACTGTCAACGCGCTGAAAGAGCTAAGTAAAGGAATGTGAAACAGTCACCGTATGTGCACGAGGTCGACGCGTTAATTAGCTCGACACTGAGTCTCCTGCTGGTGTCTGTTTAGGGCCGGCGAACCCGGAAGTCCAGCTGTCAGCGCGAGCCGTGGGAGGAAAGGAAGACCACCTGCTGGACAGAGAAGCGGAGCCTCCTCTGCCACCCCTTTCCTTCATTGACTGTTTTAATTTGGATTTCTCTTTGATCCATTTTAAGACACTTTTTTGGGCTACTGTATTTTATTTTTTTAAACAAAACTTAATTGTTTTATCCTTTTTATCTTTATCTTTTTTAAATAGTCTAGCCCATTTTTTTTAGATTTTAAGATTTTAAAATCTTAACCTTTTTTATTAAACTATTTAAAGCGCATTGAATGGCTGTGCTTCATTTCTGAGCAATTCTGTGATCCTTGGACCTGAAACTTCAGAAGTGGGTCGGACCTCACATATACAATGGAGTATTTGCAACGTGACTTTTCATACTTGTCTACAGGCCAGCTGAACATTAAAACTAATCTTGTGAAGTCCACTACATCAAATACCTGACAGGAATTTGATTTTTGCAGCCATGTTTTAATTATATATAGATATTATCAATTATGATACGTTGGATGATTTGGTAAGTTTGTGTTCACATCAATGTAAGTTTAAGATGGAAAAAGGTTCAGGAACATTTTCATTAAAAAAAGAATCAAATTTATCAACTGTCTCATATTTGATTCATACATTTAAACATGGTGCAATTGTAGTATATAAAATTAATTATTAATGATTTTGCATTCTTTCAATCCAGCAAGTTGTCGTTTAAAAATACGAATAACTATAAATGAGTAAGTCTCACCATAAAGTTTTAAAAAATGGCAAAGCTTTTTACTGCCAAAAGATTTTTTTGAGATTTCATGGAGGTGGCCATTTTGAAATGTGAAGGAAAAGCCCCTAGTGGAATGATGATGAACTACAGGGAAGAAGACCAAGTTATATTGGCTTTCAGGACAAGTTTTCATAATGCTAATTAGATAAGAATCCAAAACATGTTACAAATGGTTATGTTGGGTTAAGTAAAGTTACAGGAAGAGCTTATAAAACAGATTTTAACAAAAATAGTTGCTCACCTTGGCCGCGTCACCTACCTCAACCTGCCACAATAACATGTTAAAAACACCAAGAACACTATTTTCATCACAGAGATCTGTAAAGTGTGGTTAAAAATGATATTTATATCTTCAAGTCTAATCGAGACAGCTTGCTGCAACAAAATGTACCAGAAAAACAGCAGGTTGGTCGCTGGGATGCCTCAAGTTGCCAACAGATTGGTGGAAAATTAGAAGGGAAGAACCACTGCAGATTGTTGGCCTCACCTCATCCTATCTTTGCTGCTAATCTCTTGCTCCTCTCTAACCGGACGCTGGGAGACAGACGGGAAGCTTTGGGTTCATGCTGCCAGATCCGGGAAGTCTGAGTGGGAGCAGATGCAGCAGTGAGAAGGCAGAGCTGTGTTTGCAAAGTCATGCCTTGAAGGAGCTGGCAAAGCTCTGTAGGTTCTAAACCTTTCAAAAACTAGCCTCCCGGATTATGAAGAAAGAGAAAAAGGGAAATTGTCAAAGAGAGCAGGAAGCGAGATGAGTCCAACAGGAATAGGAAGGAGAATAAATCTGAGAGGAGAAGATTTCCAATTTAACTACTTGTCTATAAAAAGGAAGTAGACAAAATAATTACATAGATGGGATTTTGAAATCTTGTGTTTCTTTTTTTTTTATAACTAACTCTAATAAATAACTATCAGATACTGATGTTATAAGAAATGTGCATACAAACATGATTTTATCCCTACAAAGGTTTAGATCTTCAAGTCAAATAGGATTTTCAGTGTCTTGGAACAAAACATTGTAGGATGAAGCATTTGGGATATGATAGTTTTATTCAAAATACTTTATTCCTTATACTAGTACATATCAGAGAACACAGAGCAGTATTTCTGTCATCCACCTAAGGGGTGCGGAAAACAGACAGAAGACGGATAAGTTAGAGTAAATTGATGTTTCAGGAGAAATATTGCTTCGCTTTGGTGTGCTTACTTATCAACTCTTTGCTCTTAAAGAAATTGGTTTAGAGCAGTCCTTACACCCATCAGCATTATCCTAGTTTCTTTATCTTTAATTAAATGCTTGATACAATTAGAAAAAAAGGGAATCAGAGGTAAAACTTTCAATAAAAGAAAGAGAAGAATGATATATTTACAGTACTAAATCCAGAACTTTGTTGGAAACGAAGATGTAAAGGATTACAAATACAAATTGCAAAATGTAGTACAGAGAGTAAAACAGGTATTGATTCAAAACCACAAATACAAGCAAGATTAGGTTCTTAAAGCAATATAAAATAGATTAAGAAGTAAATAATTGTTATGTTTCTTTTATTTCAATCACTAGCTAGCTCCTACTAAGTCCGGTTAATTACAATTGGAGGTGACTCTCAAATTATCAAAAGATAAGAGAACACTTTTTCTCAACACTTCAAACAATACATAAATAAAAATGAAGAAAAAAAACAAAACTGTCAAAAACAGGGGTGTCAAACCCTATCCGCATCCGGCCCACCAGATTAAATCCGGCCCAGTCATGAAGAAAAAAAAAAAAGAGTATATATATATATTTTTTTTTTAAAGCAATTTTCTAGCCCATTCCTTTGGTGAGATATGATTTTTGGATTAGATGCAGTTTGATTTCCTGCCAGCTTCACCACTGTTAATTTGCTATAAAAAATATTAAGTGTGACACCACAATTACCAAAATGTCACTGTCAAAAATATAATAATAATAAAAGCTCTAATAATAATTAAGTGACTGGGCTACTGAGGTTATTTTGCTGTTATGTTACTGGTCCGGCCCACTTGAGATTAGACAGGTTTAATGTGGCCCCCGAACCAAAATGAGTTTGACACCCCTGGTCTAAAAGACCCAAAAAGCCAGGTTTGAATGTTTGAAGCTGTCATGTTAATAATTACATTTGGCTAAAATGCTTAAAAGAAAAAGTGACACCAAGAAAAAAATGAGTTTCTCTGCTGAAAGGCATTTTAATGTGTAGTTTCAAATGCTAAATGAATAGTAAATATATTTATTGTATACATTTAGGTAATAAAATTGGACAGTATCGTATCGCCACAAAGTTAGTCGAATTGCTTATGTTTTTTGATTCATGTTCCGTAAATTGAAATACTTATGGAATTATGTCAGAAAGATACATACCCCTAATAAAGTACAACCCCTCACAGTCATCTGCCAAATGTCTTGCAAACAAATGGAAGAAGCAAATATTGCAGTTTCTCAAACGACCACTAGAGGCAGGTGACAGAAAGGAACTATTCCATGCGAAAATGTCAGATTTTAAACCTAAAATCTGTTTCTTTCCTGTCAAGTTTCAATTATCTTTTTCTATGTAATGACATTTTGGGTATGTATACATATTTTCCTCGTTAACGTAATCTCCATAATATTTCAAGTTTGAAATTTCCTCATGCAAGGCCACAAAATCACAGTTGACAATATTGTGCCGGTTCTTTAAGAGAAAAACTAAAATCAAATGTGAGAACGAAAATAAAACCCCAAAAAGTTAGTAATTTTAAAGACAATTTTTTCAACGTGATAGTATATACAATTTCAGCTACTGGCTGTCACCATGAATACAGTTTTTTTTTTTCTGCTGTGAGCTAATGTTCATTTATTGATAGAAAAATTTAATTACAAGAGGAGTCTTACACTCCCTGCTGCTCGGTTATTTTACATGAAACTAATCTACATCTTACCCTCTATTACTGTGAATGACAGAAGGACGCTATCATCATCTGCGAGGTAAGAAAATTAGTGCTTGTTGCATTAATTTATGCTTCATTGAGAACACTGATGAGGTCTGTCTCTTGTAATCCCTTTTTATCTAAATGAGGCTGTTTAATAAAAGGTAAATTGATTAATGCAGAATCTGCATTTCCGTCTCTTTTTCATTCCCTTTATTTTTAACCGTCCACTACTCATTTACGCAGATTGTTGGACACTTTGATTTTGAATAGAATAACATAACAGTTTTGTTTTTTTTGTTTTTTTCCACACAGACCACGTTTGGCATGGTTGCCTCACATGAAGCATCTAAAGTCTATCCTAAAATGTAAGGAATTAACAATTCATCATGAATCTGTAAAAAAAACAATTCAAACTCGTACACGTTTATCACTGCAGAAATTTTAAAAAACGGTTGGTCTCGGCCATGCCTGAATCTGCCAGTAAGTCTGCCAGTCAAAACAAAGCTACTGGGGACAGGTCTTTTACAATACTGAGATACTGAAACAAAGGTTGAAAAAGAACCACTCTTAGTCTGGCTCTTCACCAAGGACCAATCTGTAATAGGAGACCATGCTAGAAGCATTATCCCTATATAGCTTAGTTCCTAGGATCACAAGAGCTCGCAAACCCCTTCACCACATTAAGGTGGTGGCTCACGGAGGGGATAAATTTGAATGTTTTTTTTTTTATTTAATTTATTTATTTTTTTACCTATGAAACCTATGATATCTAACAACAGCCCAAAAACCTTGTATGGAAAGCTTGCTACTAGTTTTGTTAATGAGCAGAACTTAGCTGTTTTCTTTTATGCTTGTTTTTTTTTTTTTTTTTTTTTGTAAAAATCATACAATTATCTAAACCTATTACATCTAACTACTCCCTACCACATCCTTGTATGGAAAACTAATGCTACTAGTTTGACTAGTTTTGTCAATAAGCCTACTTCGCTATGTTTTTTTTTTTTTAGTCCTACAATTATTTAAACCTTTAACACCCTTGTATGGAAAGCTAATGCTACTAGTTTTGTCAATAAGCCTACTTCGCTATGTTTTTTTTTTTTTGTTTTTTTTTTTTTTTTAAGTCCTACAATTATTTAAACCTGTAACACTCTTGCATGGAAAGCTAATGCTACTAGTTTTTTTAATAAGCCTACTTAGCTATATTTTGTTTTTTTTTTAAGTAAAAATCCTACAAGTTTCTAACGACTCCCTACAGAAACCTAGTGTGGAAAAGTCCTGCCACCAGAGCAGAACTTAACCACTTTTTTGTTGTGTTTACAAGAGATAACCCTCTTGATCAAACACCTTTTTGCTGAAAGGCCTTGCGAGAAACTTTGCAATTGAGCTGAAGAACTTGGCCACTCTGGATTTCTCCTTCAGCATGTGTTTCTCAAAGATGTGGAGAAAGATGTCATCTGATGCAGGGTCTATTAAATTCAGCCCTTTCAGTAAAAAGTACTCTGGCTGACGAACCCTGTGTTTCAGCTCCTTTACTGTTTTTTTACACAGTTTGTCAATGTTTACAGTTTGGATCTTAAAACTGTAACTTTGACAGAGACCCCACAGTTTTTCGTACAATCTCTGGTACATTTTGTTGAAGTTCTCTTGAGAACAGTCAGTGTGCGCATTGAAAAACAGACTGGGAATTATTTTTGTCAAATACTCGTTCAGCAGTAAATGACAGTTCTCCTTGTCCCGCACATCCTCCTTTATAGGATTTTGTGCCTTTTTCACACCGACTTTTTTCAAAGTGACTTTTTCCCGTGGGGGTCTGGCCAAAGAAGTCATCAGCCTTGGAGAGATGTCTTGGCTTTGTGGCATTCTGCTTTTGACGCGTTTCAAAAAACCTGGCTTCTTCACCATATATTTTCTAAAACGCATTGCCACATTATCTCCAAAGAGAGCTTCTTTCTTTTCCAAATAAGTCACAATGGGATTTTCTAATCGTTTAAGCTTTCGCAGGTCTGAGTAAAGGACCTTATGCAAACCTTTAAACTTCTCCTCTTTGATGTGACAGTGGATCGTCTCCGCTTCAATCCAAAGTCGGTCAAATAGCCACTTGTGGCGAATTTGACGCTCTGATTGAGGCAAGTACATCCTCTGTTGATCCAGAATTAAGCTGATTAAATCTTCCACCATCTTTTCTATTAGAGCTTTGCTCTTTTTTCTGATTTCCTCCAGCTCTTTCTGTCTCATCTGATCATATTTGGAGCCGCTACTTCCACTTGTTTCACTTTTGTTAGTGGAAGTTTCTTTGATGAGAGCGGTTTTTTCTGTTGTTGGCTTGGGATCCTCCACTGTTGTTTTGATAACGCTCTCATCCGTTTCCGTCGTGGAAGGATCATGTTCTATCCAAGCCCCTTTTGGCACTAATTTTTTTCTGCGCCCAACTTTTCTCCTTCTCCGTAGAGTTAGTTTTTGGCTCTCCGTTGGAGATGGTTCCTTTGGAGAGTCTGAAGAGCTCCAAGAGATGCTGTCCCTGACTTTTTCCATTTTGCTTGCCTGTGCTTGACTGTTGATGTATTCGCTTGTTTCCGTCTCAAGCACTTGAGCAAGAGGTACTGGTTTAAATTTTGACCCCTTTGCAAAACAGTTGTGCATCTATGCAAAAAAGTTGTGCATTTAAGATTATGACATCATTATGACATCATCAATGACATCTTGACAAAGTAAATTCCTGTCAAGATGTCTTTGATGATGTCATAACGACAATCAGTGACATAATCAGTTAGCAACTTAGCCCCGCCCCCCAGCCCCGCCCCCCAAAAAACACTGGGGGGGATTCCCCCAATCCGGAGGGGGGGGATTCCCCCAATCCGGGGGGGGGGGTTTCCCCCAATCGGGGGGGGGGGGGATTCCCCCCAATCCCAGGGGTACCTCTAATGTTGCATTCATACTGAATGCGGGCAGCGTGGTGAAGGCGTGTTCAGAGACTAGATGAAAGAGTAGAAATAAACATTCAAGATGGCCGCTCGATGTGAGGATTTTTGTCATGAACTTCCATCCATTTTCTTAACCCACGAGGACCATCAAGCTTCTTCCCAAGTTACTGTTGGGCAAAGGCAGGATACACAATGGATAGATTGTCGTCCTCACCAGAGCTCATTGTAGCTGGATGGAAGGACGCTAGTTAGCTGCCTGATGATAGCTTAGGGAGGTAGTAGGCTCTGCTCCCTAGGTTCCAGCAGAGCTACTAGCTGTCGTCGCTGTTCAGGTTTCGGCAGAGTTGATCTACACTAACCCGGCAGATTCATTTTAGTAGTCAACTGTGAAACAGGGGTGTAAAACATACGTATCCGGTCCCCCAGATGGTTTAATCCATTCCAGTTATGAAGAGAAATATTTATAAGTTTATTGGGGAAACTTTTAAACTGAGAAAACAACCAAAACAAAAACAAAGCTTTAGATAACAAGTTGACCATAGGTTGTTTTGCTGCTATGTTATTGGTCCGGCCCACCTGAGATCAGACAGGTTTAATTTGGCCCCTGAACCAAAAAGAGTTTGATACAACCGCTCTAAAAAGTTTTCCAGAAGCAGTAATGCAAGATCTTAACTTCAGCAGTAAATGAGTTTGACATTGTGACCTTAAAGACCCACTCGCGTGTTTGGTGTTTTTAGCATGTTCTTGTCCGATTTATCTCAAGATGGACAAATTATTTATAGAAAATTAAGATTAAAGCTGAATTTCTGAGTCTTTCTTTATACAATTTGTTGTGAATTAGGAGCTGAAAAAGTTAGTCGCTGTGACGCAGCTACTGCAGTCGGCGGGTCACAAACTTCCCGCTCCGTTCTTTTTCCATGGATCAACTTGTAGACAACTAGATCCATATACGTTTTCTTCATCTGAGCTGCCATGTGGCAAAAAACTATCCAACGGCAATATTGCTTGCCATTTCTGTTGCACTGGAAATGTTAGGTTGTGGTGGAGTGTAGACGAAGGGATCATGGGAAGTCAGGGAAAGCTTACTCTGCACCAAAAGTTCTGCCCACAACTCAGATTTTCTACTGACCTACTGCAAAAACTATGTTCTAGAAAACGACACAGGTTTTTTTTTTTTGGCTAAAGACAGCATTATTAAAATACCACTGGGAACACTTTTACAATGGATCAAAAGTGAGACTTGCATTTCAACAGTCACTGTTTGATGTTGTAAGCTTAAGTGTAGAAACTTTTGATGTACTCGAAACAAATTTTTCTGCGGCTAGCCAAACCCCCACCTTCTTTGCTGAATATGACAAAAGGTATAGAGTAGTACCAAATGTTGCAATTCTACAAAAAAACCACTGCTTTCACGGGAGCAACGAAAGTCGGATTTTCCATCAAATCGATCATATTTACAGCCTGGTTTCAAGAATCTCTTTAATGTCTGTTGCTTTATGTTTTATTCATAACAACTGTGAGTGGGTTTAACAGATCTTTGACGTATCATAAATCTTTGAACGTTTAAGCGATCAACGTGAATCCACTGATTGTAAGCAGATTTGCGTGTAGGCTTTGCACCATAATGCAACACTTGACAACACTTTACAACTAAAATATTGGTGCAACGCCACCTTTCTCAGTGTCAGAATTAGATGATTTACATTTATATTGATTGCATAAGCGCTTCACTGCTGTACACTTTTGCACATCAGCCCAAGGCTGCTTTTCTCTGCTTCAAAATCCGCTAGAATAGGTTAATTGCAGAAAAGTTGAAAAGTTACAATAGTCAAAAAAATTCACCATACTGGAGTCAATGCTTTAGGATAAAAGGGATAAAGAGAGATGTCAAAGTTTATCCGAGCACATACAGTGAACAGATACTTTTTGAAATAAAAGATGTTAGACTTTCACATCCATAACATATCAGACTGCATCCTGCATAAACGATTCAAATATTGAGTGAATTTTTGTTTGAGAATCATCACTTCTAAGACACCAAAAGGTTGAATGACCAAGCTATGAAATGAATCACATGGAAATATGACCATCTTGGCGTCATGCTCTCGAGCGACAAAAAGATGGGGCGCATTATCAACTAACAGAGTGGCTGAGTTGTTTTGACCTTGTGTCGGTCTGTTGAGTTTAAGAGAGAGATTAACTGGGAGGTAAGGTTTGATTTACCAGTTAATTTATGACTGACTGGTGGTCATGAGCCGCGGGCTGTGAGGGAGCACTTACAATCATTGATAAAGGCAAGCTTCCCTGGCTTGTTGGCTGGAGGCTTCTGAAGAGATGTGTGGACAAGTTTAGTCTTCCGTGAAAAGCTGTGCATCCAGAGAAACCTGCAGAGGTTGTTTGGGTATCTGTCAAGGGGTTACATATCCAATCAGTTCCTGTGGTAGACCAACAAGTCCTTAAAGAAGTCAGATTTTATCAATCAACTGTTCCAGTGACAGTCTTTCTATGAGATTTGGAAGAGTTGAACAACTTGATCAATTATTGGGTTGATGATTGGATGGATGTTGAGTTAATTGTGAACCTTGAGGCTATGCCTCTCCTATGGTTTGCTAAAGTTCAGAGCGTAATTATTAATTTATTATTCTATTTCCAGTCTTTTTAACCCTAGAGCACTATCGTTGGGTGATTTTCACTCGAGCAAAAGTATTCATATGATGTTCAATAAGTCTCATTTTTCAAAGTATCATGGGTCCCTGGGTAAAGTCTCACATGTTCTAGGAATGGGTGGACCAAAGACCAAGTCTCCAGTATCATTATTTCTTTTTTTAGAAATTTTTTCTTCTTAAATTCCTAATTTTTCAGCCATTTTCATTCAGCTGTTTTCAGGATCTTCCTATGAATTTATTTTCCATTTTGTTACATGAACCATGGTTAAATAAATCATAACTAGTTTATCATATGTTGTCATATTTTGAACTATTTTTGTGAAAAATACTTTTTATTGGGTATATTATATTGGGTGAAAAATTACACATGAATAATCTTAACGCTTTATCTCACTCAGCTGTAGTAGAGAATCAAGGTGCAAAAGTGACCCAGCTGAGAAAGGAAAATTGTTTTTTCACAGAGACTTGAAGAGACAGAGGTGGAGTTGCTCATATTCACAAGTTGACTGACTTTTCTGTGGAAAAAAATCTTTTTTTGGCATGGATAGAGTTTTCATGAGAGGATTACTGAAAAAAGCTATGACTTTGATACATAAAACTACTACTATTTTACTACAGCTGTTGACAGGTAAAATACTTTGCAGAATCTAATAGCAGAAATCACACTGTTTCAGCACGATTTATAAAAAATTGGGGTGTCTCTGGGTGAAGAATAGGTAAACCTATTAAAGGGGTCTGCATTAATTTTCGAGATTGTGGACAGCTTCATGAGCCCATAGAGTGAACATGTTTAAACACTTTTTTTTTTCCTATGGGCATGCTGCGGGCGACAAGATGCTTCTGCATCTGCTTCTGATTCATCCTGATGCTATACCACCTTAATTTTCTTTCTATATGTTCTTCATTATGAGATTAATGCTACAAGACTATTTTAAAAACACCAAAAGCATGATTTTCTTTGGAGTGGCATAACTAAGGGTGAAGCAGGTGAGATGCTTTTGTCAATGTTGTTGACCCCTTAAACCCCGCCCACTGCTCAATGAGCCCCTTACCTCTGTTTGTGTATGCCCATTGCACACTTATACAGCCTGTTAGAATTTAGGAAACTACACAATTAAAGTGTAGTTTGTGTGGGTGTCCAACAGGCATTTGCCTATTTTAAAAATTTGTGTTTGTTTATTTTAATCTTTAACACACATATATACTTAACTACAACTATTTAAAATACACATTTGCACACTATATTCTGAGTGTTAATATGCACCCATACATTTCAACACTTGAATGTTGGTAATGCATTTTTTTTTTTAATTGTTGGCACACATTATTTTTCCAGCTCAAAAAGGAGTCGGGATGAAAGAAAATTCTTTATTACCACCCTATATCTTAACTATCACATGCATGCCCCATTAATAAAGCATTTGTGTGCAATCAAACTGACTTTAAGTAGAATTTGTTTATATTTTTGCCCTTTTTCTATCATCTTGGCTCCTGTTATTCACTTAGGTGTAAACATTTTAAACAAATAAAGCCAATATGATGAGGATAATTGCAGGATTTGCGTAGATTTACCCTGTAAATTGAGATTTCCATTTAGTTTGAGATGTGTGAATCTCTGACAACTGTGTGCGTGTGTGTAGTAGTAAACTCAAAATTGAAACCTCATCATTGGTCTAATGGTGTAGCTCTCCCGGCTTTGCCCTGACACACAATGACACACACGTCCACAAGATCCTCATCCCTTGCTGTTAGTCTAATGGGAAAATCATTGATCTGGCTCATTAGATCTGACCCTCCTTTATTATTTGAGAAGATTAAAGGAAAGCTTTTCCATTTAACATTCTTTGAGTATCACAGGAGAGCCACCGTTTACATCTGCAACACTGATATGGGCTGTCAGAGGATTCGGGATGGATGTCATAAAGATTAAATAAAGATAAAAGGTTTTCCATGTAAAAGAGGGACTGGGAAATCTTGAACTGATAGTTTTCTCTGCAGTAAAAACAATGTCTGTCCACTAAATCACATTTTCCTGGATGCAGCTGTCATGCTGAAGTTCCTGTTGATTTTCTCACACTGATGACTGTGTTTACCTGAAGTGAGCTCAGCGCCTGTCGTTGCCCTCTACTGGCACTGACGGGTTTATGACACATCCATGAGAAATATTCACACAAAGACGTTGAAGTAATTACATTTTTCATTTTCTTATTCTGGAAAAAAAAATACAAATTTTTCCAACCTTAATAATAATTTTTGCCGATGTGTGTAGTTTCAGAGTAATTATTTGACATTGCTTTGCAGTTTCTTAATGTGATGATAGGCATTTGACTGTTTAAAACATTCTTTAATATGTTTATGACAGTTCCGATGATCAATTAAAACGTAATTTAATGCACGAGGGTTGGTGTCATATCACTCAACATTGAGCTGGCATGCCTGAAAGCAGAGATAATTGACGTAAACTGAGATTAATAAAAACGAATGTCTGAATTAACTTTTTTCTTTCATTTTTTAAACATTTTTTGTTTGTTTTAATCATCTTTTGAAATTGAGTTTGAGCTCGAGTCGGGAGGGAGGGGGGCGAGTGCGTTCGAGTTCGCGCGTGCGCACTTGATGGGAAACGCGAATGAAAACGGGCAGCTATGCCGCGCGCTTGCAGAGAACGGGCTGGACTCGTCCGCTTGGAGGAACGGCCGGTGTACCGGAGGATCGACCCGGGGGCTGGCGGACCGGGGGGCTGCTGACGACACGTCTCTTTCTTCGGGCACAATCTCCTCCTGAAACTGCGGCCAAAAAAAAAGAGAAATAAAGAAAAAAGAGACCCAACATCAATCGACGAAACCCGCTTCTTCTTCTTCTTTCATCTCCTTCGGCTTTCATCTCCCGACAGAGGCACGGAGGCATCAGCAATGTTGCTGCTAAATGTCTAGGATTTGTTAGCGGTGGACTCGTCGTCGGTATCGGCTGTGGACTGAACAGAACACGGACTGTGAGCCACAACAGAGGGCTTCACTATGGTTTTATTGGCACGCGGCAGTAGGAGATGTCTTCATAGCTGCTGTATGGGGACGTTATGCTTGCAGTTGTTGCTGTGGATTTTATGTGCCGTGAAGGGGGAGAGTCAGCCCTTCAGTGTCGAGGTAAGAACATTTGTTGACATGAAAATAAAATAAAAAATGATTTATTTTTGGTTGTAAAACGTGAAAATAATTGGAGACACACTGTAGCCCATGTTCCTGTTGTGTTTAAAAACAAGAGGGGCTTTGTTGGGAACCCAGCTGAGCTTTCTGTCTTATTTTCTATACTTTAAAATGACTTACCCATAATGCTTTGTGTTGATGAATATGTCAAAGTGGGGGAAATAATACAAAATCATGTCACATTTTTGTGTAAACATAGCATTAATAATGCCACAATAACAAAAACATCCCATATTTTGCCACTGCATGGATCTGACTGATAAATGGATAAGGATGAAATATATATTACAGGGAATTTCTTTCACAAGTCCGCTGAACCAATATGGATTTCCTCTTTTTTTTTTTTTTTTTTGAGCATCCGCCTGTTTACATCCAGCATTGCATCCAGGGGAAACGAATTTCCACTGTCTCACACTCGGCTGCACTCTCACACTTGCACATATCCGCTAAACAAGATCACTTTTTGCTCGTGAACTGACAGCCAGTCATGTTCCACAGAGCCAGGAGATTTGCAAAGCTGGGCAAGCATGCCACGCTGTTTTGGCTGCAGATTTCGCCCCACTGCCACAAGTCATTTGGTTAAAATGCTCAAGCTCACATGACAGAGTGAAGCTGGAAAGAGGCTCCTTCATAAGTCTCAGATAATTGATTCTGGGTTGAGTTGCAAGACTACCTCCTTTATGTGCCCAAGACAGCATTTTCTTTGTCTACTGTTAAGCCCCCATGCTGCTCAATAACATCCGTCTTTGTGCTCCACTGCAAGGCATCCTTCAGAGATGAATTAAAAGAGTGATATTAGCATTAGGATCATTGTGATTTCATAGTGCCTCCTACTTTCAAAGTGCCTCTTTAGTCAATTATCTGCTTCTGCATACTTTTATTTTAAAGATGCTTACAGCATTGTAATTAGTTGTTTTCATAATCAGAAATGTTGTTAATCAGGCTAACACTTTTGGATGAGTTGAATGCAGTGTTTTTGAATGAAAACATGCAAAAACATGTATTTCCAGTGGCTTCAGTACTGCAAAGTCATAGCTGTATTGTGGTTTTAATTGCCTGCAAGACACTGCTAAGGACACGGTGCATGGTTTTGATATCTCTGTGTTTACGGTTTCCCAGCATGTGTTCGGGACTTCAAAGTCTCCCCATGTGGACACTCTTGATTCAGCCAGAAAGTGGGCTTTTCACTGTAACGTGAGCCTCTAACGGCCCCCTAATTTAACTGTTGTTAGTTCTGTTTTAAGGCTGCCAGAGAGCACATTACTGGCATTTACATCCCATTATCTTCAACCCGAAACAAAGTTGTAAGCATGAAGTTTGGTTTTACACTGAGAACTTCTTCCAGTCAGGGTGCAGGGGGAAAAAGTTGAGCGCACAAGAAGTATTTGAAGAGTTTGTCTTTGATACTGCAGAGCTGTCCCACTTCGGTTGAGCAGAATCTCAGGAAAGACTGATGCTTGTCAACACATCTGCAAACTGAGAAATCTCTGTCCTCATTAAAAAAAAAAAAGTATGGACCTGCTTTTTGCACTTGTGATGCCAGGAATACAAAGAATTTAGAAGGCAGTGCCACAATTTCCACACTATAGTGTATGCCAGCTTATAATTCTCACCACTGATGAGTAGTCTATCTTTGAACTTGTTAAATACAAGGCAAACCAAACTATAAGGCATATTAATTGAGACAAAAGGGTCAGAGTTAAGTCCGTTAGCCAGCCATGCTTTATTAACTATGTTCTCAGAACTTGTTTGCAACACACTAGCTATGTTAGTAGCATTAGCATTTTCATAATACCTGAAACTCCCAACCTTATTTGCAACACGTAAAAAAACACTAAAATAGATGTTACTGTGACTCGAACCCCCAGCCTCGCTAGTAACACATTAAACAAAAACAGTCCGACACCGCTATGCGTTAGCCACATTAGAGTATTTGCAAAACACCCAAACTTGTTTGGAACTCGTCCAAAAAGCAGACTTAACAGAGCGCCATGTAACTCTCAAAATCGCTTCAACATCATTAATCCATATAATAATCCATTTATAAGGTGCCCTCGTTTTTTTTGAAGAAAAAATAGGGATTTTAAGAACACCTTTTAGTGCTGAAAATACGATAAATCGATCGATCTCATCGGATTTCCTCGTCACTGATAAAAAGCAACATTTTTTTTAATAACAACTAGTCTCTGGGTTTTCCTTTTTTTTTTATTTAAGAATTATAAGTTGTTATTTTTTTTCTTCTAAAGAGTTTGTTCGGTGGGTGGGCCGTGCGAGTAGTCGAGCTCTCAGGAGCTATTTTTATCCTCCTCTTCCACGCGACTCCAGCGGCTGCATAAAAGAGAGTTAATGGAGTTTTAATCTCTTTTTCCTGTTCAGGTTTGACAGTGTCAGACAGTTTAGGAGAATCTCGATGAATATTGCATCATTTCTTCACTTAGTGCCACAAACACAGAAAATCCCCAAGTTATTCCTCTCATTTCTCTTTCAGAGGTTTTCAATTTATGGCACAGTTTTATGCTTCACAGTTTGAAAAGTTCACCAGAGACCGTTTCATCTGGGTTAGATTGAATTTATTCCTTAATCTTTGAGTATTCCAAGAATTGTGTATTTATAACTGGCTGATATTATGTCAGCCACAGCTGTTTCATTCTCTTCTGTCTCTTTTTTGTGTTGAGGATTTGTTGCATTTGAAGCTTACGGTTGTAGTTACATCCAGCTGCACAGCAGGATGGAAACACACTGCATTGCATAGAGTCATGGAGACATCAGGTGCAGCGCCTCGCTCTCTGTAACATAGTGCTTGAATCCCACCTCTGCTCACCAGGGACAAAGTGAAGTTGCTTAGTCAGAGATAATCTGCTTTATGACAAAGGCAGTGCAAAATTGTAGTCCCGACTGAGGGAGGAATCGATGAGTGATTTAATGGTTTTAGGTCATATCTTCTCACAGCTGGTAAAGGTTATTTATTATGTGTTTGCCATTGTTTGTGTGGACGAGACATTAAAAAAAAATCTTATTTGTGTACGTTTAAAAATAAAAAGGAGGGTAGAGGTATTTGGCAGGTCAGCCTGCAATTTCTTTTCAAACTTGAGATTGTGATGAGAATTTAACAGGACGCAAAACATCTTTAGGACTATATGTTTCTTGGATTCTTTATAAACGTTAAATGATGGCAAATAAAGCAAACATTTGGGAAACCGGATTTTATGATGACTGAGGTAACTCTTTCTAACTGTATATACAATAGGCATAGGCAAATGTATGAAGTTATTATTATGTTTAGAAAGAAGTTCCCCTCTCATTTTCCAAAAGTGCTTTTTAAAAATTTAGTTATTTATTTTTTTGCTCAGACATCATAAAAATTCCAAACTATTGAAAGTCCTTGGAAAACAAAGCCCAAACCTTCAAAACCAGAACTTTAAGAAAGCAATGTTATCTTTTTATGTCACGGGGTGAGTAGACAGATCCCACAGCAGAGCCAGACAAGATGAGTAACAGAAAAGGTTTTAATTGCTCAGAACGAACAAAACTAACGAAAGACTGAGACTGGCGGTGGAGGCAGGAAGCTAGGCTGACGAGAGCTCCTATGGAACCAGGAAGTGACCGGATCATGAGGATAATAACCTGGCAGATTGGAGGAGCCAGGGAGAGGCTTTTGAAGGCTCATACGTTAGGATGGGCAAGGCCATCAGGTAGAGAAGGCCACGCCTCCTGCCCCACGCCACTCTGTGGAAGCACAAACAGACATAAGCACAAAACATAAGCACAAAAACAACACCAAAACCAATAAATGAAAGCACCAAACCATAACATTTTACAGATGTACAATTTATTGATATTTTTTCAGATTTTCATGTAAATATACTTATCAACTATTGTGCTGATATTGCTGTACATACTCTTAATTATTTTCTCAAATCCCAGGGGAAAAGAACACATTTGTGTGCTTGAACTTCTGTCCAGTTTGCATTAATCTTGATTTTGTTCTAATTAATGTTTGTCCGTTGTGATTAATCCAACAAGCGAACTGTAAAACAGCTGGAATAATGTTGGCAATCTGACAATAGGATATGACTATTTGGGCTAATCACAATCACACATAACTAAACATATTTTCCGCACAATAAGGGACACTTAGAAGCCTAAATAAAAAAAAAAAACAAAGAGTGTCCTATAATCTGAGTGTTTTATATGTGGATTATTTGTGTTTACCGATGTTAAAGTAATTTTAAAAGGGAACACGGCGCTCAGTCAGAATGTTTGGTTGGGTGTTATTGTAAATATGCCAAAGTGGCTAACGTGTGCTTACAAGGTTGGGAGTTAGCATAGTCGCTGTAATGTTTTTTTTTTAACAATATCCGTCTTTTTTGCATGTTGCAGACAAAGTTGGAAGTTGCAGGTTTTGTGAATATGATAAATGTGGCTGACGCTTCTAACGTGCCTAATTTGTAGCGTGTTACTAACAGTTTTTAGAGATACTGTGGGCCTCATATGACATAATTGCAAGAATGGACCATTCGTTGCGCCCTGTAGCCAAGAAAATACGGTATTTCTTCTTCTCCGCAATAACTAGGGGTTTAACGGATCGCAAAACTTATGGTTTGGATCATTTCATTCTGATTTTTTTTTTTGGATCAGTAAAAAATAATTAAAAAAAAAAAACATAAAAAACAAAAAGATAAAAGCCTGAAATTACTTTTTTTTGAAAAGCTTTAAAACATATATTTGAGAAAACATATAAAAAGTACTTCAAAGCATAAATATACTCTCACACATCTCCAGTACACATGTGGTCCGAACCATGGCTAGTGATCCGTACGGATCATGGATTATCCATGGTCCGCTTAACCCTTAATTATCCAGTTATTGCAGCATACTTGAATGATTATAAAACTTGCTCCTATTTATTTGGTAGGTAACATTTTAGCAAACTCTCCAACCTGATAGCTTCTCTTTTGTTAAATAAAATAAAATCTAAAAATGCATCTCAGTTCACTCATTTTAATGATACATAAGGAGAAATTCTCAATGTTCCTTTTTGTTTTCCCTCTAAACTGAAGATCCGAATGTCTACTGGCCTGGTTGTCGTGATGGCAGTACTTGGGATCAGTGGTGTTTGTGCTAATCTCATGCCGCTGAAACCAGTGAAGCTGTTTTCATCAGCATAATACTGCAAAGCTCTCCTGCAGAAACTACAGTGCTGTTGTCACAACGTGAGGAACAGCGGGGCTTCATCCCTGTGTCAGCTCATGTTACCAGTTGGCATGCTCAGCCCCCTGAGTGGCATCTTAATAATAGAGAGCAAATAGTGTATAAATATGTGCTGTTTTTGTGCCTTGAAGCTTTTTTGCGCTGGGAGCCACAATCTTGCAGGCCACTAGACCCTTAAATTCAGGCTGCAGTGGAACCTCACAGTAGAAAATTAGACTAAAAGACCGCATGCTTAGTTTAATGCTAAGCACTTGCTTGCTCTATGTTTTTTCGCTGCATTTTCCCAGAAATTACTTGGCAACAATTGGTTTACTTTGTACATTAGTGTGTTTTTCCTTGATATCTTGCCCAAAGAAGCTTACCTCCTTGCCTTCCAGCATGGTGGTTATCAGAGGCGACATTAGGTCCTCAACTGCTCTGCGCATTTCTGCAAAACTGCCTTAAATTGAAAATAAATCACTTCCTCTGAAACTGGGGCTTTTTCCCAGAACAGGATACATACAAATATTATTGTAATTGCTTCTGTGTTCCATAAATCATGGGTTAGATTGGGCAATTATTTGTATTAAACTGTAGTCTGTTAATCTTTTTTTACTTCCGTAACAGTTTAGACTCTTATCTTCAGCAGTGGCCTACATATAAGATCGTCAGCGCTCTTTTCTTGCACCGATTTCTCCTTTCTAGAGACAGTACACTTTGTGTACATGAGTCCACCTCCAGTGTGATGAGTGCATTCAGGCGCACACGATTGTTTTTGCATTGGTAGCTGTCTCCGTCTTTTCTCAACAAGCGATGATATGAAATGAGAAAAACACATATTCCATTCTCTACATCATTTGGCTTTGGTGATGGAGCAGATTTTCAAGCATTCGGGGTGTCCGTGTCGATCAGCTCAACCCCGTCGTGAAAAATTTAAGCAACACTTGCACAGACCTGAATGATTCATCATCACACAAAGCCGACTTTTTGCAGGAGTCGCTTGTTGGTGGTATGCATTGTTCCGAGTCTTTTTTTCTTTGTGGGAACAGATGGTCGACACCTTTTGCGAGGCATATCTTTGGTCACAGCTTACTGAGCTGCTAAATCTTAAATGTGACTGACAGCTGCAACATTAGATGGTGCCAGTGGGGCCTTGTGTCTAATGCTGTCAATTAGGCTTTTGACAGAAGTCTCAGGGACAAATGTGCGCGCATGTCTTCACCCTCCGTTATTCCGTTTTGATTTTGTGAGGCACGATCAAACGGAAGCCTTGCTTTTCTTTGTAACCCTAAATTAATAGAAGATTAAGACTTATCTCGGATTTTGTGTTTTAGGATTTGCATCTTATAGCAGTTGATTAGTGCCATAACAAAGACACCTCTTGTTGTCATTTTCCTTCATTTAAAAGCTTAATACCCTTCAAAGATTATCCCAGTTTTAGCTGCTGTTTAGTATGTGTGATTACACTCTGACATTTTGGGGGTGACATTTTTGTGACATTTCATCCTAATGGGGCCACTGATAAAGTGGACACGCTGTGCATAGAGCGCATGTGTGCTTGTGTGGGCAACGCAGGGCAAATATGCAGCAATAATCAGATTGCATCGAGGTCGTAAAGTTCAGATGATAAGTTTGGATATCATTAAAAGTCAGCCAGTTAAAAATTTCACAGTACGAATTCAAGCTCAGCAGTTGGGATTTATGTGTGTGGGTTCGCGGTTGTCGGTGTAGGCTGGAAAGGCAGCGGTTGCCTTGACGACCCTGGCACAATCGCCAGTGGTTCAGTGTGTAATCGATGAATAATTCAGGATGGTCGGAAGTGACAGGCAGTTCCAAGAAGGCGGGAACACATTCCCACAAATCACCTGCATTAGAGTCTAACAGATGATTCATTTTGTTCCACGTCTTCTTTAAATCATCTTGAGGAAAAGATGTTTTATTTCACATTATGTTTGCTGAATTTTAGAAACTTTTTAAGGGCGAAGAGGCTCAAAAACAACAGTGTTTCTGGTCAGTCCACTGAGATGTTGCAGTCAGGATTATTCAAAAAAGTGGATTTTCTTTTGTTTTTTTTTTTTGTTTTTTCTGCTCATTCACAGTAAAAAAAAAAATCCAAGCTAGGTCTCACCACTGCTGATTTTCTGTCCTTGCAGGGAGCTAATTGTATTCTGTCAGCATTCCCGGGTGTACCTAAAGCCCTCACTGATTAGATGAGCAGAAAAAAGAGCCGAGGGGTTTTAAGTATCTCCAGCAGCTTCATGTGATGGCTACTGGCCTGAAGTAAAAGAACTCATTGGCAGTTGGGAGCCTTCAGGCAACGTTCCTGTCTGTCAACACTATCTGGCACACATGTACCGTACGGCTGTCTGTAACTAACTCAGTCAAGAGTTTTCATAATCTGGTAGTATCCGAGCAAACAAAACTATAAGTAGTAAAATTAATAACTTTGTATGTTAACACAAAGTAAGGAAAGGGTGTTTGCTTGTGAAATACTATTAGAAGTCATGTAGGTGTTGTGTGACCTATTCCCTCATGTGAGAGAAGCAATAATAACTTCCTGATGATGGCTGGGATAGTCGGTCAAAGGCGCATGTGGAGGAGCAGTTTGTCTAGTCGGGTCAATGCCTGAGGTGCTTTCCTTGATGCTGACCAGGTAACTTTGATGTGTAAAAGACAAAATGGTGAAGAGGACGGAGTACAATGGCAACGGTGTCTCTTGAGGTGCACTGCAACCTTCTTGTGGATCTAATTACAAAAAAGCATGTCTAAGTGTGAATTTTTTTTTTTTTTTTTGCCCAGGGCAGCTAATGTTAGTTCTTTTGAGAATATGATGGGAAACAGCAGAAAACACAGAGCACAAAGAGAATATATTTTCCTTTATACACATTTATAAGGCTAATCTAATGTGAATAGTGCTTAAAATGTAAAATTAAGTTGTTTTCCGTCGCACCCTATTTTCACCTCTTCCTGTGGTACTTGCTCTTTGATCCCAAATTAAGTTTAGAGTAAAATAATCTTAATTTATTTTTTCATCACATTTTACTGTGAATGTTGCAAGGCCTATTAGAAAAATCCTTTTGCTGACTTATAATTTGTGACAAAGGAATCAACAGGGGTCACGTGATCTCCTCTGTCATTTGTGGGTTCCCTCTCCCTTATGACTGAAGCCAGACTCGCCTTCTCAAATCACAATAAACAATTAATGTGCATGTGATCCGCAGCACAAGTGGCCCGCTGTCCCTGTAACCTGAGGGGACTGAGCTCCTATCAGCTGAGCAGTCTCAAACGTCAACATCAGTAGCCACCACATGCTGTCTTTGAGCTGCCATGCTGTTCAGGCAGCCACGGCTATAACAAAGTGATCCTGTCACCCTAGCAGTTGGCTTTTTTGTGGCACTCATGGCTTAATTGGCCTGTCCTTTGCTCATCAGGTAGAGGCCAACTAGCCAGGTGGTTCCGAGAGGGCCTCTGGAGACATGATGGTTCAGTGGCAGAGTGCCTTCTCTCTTGTGTTACCTGGATTGTCTTTTCTACTGCTAACTCCGGTTTAGTATACATTTAAAACTCTTTTCCTTTATCTAAAATTAGTGCGGAAAAGTTTCAGAGTGGCAGGAAGTTGCACATTTTTCCAGATAAATATGTGCAATTTCACAGAAGTGCCCCTCCTTTAAGTGCAGGTGATAAAGACAGGGGTTTCAACAAGTAGCCTGTACTTTTCTTTGTGTGCTGCAGATGGAAATGACATTTTCTGGTACAGAGGGTTTTAGGAGATAGATCAAGGACTAAATTTGAATTCATTTTCTATTTTTTTGCATCCAAGATGTAATGGAAGTCCTCTTCAAGGGAAAATTGAGTGTGGAAAACCCAGAAAATAGACTTTGATCTATTTCAACGATTTCAACCTTCACTTGGAGTTGCTGGTGAACGTCTCATCATCTCCTTTCAACACTACCTCAATTTCTGGGGGAAGTTTTACCTCATTATGGCACTTTCTCCGCAGAGAAACCCCTTAAAAACTCGTTCTGAAATGCTCTACATGAAAGACGTGTGGTTTTAATAGTTTATTCAATGCTTGACTGTTTCAAATGAGCAGATAATGATGCGTCTATCAACCTGTAAGTAGCAACGTTATTCATGTTTGTCCTTTGATCCAGGACACAGAGCTGCAGATGAAAACATGCCCTTAATATTTTTTCATTTAAAATTTATGTAGTTTTTATATCCAGCATCTCTCATGCATTTTTAACATGGCTTTGTCCAGAATAGTCCTGTTGTTTTCCATTTCCAACCTTCCATCCCTTATTCTGTAAAGAATGGCCACCAATTCCTGCACTGTTACTCCACCAGCAAGAAGCCCAAGTCGCAGCTCTATTAAATACCACCGCCTATGCTTACAAGCTCCCTGTTATCCATTTGCAGAGAAAGGATGGGGGGAATTTTCTGTCTTATTGAATAAAGGGGGTTGCTGAGCTGTAGCCTCCTGCTCTCAGGAATCCTTGCATCGGCAGAAAACAGACAACCATAGATCATGACGTGAAAGAGTAAATCAATAGAAAGGGAGGAAGGCAGAAGAAAGTGGGAATGAAGAGACAAAACAGAAAGAGATGAGGACAGATAGGAGGGTGAAAAGAAGGAGAAAAGGCATCCTACTGATTCAGCAAGATCATTGTTAGAACTACTTTTTTGGTAGGGATTACAACAAAATAGGGAGTCTCCTGACTGAAATTGAAGGGATTCAATGAATTATACAGGACTTGTGCCTTAGCCTGTCTCCTAACTTAATCTGTACTCTTGGAAATAAATGGAGTTCTTGATTCATTTTAACTATTACTCATGTTTGGACACTTTCTCTTTGAGTTACAAAAGACTACATAGGGTATATTTCTCTGACATTGCTCTTGATTTGAACAGCTTGGAAAGTGAACTATGGTTCAGACCAACCAAGTGAACCTTTGTTCAACTAAAACCCTGAATCTGAGCCACAAGGGAACATTTCCACTTTTTACTTTAGGCTGTTGTAAAGTCGAAAAGAACTGTTGCAAAGTCAGTTCATCAGATAACTGCGACTTTGGTTCTTACCCAAGCCAGCTGTCCTCTATTCACTCTTAACACAAAACAACCTGACTTTACAACAGAAACATTCGCACAGTCTGGATACAAATTTTATTTTGCTTGTACCTTGCGTTTTTTTTCCTATCATTATTTTTATGATTGTTGAATCCTCGATTCTAGACCCACTACCGTGTTCCAACACCTGTTCACCCTTTTAACACTATTTTGGTGAGGTTTGAGTTAGGCAGGCACAATAAATCAAAAATGTATTGCCATCCCATATCAGCTTAAATGGCGTTTAATGTAATAAATGTTTACATTTACACACATTCATAGAGAGATAAACCATTTTGTTCATAAAAAACCCCAAGCGCACGCGACCTACATTGTCCTTAACTTTTGTTCATATTAGCTTTGATAATTGGTTCTTTGGTGCGTTGACATACAAGGTCTTATCCATCTCCTGTTCAGATAACTTTCAGAAATAAAAAGTAAATAAAACAATCTCAGTGAAATTGAAAAAATGTATTGGTTTGTTTTTCGTTTTACTATTTGTTAAATAGTAAAACTGCAATTCATGTTGTCATTGCAATATTGATCAATAATATTTCAAATTTTCCTCTCATCAATGCTGCCCTGGTTAGGGTTCACTTGTATCAAAGTCAAGGCCCAGGGGCCGGATCTGGCTCTCCAGGTAATTGAATCCGGCCCTCCAGATCATTTTATTTTATTGTTATTAATGGCCCAATGTTATCTTGTGCTTTTATTTTTATGGAGAGTAAAATTTTGAAAGTTCTTTAAGGTTTAAATTGATTTATTCTGGATCTATAGCCCTACCTGTTTTTATTCATAGTACTGTTAAAAAGTTATGTTTTTAAAGTTTTAAAAATTTTGTTTTGGTGTGTTCAATAAATGGTTATCCTGTTTGGCCTTTGACCTAAGGTGCGTTTTGGCCCCCTGTGTGATTGAGTTTGACACCCCTGACTTAAGTCATACCTGACTGAGGTGACAACAATTTCAGAGCTGAAAACAAACTAAATAGAAATGAGATACATCAAAGGGAATTGTGGCCCTAAACTCGAAAGTTTTAGAATTTCCAGCCTGTGAGTTACAAACTCATTCACAATAATTGAGGTGACTGTGTTGCAGTGGTAGAGCGGAGGCTCCAAATGTTCTGAAAACCACATTGCTACTTATTGGTGACTACAGGTTGGCACCTTATGTGGCAAAGGAACTGTAATTTATTATTAATTTATAATTAGGTGGGATTTTAATGTTGTTTTTTTTTCTTTTAAAACAACAATCACTAAATGCCACTGTAGGTCTGTGAATTAGTGTTTTCTGCTGAGATTAACACAGAAGAAGAAGAAGAAGCATCGCTCAGTCTGACTCTGGCTTTGATGGAATTGTTCCATACATAGTGGTACAGACGATGAGGAATTCAACAGATTTAGTGATCTAAAGTGATTTAAGAGTTGATTTCCTGGCATGTTCTTCATGGTTATCAGAATAATTGTTCATATGCTGCGGTAATATACTTGACTCCTCCTATGTTTTGTTGCGATAAACTGAAGCGTGCATATATCCAGTTCATTATAGATACCTATTCTGCTAGAAAGATGAAATGCCCATTCCCATATTGTTAAAGAAAAAAGTTCAACATATATCATTTTTTTGTTCTTTACCATGCATTTTTTGGCTACTGCGACTTATAGTCCGAAAAATACATGGAACAAATGTCCCGATCAGACAACACGTTTTGATTATATTGTACACTGAGGTGGAATAAATGCAGCGCCTGGAGTGAATGTCCTGTCTGGCATCCTTGAATAGAAAGTTTCATTGAAATCACTGCCTACCCTCTTCTACTCTATTCATCTTCTCTGCTGTCAGGCTGTTTCGCTGCAGTGTTGTACAGAAAACCTTCCATGACAGCTACACCCTTTACATCCTACCTCCCTCTTTCACTGTCTCTTTCTCTCTCATACGGGACTCTGAGCAACCCCTAACCTCCCGCTAGCAACACAAACACCATCCAATATCCTGTTGATGTCGTAGCGACAGACGTAGCTGCAGTCTCGCCTTTTTGGTTTCTCCTCTAATATATCTCTGTATCTGATAAGGGCAGCACAGTCTGGAAGCAAAACATACTACACACTGCCTTACTTAAAAAACCTACGTATCTTTTTTTTCACTTCTCAAAGCGTCCTGAAACATAGATAGCATTGAATTTCAAAAATGGAAGAAGCTAGAAGACAGTCTGTAAATAATTAAGAACACTTCCCTATTACAGTTACATTTAATGTGGGAAAAGAATAAATTTTTTATTATAAAAAAAATGGCCAAACCCATCAGACGGATATACTTAATGAAAATCTGTCTCCGATGCCACAGACTGTCTCAGAACAGTCCATTATGAGAGGCAGAGAAAAGCTAACACCAGGGTGTTGTTTTCTGATAATCTGCAGTGCAATGCCTGAACTGTACCCTCTTTAATACCCCTGGCATCACCAAAGCAACAGGGACGTTTCAGAGGTGGAGGCTGCAGGACCGAGCTGATGCTCCTTCACAACAAAAAGCCTGAAGACGAGATAAGAGGGAAGAAATGATGTGATTACAGGACAAGAGAAGGGAAAGTGGACATTAGGAAGGAAGCGTGAGCGGGCAGAGAAAAGATCTGGACTGAAGATAACTGCAGCTGAAAGAGACTATCTTACAGTTAATGCTGTAGAGACGTGCGAGCTAAAAGGTTCAGCAGCTTTTTGTTGTTGGTTTGAATCTGATTGAAGTTGGTGCATGCATCAGCAATGCTGAAATTAAATATTCTCTTTGAGCTTTACCATCTGCTGCTTTGACATTATTTAACCATAAAAAAAGACTAAAAATATATCAAAGGTTCTCTGGACTGTGCATTCTCAGTTAGTCATTTGTTTATTTTGACTCATTCAAATTGTGACATTTACTTCACGGGCTGGCCTTCCCACTGCAAGAAGGTAGATGAAGATGACACACTTTTTCTTTTTGATGGAAAGAGATTTATTTGTTTGTATGTTTTTTCCTGTGATGTATTTTCTGTCATTTGATGTCTTACAGCAATGCTGGACTTTAGTGGCTGTCAACACGTCAATGTTACTGCAGACAGCTGGTGAATTTTCAGTATAAAAGGCAGTAAAGTTAATTTGGAGCCTAAAGTAGATCATGATGTTTCTATTTAGCTGATGTGGATCTTCAGGCCTCAGTAGACACTAGGGATGTGAATCTTAGAAAAACTCACAATTTGATTCGATTCTGGGGTGCCGATTCGATTCTGAATCTATTCTCGATTCAGAAATTTAAAACACAAAGGAAGTCTTTTGATAAAGAAATGGAATTTATTTATGATACTGTGCAAACTTATATTATTTTATACCCTCCAGGATTTCGCTGCAGATTTTTATGATTGTTGCGGCCTGAAGTGCCTGATGTTGCTGCAGCTTTTGTAAAAAGTTTCAGTGTTTTTTTGAGTATATATACATATATTAAAGTGCCTAAAAATTGTAATTATGAAATAAAAATCACATTCTCGTATTTCAACTCTTTTTGTCATGATACAAGCACAACGCAAATACAGCATTATCACCATATGCAATGTTGTTGAGCTGTCATTTAATTTGAATAGAACTGTGAAAGACAAAATGAACTTTGGTCTTTCCTGCTCACAGTAACCCAAATATGTGTTGATTTAAACATATTTTAGAGTAAAATATTTTCCAGTGAAAAGTCGTGAAGCTTAAAAAAAAGCATAAACAGATTAATCCTCAGATCTCCATGTTCTCAGAATCTTCCTCTTTATCTATTTCAAAAACATCACTGCTGATTTGCTAGTAGAAGAAGATAAAGGCTTTGAGGAGTTGATCTGGTTTTAATGATCTGCTTTGTTTTAAAGAAGGCTCTCTCAGGTATCTGTAAGTTTGTTGTGGAGGAGGTTCTATATGGAATTATTTTCCTGCAGACTCTAAATTCTTCCTTTGTATTACCAATTAAAGTGAAATGGTTCCAGATTTCCAGAATCTCTCTGTCTTTCTCTTCATCCTCGGTTCTTGTTGTGCAGCAGCTGTGCCCCGCGCAATATGACAGACCGATCTGTACCTGCTCCCCACCCTGCCGTGTACGTAGAAATTTGTAGAATCCGCCCAAACATTTTCCTTCACTGACAACGGGACAGGAGGAATCTCTTTTTCTTGTCCCATGTTGTAGCGTAGCGCGCACGCTTAGTAGGCCCTGCTCGCCTCTAGGGAAAACAAACTATGGTAGCCGTTTCGGGACAAACATTACGGCTTGCAAGTAAGCTAGCAGGTTCAAGCCATTAAGTGAAATATATAAATGCAGGAATATGGAAAAAAAAAAGATTTTTGGATACCTAGAATCGATTCTGAATCGTTAAAAATGAGAATCTAGATTTGAATGTGAATTGATTTTAGTAGAACAGTTAAAAGCAGCTGTTCCAAGCATAATTAATTGAAAAAAAGCAAATTAAATACTGAGTTTTATCTAAAATCTTCTTAAATTAGTTTAAAATTTGTTGCATTTGTATTAAATCTAACATTTTTACACAATTTACATATAAAAGTAATAATCTTAAGCTATATCCATCTGATCAATGTATACCAGGGTACCAAACAATTTTGTTGCACTGTGACTATTTCTTAAAGAGCCATTCGGATATTTTTTTAAGCCATTTTAGAAACATTACTAGTGGTCTTTCAATTATTATTCGGCTATTTTTATCCAAAATCTATAAAACCTGTGTCGTTCTCTTGGACATAGCTTCTGCAAAGCGGCAGTCATTCATTATAGATTTGTCTTTGAGTTGTGGACGGGACCATTGACGTTGAGCAACCCCACCCCCCTTTCCTCTCCACTTCCCGTTACTGAGAGCTCTCTGTTTACATGCTCTTCTGCTAGCTTACAACTCCTCAAACCCCCAACCTAAGATTAGTGTTACAACAAAAACAGCGAGCAATATCTGATCTATCCATCTGCATAGTTTTGTTAATGGTGAATACTTGTATAGTGCTTTTTATCGCCCTTTGAGGGCACAAGGTGCTTTACAGTCACAGACCCATTCACACAGGTGGTGGCTCTGCTGCCAGATACTGGTAACTGCCTCTGCTAACCAGAGGTAATGTGGGGTTCAGTGTCTTGCCCAAGGACACTTGGACATATGGGTGGGTGTTGAACCTGCAATCTTCTGATCAGGAGTCAGCCACCCTATCGCTGCGCAACGGCCACCAAGGTCTTTCATCCACTCATTTGAGCTAGCTCAAATGAGGACAAAAAAGACGTACATGGATCTAGTCATCTTCAGGTGGATGTATTAGAATGTAGTGAGGCAGGGAGCTTCTTGCTTGTCCAGTGTATTTTCAACATATCTAATACGTTCTTTATTCAACTGCATTTTTTGTCTGCTCCTAATTTACAACAATTGGATTTAAGAAGCACTCAGACATTCCTAAATATATATAAAAAATGTGATTTAAAAAACCAAAAGGGTAAAAACCTTGAAAATTTGCTTTTGGCTATTTTGTAAGTTGCATTTTCTCACTCTTATTACTTATGTACTTATTTCACTAACAGTTGTACATAATTGCTGGAAAAAAAAAATATATAAATATTTTATTTTTTTGTTTCTTTACTGCTTGTGTGGTGTTTTTATTTCTGAAGAAAGTCAATTTAAACTGGATAATAGAAGGCATTGTTGTTTCACTCTTTATTTTACCGGTGAGGTTCTGAGATCTCACTTTCTCTATTCAGTCTGTGAAATAAGACTTACGGTAATGTTGATGCTAGATCTGAAACTCAGATGTTAAAGGGGATTTCGGTTTGCCCAGTGTTTAATTTGCACCACAATTATTTTTTTTAAAGTAGTCTTGTCACTGTGCATTTGTGCTTGGAGCTTTGCTACAACAATAAAGCTGAGCTTGAAGTATTTGCAGAAAAGGCTCAACTAACATGCTGACCTCGTACAAATCTGCATTGTGGGAGCATTTTGGGTTTGTTGTTGAGTTCAGTGACAACAAAGACTGTCTGCAAGTGTCTTCTGGGGGACCACCTCAGCAGTGTCGGTTTGACCTACAGAATGTAAGACACTATAGAAGAGAACAGGTGGGAGAAAAGCAGCAATTGTGTATAGATATGTTTAAAAGTACATATTACAAGTTTAGAAAAACTCAAGAAAATAACCAGAGAAGTTAAAGTGTTCTTTGTTCTGGATGGTTGGAGACATGGGGTTGTGACACCTGATAACATTGATGGATATACTTTACATCTGTTTTCCTAGATTCATTTTACCAACATTGTAATACCAAGTCTTTCTGAATAATCTTGTAAGGGTATTGAGGACACCTGATACAGAAAATGACCATTCATTACATCCTTGACCTACAAGCATTTATTTATCAGATGAACTCAAAAAAATAAAGCAACAGAGGGGAAGTTCGAACCGCCTAACATGACCATAGTGACCACAGAAAACACCAATATTGTTTAGAAGCTTTGTAAGCTTAGATCAATTAATGGCTCATCACAACCTTTCTCCCTGAGTTACATTTGTTATACAAGACATCAGTTTTGTAAAATGTTAATGTATTTTTGTTAAAATCAAGTTGGGTTATGACTGTAGGGACACACTTTTTCAGAGGAACTTTAACTTTGATTTCATATTACTGTTTACTAGGCCCACACAATAAATCCCAAATTCATCATCATCACGATGTTAGCCTGTGTAATACGCATATTGCAAAAGGAGGTTTGAACTACGATAAATTGTTACCTTAAATTTTTACACACAGGCTAATACAATCTCATGGCAGGTTGAAGCATTTCACAACTCAAATAGAGCCCTTTACTCATTTGACCAATCGGATGCACCCTTATGTTAAATGCAGGCTTCCTTTTTAGATGAGTACATTTAGAGTACATTTTAAATATTGTTGACTTTTATTTAAATAAAACAGTTGCAGGGAAATAGAAATGATGTTCTAGTTGTTTTTTGTTTTGCTATTCTTTTATGGATTATAAGTCATATCGTTTTTGCAATTTTGATCACTTATATCTCACATTGCAAGTTTTCCTCATAATGTCCATCCCTACAGTTGACCAATGACTTTACTCTAAAATGTGTTATTCTACAGTGTACTGCCTTATGACTCAGATTCTGACATAAAAAAAAGTTGTGAGGAAATGGAATCATTGTACCCCAACATGAGCATGTTAGTTCTGTTTTTTTCCTAAGATTTTCTATGTGTAACGATTGAGAAATCCTGACCTCTAACCTTTCAGTCTGATTTTTTTTATCATTATTTCTGTTATTTTTGGATTCAGTGAAATGCAGCTAAAGCAACATCAATAGTTCAAATACCTACCGTATAATGGAAAATGCTGTTTCATATTTATTGTCTGTCTCACATACTGGTTTAGAAGACTGACATAGGTGTATACAACTGTTCCTCATTCTGTGTGATGGTGCAGTTTACTCAGCACAGTGGGGTGGAAGACCAAGGCTGCATAATAAAGATGCTACTCAGACAAAGAACAGAAAATGAACCGCAGCCAGACAGCTTGCAAAAGATAAAAATAAACCACTCACTGATTTACAGAAGACACTGAAATAGGAAATACTTCATGAAGTTCTATCACAGTGTGAAGGAAGAGCTTCCATTCATTCACTTAATGCATCACATTCAGGATTAGCTCAGACATTTCCAGCCAAATCGATGTTCGCCAACATCCAATACACTAAAAAAAGATCCTGGACCATATATAGAACTCCCCCCTTTTTTAAAGAGGATTATTTGGGCTCAAATGATTATTTGCATTGGCATTAAAAGCTCAAAATCATCCACTGATGAAAAAAAAAATAGTATGTTAGGTTTTAGTGACCAAACTGCAATTTCAATAAAACCATTTAGTTGCTGAAAACAAACAGTTATGAGTAGAATATCATTAAAGACTATCTTTCTAACTGTGCTGGGAATTAGTTGATTTCTTGTTATTGTTAGATTGCAGTGGGGAATAAAAAAGAGTAAAGTAAGTAATTGGGTTATTTTTCACTCAACCACCGTAGAAAAAACTAAAGAGTAGAAGCAACTGCAGAGTAATTTAAAAATGCTTCGTCTAAAATTGTAAATGTAGACATTTTGTCGAATGGGTCTCTGAAGTGCATGTGGTTGGGATTTACCACTTGACATAAAGCTCATTTGTCGTTATTGACAAGCATTTGCTTCTTTTGCAAACCAACGCTTTGTTTTTTACTGCGCTTCCCTTCCCAGTTTGGTATAGTCTATTCTCCGTGTATGTTATCCCAAGCAGCAGTCGCCTTGCCTCAATGACAGAAGCGCCACACATTGTGTACAAGAATAACGCTCAGGTTTCACAGCACAGAGCTGCTGAACAAAGAGGAAAATGGTCTGTGTTTATTTAGTCTGAGTGCTGGTAAATGGTGTTGAGATATTTCACTTTTGCTAGCCTTCAAGTGGAAACTCTGGAATTGTCTGTGCGCTGGCTCGTCGGACCTCTGCTGGGCAGTGCAGCAGACAGAAATTCTTTGGCATTTTTCATGATGAAGACTATAAGAGTGGAGCGATGCTGGGACAAGCCAAATCCCTAAAGCCTCTTCAGTGGGAAAGCCCAGCCGATCCTCCTTCTCCTGCCTGGTATAAATATCTGAGGTGTGATTCCCTCGGGTTGGATTTTATGGGACACTAAAAACTCTATTACACCAAGACCTTTTCCTGGAAAGATAAACGCCATAGTAACAGATGACAGTCTTAGGTAGAAACTTGTATATATTTCTGGATTGACCTTTTACGGACATCTTTGCATCGATGCACCTAGCTCTCAAGTAGTTATCTTTACACAAGGATTCACATGAAGTGCTGGTCATTAAGGGTAGACGTCACAACAGATGAAATAAGGAGCAATAAACAGCTTTTTATAATATATTTTTTATTACGTTGTGTTCATACCAAATGGGATTAGCACTTCAAATCTAAGTCCACTGCCTCGTTTTGATATGCATCAAATTCACTGCTGTGTTGATGGTCCTGACGCATGTGAGAGGAGATACTGTCCAAAGTTTTCTAGCCTAATCAATACATGTAAACATTGATTGTATACCTACTTTTCAATGCATAGAAGTTGATGTTAAAAGATCTGTTTAATATGTTTTGAAGAGCTCTTCAAAAGAGTGGTAATCACATCTCCATGTCTGGGTTCATGAGATCATTCAGAGACTCTCCCTGTACAAGCTTCACCATCTACAAGACAAATCTTGTGCTATCCTAGGTATGAGGATGTTGGGAGTGGGGTCAACTGGACCCCACAAGACAGTATGCTGAACTTTTTTTTTTTCAATGATTTTTGATTTTCACTAATGTCAGTGGCTGACATGAAATCCTGTCCACCTCATCCACATTTGTCATGAGATGGTTGACACGTCGATGTAAGGCTTGGGTCATCCGGACCCAATAAAATAGCACAAGGGCTAATTGAAGGCAGCTTTCCATGGTACTTTCGTCTCTCCATGACCCAGTTTGATGATTTTCTGACTTACATTAATCCAAGGAGGGAAAAAAAAAGAGTAAAATGAGAAAAACTTTTGGTTATCATCTTCATGCAAAAAGAAAAATATCATAGGTTGGTTTTGGACTCCACCTGCTGATCATCAACACGTCACGGGCCAAAGCTGAGTCCCTAATTGGTTGACGCGACACCTCTTCTTCTCCAAAATTCAGACATTTGAACTTTTGCTACACCGCCAAAATTGTGCCGCGAGACCTGAAATGCACTGCTGTCAGTCTACCACGTCCTACACTCATATCATGCCACGTGACTTCTTATTATATCTATACATGACCTAACATTGCTGCTGGCTCGAATGCAATACACAGCTTTTTAAAATGAAATAATAAAATAATTGATAATCTAGCAATCTTGTAAAAAATGACTCCACCATATCATCATAAAGGAAAGATATTGATCAGACGGTAAAATGCTCAACATTTTTTGTAGCTATGGCTGGCCTGTGCCATCAAACAAAAGAAGACAATCTTTTTTCAAGGAAACATGATATCTTGTAAAATGTTTACTTTTAAACACACACATAAAAAAACCCTACTAAAATACATTTATATATACATGAGTCTATTATAAATTGCTGTTGAAGGGCAAAGGAATGCTCAAGCACTTCAAGTTCTTTAACATATTGGTATTCTGAAATAGTTTGTAAAATATACATTTTTTTGCTAAATATATTTTCATAATTTACAAAATCAGAGTTGCATCTTATTGAACTGAGGTTACTGAGTTTTTTTAAACGTTTGTATTTGATTTTTAATTTTTTTTTAAATATAAATCGCTCAGCTTTGTATGACTAACATTTGTGAATATTTACACTGCAAATCTGGTTTGTAAGTGCTAGAAATGTGTGACGAGGACTTTCAGATCTGATACTGTGTGTGCCCAAATGTTGCATGAGTGTTATTTAGAATAATGGAAGAATTCTTATTCCTTAGCCCTATTGTTGTCCTAAGTAGATACGTTTTGCATTCTCTAGGAATTTGGTTTCAAGCTTTCATAGTAACACAAGCCTGAAAATATTAGAAGAAAAGCAGTTGGAAGAAAAACTGCAGAGCCACATCTGCTGTCAAACTTTAATAAAAATGTTATTCGACATCCTTAAAACTGTTTTTACAGTTTTGAATTTAAAAATAATTTTAAAAGTGAATTACTCTACATCTCCTCCTCCTTTTCATTAATCTAAGATCAGAATGTCCACAGAGACTATTTCTTTAAGGCTGCAGTCATCCTCATTTATTTTAGGGCCTGACTTTAGGATTAGACACGTGACTAATGTTTTGTTTTTCTTATTTCCTTGTCTTTAGGCTTGGCTCCAGAGGTATGGCTACCTCCCTCCTGCAGACCCCAGAATGTCAGTGCTACGTTCTGCCAAAGTCATGCAGTCTGCTATTGCTGCCATGCAGCGCCGCTACGGCCTAAATGTCACAGGAACTCTGGACACCAACACCATAGAGTGAGTCACACACAGAATCCTCAAAGAAGCCACCATAGTACCTGCTTCTTAATTTCATGACAAGTAAAAATCTAAAAGAACTGAATACGAAAAACTTACAGTCTTATGAAATGTTATTACTCCCAGTGAAGAAAATAATCTATTAATTAAATGAAAGGTCTTTAGATGTTGTTTAGATGTGTTTTCCCAACTGGAGTTAACACAATTTGTGCACACAGAACAACACAACAGCAGACATAGTATGAATTTAGTCAGGCCTCGGGCTTAAGAAGATAAGAGGAATGTTTTTTTAGTCTGAAGGCAAGCGAAGTGATTTTCCAGACACAAAGTTGTCACGACATAGATTAAGTGGGTCGTTTTAATTTGATCAAAGGGACCTTTTGCAGAGAGTCCATCTCTGATGTCAGATCAAAGGCTGCAAAACGCTTCGGCATTAATGCACAGCAGAGAGGAAGGAAGAAGAGGGACGGGGATCGGTTAGTCCTCGTTCGATCAGTCATACCTCAGTGCGGCGGACGCAAGACTCCCTCTAACTGTGTTACCGGCGTGTCGATGACGTTAAACCCACCAGAGGCTTATGAATGATTAAAGAAGCAGTTTAAATTATGCAGGGCATTAAGAGTCATACTATTCTAAGAGCAGCACTAATAAAACAAAGTAGACCATTCACGTTGAAGCCGATACGACCTCGATGAACCTCGTGCTCTACCCGGATGTTTTCTTTTACCTTCGGAGCATTAAAACAGTGTTCACTGACATTTGTCCACACCGACGGTGAAATACCATCCGTGCTGCAAATAGCAAATGAGCTCAGACTGGTCACTGAACTGTAACAGAGAGGTGTGGTGGCCAGCAGTATGAATGTGGACTAACAGCTGTCCAACCTCTGGCCTGAAACAGAGTGAAATGTGATGAGCTAACAGTTTGTCTACTCTTTTCCCTTCTGCTTCACTTGGTTGACGTAGCGATAACACCATAAGGTGAGATGATTCTTGTTATATGGGTACAAATATATCATACTACAGCAATGTGTTGAAGGGATGTTTTAATCACTAAGAATACAACTTCATCAGGGTTTGCTGTTTTTTACTACCATGAGTTTGTATCACATTTTCCAAATTTGCTCCTGTAGGTGGATGAGGCAGCCCAGGTGTGGGGTTCCTGACCAGATAGGCGGTACGTCCAGAGTCAGTGTCAGGAAACGGCGGTACGCCCTCACAGGCCAGAAGTGGCAACATAAACATATCACATACAGGTAAGAGGATTTAAGCTCACCTTTAAGCTTTGTTTTATTCTTCTCCCATCTGTCATTTTTGACTGTAACAATCTAACAATGCAGATTTAACTTCCTAATAAGAACCTTTCATATTTATGAGACCGAAGACTGTAAGACTAAAAGGAAGGCTCAAAATCTTTACAAACATGCATATTCAAAGCTTTTTCTGCTCTTGTGGCATTATTCTCATGAAGAAGGACCTTTATTTAAAAAAAAATTCATCTTAAGTGTGTATTTTTGAGTGTTTCTCAATTTAGATTATTGTGAATCAGAAGCAGACAAAACATACTGTTTGAAAAAGAGCTTATTTGTAACAGAAAATGGTGAAGCATAACCTCCGTGCTCCACTCCATTCTGATGCATCCACTTGTGGACGACTAGATCCATGTATGTCTTTGTTTTTCTCGTCCGCTGGATAGCTCCATTATTGCTTACCATTTTTGTTGCCCCGCTAATGTTAGGTCGGTGATTTGAGGAACTAGCTGGAGAGGTTTGATGTATCGGAAAGCTTCTAAATTTCAACTATAATATTTAAAGTATTGATAGCCATCATCTTCACCCTTTGAGGCATTTTTGTGTGTCTGTTTCTAATTGACAACTAGTAAAATATAACTACAGAAATGTGAGTTTTTTGTTATAATTATTTTGTCACATTTACCTTTTTTATTGCATTTTTTTCCTAAAACTAGTAGTTTCATTAATTTTCATTATTAACAAATTAATTTTCAAGTATTAACTAACAGAAAAGTTGTTTTTAACTAAAAAAAAAATGCAAGAAATGTCCTAAATAGAGAATGGTTTAATGGATTTGATCAATCAGAATTTTCTAAGCAAAAAAAAAACAAAGTTAAGCCTAGCCCTAAAACATATAACAAACAACAGAAAAATGTAACCGTTATCTCATCATCAATGTTATATGTCATCCTGATTTAATGGCGTTTGGCTCGATGAGTGAATATGTTAAGAACAACATGCTCTGCTCATAGATTATAACTCCTTTGATTTACTGATGAATGGCGGCCAGATTCTCTCATGTTTTATTAGTCTTTAAGGTTTGCTGTTTCTCAGCTCCATGTTTCATGCCATAAACTGTCAGAACAAAGCTTGTTTTTTCTCTATCTGCTATGGGAATAAATGTATAAGCAGTATTACAGGCTAAATATAATATATGAGTCACTGACCTACAGCAAAACCGTATATCAGTGATGACACAACTGCCCAGATTTGTAGCTGTGCATTTTTCTTTCTGCAAAACTCCTCTGGGATTGGGTTTAAATTTAGTCTGTGAATGCGCCGTGCATCTGTGATGGCACGGCTACAAAAGAAAGCAAATGAGCAGACCTGATGAGGACGGGAAGAGTAGATAGGTGGAAATGAAAGGGGAAAGTGAGCATTAGAGCGAGGAGATGCAGCTGCAGAGAGAGAGCGTGAGGGAAAAGACGAGGAAAACCCCGGCGGAAGGCAAAGGGTTGTTTCTGACAGATTAGGGTTATGTAATGCCGTTTGGAACATTTTGAATGGGTGAACTCGCATGTGGTCGTGTTGCACATGGATGAGTGTTTGGCCTTCAGTCAGCTGTCAGATGTGCATGCAGCTGCTCCTTTCAACTCTGATTGGTCGGACAGAAAACGAACCACTCAAGCTTTCCTGTTGTCTCATTTTAGATTACAAAGTGATACAGTAAACTGCAGCCTCATGATTTAAAGTCACTTCATTTGAAGCTCACATTAGCAAAAAGGCTACATTTTAGTACCATAAGTGAATGAAACCAACTATTATTCTCCCCCAAATATCCAAGAAAAACATATAGTCTTTTATGATCCGTTTTTAAAAGCATCTAACCCCTCTGAAAATAATTTTAAATAACAATGCTGGCATTTGGAAAGCATAACAAATGCATGACCGCCCCAGGTGTGGATTTAGTTTCCATTAGGCCACAGTTCTTGCTGTGTGGAGGCACTAATTAACTTTTTCTTCCCTACTGTTCTCCCTGCATGCAGGTACCATTACAGCACACAGGATGCATCCGGAATCATTATCACTTCTCAAGATTGACTTTAATATCTGTTATAGCCTCAGAGAAAGCTGGTTTTAGCCTTTTTGCGCTTTCTCCCCTGCCTGCGTTTTTCTCTTTATTTCCTGTTTTATCAGGCTTCGTCTGTAAAATGGGACATTTATAAAGGACGTTGGGTAAGAGGCTCAAACATAGACTAGGATGGTGTTTTAGACTGAGAAAAAAGAGGACAAACCTGTAAGTGCGGCTGTTTGGTCATTTTATATGTTTTTATCCCAGTAACGACATTTTTGTCTTAAAGTCCGACTCCAACCATATTTTTTTTTATTGTGAAATCATTCCCAGCGATCTCTTAATCATGATGAAGTAGTTTTGAGTAAAGAAATGCTCAGAAATGCTGTTTTAATTTTGAGTTATTTTGTGTATGTCCTTCATCATGAGAAAATGCGACAAGAACATGTAAAAAGCACCAAAAACAGGACATTCATTGGACTGGGTTTTTAAGATTCTGGGTTGGTCAAAGGATCTTCTCCCTGCATTTTAAGCACCGTTATTTTTCTTTGTTTTAATCCTTAAACAGAGCTTTAGCTCCAGTGTTGACATTCTTTTGACTAAAAGAAGAAAAAAGCCAGACTATTTTCTCTAGCACGTGCTATTATAAGACCCCTGAATAAACGTTATTATCAGTTCGAATCCTGTAAGTAGAGCTACAAATTTAAAAACCAGCCATTAAAAGAAACATGTTCTTTGAAGCAAAAACTCAAATAAAATAATAATAATAATAAATGTATTGCCATAAAATACTGTAGTTTGAATGTTTCTGTGTGCATAGTATAATTTAAATAAAAATCAGAAGTGTAACTAAAAACAGGATTTAAATAGGTCATAGGGATGGAGAGAAAATGAAAATACTGCAAATTGGTGTCAGCCTTGACAGAGTAGAGAAAGAATGACGAGGCGTTGAAGAAACGCAAAATAAACTCTGCTTCTTCTTTTGTTAACAGCAGGCTATTTGTGTTTCATAACCACTCTTTTTATTCCCTCATTCTCCGAGCTTCACACAAAAACGTAGGTGAGCGCACATGCAGGGAAGAATACGAGGAGGACGTAGATGTGCGTTCCGCCTCACAAAGTCTTTTTAGTTATGTTTGCTACCGTTGTGAGGAATGAAAGCTGGACGGCGACACAAAAAGGAAACACTAAAGTTAAAGATGAGAAAAGCAAAGAGATGGAATCATTTAAAGGATAAAAACAAAAAGGAGATGGGATGAGTAAAGAATAATACACTTTTAACAGAAAGACCAAAACAGATACATTATATTGCACATTTTACACTTGTTAGCTATAAACTGAGCAATGGTCCTCTGTTGCTGCTGTAGCTTTTTGGACAAATAGGTGTTGAAATGGGATTATGGAAAGTACTTCTTTTTTATTTTTTTGCTTGAATTTTCAGGCCACTAGAAAGTACAACATTGAGATATTTCCGGAGCGGATAAAAAGCAGAAAGCTGTTCTTGATTGCCCGAATAAGACTGGCTCTCAGCAGGCAGTGGGCTGTTGATAATCCTTAATTAGAAAATAAATTCTAGGGGCAGGAAATTGTCCCATCCTCTGCACACCTGCAGCAACTTAAAGCCAGCAGGGGAGGACCCAGCTGTTTTCTCGCTCACAAATGCTTTCGTTTAGCTCTCTGTTGGCGAGCCGGATGAGCCTGAAATAGCCTCAAGCTGGAAAAATAGCAGTATATGTTTGTTTGATTTTTTAATGAAATGATCAAGCATAGGTGCTCTTGTTTCTTAGCTCAAATGAAACTGACTTTTGACTCTGATTGTCTTCACCATGAGATTTATTTCTTCTAGTGTTGGCAGACTTTTTTATTTTATTTTTCTCTTCTGATTTTACTTCTTAGCCTAAAAAACGTCACGCCCAAGGTGGGCGATGAGAAGACCCACGACGCCATCCGGAGAGCTTTTGACGTTTGGCAAAAAGTGACGCCGCTGCGCTTCGAGGCGGTCCCCTACAACGAACTCCAGAGGACCAAGAAAGACGTAGACATCACCATCATCTTTGCTTCGGGTTTCCATGGCGACAGCTCACCCTTTGACGGCGAGGGCGGCTTTCTCGCCCACGCCTACTTTCCGGGGCCGGGAATAGGAGGAGACACGCACTTTGACTCGGACGAGCCGTGGACGCTGGGCAACCCAAACCATGACGGTAAGCACTGCTGGAGATGAAGTCAGTAAATACAGGAAACCTGAGGGTGAGGCGTGGCAATAGGATGCAATCTGGATTTTGGATCTCCTGGTCGGTCAACTGATCTGATTTCTGGTTTAACTCTGATGTTCTGATGTACTTTGTACTTCCCCTCTGAAAGCTGATATCTCCCCCCTGGAGCTAAACATATCAGCTCTCACTCTGTGCTGACCTCAGGCTTGTGTCTTGTCTGTGTACCAGCCTGTCAGGCTGCTGAGAAAGAGGTCATTCTGTTGAGTCCATAGAGTCTGTGTTGTTGTTTTATGTGGAGCTGAAGCCCAGAAGATCTCTGCTGGTGTGGCCATGAAACAAATGCAACCACCAACAAATGCACATTTAACTCTTTAACACCAGAACAGTCACCGGAAAGGGGAAAAAAAAAGACATTTACACAATTAATGTAATTCCGATGGAATCAGTTTTCTTCGCTGTTTTTCTCCGTGTCAGAATCATTTAGTTTATATATTAATTTTGCAAACTCTTCTCTACTGTAAGATGTTACAAACCAACACAAAGTAGCATTTCTCAGCCTTAAAACTTATTGAAATTACATTTATTGCGTAAATATTTATTCAAAGAACGTCAGCACTGAAGCTAACTGGAAGAGTGACAAGTTTGTTTTAGAGCGGACCTAACTTTTAAACAAATATCCTCACTTTGAGAGCTTTGGAAGATGAACCTGAACATTCGACTGGGTACATTAGGCCTGGAATGTCTGAAGTGTAGATTTTAATTTATATTTCAGATTTACCTTTGGATAAACCTTCTGTGGCGCTCTCTCTTGGAAAGTTTGACCTCGGTTTTTCAGGTTTTCTACCAGCGAATTTTCCTTACTGTTGAAGGGCGAGTTTGAAGTAGTTTGAAAATATTTTGATATAACTTCCTAGATTGACAAGCAAAAATGTTTGCTTCCTTCAGACCCATTTTTAATCTTTTGTTCTTAATTTTGAGACACACCAGAAGTGTTTCAGACCAACTGGCTTACAATGAACATTTATCATCTATTTCTCGTTTTTCTTTTCTTTTTTAACAAAATAAGTCAATTTTGTGGTGGAACATTTAAATTAGCTAAAAATTTATTGCCAATAAAATCAAACAAAATATTTCTGCTTTAAAAGAAAAAGTCTTCTCTGTTTTTCCACGCTAAAATCCTCATTAAACCCAAAGAGAAAGACCTTACTTTCTAACTCAACAACAGTGCTTGCTGCTGAATAACGAGTAGAGTCTTTCAAGACAAAGAAGACGTAAATATATATTAAATAAAGAAAAAAAGGAACAAAAGAAGAAGTTTACTGTCTAGAGGACATCAGAAATAACAGTGAAGAAATGGAAGAGAGAGTATCTGTAGACAAATATTAGAGGTTTAGGAGAAAGGCAGACGTGGGGGAAAGGCTGAACCATCCGTGGGAAGTAAAAACAGTTGGGGAGAGATCACAGAGGAGTGGGAGCTCTTCCACATGAGTCCATGGAATTGGACGACAGCAAGTTCCAGTTGATAGAGCGATTTGCAGCCACTTAACAAAAAATAATGTTTATTTAAAGGTGTTGTGGGTTCATTTTTCAACAGTCATGCATAAGCGGGTAACATTGCTGCAGTACTCGCCAGTCAAAAAAAATAAAAAGAGAAAAAACTGTTTATTATCACCCATATATGCAAACACTCATCACACAGTCTGAATGCTGTCATTGGGGCTGCAGGAGGAAGGAGAGGCATCTGTCATCGTGGGCTATGATTCACTCCCTTCAGGATAATAAAAGCAACCTCTAATGCAATATTAATATCGTGCCGATGCAGCCCACACTCCTGCAAAAATATCCCATAATGCATAAAGTTCTTTTGTGCTCCCTGCTGCCAGAGTGCAGTATTTTCTTGCATGTTAAAACTACAATTTATCATGGTAAATAACTGTACTAAAGTTAGTAGTTCTGTTCTGTGTGGGGAGTGACACGGTTGACTGCTCATCTACATTTAAACAGCTCCACAAATAAACCTTATGTCTTATCACCCGCGTCCTCTGTGATGAAGTTGAGTAAAATTTTGACTGAAGCTCCTCCCACACGTGGTGAGAGCTTCAGGTTAACACACTTTTTCTGGACAACCAAATAACCTGCAGCACCTCTATGTATCAACCTCCCTATGAGTGCATGGGATTAAGTCCTGAAATCTTGAAAAAAATCCTATTCCTGTGCATTAAAAGCTTTGTGCATTGCACTCCCATAAAAAAAATCCTTACATTTCTGTGCGTTGTGTTCTTATATGTTGAAAGTGAATTTTAGCAAATTTGATATCATTTAAGGACTTTTTTTGTACCAATAATTTGTTGCCAAAACCTTGACATTTCAGATTTTATTTTTAGTATCTGCTATTAAAACGGTTTTCAATCGATAAAATGTTTTCTGTTAGCTTGGCGTGGAGCAGCTGGGTATGATGTAATTTTATCTCTCAGCAACAACAACAAAAAAAGGATGTAGTCTGCCTTCCTCGCTCCATTCCTCTCTTCCCGTCAGTCTCCTCTCCATCCATGTTTTAAAGGTAGAGCTGCAGTCGCACACACACAGACCCACACCGGAGACGACCTGCTGTCCGGCAAGCTGCCCCTGCCTGTCATACCTAATCCCCCGTGTACTGTTGTCAAGAGGGATCAGTCGTCACGGTGACTGTTGCCAGCATCGCTCTGTAGATGCTGTTGTTGTTGTTGTTTTGGATGACGATGTCATCGGTGCGCACTGGAGGATTATTTCCTGTCTCTATGGAGATCAGCACGCCCGTGCACGTGTTTGAGTTCTTTGTCTCGGGCGTTAGGAGGAGATTTTCTACCACTTACATTTCTAAAAGCATTTTTGCTTTTGCAGCTGAAATAATGTTTCTAGTTATTAGAATTTATAAACAGTATTCACAAAGGCGTTGATGCTGGCTTTTATACATTCAGGAGTAAACCATAACTGCTCAATACTGATTTAAAGAACAGAACAATTTTAGTACAGTCTGATTATTTTAATACATTCAAGTTGTTTGAAATACTACTGATTATAACTGTCAGACATCTTTGTTTTTTTTACTATCAGATTATAAACCTTGTATTGGATTTTAAGACTGATGTCTATAAAAACAAAAAACAAACAAGTGGTAGCATTTTTCCTTTTTTTTTACATTCAGAGATTTAAGTCTCACTCTGATTATCTTTTGATCTAATTTAAAAGCATTGCCAGTCTTTTAAATACAATTACTCTGTTTTTAGCAAAAAAAAAAAAAAAACAAACAAAAAAAAACATAATATAAGATAAAAAAAACTTATAATATAAATTATAAAATAGTTTTTTGCAGAGCAGTGGTAATTCATAGTTTGCCAATCAAAACAGCGGCTTCCTCCAAGCTGAAAACATCTAGTTCAATGTCGGCCGTCAGTTAAAAAAATAAGCTGATATCGATAGGTGTCAAAATAGCCAATATTGGTGCCGATATTGATATTCGTATCGGTATCGGTTGACCCGTAGTTTACACTCTATCCCTCACAGCTCCTCCCACTCCCAACCTAATATTACAGCCTAACAAAAATGGTGAGCAGTATTGGAGCTATCTAGCTGTACAGTTTTGAGCTAGATATCAGCTCAGACAAGGAAAAAACCAAGACGTACGTGGATCTGTTTGTCTGCAAGTTGATGCATTTAGCCGGGATCGAGCAAGGAGCTTGTGGCTTGCCGTAGGAGCTTTGAAGTCACCAAAAAGCGTTTTCCAATGGCGGTTTTGCATCTACTCCTCCTAATTCACAATGATTTGACTAAATAAATGAAGCGCCATTTTCTTTAAATATGTCCTCCATTATGAGTAAAAGGATTAACATGACTGAAGAGCATGTCAAAAACACACTTTCCATCAGAGTGGGTCTTTAAATGCACAGACATTTATAAATTGGAGCGCCCTTGCCTGCGGTAGTGTTTGTGTTAGCCGCGTGTCATGCCTGAGAACGATCTGAAAACTCTGGGGAGGTGAATCTCACATTGAGCCAGACCCATTTTATCACCTCTGCTTCACACTAAACTCTCCCCTCCGTGCTGTGTGTGTGCGCGCGCGTGACAACATGTGTTACAGCCGACAGCCAGGCTCGATGATCACATCATTCATGCCAAGCCCCTCCACCTTTGTGCGAAGCTCATCGTGCCTGAAAAGCGCAGAGGCAAGTGAGGAGGATCTGGCACACAGGGTTGGAGAAATGCCTTCTTTATGAAGGCCGACTGATGGATTCACGCGTTTCCTGCCTCCCCTCCCAGCCTCTTGTTTACTACAACAACACTGCTGACTTTTGGTTCTGCTCTGAAACAAAGAGGGATTGCAGTCGAGGGACCTGTTCTGGCTGAGTAACACATTAGTGAACAAGCATTTCTAATTGTAAATTGAAGCTAGAATTTTATTTATAACTCAGTAAACCGCCATTCTGAATGCTCACACCCTCTCCTCTGAGCAGGCATTAACAAACACATCCCTAATAGGATGTTCGCTTCTTTCCTTTAGGCTGCAGCAGAATGACAAATCTCTCAAATCATCGTCTATGCCTTTTTCTCGCCCTCGTTTTCATTTCACTGTGTGAGAATCCACGCATAATTGTGTTAGGGATTGCACAGTAATAAGTCCGGCATTTCAGCTTGGATGGAGCACCATGAAAAACAGCAGCAGAGCGGCTGTGTGAGGGGGTGACTGATCAGCCCGTGTTTTCATTCAGAGTGCAACAACCCTGTGGCCCAAACAGAAGTTGTTTTCTCACAGGAATGTGTGGACAAAGCCTATCACAAGGAGCAAAAACGACAATCGCTGTTTCGTTTACAGCATGTTAAATGATGGATGACGCTGCCGTGCTCGCATCAACCTTTCATATGCTTGGAAACAATCTCTAAACTAAGAATGTGGAAAGATGAGATGAAAAAGGAGATTAATCAACTACTATAACTTTGAATGCTATGTTGTCAGATTTAAAACCTTAACTTTGCTGTGCTGGCGTTTGATAGTTACAATGTACATATTCAAATATTTCTGTTTTCAATGAAATTTCAAAATAAATTGATTTCATCTGCATTAAAATGCAATTATAACAAGCAAAGTGAACAGTCTATGTGGTAAATAGTAGATATTTTCCCAAAAGTGTTTTTTTTTTTTTAATCTAGAATTTTTCAAACTAATAATGTAATTCTATTTTGGCAAACATTAATGGTCATGTCGATTAATCATCAGTGTTTTTTCTTTTTTTTGACCAATCTGTGTGTTTTTTTCACACAAGCTGAAAAGTCACTACTATTTTGGCAGCATCTTTTGAAGCTTTTTCTTTTTTTTGATGAAAAACGAATATTGTGTTATTTTAGCCTAAAGAATAAAAAAAACCTTATTAACATGAATCTGTTACATTCTATGATTTAAGGTCATTTTTAGATTTTCTTTTCTGAATAAATACCTCTGTTCTGTTTTTAATTCATGTTTTAAAATGTCAACGGAAAAAGCTTAGAGATTGCATTTTGAATTCAAGAATTGTTTTAGTTTTATATAAACATTAACAAGTCAGAAAGAAAAAAAATGATTTTTTTTTCTTTTATCACGGAAATGGGTTAAAAATAGGGGTGTGTATCTGTCCGTCTCGCACAATTCGATACTCATCTCCATACATGGTCCACAAATCAATATATAAAGGATTCAACTAACTTTTTGGCGATACGATACAGTACGATTCCTTTACCAAAAATGTCAAATCTTAAAGCTATAAGTAATAATGCAAAGCATTTGACAGAAAAATGTATTCAGGTATTGACTTGGAAGAAGCAAGCTGATGATTGGAGGTCTTTTTCTTTACATCACATGCACACAAAAAGACAAAGACTATAGAAAAAAAACAGAAAGAGAAACTGCATTTTTTCAGAAATTAATTATTCACTTAATGATTGATTTTATACTTTTTATCAACATAATCACATCTGTGGATGGCAAACGATACTGAAGTTGCTCAATCAATTTTTGATACATATCTATTTTTATATCCCTAACCAATACTGCTGTTACTCCCACTGCCCCATCTAATATATTTTACAACCCTAGTTAAACCATAGCAATTGTTAGAGTCATACTCTTTAAAGGTTTCAGTTTTTATTTTATTTGATCACCATACTTTTCTTTTTATTGCTGAGCTGAAGCCTCAAAGGCTTCATCTGCTTTGTGCTTGTTTTGGTTTCTCTAAGATGAATTCCCTCGTCTGATGCTTTGCTCGTGGAATGCCTTATTCACAACTGCCCGTACGGATGGATACACGTGAAAAATAGGTAAAGATGTTTGGGGCTCTGTGAACCCGTGGAACAAAAATATTAATGCACATTTTTTTCTCTGGGCATGCTAAGAGAGATAGATTGTAATGGACTCTCAACAACCTTAAAATAAGGGTGAACTAGGTGAGACTCAGGCATGTCGTAAAGATGTATCATTCTTTCAACCATCAAAAACCTTGCACCTTTCAGTCTGTTTAAGTGGCATGTGCTCACTGAAATTAGACAATAGTCAGTGGGGTCATCCTATAGGCGTCCTACAGGCACGTACTGTACATATCACCTATGCACCCTGTCTGTGTTGCATTTGCAACCAGTTAGTAAGAATCCAGTACTCGCACTAATGACTAAAAATAAAGGCATTCCGACATCATAAGTGCATCTAACTTATATTATCCTTACAAATACTTTACACTTACTACTCGCACAATAATCGTATGTTCTATTTTCATGATGTCCCTAAAGGTAGCTGCACGGAGCACAAAAGGTCCGGACAACTCAGGCCTCAGCCCAACCCTCATATGGGGGCGTGTGACTAACCTCAGCCAGTTATACATAAACTGTGAAGATCCATTTAAAATGAAGATATAACTAGAATTTGATGTTAATCAAAAAAAAAAAAAATTGCTATTTTTCACTATATATTTGTAGTTTTTGCAAGTTAGGATCCCAATTTTGCAAAACAAACTGTTCTTCTCCTTGGCAACAAAAAGACGGTCGTGCTCACATTTCCTTAATCACAAGATCATTTTGCCGTGATCGTGCTGCAGGTTTCCTCTTTGTCCAAAGAGATTCGTGCATGTGCTGCATTTGCATTCAGGCTCCGATACTGCTTTTATGCTACATGAAAACACCACCAGATAAAAACAACAAAAAAAATCCCTACAAATAAAAACGCTATCTCTGCATACCATAATAATAGACGCGCTCTTGCCTGAGGGGTGGTTAAAGGTCTGGTATGTTTACAAAGACCTCAGCCACCTTCAACACCAGTGAAAATCGTCTAAAAAACATAGCTTGAGAACTGGATGCTCACACAGGAAATGAGAGATCCCAGGCTTTTAATTGTCTCCTTCACAATTACCTCCAAAATAAAGCAAATGGGTCAGAAAGTGTCATCACTTTAAGATAAAACGAGGAAAAGTTTGTAGTTGATAGTATACCTGAGAATAAAATCCTGATTGGTTGATGACAGGTAACATGAAACCAAATTGACTTCAACTTCAGCTAATTTGATCGATAGTCACAAGACTCAATGTTTCTGACAAAGAGCTGCAGGCAGAACGGTATCATCAAAATCCAATAGCGTTATTGAACTCCACATTTAAAGCAGCTGTCACTTTTAATTGAACCACTTGATCTTTTATAGATACCAATTCTCTGCTTCGTTGTTTTTCGGAGCGAGCCATCTCAGCAAACAGAAATTAAAGGCAAAGAAGAAACTGGATCTGTTAGTTAGACTACAAAAGAGGAAAAAAAAGGAAGAGTTGTTTGGAACCAGAAGAGCATATGGTGTCCTTGCAGGTTTATTTTTAGATGGCTGCTCCTACTGTGTGATGAGTAGGAAGCAGTTCATTCTGTCTTTTCCTCCCCGTTTCTGTTTATCCGCTTTCCCCCACACATCCTCATTTTCTCTCAAAGTTCAGTGGGTTTACTTGCCATTACACTTGATGTGCTTTCAAAGCACAACTAAAAAGCAAGAAGACGACATTTTGGATTCAGACAGAAGATGTCCCCAGTTGTGTCAAAGAAAAGGACCAAGGTGAAAGAAAGGCTGTATTGTGATACTTCTATGATGCTGTCCATTTTAGGAAACAGTGTAACTTCTTGTTGTTTCCCTGCAGACTTTGACTTGGTTGCTGGTATTTTTCCAAGTGTTGGAAAGAATGTGTCTGTATATTCTTTGGACAAAGCATTAGGAAGTTTATCTGCAGAGCGAAGCCCGTCTGTCTGCTTGCCCAATCTGTATGCTGTCAAGATTTTTTTTTGGCCTTTTTTTATATACAGTATATTTTTGTTTTCTTATCTGCTCTTAATAGCTATTTAGTCTAGTCATGGATTTTAACCCATTTTTTTATTTAAAATGTTAGTTCCATTCCTATGAGTCATATTGTGTCTTTCTTCTGGAAGATTTTTCATTTAAATGTCTGATTTATGCCTGTTGTTATTAGGTATTAGTAATAGTCGCTTTTTTCCATATTTTTGATCCTTTTTAATAGGGACTGTTGATCTGCTGCTCTTCTAAGCCTAAAACCAAAATAATATTTTTTTAGCCACAAAAAAAAATTATTTGCTGGAAGGCCTTGACCAGAACCCCCCATTTTAAGCTTCTGACCTTTTTTCCCTTTAATTTACCGTAACATCTTACGTGAAAAAACAGCATTTCACCAGCTTTTTCTCCAGAGGTTAACGTGTGTAGTTGTAAATTTGAACTCTTGTTAATATTGAGTTGATCAGTTAATCAAACTATTAACGTTCTCTGACACATTTGAAGCTCATCTTGCACACTAAACTGCTAGAAAGTTACAGTTTATTCAGATTTAAAAGCTGATAGTTCTGAAAAGTTTCTTAAAATATAATTTTTTGAAAGCGTTTCCTAAAGTTTAGGAAATTTCCACTTAAGCAACCAGCTAAAGTTGCAAAATTTCCAATTCAGGCTAGTGATTGCTTCTGGTGCGATCTTGCATGTGACCAGAAGCCCCTTCACACCATGGGATGATGTTTGTTAAAGCCCACTTTTGAAAATTTAGATTTAAGTTTATATTGTAAAACAAGTGTCATCTGCATAAAGGAGACATTTCTTTAACCTTATGTGATATCCAAGTAATTTGTGTCTCATATCTAATGTCATCAAAACAACAAGTTTTAGTTCATTCACTTTTCAGGAACAGATTTGGGTGGTTTTCTTTAAATAAAAGGAGAAAACAGGAAAAAAGTCCTTCTTTTATGTCATTTTTTAAACTTTTTTTATAAAAAAAAAAAAAAACACTTCTTTCAATAATGATTTCTGCTTAACTTTAATCTCTTCTGATCTACCTCTGCTTCTCTCTGCCATAAGAGGAAATGACCACAGAGGTTCAGATAACTTTCTTCTCACTACCAGAGTGGATCTGTATCTTCCACTGAAAAGTACCTCTGTGTCCCCTTGGACATCCAGTATCAGTGCATTTAGGAAAGGGAGGATTGATGCCGAGTTGTTGTAAGTAAAAGAGCTTGTAGAGGGACACAGGTGGGACAACGAAACACACACACACACAGACAAACGCCAAGGGAATCGAAGGAACGCATCATAATGTGTGCAGTTAGTTGGATGCAACATGACAGTCGACATTAAGTGATGTAACACTGATATGATGCGGTGCAATGTTTTACTGCAGGTCTTGTAGAACACAAACCGTTCCAGGAGGATGATGCATCAACTTCATGCAAGAATCTACATCATCAAAACACACAGTTTTACACACATTTCACACAGTTTGCAGCCAATACTACATGGAAAACACATTTCCGGTTATTTGTCCTCAAAGTAACGATAAAATAAACTGGTTTTAGATTCCTAAAAGTCACATTCATTTTACTTATGTGTATTAAAATCATAAAACTTCACAGTCTAACTTCTACAAGGAATAAACTTGTGTTTAACTGCACATTTTAATACTTTGTGTTGAGACAGTTTATGAGCTTCAACCAGTCATGAAGTGAGCATGGAAGTGCACATTGAACACATTCTGTGAAAATATCTTTGTCAGTTACATAACCCCATTTCCAAATAAAGCTGCCACGAAAGATTTGCATCATTACTTTCAACACTTTTCCTCCAATATCTCCATACACTCAGCCCACCAGGCCGTCACTACAAATAGATGGCCGCTTACTGACAGCGGCATCAGCCTCCATGTGGGCGGCAGTACTCTCTTCCGCCCCCGCACATGAATAAACTCACACACACAACACAGAAGCCCAAGGAGGCCTCCCACCAGCCAGTCAGATGCTGTCGTAGAGCTTGTTCCCATAATGCTTAGCTAACAAAATTTGTAAATCACCCTGCCAACTGTGTGTTCAGAAAAAAACGCAGCTTTCACTCTCCTAAAGGAGTAGCTGTTTGCATCCTTTCAAGTCTTAAGCACATTAAAAACAAAAAATATGAGATATAAATTCATTAGATGTTTTAACGGTGTTTATATAGATATGTCTTAAGACCCCCTAAAGCAACAGTTTTTAATGTGGCACTAGATAAATTTATGAAGATCCTTGAATCAGTTACATGATGTTTGTTTGCATCCTGTTTTTTGCCCCAAAAGCAACAAACGAAAAAACAGAAGAAGAAAAATGATCAGTTCAACCCCAGTGTAGATGGTAAAGCTTCTTCAAGGCCCAATGATCTTAATAATCAGTCCCATTTATACATGCAACGTACTAGCAAGGCCACTAGGTGTAATGTGATGCCCAAGGATATTTAAGGTCAACGGCTCTAAGTCTGCACCATAGCCTCTGGTAATAAGGTATTAGAAGATGACGCTACACCCTTATCCCTACTGTAGCACAATAACACCCCATATTTTTGTCCGAAAAGAATAAAATACTCAGACAAAAAGGAAAGTTTAGTTTAGTTTAGTCTTGCAAAGAAGACATTGACTTTTTTTCTGCTGGCAAAACTAGATACTTGAGGGACCCAAAATGACGGTTACACACCATAAAATCAAGGTGGAGCCAAGCCTTTGATAGATCAAGAAGGAGAGTTCAAAAACACAGAAGGCAAAGATGACCAAATGAGGGTCGCAAATTTGATTTACCTTCATGAAAAAAAGAAAAAAGTAAATTAAATAAGAGGGGTGCACAGAGCTCTAGCGGTTCGAATCCCTACTGGGACCTATTTTGTGTGGAAATTACATGTTCTCCTCATGCATGCCTAAACTTTCTTTGATCACCGCAGCTTCCTCCTACAGTACAAAAACATGCTTCTGGTAAACTGGTGATTCTAAATTGTCCATGTGTGCGAATGGTGTGAATGTGTGTGTGATACATTCATACGCACTCACACACCAGTGGAGGCAAAGAGGGTTAAGTGCTTTGCCCAAGGACACGACGACGGTTGGCTGGCAAGAGCAGGGATCGAACCACCAGTCCTTCAATCGCTGGCCGCCGCTCTACCACCTGAGCCACTGTCGCCTCTAAATGAAAAAGTAAAAATTTGAGGGGGGTGCGGTACACGTGTGGGCCGAACCCTGGCTCAACATGTCAGCCTAACTACTTCTGAGGTTATATTTAATCAATAATTAATTTTGAATCTCAAATGACATTGATGGTCATCTACCTTTCTAATCTACAAAATGTACTATAATTATAACTTTTTCCAATCATAACTAACAGGAACAACTGAGAATAAATCTACCAGACCAGGTTTTTCTGCAAGGTTACGTTTTTAAACTTATTTAAAATTCTCTCTCCGTCTGCTTGACTGGTGCAATGTGAATTCAGAAACTTCACCCCAGCATTTTTGAGGTGAGGTAACATTACTCTTAGGCAGACACAACTGCCAAACTCACTGCACATATGAATGCACCATCAGTCCACTTACCATGACCAATGCATTACTAAAGATGAATTATCTCATTGGAAATGTGTGTGCACGGCTGTCCAGCTCACAGGTGCTGCACGAAGATAAATGTGACACGAATAAAACGTCTTTTTTTTTCTTCTCCTTGCTGCATTTTTTTTCTCTCCTCCCGTCTTTCAGTAACTAAATAGAAACCGGCCAGTGTGTGGAGGAGACATGGCAACTTTCCACACCAAATTTCCATCTCCAGCAGCCTCTGTAAATAAATAATTACTCCAGTGAACATGTGCTGCTCTCATCAGCTGGAGTTTTGCTCTCTGACAAGCATGGGAGAATTAAGTGCGAGTACATTCGACAGCGCTAGTTCTGCTCGATAAGTGTCAAAGGCCATCAACCGAGGGATTGAGAGACAGGCAAAGAGGAGGAGAGAAAAGCAGCGACCTGTGTTTTATGGCATCAGAAAGAATTATGAATCCAGGTGGAAAACAATATGGCTCACACTTACTGTCTTTACTGATTAGGTCAACTTTGCAATAATGTGGTAAGGAGACAGAAATGCTTCATGCTGCCTTTCATTTTCCAGTTTGGTGTTAAAGGCTAGTTTAGGTGCTAAACAATTGTATTTATAATTGGTTTAAAACAACCCAAATTGAACTCATATTTCCAGATTTTATATATGACCCCTAAACGCCCTTTTGTTTGTGCTGTGGTCTGTAAAGTTAATTAGAAAAAGTGTTTCCTTTTTGGTTTCATTTTTGTCCCTGAAGTTGATCAAATACAATGTGGACTGTTGTACTTTTGCTGAATTCTTTTACAACGGTCGCACTGTCAAAGCAGGCGCACAGCTCTGGTTTGACAGCCAGCAAAAGCCTGTGCCGGGGGCCCTCTGAGCCAGGCACTGAACCAGTGGGCTGAGATCTGGCAGGCTGTCAGAGCTGCACAGCTCTTCCACAGCCAGTGTCCTCACTGACCTCTCCTCTGGTTCACCGTCCGCACGCGCGTCCTACCAAAACGGCTCTTTTTCACTCAGGAATTTCATCTCCAGCGTCCTTCAGGGTCTGGGTAGTTAGTTGTCACTTTGCTTTTTTTTTTTTTTGGTCAGTTTTCTTTTTTCGTTTTTCCCTCTTTTACTTAATCCTCCCATTCAATGTTAACAACATACTGCAAGAGAATAAATCTGACACAAAAGAAAGATATTTGTACTTGCTAGTTTACGATTGTGCTTTCCAGTTTCCCAGAAAAGTATGAGCAAAACATTGCAGCTGTCTTAGGCATGAACCTTATATATGGCTAAAAGGGCAAAAGTAAAACTGTAATTCAAGAAGAAGTTTTGGGGGATGTGTCAAACCTGGCCTCTTTGTCACACCAGAGATTTGTTTACGCTTTGTTGAATGATGGACAACAGAGGAATAATGGAAATTAGAGAGCTGGGAAAGGAAGACAAAAAAAAAATCCCTAAAAAGAGGGGCCATGTTCATAATGGCAAATCAATTTTCTATTTGACGTTAAAAGCAAGAAAATCAGCAAGCTTCTTCCCCACACCCAATAAAGTGGATAGAAACAACTCATTATATTTGAGAGCTGGACTGAGTGAATGTGACATCATCCATAGAAAATGGTTTATTTCCGGCTCCAACAAAATTAAATTGTTGGAGCGTCACCATGTTGGAACCAGAAATTGTCAATAAGCAGTGAAAAGTGGGTCTGAGTCAACATTCCCATGGTAACCACTTTTACCAATCAGGAGTGAGCTTGTTAAAAAGTCCACATCCTACCTCTAGAATCTAGCGATTAAACGTTTCAAACATTTGACACGAGGGGCCAGCAGGCAGGGGTCAGTACAGTTCAGTGTAGAAACACAAGGAATGGGCCGCAAAAAACAACAAAATTAGTTGATATCCACCTTTTCTCAGCAGATGCTACTTGGGAAAACTAAAAAAACTGAATCAGTGCTAAAAATCCACCTTACCCCTTCACCTCTCGCTCCTGCCGAAACACTTCAGCTGCCTAGTTTTAGAAAAGTTGGGAAACTTCAGACTTCAGTGAAGAGTAGATTTATGACAAAAGTCCTAAAAGGCTGTCCCCATTATACCAAAAACCCCCAAATTGAAACTGAACCGATCAAACTATGGTAACGTAAATTAATTTTGCACAAGTGTTTGTATAGACTAGTGCGTCAAAGTAAAAGTAGGAGCCAAGAAGTTCACTCTGATTAAAAAAAAAATGGTGTTAGATGGGCAAATTTGTTGCCCTGGGGGCATTTTAGTGAACAACACATTCTCTTCTTTAGACCCACTCAAACAAAAATTGCAGTTTTGGTGTTTTTAACATGTTTTTCTGGTGTTTTTCCAATTATTTAGGACATATTCAAATAAAATAAACAGCATTTTTATTTTTATTTTTTTTTGTTTTGTTTCTTGTTTTTTTTCCAGATTGTTGTGAATCAGAAACAGACAGAAAAACACTGTTTGAAGGTTGTTTTTTTTGTGATACAGAAAATACGCTCCACTTCGGAGAGGTCTCTCACCAACTGTTCCTGCCCAAAACTTAGAGGCAAATCTCTAATCAACTACTGTTGCGCTGCAGAAAATATGTCCTAGAAAACAATACTTTTTAAAAGATTTTGACTAAAAACAGCATAATAAAAAATAAAAGTCTGCTGGCAACGCTTTGAGAGAGAAAAAACAAAAACTCAAAGGAAATTTTCAGAAACTTTCATTAAAAAATTACAAATAGCAACTTATTTCAACATATTTTATCAACTTATTTTTTATAGTTTTGATTTAAAAAAAAGCAAAAAAAGTCAAATTTTTTACTTCTTTTTATTGTGTATAATTTATAATTTCAAAGATGCTTCTTTGCTTTGTTTCTTGTTTGTTTCTTCTTGTCTGACAGATAATTGGTTACGTACGCAGACGGCGATGGTCACTCGTGTGTGACATTGTTGACAGATGTCATGTATCAAGTGAGGCATGGACTCTTACTTAAGCATTGAGGAATCGGGAGCTTTACAGGCTCCCAGAGGTATCTGCTGACAGTTTGAGCCATTACTGCAATTGAAGAGCAGTGACTGGGGCCATACATCTGATTTGGAAGCTAAAGGGTACTTATCTGCGTTCGCCTGTGTCTGAAATCCAGTATTCTCTTGTCCCCTACGGCCCGGTCATGGTCTGTAACGGCAGAGGCACATGCCGAAAGCTGGTAAAGAATACAGAAAGAGTAGGTGTCTAATCAAAAATCCTGTTTGCTTTACTGCAAGCCCTGAGGGAGAAGACCGAAAAGGAGGTACGTGGGGTTGTAAATCTCCACTGTCTCTTCTTCTCCCACTTCATCGTCCCCTCTTTATCTCTCCTTTTTTCTCTCTCTTCAGTTTCTCTACCTCATTAGCGGCAACCTTGACCTCCCCTGAGCCGAGCTCCTGCAAGATTGCGGCTGCCTCTGACCGCCACTGTGATCATTGCCCACTTAACATCACAAAAAATGAATTTTAAATGCAGTGTTCAGGCTTTAAATAGAATCCTAACACGACTACATTTTCTGCCAAAGTGGCAAATGATACAAATGATTTACTGAGTGATGAAGATGCTTCTTCACCCACAAACAAACAAAAAAATGTTTAAAAAGTGTTGTTGCTCTGAGTGGGTTTCTACACAAGCTGTTGATCGTCCTGACGGTGTTTGGATCAGCTGTAGTTATTTCAAGCATTATTTTCCTGTGTTTGGCGCTCAGACGCAGCAGCAGACTGCAGAGTGAAGTTATAAATGCATGGGTAAAGGGTTAGAGTTGTGTAATTCATCACCTCTGTCATCAGAGATTGCTGCAACACGGAAACATTGCTCGAGATAAATAGTCCAACGCTTTATTTTTTTTCCTTTCTCCTGTCCCCCTGCTTTCCCTTCAGATGCCTTTTCTCCTTGGATTACCTCACCGTTTTATCTCACGTTTAAGTATTTTCTGTAATCCTTTTATCACGGTAATCACCTCCGTCCACAGCATCTTTTTCATCTCTTTCATCTCTCTGGTTTTCTACACTTGCTCACCACTTTCTCGCTCTTTGTGTCTTTTATTTTACTACTTCACGCTCTACCCATCTCCCTCCACACTCCAGCCTCTTCCCGCGGAGCCTTTGTATGAAAACCTTCAGCTGATAATTAGTTTTGTTTTTGTGGCCCCGGCGCTGAGGGGGCACCCTGTCTGCGGCGCGACTTACATAAGGAGCTGAAACAAAGTGACAAAGCTGTCCTAAAATAGACCCGGAAGGCACAAAAGGCTGACTCAGGAGATCAAAAACAATGGAAACAATCTTTTTCTTGTATTTGTGCTGTGGATGCCACTGTAATGTGGTTGACAATTGCATCAGTTTGTGAAAACATCCTTATATGCGCTCAACTTTTAAATATTAGTAATGGGGCAAAACCTTAGGTTGCAATTAACCATTTTTGGTAGTCTGTTTGTTATTCCATAAACACTCATCATTCATCAGAAATGATCTGTTTTAGATTTGTAGTTGTTTTGCATAAAGCTGTTAAAATAAGCAAGAATATTTTGTTAATCCACACGTTACATGGTTGTATGTATTTAGTTCTTAGAGCTTTGGTGTCTGCATTTTAGTTTAGTTCTTTCACAGGAAAAAATGGACCGGTAACCAACATGATCGACACCCCGGATCTGATTTGTAATTAGCATAATTCCAACGGTTTCTGAAGCAGAAAACAATGGCTTTGCACCAATATGAAACCATTTACTAATGTATCGGTGCATAGCTGCTTTTCCCTGTTTTGGAATCTGTTGGAATTACTGTAGTTGGAATAATTCAAAGATTGGTGTTGAATGGTTAAGCAGGTTTGGTAGATGGATGAATCGTGAACTCATGCTTTATGTTATTTTCTGCATTTTTGTATAATAATGAATGTGTATGCATTGAACATGTTTTCTTACTTTTAAATGGAGTTCATATTATGCTATCATACTAGAATCATTTTATTAAGGCAGATAAATCGAGTTACTTTAAACTAGGCATTTCCAACCCTGTTCCACGTGAGCTACTACCCTGCACCTAACCCCAGCAGGGTTAGGAGCAAAACCCTGTAGGGTGATGGCTCACGAGGAACAGGGTTAGAGACCCCGGTTTAGACGATGATGTCATAGTTTTACGGTCCTGGCTAATGCGCTGTAATTTCTCTCTGCCTTTCAACTCTCAGGTTTCACTTGTCTCTTTTCCCAAATTAGATGCTACAGGAACCTCCGATCCATTTAGAGATGCTGTGAAGTTGATAGGTTTAGGAAAACTGTAAAAAAAAGGATCAAATGGAGTCTGAAATGCCTGTTTTAATTGCTGTAGCCTTCTGTAATTCAATAATATCACTGTATGGGAGTTGACTTTAAATGACATACACCTCTACTTTGATCTTTGCTCTGATTTTTGCTCTTAGGAGCATTTTTACTCCTTTGCTCCACCTCTTATCTCAGGAAGGAAGAGGCCGGAGGAGTTCTGTAGCTGGAGAACTGCCTGACCCCGTTTCCCGCACAAGTGATTCTCAAATCACTTGTATTTCTCTCGTCTTTATCTCCTTTGTGCCTTACTTTGTGGGATTTAAACTGCATCTCCAGACACTTGTTCAATAATACAAGCTTGCATAAATTTCCTATTTTTATTGGAAGACTTTGGCAGAATTGCTGAGACTTTTCAGCGAGAATGGACTTTCCATCAGGCCTGTAAAGGCACACTGACATTTACACAGTTGAATATCGTTGGCAGCGCTCAAATGAAGCCGTTTCTGTGCGACGGTCGGGTCCGTAAAGTTCTGAGAAATGCACTGTACCTACTAGCTTGTGGTCTCAATCACCTTCTCTCGCTCTCTGCTGATGGGGGAATTGATGTGACAGATTTGCAGCAGATAAGTGCCTCACTTTAGTGGGAATCCTAATGAATAAATGATGCTCCTTTCCATTCCCTTTCAGTTTGATAAGAAAAAGACAGAGGGGTGAGACTCCGACTTGGAGAGGAATAAAAATGGAAGCGTTTTGGTTGCAAATAGAAATTACCAAGTGACCTTTTAGACAGTTTTATCATTTGTTTAAGCTACCTTACTGCTAGTTAGAAAGCAACATTTGACAAAAAAGGAGGTAAAAGATCTCATCTAAAGCTTTAAGCCAAATGAAGTATGTGACATGGAAAATAACTTCCCACAGACAGACAGGAAACTTTGGAATGAGGATTTCCGACGGTAGGATTCTTTTCTTAGCTTTGAGTATTGGAGGAAACAATGACACATTATAGTTCATGAATTGGCTTTTGTTGTCTCCTTTTCAACTATTTCGTTATGTTAGACGCTTCCTTTTTCTGTGGGGGAACCCTGTCTGATGATCGGCTAAACATCCAAACCTCAAGTGTCAAAATTCTGGAATGAATTTGTGAAAAGTCAGCCATATAAACATGGGTTCCTCATGTTAGACTCTACAAATCTAAACACAGAAGAGTAATGGAGCCACAGTGAAGCCTGGAAGTTATTCAGCCAGAAGCGTGTGATGGAATTACAACACGATGTTCACTTGTCTGCAACTTGGCTTGATGCTGAAGTCATTATTCCTGTCTGTCATGCAAATGCATCCATTGAACAGCCCACAAAGACACGTTGTCCTTCAGTGAGTTTGTATGACCCTCAAGAGAACCCTTGTAACCGTTGGAGTCTGTGCAGCTTCATAGGTCAGGTTTGACGTGCTAAAAGTCAATACGATGAGAAAGAGCGACTTCATTGCTTTAGTGTTTTTCTTTTGTTTTAGTTAGTGTTCTGTTTTTTTTTTTTTAGCTGGTGACCTTAGTTAACGAGTTTGAATAAGACACGGGCAGCTAAATAATAACAGACCGCTGCTTTTGGCTGCTGTAAGCCACAGTTCTGTGTGTTAAAACGCCCAGTGTCATCGGTTAACCGCAGCTTAAGACTAATGACAGACTGCATGCTTTTGGGTGCTTGGGAGTTGTGTGCGTCTGTGCATGTGCAATAAAGCTTCGTCTTTCTGGACAACATGTCAGAGCAACATAATCCACTCATTAAGGGAACAGATGGGGGATGTCTGTCCACAATCACGTTTTCAGTTTTTTGGGTTGAATTGTGTTTTTGGGAAGCTGTAGGAGCCTGTTTTACTATCATACCATTAAAATGACAACGTTTAATCAGCCAGTGCAATACTGTGAAAGGCTTGGCTGCATTTTGAAGTGCTCGGGCACTGCCAACTGAAGCAGGTGCACTCTGACAACCTGCAAGGTGACAGAAAAAAATATAACCACAGGCACATGAAAGTTTATTTATTTTTTTATTTTGCTGTTTATGAGGGACACAAGATGCCTCAGGAAGTTCTCTGCCATCAGCGCTGACAGAATCACAGAGCGCGGTTTGCTCACTCCTTACTTTTCTCTGTGTCTAGGTAACGATTTGTTCCTGGTGGCTGTTCATGAACTCGGCCATGCTCTCGGTCTCGAACACTCCAATGATCCCACAGCCATCATGGCCCCTTTCTACCAATACATGGATACAGACAACTTCAAGCTGCCAATGGATGACCTGATGGGGATACAGAAGATATACGGTAAGGCGGACTTTTTTTTATTATTTATATATCCAAGAACTGAAATGTATTTACCTGTTTTTGAAGAATTGTTTAAGTTTAGAAGTGTTTCCCCATGGTTTAAGTATTTTTTGTGGACAAAAGATGATACTTGGTTGCCCACATTGCACATGGATCTGTAGCAGATGCAGTTATTAATCGGTTTACTCTTGTGCCACGACTCTCTTAAGATACTTTTTTTGTGGGTCAGAAATGAAACAAGTAACTGGATGATTCAGTTAATTGACTTATTTTACTTTGAACTACAGGCCCAAACAGGGTATCTCAAATTGACTTAAAAATAATGATAACTTTTAATTAACTTATGTTCACTAAGGTCAACGTTTAGTCTACACTTATATTAACTCATAAAGTCACTAATGTCCCTAATTGGAAACAATTTTAAATCATTGAGGAAGACTTTAAAAAAATAACATACTTTTTGAAAACAAAAAATAAAAAAACAAATGTTGTATTTGAATAAATCAGACCCAGGAGTGTCACTCAACTAAAACTGGAATGATACATTATAACTTTTTTCTCACTTTTAGTCATCCTGTTGTAAATTATCTGCTGTATTTGCTGTTTTTTGGGGGGTCTCAGATTCTCATGTTTAAAGCAGTTTATGAACATATAATGTTTGACTCCTTCGCTAAATTGGGACAAGCCCCAATCATCAACCCACCACCCCTGCTCTTCATAATTACAGTTTTTTTAAATAAATATAAATATAGAAAAATGTTTAAAAAAAGTGTTTCATGCCTACAGATGTTAATTTCAGTTTTGTTTCTTCAAATATTTAATCTGTACAACTTCTTGGTTGATTAGAAATTCATTGTGGCTGTTTTTTGTTGTTTTCAGTGGTTCTAGGGTTTCTATTATTTTACTATGTACATTTAATAAAAATGTTAGTTCATTTTAAATATTTAGAACTGATTTGTGTATCAGTAAGGCTGAAGCATAGTGGAATACTCAGTTACAGCTGTCAGCACCGTCAAGCCGCCTCAGTCTATCTAAATGACTGTCACATAAATGCATATACACACACAAAAGAGCCCGCGCATCTGCCTGCATGGTCAGCCCACAACCTTCTGGAAATGATAGATCCAGGCAGAGATCACATCTCTCCTGGTCCCCCCTGTGTTTTCCTTGTCTCCTCTCTGTTGAGCCCTGAATTCCCTGAATTATAACAAGAGATGAAGGGCAGGACAAGTGATAGCAGTTCCCGTCTCAGCCTCATTCCCTTCCCTCCAACAGCTGACCCCCTCTTGTTTCTCATGACAACAGTGATGGCTACATGTTCAGCTGAAAAGGGACAAGGCAGGGCGTGCGCTGATGGATTGAGAGGTGGTTGATTTGAGCTTAGCCAAGAGTAGAGGTGAATTTGAATAAAGTTAGGAATACACTGCATAAGTAAACAGATCTAGAAGAGAATAAAACTGTTGGAGGAATATTAGGTCTTTTTTGTCAAATTTGGTTACGTAGCCAATCAGATTTTGTTTTACTCTGGTGTTATTGTTATTAGTTTGTTATTCTTCAGATCATGTGTTTTCTTTTTACCCTCATTAGGAAATTTGTTAAAAAATGAAAGAATCGTTTAGCAGCCGATAAGGTACTGTGAAGCCAAACACAGGTTGCATACAAACATACATTGATGTAGTCTGCAGTTTTTCCTTTCAATTTCCTAAATGATGTTTTCTTGCTGACCTTTGAACATAATGACTTCCTGTCCTTTTGAAGAAAGAAAGCCCCGATTCCTCCAGCAGCAGCTTTCACTCAACAATGACATTATAGACTGTGCAAGATAGCTCCCCAAAAAGAGCCAGAAACTTTAGTCACTAGCTTGTCATAGTTGTAATATTGATCTATCAATTCAAGTACCACACACAGTACAAGTATCATTTGGAAGAAAATAAACTAAGAGTTTCTGGTCTTAAATTCCTCATGCTGTATTGTTCCCTTTCAGAGCCTAGAATGTGTCCAAATTCACTCACTGTGGTTAGAGCACTATATAGAGTCTTTTTCATTTTTTCAGGGTGTCCAAATGTATAATTTCCAAATCCTGGTTATTTCCTAGACGTTTCTGTGAAAAACAAGTTTATACCAATGCCTACTAGATTGGTAAATATAAAACCACAATGCATTGCAGTTGAACAAATTGTCATTTGAAAAATGGCAAAAACAAGTCAAAAAGTTATCTAAATTTTCATCATCAGAACACAAAAGATTCATAAATATTCTTTCTAAAATGTCTCTACTTATTAGATTTTAACTCCGGAAAATGAGTGATGTAATATTGGGCATTAAGAAACTAATAGTGAGCATGATGTCTGAAATGTATTGAAGATAAGGGTACTGGACAGTCTCACACTTTCTGAGAATTCTGGTTCATTCCCTATATATTACCATATTTTCTGCACTATAGTGCAAACTTGAAAGCCTTGTTTTTTTAAACAACAGTGCTCCTTAAATATAATAATAATTAGATAATGATATAACATTTTTTTAAAGGGGCCTTTTAGGACTCTCAAGGCCACTGTACAAATAAATGTGGACTAATAGATATTAATAAATATTGATTGAAATCTGGTTTTCCATGCTAATATTGAGACAATTTTATGAGGTATTCTGTGCTCTTGGTGTTCTGTCTGAAGTTTATTTTTTTGGAGTTGCAGCTAAGATTAGGAGTTAGCATAGTCACAGTAAGGTTTTTTTAGGGTTGGAAGCACCGGGTTTTGTTAATACGCTAACACCTCTAACGTGGCTAACCTTTAGCTAGTAAACTTAAGTAAACTTAGTTTGTATGGCATTAGAGGATTGACTCTTTAATAAGTTTCTAGTTATCTGGATAAGAGGCAACAGTAAAAAGAAATGACTTGAAATCTAGTTTCAAAAAGTGTGGGGTACATCATGGTTCAGTTTTGGGTCCAAAATTATTTATAATTTACATAAATGACGTTAGCAACAAATTCAAATGATTAAAATGTATATTGTTTGCAGATGACACAACTTTTTTATGAAGGAACAAATCCAGTTGTCGTTATTAAAGTGATACAAACAGAATTAGAAAATATATAATGTGAATAAATTATCTTTAAACCGTGAAAAAGCATATTTTATGTTATTCATTAGTACAAAAAAAAAAAACTGTAATGTTTCTGTAAACATAGGTGATACTAGCATAAAAAAAGTCAATTAAATCAAGTTTTTGGGTGTAATAATCAATGACACTTTTTTGTGGAAGCCACATATTGTTAGTGTACAAACAAAAATAGCCAAAGGAATAGCAATTTTACACAAGCAAAAATGGCCCCTAAACCAAAATGCATTACATTTGCTTTAAAACTCTCTGATTGTTCCGCACCTTCAGTACTGTGTGGAAATTTTGGCACTATTGAATCAATGAATAAACCATTCATTGACATTGCACCATCTAGTGTGGATAATACAGTATTTGCTCTATTAGAACTCATTTCAGATCATTTAAAAAAAAAAAAAAAGAAAAAAAAAAAGAACTAATTTCAGATTATCAGAGTATTCACAGAGATTTTTTTTCAAATAATCTTTGCTGATTCATGAGTTTTGGTCCATCGTCCTAGACTGACTCAACTCAAAACCCTGTTGAAATGCATGCGTCTGATATTGCAAGCGTGTCTGCATTTTCATCCAAATATCAGCTGTATTTCCCAGTACTTGCATAACCACAGAGTGCTTTTGGCTCCACTAATCCGGGGATGTGTTTCAGAGGCTTTCATTTAGCCAGTGGATGGAGTCCTTCACATGCAGACATGCTTATCAGTTTTGCCGACTGGCCAGTCTCTTAATCCTGCGATTGGCCAGATTTCCAACTGATTAATGCTTTACTTTTTTTCTTTATTTGATTGCTCTCCGGAGATTTACCTATTCATGGCCTCTATGCCGTTTGTGCTCGGTAACAAAGAAAAATGGAAACGCTTTCGTTATTCGTCCACGACTCTTGAAGGTTTCTAGAATAGCAGTGTTTCCGCTCACACACGTTTCAGGACTGTCGGCCACATTGCATCATATCGCGGTCATCTATTCCTGCATCTGTTGACCCCAATCAACACATGACAGCGCACGTCTTCACAGTTACAGAAGCATGTTATTCACGCGCTGTCATTTGCTCAATTATTCATAAACTCAGCCCACTTGTTTGTACTGCTTAACCTCTCTCTCTCTCGTCTCTCTCTCTTTTTCTCATGTAGTTCATAAATGTTGAATGACTCAATCAATCTGGAGTCTCCATCATCTGTTAATGTTACTTTCATCTTCACACTTTTTCTTAATTAACTTGTCACTGTTAAGTCTTTTAATTTCTTCTTTCCTTTTGTTTATCTCTTTTTTTAACGGATATTTTTATTCAATATTTTTTCCTGTCTTCGCACAGCTGCTCTGCTTTGACACGTTCAGACCTGATGGGACACAGGTGTTTCCACCGTCATGCCCGCAGCGAGCCACATCTCATATTAGCATTTTCAAAACTGCAAAGGAAATTTAGAAAATATTTTAAAATAGAGAGCAGCAGATGTTGCTTCTTCAGTCTCTGAAGAGTTGACATCCACGTTTTACATTACATTTTGGGTTATACTACCTCTGTCGTTAATTCTGCTATCAAAGCCCAAATAATAAATGACATTTAAAAATAAGGCACATCAAACAAGAGATCCGGTTTTAAATTACCATTACTATCATCTTTAGATCTTTTTTTAAAGCGTTCTTAATAGTCTTTTAATGATAATTTTGCAGTTTTTAGCCAAAATAAAAAAAAATGTTGTCATTTTATATAACATATTTTCTACTGGGCAGCAGTCGTTAATCAGAAATTTACTTCTGACTAAGGATGTAAGGATTCTTTGTGAATTGGTAAAAAAAACTATTCAAACTCGTCATCATATTTCATCAATGTAAAAATCTGTTTATCTGTGCCTAAATTTAGAAGAATGCAGAGCAGATGACTTTTCTTCATGCAGGCTCTCTGTGAGTGTGTGCGCGTCTGTGAGTTTAGCTGCTCACACACCGGCTGGGTCTGCCCGCATTCAAGCAGCCACTTTTAATAAAAATTCGAATGCTCGCCGATGCTGCCGGCGTGTAAGCACCTTGTGTGTGCGGAGCGTTGGGGCTGCGTGCTCATCGGCTGCGCTTCCCTCCTGGAAATTTCTCGCAACTCCTTCAGATTTAAAAATTTCACATAAGTCAGTCTCTACAGGATTTCTTGATGTTGCTATCGCAACTATTAATGTAAATTCAAGCAAAGCCGAGAACTGGTCCTCACCCTGCAACTTTACATTTTCGTCTGAACTTCACTGCAACTTTCACCAATCTAACGTGACAGACATGGGTGACGACGTAGCTTTGCAACCGTTTTCCTTCTGACTCCTTCCCGGAGCCGTGTTCTTTTTGTTTACTCTCTTTAGTTGTCTGTCAATTTTCTCTGCGAGCTGCGTGTAAACGGTTCTTTGCGTTGAGTGGAGGGCAGGCGAGTGCAAGCGCAGCGGTTGGGTGGGGGGTTTGCACAACATGAACCAAGTATGAAAGATCATTTCAGTATTATAGATGATTGGTAATTTGCATTGAATCCTATTCTATTAGTTGGGAAACTGACAGTTTGATGTAAGGGACAAGAAATATATACTTGCCCTTTAGTTCATTGTGTAAGAAAAAAAAAAACCAAAAAAACAAATTGGGACTTTAAAACAGTGAATCGAATCATGGCGTGACTGAATCGTTACACCCTTCCTTCTGACTGTTTGCGTGAGCCTTCATCCCCTCCCATCATCCATTTGTTCACACTCCCCCTACTTTTCTCCCCCATACATTCCCAACCTAATAGTGCAACAAAAACTTTTTCGAGCCAGATGCCAGCTCAAATGACTATAACAAAAGCAAACTATTAGTAGAAGTATTGGAACTGAGAGTTGGAGGGAGCTTGTGGGCCAGTGTCACAAATACGGTCTTTGTTTGCAATTGTGATCTTAATTTTCTGTATATGTGTCCTCCATCATGAGAAAAATGCAACAAAAACATGTTGAAAACACCAAAACACAATTTTCATTGCAGCAGATCTTTAAGAGGTTTAGAGTTTCAAGTGTTTCTAGAGACAGAAAAAAACCAACAACGGACAACTAGTTAATAGATCCTTGGTTACATCTGTAATTGTGGGTCTCCCTCAGGTTTGGGTTTGTCTTGTATTTGAACATCTGGACATTGGACGTCTTCAGTTTCTGCTAGGACGTCCCGTGTTGCATTAACCGCTCAGCAAGTTGCACATTTCCCGGTGGTTCCAAAAACATAAATTCTGATTTCCTCACCAAGAGAATATGTTGTCTTTTCATTATGACTCGATGAGGTGTGATTCATTACACCACTTCCCCTTTACAGTTTGTTAAAAAAAAGTGGTTTGGTTGTAAAAACAGCATGCTGCAGATTTATGTGTTGAAACAAAGCGAGATTTATTTCTCTGACTTCCTCCAGGCCCGCCTGATAGGATTCCCCAGCCCACCAAGGCTTTGCCCACGGCGCCCCCTCCCCGTTCCCATCCTCCTTCAGACCCCCGTAAGCCAGACAGACAGCCGCGGCCCCCGTGGCTTCCCCCCGGAGACACGCCGTCACCTCCAAATGCTAAACCAAACATCTGCGACGGAGACTTCAACACCTTGGCCATACTAAGGCGGGAGATGTTCGTCTTTAAGGTAAATGAAGAGTCTCTCATATCAAAACAGACCTGCGGCTTTTTCACATTTATATTCCACAAGTCTTTTTGAACCTCTGAGCTGTTTAGCTTGTACTCGCATCTCGGAAAAGTAATCAGTCTTTGGAGGCCAAAACAACCCTCTATGCCTCAAGAGTCTTTTCCTGCTTGACATTTCTGGGGGAAAGTATTTGACTTATTGACTGATAAACACAACTTATTGCTTAATTCAGACTAGTTTAAATGGCCTGTAGGGTTGAGAACTATTTGTAAACGGAAGGAGATGCAGCAACACCAGTTTGAACTTGTCTACCTCCCATCTAGCATGTGCTTTTTAAAATATATCAAGAATTTAGTTGTAAAATGATGGTGGAAAATGCTCTATAAACTAAAGGCTAGTAGTAAATCCTTAAACTGTGTTCATAGTGAACGTAATTTGTGTCGAAGAATGGTCAATTTCAATGTTAAGTCAATGTACAAACGCGATCGGAAGTCCTTCAGCATGGTTTGAACGTCGGCAGCAGCATGTTTCAGGTGATGTGGCAACGCAGTGTGACGAAAATTCTGACTAGCAATGAAGGTTTTGCAACACAAGTTAAATCATCTGAACCTTTGTGAAGATCAGGGACTCAGCTTTGGCTCATGAGGTGTTGATGATGTGATTAGGGGGTGGAGTCCTAAACCAACATTGAAGATAATTTGATTGTTCTGCTCCTGAACTGTATAATATTTTTCTTATTGACATCAAGATAATAATAAAAATAAGGGGTATTGGCAAGGGGTCTCACGATACGATAAATGTTGCGATATATCCCTAAACTGTACCATAACAATTTTTCAAAATATGTACCCATCCCAAGTAAAAACTAAGTAGCACATGTCTCACAACAACAAAAACTGCAAGATTTTAACACACCATTTAACACGAGCTGGTTCTCACGAGATCTTGTTGCTGTTTTGGTGTAGAGCTGCTCAAAGAGGTTCAGGATGCTGGGCTGCCAACTAGCAGTCGGAGGTGTAGGTGGAAAACAAAGTAAAACTCTGAATGATGCTCATAGATATTTAACTAGATATAGTCTTGTCCACATTTAAGGTTGATGCAAGCAAAATATCACAAAATATCACGATACATTGATTATCGATTTTTCCCTGCACCCCTAATAAGAATGTACTCTAATTTTATTCTTATTTGGATATTTTTTGGATTTTTTTTCCTACTTGGACTATTAAGGAACAGCAAGTCACAGAAAACCACTGAAGCAGTCATTCAGATCCTGCTGTAGATGTTCAACTTCACAGTATTGAGAGAGTTTCTGAATGATGACGTGGAGATGTGCTTATTGATGCTTTTGTAGCTGAAACTATATTGGACAGTAACTCCTCTCACACCAGCGGGAGTTTATGAATACATTTTTGGACAAGTGATGAGCAGCGAATTTGTTGTGCGTCAAAACAGAGGCGGAGGACACAAATGTGCCGCGTGAATCTGGTTTGGTGTGAACACAACATATGTCTAGTTGAGTACTTTGATGATTAATTTGTTCTTTTAAAAAAAAAAATGCTTTGGATTAAGCTGAAGTTTTACGGAAAGAAACACTGGTCTTTGTTTACTACCGTGCCTCCTTTTTTTCCCATGAACTTTCTTGTGTCGCTGCACACAAAAAGTTTATGTTCTTGGTGTGAGCTGGTGAGCAGAAGGTTTTGGCAACACGCAGTTCTTGGGTCAACACAAAGCTGTTCTGTGTTTTCCACTGCAGGGAGAATTAGTGCATCTGCTTTATGTAAGAGCAACTGTATTTTCCTGGGGATATAAATAGGGCCTTCATCGGTTAAATAAGAAGCTTGTAGAACTTGGGGGGGACGGCCTATCTTTGTGCTTTTGAACCTCATGTAGCAGTTTTTATTTTTCTTTTTTTTAAATATATATCTGAAATCTCCAGCCGGGCTTTGAGTCAGAGCCACTACTTGTGACCGTTTTTGACCATAATCAGACCTCTGTGTCTGCTTCATGGAGGAAACGGTAACTGCCAGTCACAACATGCAGAATGCAGACTCTGGTCTGACAGACTAAGTCTGCTGCAGCTCATGAATGCCTCACAGAAGAAGAGTTCCACATCTCAAAGGGATGAGGATCATGGGATTTCTGCAAAAAGAGATTTCTCTGAAAGCTCGCTACAAAGGATGACACCCATTGTTCACTTGGAAAGGCCTTTTTGGTCATGCAGTTGAGACAAATTGACAAAGTTTTAAAGGTTTAAAAGATTGGATTAAAACAGTCCTAAATAATGTTTGGCGGGAACTTTTATCGCATTCTTTGTCTGGCACTCTGAGACTACCTCTGTTGGGAATAGTTGCTTAATAAATGAATCGATCATTTATAATGTTAATTTGCGTGTATTTTTTTGTTTTTATAGATTTTTTTATATTGTAGGTCGTCTCAAAATAAAATCATCCAAAGTATAGCTTTAACAAAGAAATTCCAACAAAAAAGAATAAATGCTTTATAAAATAAACAGATGTTTTGGAATCAAATCAGTCATTTTTTTTGTTCTTGGCTCACATTCAAACAAGAGGAACTTATTTTTTTTGTTTCTAAGATTTCTGAGATAAAAATAAAATACTTTTTTGGGGTTATTTTCATGTTTGCAAGCTTTAAATAAAATAAATAAGAGCTTATAATCAAACCAGTAATTTTTTTATTCTCCTTAAAGTTTTTTAGGATTTTTTGTTACTATCTGGTGTGCCCCACATACCATCTGGTGAGCACCAGTAAAAGTTTTTTTTAGAAGAAAAAAATTGTTTGAATTTTTACTTCGATGTCTCTCAGGGGCTCCATACTACCCAGATTAAATGTTGATAAAAATATTTTTTTTTCCAGAAAGACTTTTTCTCTCTGTTATTTCTGGTTTTAAAATCAGACATTCCCAGTATTTTGAAATGTTTTTTTTCTGTTCTGTGTGAAGAAATGAAAAATGTCCCTAAAACTTGTATTTCATATTTCTAGAAGGGACCAAAGCATGAATGCTGAATGGTTGGCACTCACATTTTCACCCCACTCCTTGCAAAAAGTTTGGACACCCCTGTTTTAGATTATTTGAAGCCTCGCCAAATTTTGAAATTTGATCACTTTTCTTTAACAGTAACCCTTCTCATCCAAAACAATACTCTAAAATAACCTTTTTATTAATTTTAAAAAACGATTGAACAAAGGTGTTTTTTTTTTTTCGACTGGTAGGAATGTCCACTTCGCATTCCAACCACTCTCGTCTTCTGTTGATTCTCGACTTTTACGTCTTAAATGTTTCACCAACACCAGCTCACATGTTCCCAAAGGTCCATATGAAAACCAGACTAAAGGCTAACAAAGAGAGGTGATTTGTGGAGCGTGGAGCTTTATGTTTAAGTTCACTTTCTGCACATCAAATCATTAAGAGCGCCAGAAATATGAGAAAGCGGGTTGACTTGCTCATTATTTGCCCGTAAATCACCGTCCTCCTTTTCCCTCTGTTAATCAGGAGTGCTTCAGTAAAAGTGAAATCAATAAGTTTAGCTTGGATTTCCTGTGCCTGTGTGATCAGTAGGAGGAGCAAGTGGTCCCTATATTTCTTCTCTCTCAATCACCCTTCTGCCAGTTTTCTGCTATAAAGCTGACATTTTGTGTTAACAACTTTTTTTTTCCACCACATAATTAAAGCTGCCTAACTGCAAACCAGTTTATCTGGAATCATAATTAGAGATGTTTATTTTTCAACTGACAACGCCAAACTACACAAACGAGGCTTTAAGAAAGCTTTGAGTGATGACTCCTGGAGCAGGAACCGTGTCTTATGTGTCTATGTTTTATTTTAGTTTAATGTGAACGTTTTGTCACCTTGCTGTAATTTCTCAGTGGTGATATCCTTTTTTTAAGCTGATGTTTTTGAAGGATTCTTTGCTCCAAAATGACATCCTTTTGATCCATTTTAAACTGCAGATTTTAGATGTTTTTTTTTTTGTTGGTTGATTCCAGTAGAAGCTTGAGTGGGTTTTTTCTGTTGTGTATTGAACTTTGAAGGAATTGTTAGTTATACATAAAAACATTTAAGAATCCAACTTTGCACTTCAATTAGATTTATTTCAAACGTATACACTATTAACCGTGAACGTAGAATAATAGTTGCTCCAATTATAGCAATTACCATGTGAGTGGAGCACTTTGTTCTCATGTTGTTGTGCCGTGACTCATTTTGTTTTCTCTTCATGCACCTTACGGCGCATTCTACACTTTAAGATAATCTCTTGTCCTTGTTCCCTGGAGCCTTTCCCCTCCTTTTTTTGTACTTTTTATTGCATGTTTATGTTTTGGTTAAACCTGGACAAACGTCATCTCATTTCACTCTGTACTGCTTCAGTGATATGCGGTTGACACCAACAAGATATATATAGGCTATAGATGCTACACTAGCTTGTTGCAAACCAGGATGCCATATTGGAACGGTCTAGATGCCTGTTAACAAATACACAAACTCAGCTGCAAAAACAAGACTGTGACTTTTCACAAGTATATTATTACTATCAGCTGATAAAGGCGAACTTAAAGAAAACATTTTAGGAAGATCGGAGTCAGTCAATTTTAGCTTTAGACTTTGAACTATTTCCACATTTTCTGGGAGGACCACCGATCTTTCATGTTTTATAGAGGATGACCATGGTATTTGTATGTGTGTTAGACCTCAGATCAGACCAGATTAGTAAGCGGAGTAAAGAAACTAATCAGGATTTCCTCTGTGGTGGCGAGGGAAGAAGGTAGAGCTCAGCGCCAAATACCCATCCGGCGAGCAAACAGGGACATGTGACTAGAAGTCTAATAGTTTATATAAATCTGTGTGTAGATTTAAATAAAATAAGAGCCATGCATCAGGTATGCATTGTGTTTCCAATATAATAATGTATTTATTTATAGAAAAGTTTGAAATGTTGTTCAAACTTGTTCAAAATATCATTTTATTGCATCTGCTAAGCTGTAACTCATTGTTTACAAACCATTCCAATATGGCGTTGCTCTTTACATATCTTGGACAATGGTAACAGGCTAGCGTGCCATCTCTAGCAATATATCTCATTGGTTGAGACGGCCATAAAGCTTCTTGAGTCTTGAATTGAATCCTTGGTAAAAAGTTCAGGCTTCATTCAGTCTTGCACGCTAAAGTTCTAGATTTAATATGTTGACACTCCTCAGGCTTACCTCTTTATGAATTCACGATAATTTGGCATAAACAAACATTCATTTATATGCATGTATTTATACCCCAAACTGTCCTTTCTTTACCCCACTTATAACCAGTTTGGTCCAGGTGTACCAGAGTACGGCAAGTCTGAGCTGAGAATCAGACAGAAAGTTTCCACTGGTTCTTTCAGCCTTGAACCGCAGTAAAAAAAAAAAAAAAAAAAAAATAGATGTACATTCTCAGACATCATTATTGAAGTTTGGATGACTTCATGGCTCACTGCAGTTTTCTCAGTTTGTAGAGCCAGAAAATGCACGCAGGGATTTAAGGGATTTGGGTCAACCTTTTACTGCGACACAGTTTCATTTAAGCTACAATATTTTCTTGGTGGAACAGAAATCCAACCAGCAACATTGGAAGACATTAGCTACTGTTTTTGTGAAAGTTTTCCACTCTAAGATAATTATGCATTAAATCCATATGTCATTCCCTAATGGTAAATGTGTTCAGGTTAAGAGCTTCAATTTGTATTTTTTAAAGCAAAAAGATGACGATAACTATTTAAAATCTATGTCCTTTTCTGGTAAAATACCAAATCTGTTTTTGTTACTCATTATTAGTGTTTATGTGAAGAATCTACTGCCTTATTGAGACGCTCTTTTCTCAATGCTGACATATATGGAGAGGGGGGGTTTCTGGACTAGAATTATTTCATTTTTACTTCATCAAGTTTCAACATTTACATACCAATTATTTCTCAGATGGGCTGCAAGCTTTAAGAAAAATGAATTTAGATAAAATAAATGAGCGTTACTCTCACTTTTGAACTGAAACATTCATTCACAGCCAGCGGCAGATTGACTCAGCAGCTACTTTAGCTCTGGTTAATGAAATTTTAAATGTTGGAAGACATTTGAATTTTACTCATCAGTGCTTAAATGTTATTTCTTTAATTTACATAAACTGCTACTAAACCCAATTGTTCTTTTCCATGAGCCCTACCATTAGCCTAAACTGAGCTAAGTGTCTGTTGCTTGTAAGACGTTGCAGAACTGTTTGTGTTTGCTTTAACTGCAAACATTTGCCTGACCATTACACCAACGATTTAATAACATTGTGCCCAAGTGTATAGACACTAATACGATGTTGATCCTGGGTTATTGCTATTGCACTCTTTACTTTTCTCAGAAGGCTTTCCGATGGATTTTAGAGTAATTCTCTGGGAATTTGCGCGCATTGATTCTGTAAAGCGTTTGGGAAGCCAGGCATAACGTTGGACAAAAATGAGTCACTGTGCTGCTCACGCTCATCCTGAGGATGTTCGTTGGGTCTGAGATCAGAACAGTGTACCGGGTCAGGAAAGTTCGATCCAAACATAAAAGCAAACCTCCTTCCTCAAAGTTTGACTTTCCGTATCCCATCGTCCTCAGAGGGAAGTTGTACCGTCTCACTGTTATTTCAGATACTGTACTTTCTGAAATCCACACGCCACCGAGTCCAGATTCTCCATGGATGCCCCAAAACAAGAAGCCGTCACATCACTCAACGCATCTGTTCTGCTCCAGTCTGCTGAAACCGTGAAGCTTATATCTGATTATCCCTCTGTACTGTAGCAGACATCATATTGATCATGGAACAGACCTCATGTTCTGTTGACTTTCACCGTATCGGACAGCAACATGGATGAAGTGTTGAGCTGCCGTGAGAGTGGACGGCGACGGAAGACGGCAGCTTGGGGTTAAAAAGTTTGACCTGAGAATATCCCTCAATAACTGCCACGTCATGCATTGTTATTGACAGAAGTTGGAGTTGCACTCGCTCAGGTGAGGGAAGTTTCCCGTCCAACTCCTGACTCTGTTTTAACTGTTTTCATTTTTTGTTAAGCGACTGAGCCCAACAACAACTAGAAAATTTGTCTTTATTTCCCACAAAGCATCAACAGTTGGTCTAAAGATGATCTGAGTGCCGGCTTTATGGTTTCAGACCTGCTAAAACCCCCCCGCACCCCTCCTGCACAATAGCGGCCCCTTTAACCGAAAGAGACAACACAGTTTTGCATGATTTTGTGTCACGTCAAGTTTGTCCTCCATCTCTCTGCAGTAATTTTGAGCCAATTTTTGGTCATTTTGAGTCTCTTTGTAGTTTCTCTATTGCTGTTCAGTCAATTTTCTGTAATTTCTTTGTCTTTTCACACTCGTTTCTTTGAAGTCGATCTGTTTTTGTGCCACGCTATCTGTTGCTTTCATGAGAATGTGTCATACAGTCTTTGTTGCTCTTTTCACAAATTTTTCCAGATTGGTAGAAGGTTCTGGTGTGGCGTGACAGAATTCATGTTTCTCTGAGGAGCACGTGAGCTCTTAATCCATTATTGTCTGCCGCACAGGTGTATGAGAGAAAACACCTTCTCCGTTCTGTTTTCTCTACATTTTTTTGGTGTAGTGCTAAAGCAGAACTTTTGCTGGACGCTTCCGTAATTACAGCATTTTCGCTGACGCTTTTTGAAATAATGAAGCCTGCTTTCTTGAGCTTTATTTTCAGAGTGGGAGTGGGACAGGAAGGGAACCAGAAAGAGAAAATGCTTTTTCTAGAGTCAGAGGGATTCAAATGGGTCAGATTTCATGGTTTGATCTGTTTTCAATTACCGGACAGGCCTTGTAGGGTGGAAAATGCTGAACAATTGAAATGTGTGGAGGCAGCAGGTACAGAGCGTCACTGAGAGATGGAAAAGAGGAGGAATGAGGATGAAGATTGGGGCTCAATTAAAATGAACAAGACGAATATTTCAAACAGGGTTTGCAGGATTAGATAGTGAAAAAGATAAATGATTAATGGTATGTTTCTGTTCAGCTTGCTCATTAAACAAGGGTGGTACTGAGGGTCTTCCCTCTCTGTATCGCTGTGTCCTCTCACTGTGAGGTCAGGTCATTTTGGTCAGAGAGCCAAGCACATTCTGGAAGTGCAATTGGCCATTCCCCGCCGAAGGGTGGGACATCTCATCGGATCCTAATGGCTTTCGCATCTGGGTGTCCCCCAGCTCCCTCTGTCATCAAGTTTCCTCCAACATCAAAAAGGCACACCTTCCAGTTGGCTGCACGCATGTTTCCCCTCCCCAAAGGGGAATCAAGCCCCTTGGCTTTTCATAAAGCTCCTGGCTATCGCTTTGCCCCCGGTACTTGATGGTTTTCCCAATGCATTCTGCGAGTTCTGCCTGTGGAAGCACATACGTGGAGCCTTTTCCTGGAACCTGAGAACGTGTATCTTAAAGGCATCGTGGCTGTCAAAGCAGTAGTTGGCTTTTTGTTTTGAGCACTTGGCCTGAAATGGCTGCTATCAGATGCAAGAAGTTCCTGCCAACTGGTGTCAGAAGTCAGACTGATCAATTTCTCTCCTGGATCGGGGAAGTGTATTGCTCCGAGCATTTCCTCAAACTCTAGAATTTCTGATGCGTCCCGACGTTTCACACCTTGTCAACGACAATAGGTGCTAAATGCACATTTATGAACCCACACGCCATAAATAAGCAGTATTCTTGTTCCTTTTCGTCTGTTCCTTATCACCAACCAAAATATCCTCAGCTGCTAAATACTGCGCTAGCTGCAACGCTGGTGTTTGGCAGGCAGCTTTGGCTTTTCCGCTGAATACACTTGCTCGCCAAAAGCTAAACTAACAATAAATCAAACCAGCCCACACTTTCCCCTCCATCTGTCAAAGCAGTTATGATATTTTCTGGGTGTTTAACTCTCTGGTCAGAGTTCCTTCTAACCCCCAAAAAACAAGGGAGTTTCAAGAGGTTACTTAAGCAAATGTTGCTCTAAGCTGCTGAAGTTTAAAAGCACTTATCTTAAATTTCTGCTAAATGGGTGTCTTTCCTGACAAGAGCTCCTTTTTTTCCCTCAGGACCAGTGGTTTTGGCGAGTGCGGGATAACTCTGTGCCACCGGGATACCCCATGCGCATCAGCGTCTTCTGGAGAGGCCTCCCACCCAAAATCGACGCCGTCTATGAGAACAGCGAGGGAAAGTTCGTCTTCTTCAAAGGTAAGCGTGTTTCATACCTTCGTCTTTAAACCTGTGTAGTTCTTTTCCATTAATGGAAGAGCGACACTGATAAACATCCAAAATATATATATCTACTGTGGAAAAGTTTAGTGTAATTAAAAGAAATTCAATTTTAAAACATTTTAGATTTGCTCAGGTATTTAAAATTTTAGACTTCAAAACAGTTTCAAAGTCAGCTATTTTTTAAGTTGAGAAAAGCAACTTTACAGTAAACGTTAAACAAACTCGGTAGAGCTCATATTTGCATACTCTCCGGAGAAGAAGAGTGGGAGTCAGGGAGATGTGAGGGGTGCTGATGCAAGGAGGGGTAGGTAAGCTATGAAAGTCTGCCGGGATCAAGTCTACAAATCCTCTCTCAAAGCCGTTTCTGTTTTTAACACCAAATGCTTCCTGGAAATGCGCTGCATAGTACCACAGGTCCCACAAGTTTGACTTCCCCGCCTGTCCCGCCACTCCGCCCGCAGCAGGGACTTGGTAGATTAAGAAAATTCATTTTAACAGAAATGTCACTTCTCATTTGCATTCACACAGCTGATTTCCCAGAAGGCTCTATTCCTTTTGTCCCCGTTTGAAAGGGGAAAAAAAAATAAGGAACAAAATCTGTCGGGAACAAAACGCAGCACCGCAGGTCTGACTCAAAACAGCTGCTTTGAATGTCCTGAAATAATGAATTTTTCCAAAATAAATGCCCAGATGGACTCGGTAGAATAAAGTTTACAAAGTGAGGTCATGGCTGATTCCTCACAGAACATGTCAGGCGGGTGTTCATTCATTCAGTGCAGCCCTGTGCCTTTTATTCGGTCTGTATTTTTTTCTCTTTCTCCTCTTATTCAGCATCTACAGCTTAAAGCTGTTTATAACATTTCTGTTCAGTGGTAGAGCTGGGCTTGTTTTTTGATCAGAGGAAACATCCTTAAAGAGAACTGAGCTGAGCTGCAGCACACTGGGAGATGTTACAGTATTACACTTGTATGCAGAGCATTAGATTAGTCTAAAGCATCAGAGCAAAAGCTGTGTTATAAATCAAAACAACACTGGTCGATTACAGTTGTGCTTTTTGCAGCATTGTATGCTGAATCTTAGGATTTTTTATTAAATGCTAAAATATTCTCCACAATGCCTGACAATTTAAATCAATCCTTGACTTCCCTGAAGTCTTGTATAAATATTTAACTACTTAAAGTTGATTTTTATAAATAATAAAAAATAATAATAATACTAATGATGAGAGATAAGAGGCTTCTACCTCTGTGCACACAAAAGTTGTGTAAAGCAGGTGGTAATGTGAATACACAAAACATAACAGAGATTTGTAGTAACCTCACCATAGCACTGAAACTGCATTAGTCAGAGTCAGTGTCAGTTAGATAATCAGTTTGTTAATGTAAATGGACAGTCCTCTCATTGTACTCGAGTTAACTATGGAGTTCCACAGGGCTCTGTTCTAGGGTCCATCCTGTTCATGATTTACATGCAGCCCTTAGGAAGCATAATGAGGAAAAACAGCATTCATTTTTTTTTATGTTATGCGGATGATATGTAGTTGTATTTATCCATTACATTTGACTAGAATGACCACATAGTGAAACTTATGAGACAATTGTTTTGTGATAAAGGGCTATATGAATAAATACAGTTAAAAATTGAATTGAAACATTGATATTTATCAAGAGAAACTCGCTCCTTGTGTACTTTTTAACTCTTCAACATTTGTAACTCTTTACATTTAAATAACACAATCTTTGACCTACCGTAACCCGTTTGACCATTGACATCAACTTGAATCAGCTGGTTCTGATGCTGCAAAAAGTGCTGTGCTTTTCACAACTGATGATGAGGCTCAGGATTCTGAATTTCAAGAAGAGACAAGATTAGCAAAGGTGACTACGACTTGATATTTATAAAGAGATTCCTGTGTGAAAGCACGCACGTCATGCTTTTGTAAATCTGGACTTTTTTTTTACCTCTTAACATTTCCAGATTTTGATACTAAAATCCATTCACAGCTTTTTAAATGAGCCTCCCAACAAAGTCTTGACAAATCTTGTTGACTTAGCAGACTTCTCAAACATCAGTCCCTACATTCCACCTGCTGCTTCCATCCCTTTAGACTCTGAAAAACTTTTTCAAGTTCTGAATCGGTGGTCTACTGATAAAACATGGCAAACTAATTTCACAGTGTGGGTTACACACTCCACCTCAGCCAAAGTGCTTTCACACTTTGAATTTAGTGCAGATGGTGCTGGTTATATTTTCTCTTAAGTTTCATCTAACATCATCTGTCTCTAATTCTTGATTAATTTAGGCGTAGACTTCTCCTTCCAAGCCTTCGTGCCACTTTTACAGCTTGGTTTTGTTTAATTTCACTGTAGTGCACACTCTTAACCAAAGCTGACAGCAGCGCCTTCCATTTTCAAAACGTCTTTTAAGTTTATGAGTCTTTTTTTCTTATGAAAGCAACAGTTGAGGATGTTCAGATGTCTCCATCTTAGCCAAAATCAGATTTTATTAGTAGAGACTCAACCTGAGTGAGACCACACAGGCCTGTTTTAACACAACTCTGTGTATTTGTTCATTCAGTTTTCTCTTGTGTCTGCAGGAAAATCACACGCAGCCTCGATGCTCTTATTGCAGCCAGTTTTAACATGTGTAGAGAGTCAAAGTCTGACAGGCCGGGGGTTTTCATGAACCGTGTAATGCAGGTCACAGTATACCAACAATGCAACTCATGAACTTCAGTACTAAAACTCTTACAGCACCATCCTGTGCACAAGGCTCATTATCCTGTTCTGAAAGAAGCATCTATTCGATTTAGTTATACCATCACTCCATAAAATGCTCTTCATGCAACGTTGAAGGCAAGCGAGGGGATTAGTGGCTGCAGCGCAGCAGATGCCGAGGCCCCCGCTACATCAAAGCAGCCCTCAGTGTTCAGAAGATGAAGGTAGGCTTTACTGCGCAGGCTGAGTCAAAGTCAGCTCTTACTTATAACCAAAACCCAAGAAATAAAGCGAGAATCTAATGTTGTGTTGGTCAGAGAGAACGCAAAAAAACTTTATTTAAGAACTGTGTGGGGGTGGGAAATTATTAATCTGGGGTGTGGTGTTGGGTTGTGTGTCAAGGCCAGAGGAAGCGTGAGCCGCAGTGAGTGGAGCATTGTGAGCAAGACATGAAATGACTGGAATTTCCTTTCCAAGAAAGAGGCCACTACAGGTCTCTAGTCACACGTAAGACCAAGCCAACACCTCACGCTGGTGTTCCTTCATGAATTCTCCAGAAAGACGATTCCTTTAGATTGAATTTTTTTTTTCCTGGATTTGTCTTTTCTTTCCTCGGTCCTTTCTTTCCTAAGTCAGTGTTCAGACTTTCAGAGCTGTTGTATTCTATAGCTGACCATTTTTAATTTGAGCTCAATCATCTTGTCTGCTGCTCTTTGCACCACACCCCTCCCCCGCGCATTCTTCTTCCTGGCCCACCCTGCACCTCCGTCAGTGATGTAGAAACGCATTTCCCGGGGTCACACTGTGTCAAAACTGCACCGTTTAACCTAATTACTCCACAGGAAGGAGGGCAAAGGGAAGAAATGGAGAAAATGAAGCGACGAGACACTTGATGGGATTCAGAATGATGGGGAAAAAATAACACATTTCACGGTTTTCATGTTTTAGCTGCATTATCCGAAAAAATAAAACTGTGTTGATATATTTGATTTTATGAGGTTACAAAAGTATTATCTGTTTCTTTTTGGTTTTCCCCTTGAGGATCATCAGTTTCATTTCAGTTGAGCACGATGAGTTTGCCAAAGTTCTCCTCGTACAAGCACTTAACACCCCATTTTTGTCCTTGTAATTACATTTTCTCTTTGGTTTTTACTTGCGGTGCAGGAAAACAGTTCTGGGTATTTAAGGACACGATGTTGCAGCGTGGATACCCAAAGGACATCACCCAGTTCGCCCGTGGAATGCCTTCCCAGAGCTTTGAGACCGCTGTGTGGTGGGAAGACGTAGCCAAGACCTACTTCTTTAAAGGGGACAGGTGGGTGCAATGGGAGCAACGTTTTAGATTAGACCCATTTCTGAAGATTTAAATCTGTTTGATCTCCATATACATGTCAAGAATAAGATGGTAGCCTGCAAGAACAGGAAAGATGCTGCTCTTAAGCTGTTTTTTGATTATAAATATATATTTTTAAATTTAACTATAAATGATATAGAAAAAGTTTAAAAGTCTGTGACTATCAAAATTTTTGTATTTAGTTATTAGTCATTGATCTTCTAGCTCTGGAATCAAGCTAATTAACTCCAAGTGAAGTATGGTTAACTGAAAAAAAGCATACTGGTAATCTCCAAGAGAAGGAACGTCTAAACCCAAAAACTGAAAGACAACTTTTGTTACATCTAGGTATTGGCGTGCCAGTGAAGAATTGGGAACCATGGACCCTGGCTATCCAAAGTCCATCTCGGTGTGGAGGGGCGTGCCTGATTCACCACAGGGGGCCTTCGTCGACAAAGCAACCGGTACGATTTGTCCTTCCCCGATACTCTGATTTGACTGTGACAGCATGAGTCATGTGCCGGGCGACATAGATTTCAGCTGGTCTCTGGAACATGCTGCGTGGGAGCTAAACTAGGGGGATATTGATTGAAATTTGCCCCAGTTATAAAGCGACTCTTAGTGGGTGGCCTGCTTCCGTGCGTGCATCATCAAGAGAAACAGGCAGTGTTTGATTTGTGAAAAAACAGGAGACGTGTATATCCAGGAGTAAAGTTTCAATCTCCTTTTTTTTGTATAAATTGTGTCAAAAGGAAAACATTTCATAATCAGTTCCTCCTGCTCAGTGGACCATAAGAGCCAGCAGGAGGAGGAGTGGGGAAAGTAGACGGTACAAGACCACTGCTGGGTACCTATTCCAGTTTAAGCCAACTGGCCTTCATCAGGAATGAAAGGATTGGATTTGTAGCTCTCAACGAGATCACCTATTGGCCAATCAGATAGTGTGACGAGGGAAGAAGTGTCCTCGATTGGATAAAACGGCCAGGTGGGTTTGAGTGCGCTGTTGGCAGCGACGCAGTTGGAAAAAGCAGAGCAGGTGGTGTTGGATGCTCAGCCCATCTGTGCCAAAGATCTGCTGCCAGATCTGGAGCGGAGAACGTCTCCGGCTGAGGGCAGGTGGAGCGGGCATCAATCAGAGCGTGAAGGATGGAGTCGGATCCAACGGGGCGATGGGCGTTTGAAACTCTGCTCAAATGTGTGTCAGCCCGCATTTGTTTGCTGGCGTGGCTGTTTGCAGAGACACTATGTCAAGTGGCACTTTGATAGCATTGACCCAGATAACCAGACATAATTGCGTGTGCCACTGACAATGCATGTCAGGCAACATGATTTTAGAGCCTGAGGGTGTCGTTGACCTGGTTCTAACCCATGGAAGCTCAGCCCAACTGACTTTACATGTTCTCTTCTACTTTATGCCATTCCTATGGCTCCCTCTTTTTATATAAAATAATGCATTTTAGAAACAAAAACAAAAAAGGACGAGCTGTGCACCAATACGATCAAAGTCTGTATTTTGCCTAATAAGCATCAATGCATTTATTAGCATTAAACAACTGTGATTTGATTTTAAAGACATCATTTGACACATATGAAATATTCCAACATTGTTTTAATTTGAAAATCCCAATCCTGTGAGATGCACTTAAAACTTGCATAAATATGATAACCTGTTTGCTAGTTCTACACAAACACTTCTAAAGCCTGTTTTTCTTCAACATAAAGTCAAGTCAAGGATTTCTGTAAAACCTGCCTAGAGATTTAGAAATAGGAACTTTAGCTGAAGTGTTAAAATATTTTCCACTATCGTAACTCTTTACACAAGTCAATTGAGTGGGTTCTGCAACAGAAAAAAGCAGCCTAGCACTGATATGCAACACTTTACAGAAATGGAGTCTTCATGTAATCAAATACATTCACTGATCCTGTTGCTGCTTTTCAATTGACTTAGAGCTGAAATGCAACATTTAATGTTAGTAAAAGTAACGCTGCGTAAAGCGTTGCATAAAGCTGCTGTTCTCTGCGTCAGACTCCGCTGCCTCACGCTAACGATGGAAGAGTTACGGTGTGCTAATGAGCGTTGCTTATTTTAATGCCTTGTTTATGCTACTTTGAGCATTTGCAATATAAAATGGACTCATTAAGCAGGACCGACTCGTACCATTTTTGGTCCCCCGCTGGTTGTAGGTCCATAGAAAAATAGAATGGACCACTTAGGGCGGAGCTACTACTGTCGGCAGAAAGGTCTTTCGACAACAGCAAGCACTCAACCAGCGCTTTTCACTACTCAATACAACAAACCAAAAGTTTTTTTGCTTTTTTTTTTTGTCCCTGTTCTTCTACGCCCTTAAAAAATATTATATTTCCGCAGTATTCCCCCTTATATGCTGGGGTTAGGGACTGGAGAAATGCTGAATGCACAAATACGGAGACCCACCCCCCCGTCTCAGCATTTTTTAAAGGGGGACATTAAATCGGGGAACACTGTATTCCGAATAACATAATCAAAATGTGAAAAAAGAGCAAATAATTGTTTCAATTGTTTCAATTCCTTTGTGCACTAGTCGCACCCAGCATGCACCTTGATGGTCCAAAACTCAATGGAAACGCTCACTGGAATTCCCCGGACCATTCTAAACCAGTTTTAAGAGCTATTACTCTTTGTTTTGGCTGTAAGAACTCAAAGAAATGGCTCTAAACTCAAACAGTAACAAACAATGTGAAGCAGCAATGGATGTGTAAAGTTACGCATAAACTTGTAATCTTTCGCATACTGAACCTGAACCCTAGATTCCCAAAACAGGGCTCAATATTCCTTATTTTATCTTTTAAAACCAAAGTTTCCTATATTTAAACTTCCACGTTGGTCATTTATACAGTTGTTGTCAATCAGCTGTAAAAAGCGAGTTTGGTTGGATTCAAAAGCTGGTCTGTCAGCCTAATTAAACTTGTAGGACGAGTTAATGTCAGCTCCTTTTTTCCTTTCGTGCATTTTGATGCTTTTTTTGTGTCCTTTTATAATAAATCTTTTAAGAGTTCGCCCTATGCATCTCCTTAGCAGCAACTTCTCTACCTAACAAGCGCCTCAAGAAAGCCCCGTCCCTCCTTTGCTGCAAATTTACAACATTTCTCCCTTCGCCTTCACACAGAAGTGTGGCGCGTGTATGAATAATGAATCGCAAGACACAACGTACAAAGGAGGCCGAGGAGGAGGAGGAGGAGGAGGAGGAGGAGGAGAGCTTGAAATTTCAGCCGTGCTGCTCAGCTTAGTTTTACACAGCACATATATTCAGATGAGTCTGTAGTTGAGAGTTTTCCAGGACACAGCAACGTTTGTTTTCAGGAACACAAACACAAAGAAAGAAGCACACCGTCTATTGTAGCTGTTGCGTTTTTATATATTAAAACTAACCAAATAACCCTCAGTAATGACTGACTGCAGTATTTGACCTGTCCATTTGGGAAAAAGGAAATGTTCCTCTTGTGATTTGAAGAGCAGCTTTTGTTGACAGTGACATTCTCTGAGCGTTTGTGTGATCGTGGCTGTGGACCTGACCCCCTGCTAGAGGACACCTTTTTTTATTCCCTTTATGACCGCTTTAATTAGTCCCAAGGAACAGTGAGAGACATGTCAGGAGTGGCGCAAAAATAAATAAATAAAAAATGTTATGGATTGGTAACAGAGGTACACACAAAAACATAGTAATAATGTTGGTATTTGTTTTGTGCTTCTTGGAGATAATCCTGAAAAACGTGGAGGTACTTGCCTACTATGTTAGCACTCTGCCAATTAGTATTTCAATCAATCAACTTTACTGTCACTTTCCCTTCATACCCTTCATACCTAGCTGGGTGGTAGCTTTGCCGACAAAGACTGAAACTGTGAGTCACTTTTTGTATGTTTGCTGTCTTCTTTATGTAGGTTTTACCTACTTCTACAAGGGGAAGGAATACTGGAAGTTCAACAACCAGCTCCTGCGGGTGGAGCCCGGCTACCCGCGCTCCATCCTCAAAGACTTCATGGGCTGCGATCTCAGGCCGATCGACCCCGGCCGTCCACCAGCTGACGACGGCAACACGGACGTGGTGATCGAACTGGAAAACGGGGCGGACACAGTGAAGGCCATAGTCATCATCATCCCGTGCGTGCTCGCGCTGTGTGGGGTGATGGTGGTCTACACCGTGGTGCAGTTCAAGAAGAAGGGCACGCCGCGCCACATACTGTACTGCAAACGCTCCATGCAGGAATGGGTCTGACGCTTTCAAAAGACGCAATGGGGCGGGAGTGAAGGGAGAGGCTGGTGAAGAAAAAGAAAAAAAAAAAGCCTCACTTTTATCGAGGAGGACAGCCGACTTTGGAAATGTTTCTCAAAAACACATGCCTCCTCCTCCTCTTGGGTGGTCTGACACCTTTACTCAGAGCCTCCGAAACATCCGGACAGACTGACTGTGATCTGCCGCACGAAGGCGATCCTTTAACTTAATGCTGACTCCATCAGCCCCCAGCCTTTTTAACAAACAGGGGAGCTGAGGGGGTCCTTGTTGGGAAGGACACTTTGTCCGAATCCAAAAAGAAAAAAAAAAAAAGTGAAACGAAGAGGGTCAGCATCACTTTGTATCTCAGAAACTTGACTTCCTGTCCCTTTCCTGTTTTGGTTTATTTTTCTCTGCCTTCTGCTTTTAGTCAGAGGGAGGACCTTCAGGGGCGCTGAATTGCCATCTGTCATATCAAGTTAAAAAAATAAAACTCTTTTCTATTGCCTGAACTGGATGCCCATTCCACTCTTGAGATGCCCCAAAAATACGAAACCCCAACCTTATCCCACCACCAACCATCTCTGTTTTGTTTTTTATGTCGAAAATCATTTGAATTGATTTGAGAAAGGAGGTCCTCACTGTTCCCTTTAAGACACTCCTACGACCAAACCAAAAGAATACATTTGTCTCCAAAGAGGATCACTTTTCTGTTAATCTCCTCCATCATTCCATTTTTCTGGATTTTTATGGTGATTTCGAGTCAGGGAGCTCTGACTGTTGTGGCAGTCTGTTTGAGACACAGGGGCCAAATTTTCTGCAATATTTTAACGCGCCTTAATTATTCATTATATGTTTGTTTTCTTTTTTTCTTTGTGCTCGCTTTTGCTCTTCCTCGTGTTTTTCCTTTTGTTTTTTAAATTCGGCTTTTATTTTCTTTTGTGTGTAAAAATAAGCTGAATTAAGCGCTTCTTGTGGTTGGTATTCCGTGGATGTTATTTTTTATTATATTACCCAGAATCCTCAGCACTGGCTTGCTGAAATATTGTGGGCAGAAAAAAACGGTAGAGTCAGCCTCTATCGAGAGTAAAGCGTTGTATCATTGGAAAGTTCTGGAGTAAAGCCACTATTTTGTGTTTAGATTTCTGTTCTTTTTAGTTTTTTGTTATCTCTGTACAGCTAAAATCCAAGCCAATGAGAACTTCAGAATCTGGTTTTGGATTTGTCCTTGCCTTGGATTTGTCCCACGATGCTCTTTTCCCGAGGACCTACAACATGGGACAACCAGTCAAGATCAGTGCCTATGTCAGCATGCACGCAAGCATCTGCTGTACTCGCAAACGGTTCTAATCTACGTGGCTTTGGAGTTTGGTTGACATCTTCTGCTTTATTTGTACCCCTTTTTCAGCGTTCCTCACTCCCCCATCCCCCTAACAGGTACAAATCTAAAAAGAAAAAAAAGATACTGAAAGATTCAATGGTACATATGCAAATTTAGAGATTGGCGGTTTTCGATTGGCCTCTCATAAATGCTTTGTGTCTTTGAACGTGTTTGCTTTTCATGGTCACTTACCGTGTTGGATTCCTTTCCTGTTTCTCTGGTCATAATTGGAATCGGAACGTCTCACTTTTCTTTGTGTAAGATTCTGGGACAACCAGAAAACATGTCCTGACTGAATGAATAAACTGGTCAATATATGGTAAAGAGCTCAAGCTCCGCCCTTCTTTGTCAATTCTTTGCATGCCGAGTGGAAGAACGACATCATCGACTTCCTGACTTTTAAGAACGTTTGAATCTTTATGATACTTTCAAGATTAAAAATGGTCATGTTTGCATTTCTGGGTTGCGTGATCCAAGCACCATCTTCAGATGCCCCCCTAACACCCCCCACCCCCCACCCGAGGTGCAGCGCAGGCATTTACTGCGGATTGAATGTGAAACAGGAGCTGCGGCGTGTTTATTCTAGCTTCGCCGGGACACATTTGACATACAGTCGCCAACAACAAAGTGGGTGAGGTCAAAGCCGTTAAGTGACTGTGGTCCTCGGCTATGTCTGCTCGTGTGTGTGATGAAATTGCCCTCTTAGGGATAACGCTTTTCATCATGGGGCTGTTTCAATGGTAAAATTGGTGCTCTGCTTCCAGACAAAAGCGTTGTGGGCTCTGCTATGTTTAGACTGCTGTTTTTTTCTTTCTCTAAGGGCTTTTCATGTTCAGGTTCTTCCTCCATCCCTGTAAATGCTCTCTTGACGGGCCTCTCATCTTCTGAACGTCGTCTACTGTTCTTTATGCAGGAGTGAAGAACGAGTCGCTCTTTTTTAACCGGAGCACGTGAACAAAGAATGCGACTCAGCGGGAGTTTCTCGCTCGACAAACCTCACATTGGTTTTCTCTAAAAGGGTGTTGCTGCGTCTCAGGCGTTCGTCTGATTCCCAATGTTCATTCTGCATCTCATTCCAGGGAATTCTTTGAGCAGGAAGTGGAAGACTGTTACATCTTTGGAACTGGATCCCGGACAGAAGCGCTGCGGTTCCGGGCCCAAACGTCGGTGCTGCACTGACCGACTCGCTTTCCCTCGACGCCGCTATTTTCGTCAGTTCTCCTCCTCCTGTTCCTGCTGTCATTGGCTCTGAGCTTGAATGATTAAAACCGGAGCACAAGTCGTACATTCTCCAAACCCGAGTCTTTACTGCGCTCCGCGTAAAGGTTGAGGACGATATATCATCACGGTGGTTTTTACTGCTGCTGCTGCACTCGAGCTGGCTGAAAGTCAGAGGGCGGAAAGTGTTTGCCTTTGAAAACGCTTCAAAATGAATAGTAACACACATTCAGAAGTTGGTGGTTCTCTTTGATGAAGCTATTTAAAGCTGAAGATCACAGATGAACGGAACATTTACAAAAACTGACCCAAATGTGGTTTCAGGAGGCTCTTCTAAATTTTGACCCATCCATATCTTTCTCCATTGACCCTTTTCTAAATAATAGGTTTTAATGAAGTGATAGATGAAAAAAACAATGAAATGTTTCTAAAAAGTTAGCAATTGATTGTAGTTTGTTGATTCAAATGCTTGATCTCTTTATAAAACATGATTTTAAAGATATGCAAACTTCTGTTGGTGGTCAAACATTTCTCCAAACCTTCAGTTCTCTCCCCAGATATTCTGCTGGATGAAGGTCGACAAAAGTTGAGATCTAATGCTGTATGGCTTAAACACTTTGAGGTACTCCGGTCGCCCGGTTGTCTCAGAAGAAACAAACTGCTTTTTATCTGTCTTATGGGCAGCATTGCATCTTCTCCAAAGACTGAAACCAGAGTCCAGATTTTTGGTATCATCTGACCACAGTTGTGTCAGTCGTGTTGCCATCTATTCTCTAGATTCCAACATTTTGGGTGGGTTTTTGCACAGAGCCCCAAATTAAAGTAAATTAGCAAGTATTTAACATTTCATCCAGTCATTACCATCTCTTACTCCATTGTCTCCAGGCCTTGAGGCCAGGGTTTGGCAAACCTTTTGACTTGTGGACCCAAAAGGATTCTAAAATTTGACAAAAGTCCAGACCAGGAGTGCTTTGGTAATCCACCTGAAAAAGAATGAAATACCACGGTATCTTGACAAAAAACATGCTTTTAAATTGATTGAAAAATTATATGTTTAAGAGGGGGCATAAAAAAAACTTTTGGAGCTTTGAAGTGCATTAAACGCTTCCCTCCTCACTATAAACATCTCCAATGCTGTATTTTGATCTGTTCATGCATTTCTGAGTAATCCTCTAAAAACCTGTTCTCTCAGCAGCAGCAGCCCCTCCCATACCCACAAAAACGAGCGAGTCCTCACGCGCTGATGTCACAAAGTTTGACAGCCCCTTTGAGGAAGAGTCTGCTCAGCCCCCAGGCTAGCACAAACACTTTCTCCACAAAGCTAGCAGCTCGAGCTGGCTTTGCAAACTTTATTTCATTAATGGTAAAAGATTGTATCTTTTCAAAAAAAAAAATAGTGTGTTTTTTTTTTTTTTTTTTCCCTTTAGGGCCAAATGTACCAAAGTTGATGACCTTCAAGTAAAAAAAACCTAAAATGCTGCGTTCAAATGGTGTTGGAATAATTCAATAAATGACTGTCCAATACGAGAAGGAACCGGTCTTCAGACGTCACATGAATCAGCATCGCTACCTGATCTGTAACAGCTACCCGATCTGTAACAGCTACCCGATCTGTAACAGCTACCCGATCTGTAACAGCAACCCGATCTGTAACAGCTACCCAATCGATTCTTGCAATCTGCTTCTGTTAGGCATTTGTTCCATCTATGGGGTGACACTAGAAATAAAGAAAATATCTACAAAGATATTTAAATAATTTATTCCAGTTAAGCCAACCAAAATAAAATGTATCTTGGGCCCCTGAGCCGTAGTTTGCTCATCCCTACCATAGTCAATGTTTTTATTCTCCAACTTCTTGTAGGTCTACAATCTTGTTTCAGACTTCTCCATAACAAATAGTTGCCAGCGTAGACGGATATATTGACATGCAATCTGATATTAGGAGCACTCCCTTTAAAAGACAACTGAAATACAGAAATCCAGAATCCAGCGCTTACAATCAATTTTTTAAAATTTTGTTTTTATTTGTTATTTATTACATTGATTAATTATTAACTGCTCTCACAAATGGTTTTTCTTTATGCTGGGATTATTTCACGCCTGATTTTAGTCTGCAACCTTCTGTTTAGGATTACTGTTTAATCCTCGATGGATGACAGTAACTTTATATTATATATAGTGTCCAAAACACTTGTATGAATACCAATCAGCCATACCTGGGATTTCAAATGCCCTTTATTCTCCAATGTTTCATATTCACAGCTTGATCATATGTCAGCCTTTCATGTCAGTCCTCCTACAGTCCCTCCATTCACAGATTTAATCCCTCCTTCAAAGAGCTGCAGCCCCATGCTGTGAATCTCCTCTTTTTTTATATATTGAGAAATAGAAATACATAGAGTTGCTATATGGAGGATGGCAGATAAAAGTCGTCTTCAGTCTCCCCTCCAGTCCATTCAGAGGCGAAGATAGCCTTTCTTTTCAAAGGAAAGATCATCTTCATATGTCTGTAGCTGCAGACCGGGTCTGCGAGGAAGGACAGGAAGTTTTAGAGGGGGGGGGCAGAGCAGAGTGTAGAATAAACCTGAAAGAACCGATCAATGACACATCACCGCTGCACCATGCTACATCTGCAAAGAAATGAGCCTTTCAGAGTCGGACCAGACGACTCACTAATCTGTTTCCAATTTCTATCACTTCCATTTTCAGTCCCTTCTCCCCCAGTTCTGCTCAGAAAAATACCTTCGAAACACAAACCGAAATGTACATTCCAGACGCTCAAATGAGACGCATTAGGCTTTTGTTGAAAGTATTTAAGAACTGTTGTAACAGTATTAAAGCCCTCCTCCCCTTGTGCTTGTTGACATTTCGTTTCGCCTTCCCACCGTGTTTTACCCGAAAGGTTTCTGGGTTTCCAGCCCTGCTGTCACACATACCACGCTCACATCATTAACCTCGGTGGCATGGGGCTCGTTGCTCGAGACACAAAGGAAAATATATTTAACACAGAAAGCACAGGAACGAAGTCGTTTCACATGCGCTCTCACTAAGCATCTGGCCTAATGGTAATAAGGAAACAAGATAGCGCAGGCACATGGGCACATTACCATGCTACACAAGCGAGAGGCAAGAAACCTAAACACCATTAGCTCGTTCATTAAATACAGATATCGATCTTTTAGGTTATAACCCAGCTCCCCACTTTGTCCCGTGCATTATTAATACACATCTGCAAGCTAATGCTCAGGACAAACATGAGGGAAATAATAATGTTGCTTTTTCTTCCTGTGTCGATGGCTTGGTTATACTTAGGAAAAACATTTGTTAAATACATAAAACAACCAAATTGTCAAAACTGTTAAACTTTAATATCATACATTTTTAACTTAAATATGAGTGAAAATAGACACAAATATTTTTCCAGAATAAATCAACTTAAACCTTAAATAACTTTAAATGTTTGACTCTCCATAATAAAATATTCTGTCAAAATTATACAAGTTAGAAATAAAGTAAATGTTAAAACCCTTGTATGCCATTTTGTATACTACAAAAACGACTTTTGAATATCCCAAAAGATTTTGCTCTCCATGAAATATATCCTATCCAAATTATAAATTATATAGGAAATCGCCTATTCTGGCAACACTGGTGCTCAGCTAGGCAGCTGACCCACTGTATGATGGGATTTGTAGTTAATGGTGTAGTGATGGTCACAGACACATTAGACCTGCTGTAAGATCTGGCAGTGCAAGGAATTGTGGGATAACGTTCCCTTTGCCTGTCTGGACCAGTTGGGGTTTAAGTGAAGTTTGACAATGTGTTTTATTGTCTGGCTGTTTTACTCTGTTTTTCCCTTAATTATGTTATCCTTAACCATAGTTTTATTTTAATATGTTAGCAAGATAATATCGGGACATTAATATTAATAATTTGAAATGATCTGGAGTGCAAGATATAATTACTCCGTGCTGTCAGAGGAGCTGCTGCAGATCTTTTCTGGAAATATTCTTTTTTTTAAAGGGATAAGTGTTTTAAAAACGCTTATTTAGACTTTTTATATTAATTAGCGGGAATATATTTTTAAGAAAGTGGTAAAATGTCAAGTTTTACCGGATATTATTCACATTCGAAGTTTAAACCGGCTGACAAGAGAACTATGGTGAACGAGCATTCTAGTAGTACTTGAACGCATCACTCACGGACGAATTTGTGAGAAATGAAAAGAGTCTCACGGTAGATTTGTGCGCAACTTATGTGTTGTGTGTGCGAAAGAGGTGATTTGTATGTATTATATTAAAGATTTTTGTGTATAATTAGTTTCAAGCTGTTATAATTTTAATTTGTGCATATGTAAATTGTATTTTTTTAAATTTAGTAATTTTTTCACTTTACACAAAACGTTGTATATGAGTTACAAATCAAGAGTTACGCACGCACAAATCCAAAGTTATGCACAAATTACGAATACGCACACACAAAAAAGTATTTTGCGCTTCAGAGTCTCGTGATGCAATACATATCCTGATGCGTGTCTACCGATATGTACGTATTGCGTTATATTCCAAGACTGTACCAGAACAGTTTTTAAGAGTATGCCTTAGAAAACAACAACTGTACTGTAATATTAATTTAACTTTCATTGTTATAATCTGCTTCTTTTGCTCTTTTCTGATCTGCCACGAAGGACCTCGATTCACAGTTTTGTGATACTAGCAGCAACTTGGTGCAAAAAGACTCCGGAGCAAACAATGATGCTGACATGTTTCACATAAAAAGCTTTAGGTACTGTTCCCAAAAACGCATGGATTCCAAAAGTTTTTTAGAGTCCTGTTCTGTGTCTGTCCACAAAAATAGCTCATCTGCTCAAATGTCATAATCCCTTAGTGCACCACTATTTTACTCTAAGCCATCGCCGTCCAGACCCGCTGGTACCTGATTTTATCCTCCTCTTCTGCACAGGTCAGAAGTTCAAGCTTTGTAGTGGTCCTCCTGAGAAAACCGCATGGAGGTTCCCTCGTTTTCGGTCATATTTCAAGCTGTCGTCTCAGGTGGCCCCTGCTGCCACGCAACTGAAATTCCCATGAAAGAATATCATACAAGCGGGCCACTCTGAAACTGAGCTTGTGGTTAAGGTCAACTAAAGGTGCTTTACCTACAGCTGCTGCTGTCGAAAAAAAATGTCCAGAATATCAAGTTAGCAGGAGTTCAGGAAATTTGGCTTTGACCTTTTTTCCACCCAGGCCACACAGAGGCACGCACTACTGAGCCATTCTGAAAACACTGTATTACCAAAAGTATTGGCTAACCCGCCTTGAAGTGAATTGAAATGCCATCCCATTTATAACCCATAGAGTTCAATATGATGTCAGTTCATCTTTTGCAGCTTTTACCGCTTCTGGGAACCACAAGGTTAAGGAATGTGTTTGTAGGAATTTTGGACCATTCTTCCAAAAGCGCATCGATCAGGTCACACACTGACGTTGGTGGAGAAGGCCTGGCTCTCCCAAAGGTGTTTATGGGGTTCGGATCAGGACTCTGTAATGGATGTCTCCATGTCTTTATGAACCTTGCTTTGTGCACTGGTGCACAGTCGTGTTGGGAGAGGAAGGGGCACGCTCCAAACTGTTCCCACAAGAGCATGGAATTGTCCAAAATGTTTTGAAACATTCAAAGTTCTAAGGTACCAAGTCCAGCTCCTGAAAAACAAGCTAACACCATCATTCCGAGTTCGGACTCCTCTAAAGCTTAATATTCCCCTACAATTTGAGGTAAAGGGGAAGAATTCGGATTTAGCCAAAAGAAAATCAGCAAAACTGAGAGGCAGCAAAAGTTGAAGCCAATTATACCATTATAACCGCAACAAAACATCAAGAAGTGCAACATGTTCACATTTATTGACATCAATGTTAAAGCTAATGCAATTAAATCGGTCCCTACAGTCTAGCGGGGTATTTTCATTCCAACCACAGCAGCAGTTTTTCAGAGGATCAGTCCCTGCATAGCAAACCAGACTTAAGTGAAAATTGTTAAAGGGCAGGTATGCAAGTTTAACATTGCATGTCAGCACGTTGTCAGTGGTGGAAGGTCAGGACTGTGTAAGCTCCAGAGATGCTTTCAGCTCCTTCTGCAGATAGCATCTCTATGCACTGGGCCGCTGTCCCAGATGACTTGTCGTCCATGGCTTTTACCCTCCACTGTCCCCACTCCCTCTGCAGGACTCTCATTAGCCGAGCAAACAAATTATCCACCTTGGCCACTTTATAGACGCGAGGAAGAAGGATCGAGAGAAGGAAGTAATGATCCAGAGTGTCCAGGTAAAATTAGCTCCATTAATCACACAATTGATTAGGTCAGCTGCAGAATGCAACGGTCCATCCCTCTCTCCTTCATAGGAGGCAAATTCTGGAAACTGATTTGTTTTTTTGACTCTCTATAAATCATATGTTCTGACTGTGAGGGAGCAGTCTTTGCTTTCTGGAGGCTTTTGTTTGTTTGTTTCTAGGATTTTAGAAGAATTCATCGATATCTGTCTGCAGTAGATTAAGAAGAAGTGGGCTTTGAAACTTCCTCCATCAACTGCTCATTCAGGGAAGAAATTCTCAAAAGCAATTTGGCAGTAAACTTTAAACCTTATTCTCTGCTTCACCAACTTTTGTTCTCCTTTTGGCCCCAATAGATTTCCTCCCACTTTCTTGAAGCAGTCATTATGCACAGTTCTAATTTTTTTTTAGAGAACAGAGTGAAAGAAGCCTTTTATTTTCCTTTTCAGACTGACATTTTAGATATGCCATTGCAGTAGATCTACCATCAAAGCAAAAAACAATTAATCCAAAGAATTGTTTCTTCAATCTTAAAATCCATAAAGAAATCAGTGAGAATATGTAACTTTGATTGTATTTTTCAAAACTACATTGTAAGTGCAAAAAAAGCTAGTTGTTTTTGTTAAACCCAATTTTTTTAAGTGTATTTTTTTTCCTTTTTTCAAATATAGTGCAACATTATGGATCAACATGAAAGTGAAGTAGTTAAAGACTCACTTTAATAATTTTTAATCTATTTTCAAAGTGTTCCCAGTAGTCTTTGAATTACTATTATGCCATTTTTAGCCTAAAAAAAGTAAATAACTGTCATTTACAGTGTCTACAGAGCAGCAGGAGTTAATTAGAAATTCACCTCTGAGTTGTGAACGGGTCCCCCGCCCCCCTTCCCCTCCCTCATTGCAGAGTGGAGCAGAGCACCTGCCTCACAAAAGCAATTCTTTTTTCCCAACAGCTTTTTTTCATCTGCTCCTGATTTACATCGATTTGAAAAAAGGTATAATCAGTACGACGGAGTATTAGGGCCACCAAAAAAAAAAAAACAGAGTAATATTACAAGTTTTTTTCTCGTATTTTTATGACTTTTAATCTTGTAAAATTATGAGTTTTAATCTCGTAGATTTACGACTTTTTTCTCGTAACTTTGTTAAAATCGAGGGGAGCCTACAGTCCAGCGAATTTATGCGGTGAGCTGAAGCTGACCGACCAAACTGTGAAAAGTGTCTTAGATTTCATCAGGTAAACTGAATGTTTAAAATATTTCAGATTTTTTTTAAGTTTCTTTATTTGATTTACAGTTTTTTAATGTTTTATTCGTTGATGGTGGCTTGCAGGATCTCTGCAGATTACGCTGATGAAGCCGTCGATATCCTCCAGCTGTCCACTTCAGTCATTTTTTCCTCTACGACAGACCAGATCTCCTCCAACTCTGTGATGCTTCCATCTGAAGAGGACTAGTTTTTGGAATTTTCAATGTTCTTGTGCTGACTAACAGACTATTCTCATTTCTCAATGTTGTTTTTTGTTACAACTTTAAATCTCGTAGATTTACACGTTTTTTTCTCATAAATTTACGACTTTAAAAGTTGTAAATTTAACCTATGACTTTTAAAGTCATAAATATACGACTTTATTCACATAATTTAGCAGTTACGACTTTTTTCTCGTAAATTTACGAGATTTAAAGTCGTAATTTAAACATTTTTTTTCTTTGAAAAGTGGCCCGTATACTCCGTCGTAAATCAGAAACTTAATTTAAAGCTTAATTTTCTTTATCCAGCACATTTTAAATTACTTTGTTAATTTTATTTTTTATGATTTTTTTTAACACACTCAATGCAAATAAAATCATTATTTTCAAGTCATAACCAGTAGAGTTCACAGTAAATGTTATTGAACAAACCTCCTAAAGATAACAGTATTTTTTCAAAAATAAAAACCTTCAAACCCACATTATTATTTGATACATTCTAAAGAACTGAAATAGCCATTAGTTGGATTTGCTGCATTAGGAGGTCATATTTACTTAAATCAAAAGCTTTTCCAATCAAAATCATCTTCATAGGTCAAGTTCCATTTTAACATTGGACTCCTTATTTTGTAGCAGCTTCACATTCTTGTATCCACTGAAGAGTTTCTGCTTGAACTCCTTTGGAGGATCTCAGACTATCCTCCCAGAGCTGCTGTTTTGGACATGAACTGCTTCCACCCTCAGAGATATGTTGCTTGAGGATGCTACAAAGGTTCTCAAATAGGTTTGAGGTTGGAAGAGGACGACGGAAACACTATCAGTTCGTCTCCTTTTATGCTCATAGCAGCCAATGATATAGAGGTGTTCCTTGCAGCATGAGATGGTACATCGTTACCCCCCCGGGCTTTCACGGCAAGCGTCACAGCTCAAGACAAAGTCTTTATGTGACTCTATAGGTGCGAGAAGAGATCCCACTGCAGACAATCATGTTTGACCTCTGCAACCTGGCCTCTGCTGTGCTGGAAATCCATTTCGTTTGGTTCAAATTTTCACTGGACGCTAGAACTAAACTCCTGCAAATAAAGGGGGAATTACTGTTTTTTTTATATAAATGGCGCGTTATCACGTGAACGTACGCGAGTTCGTGAGCTGCAGCCATCCCGAGGCCAATGGGAGTCATCTGTCGTAGCTTGACCGCAGCGGAGCTGTAATGCTTGCTTTGGGTTATGCATGACAAGGACTTGGTTACAGAAAGCTCGGTTCTGTCAGAAACTCCACATACTTTCAAAAGGTCCTTTTTACACCTTCAAGGGACCGACCAGCTCGATTCTCATGATTCCGGCCCATACTATGACTCCACCTCCCCCTTGCTGATGTCACAGCCTTGTTGGGACATAGAGGCCACCCACCAACCGCCCACTACTCCATCCATCTGGATCATCCAGGGTTGCACAGCACTCGTCAGTGAACAAGACAGTTTAAAGATTAATATTCCGAGTGTATCTGGGCCAACTGGAGCCATTTCGTTTGTGAGGGTTGTTTAGGGGGCGCCGAATAGGTTTACATAAAACTAGAAGCCTCTGGAGGATCCGAGGATACGATGTATTTGTTTGGTAGAAACCTTCTTCATCCTGTCCTCCAACCCATGTGTGTCTGAATCTGCCACAAATCGCTCAATAATAAAGTGATCACACTTAAGTTTTCATGAAATATCTAAAAATGTCATGTTATATCCATGGCATTTAACTATTTCATACTTTTCAGCAGTAGAGATGCTTTTTCTTTCCCATATTGCTTGAAAATGTTCTTTAGAAGTTTTTCCTCACCTGGCAAACTAATGATCACAGATGTCTGAGATTGATTTTGGTGATCCAAAAATCCCAGAGACAACATGAGTTTAAGTAAAAAAATTAATTATCTGAAATACAATTCACATATTAAATTGGAAAACACTTAATATGTAACTCTATCATCAAAAAAATACCACAAAGACATGTTATAAACATCAAAACATAATTTTCTTTAGAGTGACTTTTTAAAAATACACAAATTTAACAAAAAATGTTTCACTTAGACTGATAAAATGCACGTTTTCCGTTCACACATATTTAGGTTTGTGACTTTTTATATTTTGGTCATTTCAAATCTGCACGTGCACAACTGATTATAAAGTCTCGAAACAACAAAATCTGTGCCTGAACACGTGATCCGGGTGAAATAAGTCATATCTTGGAGGTGTAAATCCATAAAGCACACAGCGTGATTGGATCAGCCAGTCCATATTCGGAGGCTGCATTATGCCCAAACAGCAGCTGGGTGTGTATGTAATATTCATGACCAGGAACGAGGAAAGAGAACTCCACAACCTCGAGCTGCACAGCAGAGTGTGAGCGGGACGGCTGGTCTGCTCCTTTTTAAAGGCTATTTTAAAATGAATGAAAGTTATCTGTGGCTCAGGACAATCCACGTTTTGTTGACGAGTCCATCAGCACTGACTAATGGATTTTGGGCACTGAGATCCAATCATAATGCGTGCAGAGCTGAGATAATGAGAATGCCGTTTAACCCTTTCATGGCTCTTAGTTCTCCGCAGTCTGTCATTAAACCGCAGGCTGGCCCTGCTTACTAAAGGTTTATCAATGTCACTTATTGACATAAATGTGAGCATTTTATTGTTGAGACATTAGCTTCATTTAAGTGTGGAAATAGAAAAACACTTAACAAAAATCTATCGTCTTTTATTCACGGGGATTTTGCTTTTTACGCACTTGGACACAAAAGCGTGGGAAAATCTAATGAGCAGCAATTCCATTTTATATATTTCCTGTTCTGAATTAACAGTTTCCTCTTGCAGTGATAAGGGTTTATCAGCAGGAGACAAGAGATACCATCTTTTTATGCTGCTATTTCTGAGTAACTCAGCAATAAAATCTGCCACATCGACGCATATTTTCTTGGATTTCACTCTCCATGTACGGGAAAAACTCGAGCTCAGCGCAGGAAGCGTCGCACCTTTTTAAGATGTCTTCTGAGGAAGGTGGCTGCACGGCCACCTGCTGGCTCGCTGCTTTGTTTGCTCTCCCATGCTGCGTTTTGAGTCTCGATGTGAAGATAACAGAAGTGGGGGAGGGGGCGCTAGACTTCGTTTTTTCGGGACCGTGTGGGTTCTCTATTTGTTCTTTCTCCACGCTCTGCATACGTTTTTTTTTTCGTTCTAGAATCTCAGACGACTACGATAAGATCTGTAAGCTTTTATGAGCCTCAGTCCGACACGTCTGTATCTTTACTATCTAGCACAAACAGCTTTCCCTCAGAAGCAGACATTAGTCTCTGAGGAATTTGGAGGGAAATGAAGTGTGGGTTCAACGAACTCACTGAAAGATGATTGTGGGAAATAAAGGGGGAGGTGGGAGGTGGTTGATGTCACTTTCTTTACAGGGAGTTGTGGCCTTTGGGTCAGTAATAGAAGATTGTAGTCTGTTTGCTCTGCCACAGTGATCTGAAAGGATGTACGGTCACTGGACTGAAAAGAGAAAAGTGTGTGTGATGCAGGCTGTACTGTGCGTGACTCAAAAGCATCCCAAGGTGTTTGACAAAAGCTGCAGATACACGTGCAAAGTGTCTTTAATCGGCTCAAAGATCGGATTAGAATTGAACTGTACACGGGCCCTGACAAACTGATTGTAACAACCGTTTACTCACAAGTTTGATCGGAATAAATCATTTAAACATGTGCAGAACCATCTAAAATACAGGAAACAGCTGGACCGAGATGATCCTATGAGCATGCTCTTTTATATTATCCTTTTAAGTGACTGGACATAATTCTCTTAAATCTGTGTGTCCAAAAATAAAGCACCTAGAGCTGTGGTCTGTCACCTGAGTCTCCGGGGACACATGCAGCTCCTGCAAAACATTTTTTGAATACTGGATTCTACACCAACATTGTGTTTATATTTAGTCGGAAAAGGGAAAAGAGTCACAGTGAAGTCATTTTATTCAAGTACATCAACTGCAGCAGGAACATCTTATTTGACACAGGGACTATTTTATTTTGAAAGGAACTTGGATGTGCTGACGTCCGATGTAAATTAAATTAGTTTTACATGACACTGAGTGACATGAGAGACTTCTTTTCCATTTTTTTAAATTTAAAAGCTAAATTTAAAAAATGTAAAACAAGGCGACTTAATGCTCGCTGAAATGGTTTAATTATATATTTTAAATGGTAAAATGGGACTTTACAGCTCTCGCTGAGTTTATATGCACCAAGATCAGATCAACAATCGGTATAACCCACCTATTTTGATTGGAAGGAAATTTTGATCAGGTCAGAGTATTCCAATTAGTGTGTTTACATGACCCATATTTATTCTGATCAGGCATTTATTCTGATTACTTGTGTCCATGTAACACAGCAAATGTATTTTTTTTCTGTATTCAGGAGTATGTTATGTATTTTGGGATATTATTTGGTTGCAGGAAGGAGCCACATTATTTTTTTCTTAATTTTTAGAAATACTTCTTCCTGTGGTTTCATCTGAAAGTCTTCTGCCACTGTCCCATTTTGAGAAACTGCAGCAGAGTCAGGTTTGACAGCTCTCATGGGTCTCCTAAAGCTGGAATTCCCAGGAGATGACTCCCTTTATCTCGTCTGGTCTCAAGATGCCTTTGCCACACAATGCTTAAACTCAGCAGCAGGTGAGCAAACAGAGAGCCTGAATCATCGACATGCGTCAGGAAGCAAATGCAAAAAAAAAAATTGAAACTTTTATCAATAAACTCCAGCAGAACTTAAAATCAAAAGTATTGAATAGAACTAAATTCAACCTGAAAAATAGAAGGAACAGCAGAAAACTTGGCAATGAAAAGCTGAAAATATGGACTTCAATGACCAAAAAAGGAAAATAACTTAAATTTGAAGAGCTGAAAAGTATTCAACTAAAAGATGGATTAATATTAACTGATGGAAACAGAGAAACATTAAACAACATATGACTCAGCCTACATTTGTTTCCTTATAAGGCACACTCTCAATAAATGGTCTATTTTGAATGTATGTCATAAATAAGGTGCACCTAACTATAAGGCGCATGAAGTTTTGCAACCCTAAACCAAACCAAACCAGTACAACAATTGTGTCAAAACACAGTCATTTAATTCCGACCTTTAAAGAGCTAAAAAAGATACTTCTTCCAGTGAAAAAGTAATCTGAGTTACTGCAGAAGGTAGAGAGGTCAACGCTGTAATTCCCGTGAATCTCAAGGAAAGCTTTGTCTTTAAATTTATTGTTTTCATCGTGTTTCATTTTTATGTAAAATCAACTGGTAGCTTGAGTTTCTCTTATTTTAATCTTTTTATTATATTTGCCCAAATAAATCCTTGAAGGATTTTTTTTAAGTATGTATAAAAATGTTTTTCAATTTTGCCTTTTAGGAGCTTGTTATTTTTATTATTTCCAAATTAAGCAGTTTTATTCCAAAACCTTCATCTTTAACATGTTGATATCGATATTAGAAAAGTTTTATTTTAGCATTAGATTTTAGAGACAAATCCTTAGAGCTGGAGGTGTTAGATCATAATTATTGCAACAAAAAAAATCTGTTTAATAAAGAACCAAACAATCAATAAGTCATAAATCTGACAAAAAATATGAAGAAATAATTTTTTGAAAGTGAAAGCAGATTGTATGTTTTATAAGACTATAAAACAAACAAAAAAAATGTTGGTAGAATTATTTGAATTAAGATATTATCGTGAAATAGCAAGTTTATGAATATAAACAACCGTTGACTTTTAGGTTAGACTTGGAGATGCTATATATATATATATATATATATATATATATATATATATATATAATTTATATGTTCTATTTGAAATGTGTCTTTTTAAGTTATTTATTTATTTTCAAATTTAATTTTTAGATGAATTTATTTTTACTTTTTCAGGATTTGTGGAATCCAAAAAAAAAGTGTCTTTCAGCAAATATGAATCAAATCTCCAGCTTTTATCTGGTTAAGGGTCCGTTATACCAGAATACTGGTAAAATAAATATGTTACCCACTTCCATAGAAAATATGGAATTTTTATGGAAACATTTTTTCTTAATTACATTATAAAGGATGATATAGCGGTTTTGAATCTCTGCTCTATCAAGCTCAGCACTTTATTAATCGATTTAGCTCCTTGTAATATGATTTTTATTATTAATGATTCAGCGCCGAGCTGGATGAAAACTGGCTGCTCCACAGATGGCTCTTTGTTGGGGAAATATCAAAGTACTTCATCTAAAAATCCTTGTTGAGCTGCTCCTGCAGCCTCACCGTAAAGACATTCCAATATTTATTTAGTGTACGTGGTCGGGCTGTGACATTTCCTGCTCATCAGACGTATTTATAGGAGGCAGTTGTGTTCGTGCTCCTTGACAGAGTTACTAAGCGAAGCCCTGTGGGGGAGACGATCCGTCCCTTTTTACACCGCCGTCATTACAGAAGTGAATTACACATGACAGCAGAATCCTATTCCCAGACTCTCAGGACTGCATGAAACATTTGAAATCAAAGTGAAAGACCCATTCTGGATATCAAACATGCATTTGCACTCAGCGTACAGTTCCCCCAGCAGTTTTATTTTCAGCTCTTAGATTTGAGTCTACAAACGGGGTTGATGTGAGAGCGGCGAGACCTCGGACCGCGCTTTACGCTTGATGAGCGGAGGCCTCACCGATTCTGATCTCATTTAATCTCGCCTTTAATCCCACAACACACCTGACCTTTTGACTTCTCCAAATCAGAGGATGATTATTCAGCTGGATGATTTTCTTTTTCTTCTCTGTTAGTTGATCCTGAGCTACACCTGATCCTTAATTCATCAGTTTTCTAGCTTGTTTTTGTTTAATTTATCAGTCTGATTGCTTCAAAAGACTTTTACCTAAAATAATTTAATAGATATGACAATCAAACACAATAAAACAAATGCAAACAGTTCAGTCTTTTTCTGTAAAGCAAACAAAAAAAAGTTTCTTCTCACATAACTGTATAAATATTTAAACTGGTGAATACATGTGAATTAATTTTCCTCTGAACTGCTGACATTAGCTCTACAGAGGGAGTGTACTCATTTTATTCCACTTTATTAAGGTGTTAGCAGATTGGTTGCAGTGAGAGCTTTGAGATGTTTTTCTTTAATTCTCCTCAGTTTAGGACTGCAGCTCCTTTGATTATTATATCCTAAGCCGTAATCACAACAGCCGCTATGGGTAGATAAAGGCAGTCTGTTGGTGAAAATGGATAAACCTCCTGTGAGGGACCTGCATGTGGCCGGTTTTAAAGGGACCATAGCATGAAAATTCTACTTTTTGTGGTTTTATACTGTCCATTCATTAGTCCGTTCATGCATTTAAGAGTAATCCCCTTAAACAGGAGAGTCACAAAAACGAGAATGTCCTATTGTGCTGACGTCAGCACAATGTGAGCCGCCCCCTCCAGGAAGAATCTGTGCTGAAAGCTCCACCCCCAGACTAGAACAAACACACATCCACTTTCTCCGCGCAGCATACGGTGATCAAAAGTGGTTGGATTTTATCTTCTGATGCGCCCAATAGATCCACCAAAAGTTCCAAAGGTAATATATTATCATATATATATATATGGATATAGTTTACTCTGAAAGGCTGAAGAAAATCATGGTATGGCCCCTTTAAATATCAGTCGCAGAGCGCCCAGTGACGTGTGTTCAAGAACGCATTTAATACAGGTTCTTGAACTCACATTTAGTCTATGGTGTTTGGTCTGGATGAGCGGGGAGGGGATTCTTCTTCTTTTTATTTTTTGTTGTTTACTAGCGCGTGTCCGTCACCTCCAGTTGGAAGAAGCTTGGTGAATGTCAAAGTTGTACGAATCTCGTGAATCTTGCTCCAGACTCTCTCTTTCACGCCCCCTGGAAAACGCTGGTGGTCTTCATTTGTAATTAATCATACCCATATTACTTAATCACTAATGACAATCTTATCAAATTAGAAAGGACAGAAATAGTTTAATAAGATCAAAGCTGAAAGCTGTGGTTAAGAGCAGGATAACGCTTCTAACTTAACTAACTTGCAAAGTGAACTCTGTCCGTATGGCCACTCCACTTTGGCTTTATTTTTTTTAAATCCAATAGGTGACATCACAGATTATTGATCCGATTAATAAAGGTCTTCAATCAAAAAACATAATTGTATCTGTTACTGTCATAATAATGACAGAAAAAGTCTTAAAAAAAAACGTATTGGTATAAGAATTGACTGTTTCAGTGTTTAGTTTTGTTTCTGCAGAATGTGCACACTCACAGTCATAACACCACATGGGATTAGAGAGGAAATCAGACGTTTTGCGGTCATTGGCTGTATTTTACCTCTGGTTTGTGGGACCAGGTGGGTTACACCCTGACCCACGTTGCACCACCACTCAAAGTGCTGAGCAGTGACCCCTTCCTGTTCTAAAGCAGTAACAATCTCCAACTTTTTTTTTCCTTTCATCTGTGTCCACTTTGATTTAAAAATCTCTATTTCTTGGTTCTACCATGAAAAAGACATCAAAAGAACTACAAGCTACACCAACTTTAACAAGGACTCAAAATCTCATCTGGAAAGATCTGTGCTCTAAAGTGAACTCAATAGATTGAATATTTTCTAGTTTTGCATTCAGCTCAGATAATTAAAACAGATTTAACATTTTTTTCTCCGTTTTATTTTTATATATAAGTTTGATGGTTAGTTCTAGTGACATGGTTTAAACTAAATAACTCAATTTAATTTAACTCATTCAGTCATTAGGTGAAGGAACCGTCTGTGTTTTTTCAGTTGGAGGTTAAAATCCCAGCCAGACAAAAAGGCTAATCCCACTTTGGCCTGATTTGCCTTTAAATTAAAGGAGGCAGTTAAAGTAAATGTGTAGAATGAACAGGTGATTTTCATCCCTTTCTTTAACTCATTGATACACTTAAGATGCTGTTTGTGGTTACTGTGGTGACAGATTTCTAAGAAGTGGCTCCTCATACTGTCGCAGCAAAAGCCTTTAAACTCACATCGACCCGGAATATCTACTGCACTGGTTTCTGTTAAAAAGCATTTTCTCTTCTGTTATTTCTCTAGAGTGATTTACTCAGTACTGGAGCCATTAAATTATGGTCCTGGGTCTCTGAAACCTCCTCCTGGTTCCACAGAGTTCCAGTCAATCTGACCATATCACATTAAAGTGGTTCAAAATCCAGGTTTAGGGGTGTAAAAATTTAAGAGTTACTTTAAGACCAAAATCCTTTTTTTTATTTTTTAATTAATGATTTTAAAATAGTCCTTTTGATGTGTGGATGAAATGTTGACAGGGATGATGTGACTTTTGCCATTTTTCCTCCTAATTTATTTCAGTCAAACTTCAACACAATCATTTGATTTTATTTAACAGGTGCCATACAGAACTCACTATTTCATTTGAATATTTTTAAGTTATTTTCTACGTACATTTTACGATATCTCATAAATGAAATGAAATATTTTCCAGACTATAGTACGCACTGGAATATGAGGCGTATCATCATCAATCGTCTGTTTTCAAACTTGTTATACATAAGGCACATTAAGTGAGAGAAAACAGTCAAAGATAAGTCTGTATGTCACTCAGACTTTTTTTAAATGCGTTCACAAATATTCAAAATTGTTTGGGAGATGCTACACGTCAGCCCCATTAGAGCGTCAGCTGGATTAGCATATTCACAATACCTGTAACTCCCAACCTTGTTTGCAACACATAAAAAAAATCGATCGATATTACTGAAATGTTATTCCTAACCTTGTTAGTAACACGTGAAATAACAGTTATATAGCCACACGTTACCCTTGTTAGCTTATTCATTGTACCTGTAACTCAGAACCCTGTTTGAGACGTGTAAAAAATCATGATCTGATACTGCTAAACATTAGCCGCGTTAGCATATCAACAAAATATCCTATGTAAAACAACAAACTAAAAGCACTAAACAAACATTAGCCTACTGTGACTATGCTATGTCCCAAAACTATGTCCCAATAATAAAATTTAAAAAAAGAAAAAAAACACAGTCCAACACCGCTTTTGGCTAGCTCTGTTAAAAGCGTTATTAGCAAATTCACAACACCAGTTACTCCCAACCAAGTTTGCCATTAAAAAAATGACTGAAACGATTCAACTAAACATTACTGAGACTACACTAATATCAACCTTGTTAGTAACTAACAAAAACACAGTCCGACACGGCTACATGTTAGCCATGTTAGCATAGTTACAATGAGAACCAACCTTGTTTGCTGATTTTCTGAGAGTGCCATGCACCTTTTTAAAACCACTTTGACATCAGTAAGAAGAACCAGAATATATACCATGTATAAGGCGCTCTGTTATTTTATGAAAAATGGCTTTAAAGTGCACCTTACAGTTCGGGAAATACACTTTTGTCAAATGTGTACTTATTTTAAATAAAGTTTTGATTAAAATAAAAATGTTTTTGCTTTGAAAAGGCATGAAGATGAAAATAACTATCATTTCCCAAGGTTCTTGTTGGTGTTGCACGCACAGGTGAATGAGTGATGTTTATTGACTGGAATGATAAGGCAAACAGTGTAAGACCATCCCTTCAGATGCTCTTAAAGGAGCCACCGACATTCGTTTGCTCAGTTTCCCTTTCATATTTACTTGCTGTCCAAATATGCATGAGAACTTCTGAGAAAGGGAGATGAAAACAGCCACCCACCACATTTCTTAGACTTAAAACTCAGAACAATCACAAACTCCTTTCATCCTTTACACCAAAAGGCACTAAGCTACAACTGGAGTTCTAGGAAAGGTAATAAAATATTTAAGGAGTTTCAAGCTGAGAAAAAATACTGTGAGCAGACACCAAAAGAGACTATTTGCCATTGAAAAGCTGCAATGCAGCTTAGAAAAGAAAACTAACATTTTTAATATTTAAAATGTTACTAAACCTGATGGACTTCAGCTTCCTTGGTGAATTCTGCACAGTATTTATTTATTTATCACCAATATCTCACAGGTCAAATAATATCATCTGGGTTAATTGGATGTTCAACTGTAGTAGAAGTTTGACCCCCACCTGTACTTTGCAGAACTGGAGTTTTGCTGAACCGAAGTAGCTTCTCAATGGAAACAGAACAAAATTTGAGAGGATTTTTTCACAAATATAAACTCCTTACTTTTATTTTAATTTTTTTAACCAAGACACAAACTATAGGTTCATGTCAGTACACACATTGGATAACACGTGTTTTAGGACATGATTGCAAGAGCATTAACATTTTCTGTAATCATTCCTCATGAATCATCAATTACAAATGTTATGCTTTTATTTTTTTAATTTGTGGCTGCTAGAACTGTCTACTGTCATGGACACAGGGCCGCCTGAGGAAACACAGGTACTTCTCATCTTCTAAATGAGCTCATGTGTATTTAAGGATGTGTCCCAGTTCTTTGGTTGTTGTACGTTTTCTGCTGTTTGGATTAAAAACCCTGAGCTCGACTCCTGGACCTTGTCATTGTTCCTGCTCTTGGATTACCTCGTTTTGACTCCTGTCACCATCTACTTCCAAAATCTAGTAGTGTTTTGTTCATTATGCTTAAGCTTGTCAGAGCTGAACACATATGGGTAAAACATGATGAAATACAGAGTTTTTTTTTTACCAATTTTGGTTATTTCTCATCATGCTTGTCATTCATGTGGTTCAAATTTCACCAAATTTCACTAAAACTAAAAGTATGTAAGAGACTGGCGACCATTTCAAGGTGTTCCCCGCCTTTTTTAAACAGTATACAAGATAGGCTCCAGCAACCCCGTGACCCTTATAGAGATACAGCGTAGTAGACATAGTTGATCCACCCCACGGCCGGTTCTCTGGGGCAAACAAGCAGCACCAGGTGCCTCTCCACATCCAGGGAGCAGAACAGGACGCAGGGCTAACTGACTCTGTCTGTTGCCTGGGTGTCGAGGAGGACTTCACACAGGCTGCTGGCAGGGAAAACACAGCCGCAAGGGGACGATGAGAATAGAGAAACTTTCTGTTTTTAACAGACGCATATTTAGACTTTTTCATATTAATTATTGGAGCATATCTATTTAAGAAAGTGGGAAAATGTCACGTTTTCACCAGATATTATTAAAATCTAAGATCAAAGTGGCAGATAAAAAAGCTCTGTTGACCCAGCACTCTAGCAGCATTTAAACGCATCGCTGACACAAACCTTACAGATGTAATAAGAGTCTCTGATCAAATTTGTGTGTAGATGCAGTTTTGTGTGTTTATCAAGCAATTCAGACTTAGTTCTTAAAAAAGATTTGTGCTTAGTTTTAAACAGTTTTGCGTGTACTTTTATTTTGTATTTTTACACTTTTGTACATTTGAAAACACGCACAAAATTTATTGTATGAGTTAAAAAATCAAGAATCACGCACAGATGAACCAATTTTCTCTCCATAGATGCCAGCTCAGACGAGGAAAACAAAGACATTAATGGATATATTTGACAGAATAAAGCAGAGCTAGGAGACTTTGTCCTTCCTTCTGCAGTCTGTGTGTCATCATGGTTTAAATAAATACTCAGAAACACAGTTTTAATCGTAATTTTCTTTTTATATGTCATCCATCTTGAGAAAAATGCCACAAGAACATATTAAAAACAACCTAATTTTCATTTGAGTGGGTCTTTAAACACAAATGCATTAAGGATCCGTATACAGGACAGTAATCCAGATAATCTTATTTAGCTCCATCACAACACTAAAGTACAGGCAGTGCCAGCATTCACTTTTGAAGCAGCGTTTTACTTTCAGATTTAGTCCTGTTCACTAAAGAGCAAAGGTAGTTAATAAAATCCCATCTTTTTTGCCCTTTTCATCGCAAATGTCTTCAAATCATTTCAACTGGGGGACAGATTGTGCTGCAGCAATGATGGCTTTAGCCCACATTTCTGCTGCAATAACTGTCTTGAAATCCTCAAGCCGATTAAAGTGACATATGCTGAGTTGAACGCTATTTCCCACATTTATCGCTGGAGGCACAACTCCTCTCTCATTAGTTTGGGAGTCAGACATGTGGCTCGGACACACAGGAGCTGAGCTGAAATGAAGGCCGGCGGGGGTCGGCGAGATTCCACTGACGCACGCTGCAGGTCGTCATCAAATAAGGCAAGAATGCATTGTAAAGATGTGGTTTGCTGAGGCCTTAGTCACATGCACCTGTACAGGGGGGTTGCCCTGTACGGGCACTACAGGATCACAGGATCACAGACCAACAGTCCCCAAACTTTTTCTTGTGAAGGCCACAAAGCTGTTTTCTTATCAGTTCTCAGTTTGTAGGCTAACAAAAGAAGTGTTAAAATCACATGATGCTTCTAAACTCAACCATTTAATGTTTCCCAGGAAGCCACACATAACCAGATAGGAGTGAAGACTACAGAAGAGTGGAACAAAAAGTCAAATTCTACGCAGGTTTCAATTGCAAGGCCAGACTGAAAAAAAAAAACAACAGAGCAGCATGCATCTCTGTCATTTCCCTCAGGCTGGTGTGGCCACCTTAAGGGAGGACATATAAATGGAAGGTCCCATTGTCGCATGTAAGTGTATCATGAAAAATTTGTAAGTAAAATGTAAGTTTCACACACTAATGACATGCAAGGGATGCTGTTGTACGGTGCCCTAATGCCACACTCTTGTTGCTAGTAAAGTGTGACTGACTGGCTATTTCCTAAATTCAGCAAAGCTGCGCACAAGGATTGTGCAACAGGTGTGCATGGAATCCCTACTTACCACTTGAAAAGCACTAACAGGCCCCCTTTTGTAATCTTCTGGGTTCCATAAAGCTGCAAAACAGAAAGTCTGTACAATGTGCCAGCCTCTCACCTACTTCACCCTTACTTACAATTAGGTGTTGTATAGGTTTTCGCTACAACCTATTGCAAATAGCATCAGAAAAATGCACACTAACATCTTCACTCTACAGTCTCACCGGGAAGTGAAGGTTCTTAGAGTTTCCCTCCAATGAAATGTATGTTTTTTGAGTTTTTAACATGTATGTGTGTCATTTTTCTTATGAAAGAAAACAAATGTAACAAGAAATCTTTTAGTTTTTGTATTTCCAAGTATTTCTCCTTTTAAATCACTGTCAATCAAACTGTGGCAGACAGACTTTTTGAATTAATGATCGTCTTTCCATCACATCTCATATGCTAAACCCCTCATCTGGAACGGCTAGCGTGCCTAGCTCAGGAGAAGATGGCATTGACTGCGGTCAAATGAGCCGCTGTTCACATTTCTGTGGTCAAATCAGTCGTCACTAGATTTTTTTGTGAGTATCATAGAAAACTTACGGTAGCAGGGCTGAGAACACTGGGACTTTAAACCATAAAAACATCGGTGTAACAGGAAAAAACAGAAGAAACGTGTTATGCAGTCTACTTGGTAAATCCCACATAATTTTCCTTCTAGCAAAAATAGGTTTGTGTTTATTGGGTTAAAATTTTGTTTGCCCCCATTTTTAAAGCAGACAGCCTGTATCCACCCGTAGGGGTAGTTGTGGCAAAAAGCTGGAAAGCCTATGATAGTGAGAAACCAGTCGTGTCCTGTCACTCACCACATCATATGTGGAGAGTTTACTCTGGTTAGGAAGTTTTAGGTCTTTGCTGACTGATCAAATGATGGGGAAGCCTCTGTGTGACAAACATTTCAGGGTTGAAGCCATTCTGCGTGTGTGTGGTTTTGTATTTTTCACGTGTGCATTCATGTTTAATCATCATAAACACAGATTTATGCAAAAGCTGGGGAGATAAAGGGTGCTGACTTCCTCTTTTCATGAAAACACAAATGCGCGCCCACACAAACACACGCACGCACAATCACTGATAGATATATGCTGTTTCCTGGCCAGCCCACCGCATTAGAGCTGCATGTTATCCACCCTCCCCTCCCAGCTCGCTCCACAAAACCTCACCCAGGGGGTCAACAACAATCTAAATTTCAATTAGAGTGGAAAATGCCGCTGATAGAGACCAAATGAGTGTTGATGCCGTTTCGTCTGAGTGGTTCAGGTTTCAGTGGCTTCTTGTGGTGGTGGGGAGAAACGTTTTTGGGGCAATTATTTCATTATCTCCCATGCGCTCACAGCGGGGCAGGGTCGCAGCTCTGGCCAAGATTAGCCGGAACCACAATTATTATTACAATTAGTCATCAGACAGCACCAGCAAGAGCTTGACCCCGGGAAAAACTGAATGTCAGCTTAAAACTGTTATTAGAGAGCTGAGGTGCAGAGAAGATTGGGGATGGAGGGAGATGGGGCAGATGCAATTTACGCGTGGTTGGCGAGCCAGAGGTCCAAACAAGGATTTAATGAGTTTAAGCAAAAAGGGAGAACGGAGAGAAATATCTCCACTCTGATGCTTAGATGACTACTTGTAAAGTTAGAATGTAATATTGGGGGGGTTTTAAGGACTAAGTGTAAGTCTGGACTGAGATGAAGTGACTCCTATAAGACAGAATATAATGTAAATGTTGACTGCCCACCCGGTCCTGCGATCATGATTACTTTCATCAAGGTCTGGAGAGGAGGAGAAAAAAAAATACAGGAAACAAATTCGATGCAAAGAGCCAGAGGTGCACCTACGTAAATCAGATTTGCATTTCCATCGCAAATCAAGTCCAGCTGCGTTTTGCTTATGTCATGCCTCTCCAATTACAGCTGGCAAAAGCCGGGCGCCGAGAGCGCTGCAGATGTGTCAGTGTGGGATCAAAGAGGAGGGAAGAGAGCAGGATATTGAAGTCATGGAAGGACAGAGGAGGTGAAGGGGATTTCCAGATGTTTGTGGCAGTCGTGACCACCGAGGAGAAGATCTGAGAGCCAGTGGCTGATGCTCACCTTCCCTACATTGTATTCCTTTCAGACAGCTGTTCATGGTTTAAAATGGCTCTTGGGGGACGTTTGTCCATGGATCAGTGTCTGCAGTTTCAGCTCCTTCTTCCTTTCTGCAAATGCATTGTGTGGTGTCCTCTCAGAGTCTTTGAAAGCATCCTTTCCCTGTACATGTTCTAGATACTTTGATGGCAAACACACCAACTCAAGTCAACCCAAAAATGAAGGCTCCTGGTTCGATCCCTGTTCAATAACCTGATGCTACGCTCACACCAGGCACGTGTCATGTCATCCATCCATTTTCTAAACCAGTTTTCCCCCCTTTTTAGGATCACGGCCACTCATGGACAAAGACAGCATACAGCCTGGACTGGTCACCAGTCTGTTGGAAGGCCACAATTACACACTCATTCACACCTAGAAAAAATGAAAGTAACCAATTAACCCTTTTCCTATCTTATGGGGTCCAGATGACCCAAGTCTTACATTGACGTGTTATCCATCCAATGACAAATGTGGAGGAAGGTGGACGGGATTTCATGTCTGGACACCAGTGAAAATCAAAAATAATTGAAAAAAAAGTTCAGTGCGTCATCTTGAGGGGTCACGATGACACCACTCCCAACATCATACCTAGGATAGCACAAGGGTTACCCTATGAAGCATGTTTTTGTACGGTAGGAGGAACCCGTAATCCCCAGAGATAACCCACACATACACTGGGAGAACATACAAACTCCACACAGAAAGGAGCCCCAGGACTGCCCACCATGCATGTGTCATGCATTCAAGAAATGGTTCAGTGCAGGTTCTTGAATGTGCTTTTAACATATGGTGCACTATCAGGTCTGTCGCTACACAATACTAGCACCAACACATTATTATTCCTACGTGGTCACACATTGATGTTTGGCAAAAGAGACCCCTCCGCATCACTTTTTGACATTTTAGGTGTTTCCAACTCGTCCTTTCTTTTTACCTGCTAGCTTTTTGTAAAATCAAGGTCCTCAGGACACAGTTCTAACCTGGTACCGGACGTGGTACTGGATGCGGTACTAGAAGCGGACAAGTTCCCTAACTCTAACCTGGTACTGGATGCAAACAGGCCCAGACGTGGTACCAGACGTGAACCAGTACCGGATTAGGGCATCAGTACTGGGTTACCCTAGGCTCCCCAGGCAAGCATTACAGCTCAGGTGCGATGCAGTAGCGGTCTAGCAAACGCAGATAACGCTCATTGATTACAGGATGGCTGCAGCCCCAGGTTCGGACACCCTAAATGTCCATTTTTGATGCGGAGGGGGTCTTAACCAAATCTCAAAATGTGACCACGTGGGAATGAGAATGTGCTGCTGCACATGAACCTACTGCTGGGGAAGGCTTGGTGAGAAATGTTGAAGTGGTCCAAATCTCACGAATCTTCCTTCTGACTTATCCTTTCATCGCTTTATTCCAATGTATGAAAGACCTGGTGTCATATAATTCTGTCCGGGCACAAACTTTTGAGTTTTCTCCATGATCAATTTTCACTTTCTTGAATTAAAAGGGACGCCCTCCATGCGCCACTACTAAATCCAAGTCCATGATTGGTCAAGGTTTAACTTGGTTTAAGTTTCAACACACGTTCAATAAACGTGCATTTTGTACTCAGAGCCAAAAAACCTTAAGAACACACGACCACCCAAAAAGTGTGGATTCATAGGAAGTGGCCACTTGAAAGCACGTCGTCAAGCGTGGCGTGAATGTAGCTCGACAGTTTTGTGATTTCCATGTCTTCATTGAGTCTACAGCATCCAGACAATAATACAATGATGTTGTCATTGGTTGCAATACCGAGGGCTTTTGTGAAACCATTCTAGTACACGAAAAGTTAAGAGTGACAACAAATTGTTTGTTTTATTGCACCTCCAATGACGCACACACAGAGCTGCACAACAGTGCACACAGACTCACACTCATTGATAAACGTGAATTAGTCTGAGGGCTATTAGAGCAGACGAGCAAAAACCAGAGGGTTTTTAGTGAGGGGCTGATAATGTGAGATTTGAAGAGGTCGTCCTCAGCACTAATTGACTCCGGCTTATAAGTGGGCCCCTGTTGGCAGTTTTTGCAGCCAGTTCCTATCAATAGTTGATATTAGTGTCATTGCAGGCAGCGGAGAGATGGCGCTCAGAGACGGCCGTGGAACCGGCTTTTGATTTGCTCCGCGGCGGGAAAGGAAATGGAATGAGCCCTCCTGCTCTGGCGTGTGCCTCCGTGACCAGAAGCACATGATGATGAATACGACATTAGCGCCAGGACATGACAACATTTGGAGGAGCGGAGTTAGCGAGGAGCTAATGGGAACATAATGACGCCGGGTTCGCTTGCGGAGGGGTGCCATTTGTTGGGTGCATCGCTCCGCAAAGGTCTGTCACATTTAGCAGGCTGAACAGAGAAACAATGTTTTCTACAAAGACTGTAAACAACAGGGAGCGCTCGATACTTTATTAAGAGTTCTGGACCATAACAAGAAGAATATTACTCAGAACCTCATGGGGGGCCAAACAATTATCTCTATAAACTTTGATGATACAAGTGCAGAGACATATGAAAAGAACCAAATCACTTTGTAGTACACAAGTCAGCTCTACATTCTGCAAACTGTTGTTTCCTTTTTCATAAACCGTTTTTTTTTTTTTTTTTGCATTTAGCTCTACCTCTTAACTTCTCTTGACACCGTGTGAGTCTTTCCTTCCTCCTTTCTCTCCTAATTTCCCTCCTAATCAGCGCTGGCTGCCATTAGCAGTGATCTCTGACATCACACTGAGTTGCTTGGTTCCCAGAAATCAGCGTTGAGACAATCAAACTCAGCGGAGGTGGATGTAACAGGTCAGTGGGGGATCGGCTCCTGATTAGGGAGCTGCCTGACTCAGTCTACCTGCTGCAGAATCACTCATTATTAGGCTTTGGTAATGTGCTGTAATTAGTTGTGGGATTGATGAGCAACATGCAGAATGGCTGTTTAAGCCCTTGTTTCTGTGGAAATGTGTTAAAAAGCATCAGTGTTATTGTTAAGCACATTTAGGGACATTTTGTAAATAGTAAAAGGCGCATACTTTTATCTTTTTACTACCTTCTTAGAAGGCCCAAAGTGCTTTACAGTCACAGTCCCATTCACGCAAACAGACACATACACTCCACTGCCGAGCACCAACCTATAACCACCGGAGCAACGTGCAGTTTAGTGTCTTGTCCAAGGACACTTTGAACTGAACTTGTAATCTTCCAATCAGAGATTGATCGCTCTACCTCGACTCAACGGCACCATTGTGGATGAATGGAGCATTATTGAACTTTTTATGAAGAGGTATTAAGGCCTTAAAATAGATCACAAGCAAACAGTAAAAATTTAATTTAAACTGAAACTCTTAAAATTTGATGAACTATTTGAGTTCTTCAAGTCGAGGGTTATCATTTTTATTTTTTTGTCCAGCCGTTAAGCAAAGAGATTGCTATGGTGTCCAGTGAGGCCACAGAGCAACAGGCTAGATCTCTCTTATTCTTCCTTTTCACTATCCATTTCCTGCTCACTGCTGCCCCTAGTGGTGCCTAGTGCCATAACAATAGCTGAGCAAAACACAGATAATAGCCGACAGCCTCTTGAGTTGGACATTTCATTATCTTACTATAGGGGATATTTAACTTTGTACACATGAGGTGTATATTTGTATAAACCCCTTTTGTATTTTAGGCTAGACTTTCTTTTGTTTTAATATATTTGTGTGCATTTTCTTTTTGGTCCAGAAGGAAGACAGAAGTAGAGTGGGATAATAGAGATAGTAGATAAGGATACAAGAGAAGAAAATTGAAGAGAAGAAATCAGGGAATGATTAAGAAACACGTAGGAAGGTGACTAATATCAAACAAAGAGAGAAATTACACTTACATTTACACGTAAACTTCTGTGCTTCAGAGCTCACCCATATATATATATATAAATATATTATATTTAATTTATAAATTATTATATTATATTTAAATTTGAAAAATTAAAATATATATTTAAATATTTTATTTAATTTATAAATTATTATATTATATTTAAATTTGAAAAATTATTTTTATATATATATATATATATTCCCAATAGTTTCAAAATCACTTTTTTTGTCTCTAAAAACACTTTCCAATCATTCATTGTTTTGTTCAATCCTCCAAATTTATCCATATTGGTCAACAAGTGAATACGTTTAATAATTTAATATTTGTACGAAATGGAAGAGGACAGCAGAGTTTCGTAAGAAAACAAAACAGAGAACCCCACGTGACCACAACACCTTTTCCCACTTTTGCTGAACGTTTTCTAAAAAGTTCTGCTTTAAGCAAGACTTTCCTGATTGGATAAGTTTTACATGGGAGGCAGGATCATGTGCTAATCAAGTCAGTGTGTTTTGAAAGAGTTTGAGACAGAAGTCTGAGTTGCTTTGACATAAAGCATTAGGGGGTTCAGACACATCAAACTGACTCAACTCAGTGATCACTATGTTTTTGTTATGGCACCAACAAAGTCCTTTGCTCCCTTTTGGGTCTTACAGCTGATCATTTATGTGTTCCAGCATTATGGATCTGAAGATCTAATGAGTGTTTATCTCTCCTCCCATCGATGCAGCACCAAGCCTTTCTGTGGCTTTTAAAAGCATGCCACGCGCTGACACGTGCCGCGATTTCAGCTGCCAGCAAGGCTAAGGCCATTAATTCAGTCCAGCTGTGAGGCAGACATTTTTTTAACATATTTATTAAGCTGAAGGTAGAGAACATGGTTGTTTGTCATGGCTAACTTCATGTTTCATCACATCTGAGCACAAATGACTGTTAAACAGTCCATATTCCATCAACACCAACTGTTGCTTGTTTCCTTTTTCACTTGATTCCACTATCTACTCTTATTTTTTCTATAGGTTTCATCATCAGACCTTGATACAGACAGATTGACCTGACTCAGCTGTCTGACCATACTGAAACACATACATTCAGCCTCCCGAAACGAAATTTCAGTGTGAACAGCAACCACAATTGTCCGGATGAGAGTCTGCAGATTCACAAGTGTAAAAAATAATCACACAACCACATGCAAATATTGTAAGAAAACAATAAGCCATGCACTAAAACGACCTTGTCATCTTCTAGTCAGAGATAAAAAATCATAACAAACACCTGCGACTCCATAACAGAATCAATTCCATGATCAGATGTTCTGCAGGAAAAAAAAAAAAAAATCTTTCTTAGAAAGCAGCGTTTGTTAATCTTTGTTTTATCTGTTTCCCATTACTCCATACTTAACTTATATAATCAAATGTAGTGGTCTCTTGCTATATTGGGGTCCATCTTTGACTGTTTTGCAGATTTGCATCCTTTTTTTCTATAGTGCATTGTGTTCTGCATCCTGATTGGCTGTAGACCTTGTCCGCGCCACGTCTCCTGTACAGAATGCATTCAGTTTGCCAAATCAAAATAATTATTTGATTGCATCAGATCTTTGTTTTTAAGAGAGAAAAGTATGACAGTTTTAATATATGTCTGATAAAAGTGTACAAAGAGTGTAGTGAAGATCATCACTGCTTTAAAACAGTGATCATTTTGTAAAAATCTAAGACTGTCTGCTTCCGATTTTGCTCATTGCGGGTTATTTTTTGGAATTCTGGCGATAAACAAGGGACGACTGTCTTACACTAGTCATCCTATTTTTGAGGTTTATTCGATACAGGTTTATTAAGTTCAGTTCAGTTCAGTTTAATGATATAGACAAGATGAACAAAGCTGTAGCAGCTTTTTATTTCCCAAAGGGAGCAGAAACTTTTGTCTTAATAAAGTGTCTCAGAGAATTCCAGACCACAAGAGAGCGCACTGCAGCCCAAAGGAGAGCTAGCTTAATTATTAGCCGCTAAACGACTTTTCGATAATATTTATTGTTTACTTGTTACAGTTTGGGCATCTTGAAACGTGCAGCAGTTGTAGGAGACATGGCTGAATGTGTGCACAGAAAAAATTGAAACGTAGGATCATTTAACAACATTTCTTTAATTTGTTACATTTAAGAATATTAGTATTAATTACAATTAATTTTTAAGTTGCGTGAATCATCATTTTAACATTTTAATTTGATGAAAACTAATTATTTAACATTTTAAAAATTACAAAACTTTTGTTGATTAATCCAATGTTTCCATTTTTTTCAATGTTTGTCCAATAATCCAAGCATTTCCAGAAAGATTCATCCAGCAACCAGTGTTAAACACTGAAATGAACACCTGACAGCATGACCCCTCCCTTCATCACATCCTGCTCTGTACATCTCGTTCCACAGTCATGGTGTCGAGTCTGGTCGGATCCAGAAAATATTTGGAGTCAACAAGTCTTAGAGAAACAGGATCAGAGGCAAAGAAAAAGAAAACTAAAGATTTTCAACATTTTGAAAAAAAGTGATTGAGAAGCTGGGAAGGGTTCAGAGACTGAGTACGAAAACGTAAAGATATGATTATAAGAACTTTATATGCAAGTTAGAAACTGATCTATAAAGCTGAGATTTTGTGCAAAACCAAAAAGCAACAAACCACCAAAGCTTGGGTGGTGCAGGAACAGTCATTTGGACACATTTTGTAGTCACAAAACCTGGAGACCTCACAGTCCAAAAGCAAAGTGCTTTGAGTTTTTCACTCTGTTTCCAGATTTATTTATTTCTAAGCTTCTCTTCAATAAATCATGTTGAGGTTTAACATCTCATCCAGCATTGGTGAGGGCTACATGATTTTTTTATCCCGCTCTCTCCTTCTTTGTTACATGATTGTGTCAAACGGCAGAATTCCGCGAAACCCGAACGCTGTCACTCGAAAAGAGGGGTTTATGGGGACGCTGGGAGTGCTCCAGCTGTCACCCTAACGATGATAAACAGCAAAGACACAGGCGGAGATGGTTTCGTCAGCACTCGACTCGACGTCTATTGTACCCTTGAGCAGAGCGATGATGAGGCTTCTAATAGTTCAATCTTCATTCGCTTTACGAGCAGAACACGAGCAGAAATCTGTGCTGCCGCCGTCTCCCTCTGTTCTCCGCGTTTTTGCTCCTCTGCATTGTGATGTCAATGACTCCCATTTTTTTTTTTTGTCCAAGCTCTTCTACACTAATCTGTACTTTAAAGAGAGACAAGTCAATTGCACACTGCAAAAATGCAAATATTTGCATGTTTTAGGATTAATATATTCTTCTGCATGTTAAAGAGTAACCAAACCCTAAATATACATTTTTTGGCCGTTGACATCTATAAATGGGGTTTTAAAGGTGCTGTCTGTTGGTCATTGCCATGTTTTTGATAAATTAAAATACAATTGTTTAGTTCTTGAAAATATAGTCAAAAACTGTCAGTATGTTGCCCCCTAAAGGTCAAACTGAGGTATTACTGTTGAACTTTATGATCGGTCAAACCATGTAAATTTCACAAGTCTGACATCATGATCTGCAGCTCCAGTGATGATAATAGTCTAGCCCTCAAGCCCCGCCCCTCTGACTGGATTTTCAAATTTCCGCTGTGGGTGGAGTCAGCCTCCAACTTCCCTGTTTGGTGATCCTTTAAACTTAATTTTAACCTTCTACAACTACGTTCACATCACCCATGGAAATGCATGTCCAAGCAGCCACTTCCAATAAAAAGTCTGTGTAAAATCATGTAAAGGCACTTTTTTGACATTCAAAACATCTAAAACTCTGGTTTCTACAACAGCTCTATGTACAAAACACGTTGTAGATTGAACTTTGACCTGAATAAAGCTGTGAAAGGGAAAGCCTGGATCAAGATTTGCGATATAGATATAAAACACTTAACAGTTGAGAAGTGTCTTTCAAATCTTTAACTCCGCGTCAGAATCAGTTGATTTACAATGATCGCGCAAACGCTCCAAGAATTACAGTAGGTCAAAGAGGTGTTATTACACCTGCAATGTCTACTTTTTTAAAGGGTTCATTTATGTATATCTAGAAATAGATTGGCACAAAGTTCTTCTTAATGTCTTCAGGGGAACAATATCATGAAAAACATCCTGCATAAACTAAAAATAGGTACAAATGAAGAAGGTAAAAGTACTGGAGTGGACAAAACGTGTGTGACAGGAGTCTTTCTTTTCCTGCAACATAGATATGTCTAAGCCAGTGGTGTCTAGTCAGTCCTCGAGGACCGGTGTCATTCATGTTTTCCAACTAACCTGCCATTGAAACTCCTTATTGGCCAAACACAGGTAATAGACTCCAGCAACCTCAAAGCATTAAGCAGGTTTGGTAAAAGTATGAATGGATGGATTTAGTTCAGCTATGATGTACTCACACATGGTTTAAGTTTGTGCTGATCACAATAGTTTCTGGTTTAGTAATTGCTTCCTTTTGTACATGTGTGGTTGTCCAGTTTTCTAATTTATTTGTGAAATATTTGAAATAAACATTTCAGATTCTGTTATTATATTAAAATGAAAAACAAATGGAGTTTAAGAGCTGTAGATGATTATTCTTTCTGAACATCTCTTAATACAGAGCCTGGCTTCTGTTTTGATCACACATTCTCACTCCCAACTCGTCATATATGGACGTAGGGGTTTGGACCCCCTTCGTGTCCTTTTTTGACATCTTGGGTCATCTTGACATCTTTTGACACATTGTTTTTTGACTTGCTGGTTGTTCCCTTAAAATCATGGGTCTCAAACACTCTGGACGATGTATCACACATGAAATCGGTACTGGGCTAGGACCAACCCAGTGTGCCTCCTGGTACCAGTCCATGTCTTGAGAGCCCCAGATTATGATAGATTTATCTGCGCTTTTCCAGGTGCTCGAAGCACGGTTACAATGTGTATCCATTATTCATTCCTACTTGGTGATGGTAAGCTACTGATGTAGCCACAGCTGCTCGAGGGCAGTCTGACAGAGGCGTGGGTGCTGGTACGCACCCACAACCCTTCTGTCCATCACCAGGACATCCATATGCATGTGCACAACAGAGAAGCCACACTGGAGGCAAGGACATAAGGACATAAGGTTGGCTGGCAGGAACGGGGATTGAACCACCAACCCTTCGATCACGGGCCGACCTGCTCAACCACATGAGCCACTGTCCTGTATCAATCAGCCCTCGGACCGGTACCCGTTCGTGTCCCAGAAGTTGGGGACCCCTTATCTAATGGCAAAATCCAGGACGTTAAAAAATTATGAGTTGGGGGACACCCAAAACGTCAAAAAGTGACGTGGAGGGAGCCTGAAGCATAGCACATACATGACGAGTTGGGAGTGAGAATGTGTCGTTTGATACGGTTCTTGTTTGTCTCATCAAGCTACATTCACATCACCGTCAGCTATGCATGTTCAAGCGACCACTTCTGAAGAAAAGTCAATATAAAGACTAGTTTTGGACTCCTGCATTTTCAAACTCTCATGTTCACCCATAGCTACTCAAGTTTTTGCAACTGTTTTGGGGCACCAGGTACAAAACACACTTATGGAACACACTTTGCCAAACCTGGTTTAGGTCAAACTTTGACTAGTTAGTGACACAGGGATTCTATTCAAATTCAGAACGGAGCTGGTTTATCTGATGAACCGAGACAAAGCAACCAGCCTGACGACGTCTGTGTTTGTTTTTCAAACAAAGATAAATCAAAGTTGCTTTCCTGGCATGATTGTAGTTTATATCCTGCATTGTACGGATGCAAGCAATCATCGGAATTGTTTCCATTTCATGCCAAAATCACAAGATTAGCGTCTTCCAACTGTGGGTGGCGGATATGTGCTGGTAAACAGAAGAAAAAAGGAGAAGAAGCCCCTCCCTGCCTGAATGGTGTGAACACTTTTGGCTTAATAGTTAAATGCAGAGTTGTGGGTATCATGAATCCATCCTGAATAGTTTGCAATTTTTTTTTTCTTGATTCAATTGTTTGGCTGCTCTCCTTTATTTTTACAACTCCTTAACCTCAGAATCTTTTCTAATTATGAAAATTATGTACATGTTTTTGCTATTAAGTAGACGCTAAATTATGTTAAGTTTGGAGCAGAAGTGGTTTGATCCATACTTGTATCAGTCAGCATCCTGGGGTGAGAGGGGTTCGCTTCAGCTAAGTGTCTGTATCATGACTTTGGCATGACCTTTATGCCAGATGGTTTTCTCAAGTCAAACCTGTAATGGTGCATCACTTAGTGCTCACCGGTTGAGCCTCAGCTGTGAATAAAAACCAGGGTAAATATTTAGTTCAATGCACAAGAGAGAAAGAAGAAGTGGGAAGTGGAGGAGGAAAGAACTCCAGCTGACCTCCCACCTGAGCCATGAAGACAGTAAAAACTCCTCTCAGTTTGTGCGCCTGGCAGTGGGCAGAGACGTACGCACAGCCTAAAAATATTTTCCAAGCAGAGTGAAACTCGCTGTACTTTTTGTAGCTGCTCAGACAGACCTGAAACCTTTTCTGCTGATCTGATGGAACGGGTGGGATGTGTGCTGCTAACCCTGACTCCCAGGTGTGTTCTCTGTTCTCCCTCCAACTTGTATGAGCTGGCTTCATGCTAGGACGGGCGCGCAGACTGCTAAACACACAGCTCAAGTGAGTTTTCACAAAGGATTTTCCTTTAACAAGTAACATGCTGTGGGGCGTGTCTCCAGAACTGCAGCTGTTAAGGCCCATCATTCAACCTCGCTGTCAGGAGCTGCTATCTCTATTCCAGGTTCCCCAAAGAACAGATATTATTTTGACAGTTACCTGGCGTATGGTCATTATTTTTTTGGATGTCTAACTCTTTAAATGTTTTGTATTTTATCCAGAGGTGAGCAGAGTGGTTAAGACCTACAGGCTGAACTATGAAAGCATATTACTTAAGTACCAGTAGATATAAAATGTCATCATTCAAATTATTACCGTATTCTTTGGACAATAAGTCACTCACTTTGGTACAATTGTATTTAACAAAATATAAAAACAAGAATGGACAACTATTGTTGAAATGCAAATCAGAGTATATAACATTAATAGACTTAATTTATGCACGCTTTACTATCCTAACACACTGATAGTTATTTAAATTGATGAAACATTGGAGGAATCCGGTATATTAGCGCAATATTTGAAACTCATTCAGATAACCATAAAGAACATGCTAAAAAATCAACTTTACTCTTTATATCACTTTAAATCATTTAATTAATTGAATTCTTCATCCTCTGTGTTGCTTTGAAGCCATTCAATCAACTTAAGACTCATCTGAGCTTCTTCTTCTTCTGCGTTGCTGTCAGTAACAAATACTAGGACACAGGGACGCACACCTACAGTGCCCTCTAGTGGTTGTTGCTTTTTGTAAAAAAAAAAAAAACACTAATAAGTCGCACCTGAAGAAAACTCGCATTCCCAGCCAAACTGTGCAAAAAAAGGAAGAAAAGAAACACAATTTATACTCCAAAATATACAGTGCTTAAGTGAACTTGAAAAATATTGTAAAAAAAAAAAAAAGTATGCTTAAATCCACTTTAAATCCTCTGAATTCCAGTTAACAAAATATTATTTTTAATTCATATATATAAATTCTACAAAAATCACGTTCCTCTACTGACAAAATAAGTCACCTTACAAAAGTGCGATCCAATAATCCAACTGCAGCTTGTTGTTGCAACAGGTTGTCCACAAATATCAAAATTTTATTAAAGAGTTTACATTTTGTACAAGAAAAAGTTTTGTAACTAAAAAAACAATTTAAATTATTTATTTATATATTTAATTATTTATGTACACTTTTTAAAAAATGTGTCAACATTTTCTGGGCTCAGCCTTTTTTCGGTTAAGGGGGTTTGAGGTTTTGTATGTGTATGCATGTAGGGTTGGGGTTCAATTTTTAAATGATATTGTGCTTTGTTTTTACTTAACATTTATTTTGGAGTACAGCACTTTGTGTTACCTTTTGTATAAAAATTGTTTGTTTGGTTAGTTGGCTAGCTTGTTGGAGGGATAGCTGGTTTGGTTGGATGGATGGTTGGTTGGTGGTTGGTTGGATTGTAAAATGTTACATTGACTGATAAGGAGATCTTTTCTTTGATTCTTGTATTTATGTTTTGAAACAAAACTTCTACTATCAGTTTATCATGTTATCGTCACTCAAAGTCGTCTTTGTGACTAAACCCTGATGAGCAAAAAGCCATTTGATATTCTCCACAGTTTTGTTTGCAGGAAACGTATGACGCTTTATGTGTTTCAAAGCGAGTCACTATTATAAAAAGATTACCTTTGAGGAAGCAGGTTAAAAAAACACTAGAACACCAGAGCCTTGTCATTACACCCCCACGAGCAAGATCCATTCTGCTTGAAAGCTTTTGGCGCGTGATGCGGCGGCTGCAGAGGCCCGCTTACCCTCACCCAGCCCTGTAATGAGTCAACGGCCTATAGCTGGTGGCAAACAGGGGAACTCAGAGGAACGTGATTGAAAGTCAATGGAACAGAATGAGTCCTATAGATCCCTGTCGGAAACAGGCAGCGGCGGGGAGGGGAGCAGACACAGCCTGCCAAATGACCCTATTTAAGTGTAATGTGTAAAGCCCCAGTTATTGAATCTCCCAGCCGCATGTGTGTCGGGGCGGCAAACTGTTCTGCAAATCAAAATAACTTGTGGCTGACAGTAAGGTTTAGTGTAAAGACGATGGAGGCTGTTAGGAAACTCATCATCTGCAGGCCAGAAAACATGGTCCACATTAATCCTCTGGAGTGCACAGTCGAGGGGACTTCATTACACTCGCAGGGACTCGCTGCTGTTGGGGAGCAGGGGGAAAAATGAAAGCATTATTATAACATTTCCCTCGGCGACAAATTACTGTTCTGATTTCTGACTTGGTTCAATGGTTTAAGTAGTGCCTCACATCCAATATTGGTTGTGATAAACTCGACTCCAGCTTTTACTTTTTTTAATTTACAGGGAAAAAATAGTTTTTAAGCAGGTGGGAGCTACGGAAATCCATAAAGTGATGTACAGTTCATCTCTTTTTTACTAGGAGAGTTCTAAAATTAACCTGTGATGAGTGAAATCTGTCATTTAGGATTACTCATGTTTTAAGGGTGTAAAAGGCTTCAACTACACTTTTCTCGGACAGACATGAACATTTTTCCACTTTAATCTCCTATTTTCTAAACTCTCAAAGTTTAATTCTGTGTAGAAAAAAAGTCAAATATTGCACGTTTAAAACAAAGATTAAGATATTTTTTAGACTTGTATCTGGCTTTTCCAGCACAGTTGGGGAATGTTGATGATGGTATCATAAACTATAACATTTGAACATGAAATATTTTGCAACACACACATTAAGCAACATTGTCACATAGTAGTAAAACGTTTGAAGTTTAGCTTTTTTAAAGAAATTTTGATACAGCTAAGAGAAAAAAAACTTATAGTTACTATTACAATTATGAGTTTGATAATGGAACTCGTAGTTCTTTTTAAATCATGCATGTTGTGGTATAAGCCAACACATTCTCATTCCCAAATCATCACATTTTGATGGATGATTAAGGACCTAAAGCGTCAAAATTTCACGTTTTGGGTTTCCACAACTTGTCGTTTTTTTGACAGGCTGACTGTTCCAATTAAATCAAGGCTCCCCAACCTCCAGTTTGCAAGCTGGGGACCTCAGCGTGGACCGCTCCAGTACCATAACCTTAACCTGGTACCGGACACGAATTGGTATCGATAACGGTTCTGGATGCAGTCCTGGTTCCAGACACACTACCAGACACGGATCAGGTGTTAGGGTCACGATACAAATGACCGGACTCTTGATTTAATAGGAACAGCCAGGATGTCAATGACAAGTTGTGGACACCCAAACTGTCAAAAGTCCCAAAACATTCTTCAATGTTTGCCAACTTGGGAATGAGAATATGTTGTATAAACACCAAATTTTGCACGATTGTACTTGATGGACCCCTGCTAAAGAAAAAAAGATGAGAAAAATGCAAGATTTTAAAATATATTTGCTCTTACTGAATATATATTAGTATCCTGTAAGTACTCCTTAATTTAAAAGACAGCGTTTTGTTTATTAAAAGTCCTATTGTTGAGACTGGAGAAAACATAAAGTTCAATTGACACATATGGCTGCAATCTTTAAAAAAATGGATGCCATTTTGGATTTTTCTCATGCCAAATTTTCTTTAGTAAAAGTAGGGGTCATGAGGTGCAAACAGGGTAAATTTGGAGCTTGTACCACAAAATACTCAATATATAAAATATCGACCTAAGCGGCTCCGTTAAGATAGTGGCCAACTGCTGTGTTTCACCCTAACATGGTTATAAAAACAAAAAAATGTGAACCAGATGACCTTTTTATAATGTATGTAGACCTTGGATCAAAATTGCACATAAAAAGAAAAAAAAACTGAAATTCAGAGAGCTTAAAGTAGAAAATGAGTAAAAGGAATCAGAAGGAACCAAATGGAATCCATAAAACAATTGGAGGATTTGATTAGAATTTTTTTCTTCATAATATTAAAAAACGATATGTATATATTTTTTAACAGATAGAAATTTCAAAGTGAGTTCCTTTTAAACAGCCCCTGGACTAAAGCAAAGAAATTAGAATGCTACATAAGTGAAGACAACTTTAAAGGACCACACAAGGTCATTTATGAACAAGTTGTAAAAATTGTAATGATGCCTGGAATCCTATTGTGATGTGCTTAGACTATTATGAGTCAATATGTAGTAAAATAGAAACTCTTTCATGTAAAAGAAGGTTGTCTGTAAAGATGTGAGCAGCTGGCCAGGACTGCCTCTGTTCTTGAAAAACATACTTCAAACTAAAACAAGCTGCTTTAAAAACACAGTTTGAACAAAAATCCACCTAAAGTGACTTACTGAGCAAGTTTGCCACTAAGGAACCATCGCTAACGCAAAGCTTGTGCCTCATTTGTCTAAAAAACAGAAAAGAGTTGAAGAACCAAACAGAGAAAATGTTACATCCTGATGATCCAAAGATACTGGAGAGCTCAGAAGAGCTGCTTATGAAGGCTCCAAGGACAAGATGATGAACTGTGGAATCTGTTCTCGACTCTGATTTCAACATGATAAAAGACGACTGGAAGAACCTTGAAAAAGTGAGCGACGCAATCGTAATAAAAATGTTTTGAGATTCTGTTCTTCAGGGCATTTGGACTTTAAAGGTTCTGTGCTCATTCAAATATTTTCTTTATTTCTTAATGCTGAAATTAAGGGTTTTCTACTTAGTAGTATTAGCCATTATTCGTAAATTCTCCATCTGCATCAAGAAATTAAAAAAAAATACATAATTTTAACTTTTAACTTTTTTGTATTTATAACTTTTAATTTTGATTATGGTATTTATAGCCAAAATCAAAAGTTCACCTTCACTTCCCAACATGAGAAGGTTGTACTTTGCTTGATCTTCAACAATGGTACTGACCACAAAATGATTTCAGAAGATGGTAGAAAAAGCTACTTTCATTGATTTTAAATGTTTTTAAATGTTATTCAAAGATAGAATAGAAATGTTTAATTAACTTAAGTAAGAGAAAATAAAAATCCTTGAAAGACCACTAAGGGAGGTTTCAAAGGCTTTGTTTATAAATGTTTTTTTTTTTTTTTTTAATCAGAAAAACTACAGAAAGAGTAGAACTTTTTCTCCATTCATGGAAACCACAGGAGGGTCGGACTTATTTTAAAATTCACGAAAACTATGGAAGGCTTGAGCTTTATTTTTAATTCACAAAAATTATGGAAAGGATTTGAATTTTTACTTCTTGAAAATAAAACATCATCTTTGACATGGCAGACATGATACAGTGGAAAGTGAAACCAAAGAGTTGGCATGCAAGTTTTTTACATTTAGTGTTAGTGTTAATACTGAAGGGTTAGTACCAGAGAGATATTTTTAAAGAATTATCTTCAAAGGAGTAACAATATCACAGAGCAATAGTCTATCTTGCCTACTTTCTTCAAACGAGTTCCATAGAGGTGTTAATTTGCTCCAAAAGTCAAAAAAGCAGATTTTCTGCTTCATCTAAACTGTGAGCTGATGTTTGATTGGATTTTATTGACACCTCCAGGCAACAAGCAAGCTAGCAATTTCCAAAATGTAATTACATTTTGACTCACATATCATAACTGAAAAGTGAAACTGATGTGAAAATATCGAACTTCAAGGCGTGTCTTATGTGGAAATAACGTGCTTACAGAAAGAAGGCTGTTCAACACACTTCATCCACACATGAAGGACTTCTTTTTAGCAAGCTTCATTTATTATGGAGGTGAAGACAGAGAAAAGGTAAAGTAGGATCCTTCTGAAGTTGCATACGTGCGGGTGAAACCTTCTCTCAGCAGGATTATTAAGTGATCGTGAAAGCGGGTGGCTGTGTGCGCTCTAGAAAGAAGCTCGGTTAGAAGTCTTCAGTGACTCCTGCTTTTAGTCTATCTCTGTTTTTTGAAACAATTAATATTTATTTTGTACATGTGATTTTACTAAAGGAAAGCACAGGATGACATAAAAAATGCAAATGTCTTATTTCCTCAAAAATGTAACCTTCAAAACATGAAAACTGCCGAAAAGGGCTCTGCAGTGGAGCTTAATGGCTTCAAATAACCAAGTGCTGACATTTCTGTCATCCATGAGGAGACACAAGAGAAAAGACAGACTGATGAGCAGAGGGTTGAGCTATTGGAGCACATTTTTTATGTCATGCCAGCCTCCACGACTCAATATTTCAGAGATGTCTGGTTTATAATGAAAAACGGACATTTGATCATTAATAAGAGCTCACATCATGTTTTTCAGCTGCTTTTATATGTACACAGCGCTATAGGATAGTATATACCAGTATGGACTTAATACGCATTCCAAAAAGGTTTAATTTCCTTTTTTTTTTTGTTTTAAGTTGTTTCAAGGAGCATTGTGGGTTTTTCTCTACAGGTTTAAAGATTAATTTCAATATGCTATCATAAATTGTGGCTATTGTTATGATGAATAGTCGATAGTTGTGATCTGATTCACTGATCTAAATCAATCTTTAGTCAAAAGTTCAACCAGTGTGACTCAGAGATAAATACCTGGAACTTATTAATGCAGGAGAAGTTTTTCAGATTTTTATTTATTGCAAGAAAATCAAATGTAAATTGAATATGTGAACAAACAAGTAAACAAGAATTCATGTCAAATCCATTCTCATTTAGTTTTATAAAGTTCAGCCCACTTTTGTTTTTCCATATAAAAAAATACATTATTAGGACGTCCTACCACACTGTCACATGACTTTACAAAAGTCAAAGTGTTTCCACCCGTTGGACCGAAATGTTAGTTTGATCATTTTTTTCCCGCCATCACGTGTGTTGTCTTCTATGATCGTCATTTTTATGCAATAGTAAAAAAAAAACCTAACACGTTTCAATCCAAATGGTATTTTCAATGACCACACTAATGATATATTCAATTTCGAAACCCTTTTTTATGGTAAATGTCGATTCGTTTAACAACTTGCTTCAGACAGATCGATCTGGTTGGATTGTAGGAATAGAAATTGATTAATAGGTTAGTCGTTAAACTCTCTTTAATGAGAGAAAGGGAGAGAACGTCACATTGTGCTTCTTAATGAAATATTTCACACATAATGATACAAAAAGTTTGATTTTGGACACATTTTCTTGAGAGTTTGACTCAGTTACTCGACTGATGCAGAAGAGTCATTTTCGTCTAACGTGTCTTGAACGTTCGGCTCAGGCGTTAAAATTGTTTGTGTCAAGAAGAGCTCATGCTTGCAGAAGCCTGTAAGTTGGTCTCATTTACAACCTAGAAATGACAGCTTATGTCTTGAACAGTGCTGACAGGGGCCCTGCCTTCCTGCTATTATGCCCCGTTTCCTCCCCTGTGTGGAAACAGGATCGTTTTCTCTCAGGATTGAGGCAACCTGCGAACACAGGCGTAATGTCGTGGAACAAACTCCTTCCAGGCTTGGAGCAGCAGCCCATTTTGTGTGCCTCAATCTACTACTCAAACGCTGACGATGAGATTTATGAGCAAAATAAAGTCAGCCACCAGCTCTGGGTAAACAGAGGAAGTGAAGGGAAGAGGGGAAAAAAAACGCTTTATTTCATTGTTTTTAATGGAACAAAGAGGTGCAAAAGCAAATTGTGCATCCACTGCGTCTCCTAAAATACCAGAAGTGCAGTTGAGGAGCTGAGTGAGGCAGTAAAAAGCCAGGAAAGAACAGATGGACCTAAAATGAGCCGTGTAAGAAAAGAACTATTGAAAAGAGAGGAAACATTCGTCCCTGCCAGGAACCATCCCAGAGAACAAATTTGAGCTGGATCGCTCTGAGATTTGACGTGAAGACTTTCACAGAGGTCAGAGATGATTTCAGCTGAAGTTGGAGGGAAGTGTGAAGCCAGGTTTCTAAACTCCTGCATTCAGACTGAAGTGCAGCTGTGAAGGAAGGGTAGCTTGAATTCAGATGATCGCTCATTCATGGAACACAAAAAAGGAACAGGGGACACGCTGAACTTCAGGATGCAGCCTTTGACAAAAATGAACTTTTTAAGAGGTTTTCTGCTCCAAAAGTTATTCTCAGATGCCCACTCGAGAACGTGTATTCTATAACTTTTTTCCAAATGTCTGTTTATGACCGTTCTGTGGTTCAACCGTTGAACAGTAGTGCTGGACAGGGTTTGGTGATATCAAGATGGGGATGTCTAAAGAACTTGTACAGGAATCTGAGGCACAAGAGTTCCTTTTCTTATTGCAATCTTTTGAGCTTCGTCTCGTATTCTATCTTTGTAGTCCTACTCTTCACTGAAGAGCTCCATCCTGGTCCTGGTCCAGCCTGTTTTCCAGCTCTCTCTGCATTTCCACTGATCATTACCTGGATCAGGTGATCAGAACATGAGATATCACCTGAGTCCAACACATTCTCACTCCTGAGTCATCACATACTGACTTTTAGTTATGGACCGCATCAAAAATTGATGTTTTGGTGATCCCCAATTCATTGTTTTTGGACGTGCTGGCTGTTCCCATTAATCGCAGTACTGGTACCCTAACTCAGTACCAGTTTGTGTCCGGTATGCGTCTGGTACTGGTTCAGATCCAGTACCGCGTCTGGTACTGCATCCGATGCTGGGCTAGGATACCGGTACCGGCTACTGGTACTGGACGCATCCCGAGGACCAGTCCGTGGCTGGTACCGCGCCCAGTACCGCACATCCCAAGGATTGCGGAACCTTGCTTTTTACGAACAACCAGCACGTCAAGTAGGAAATACACAAAATGTCAAAAAGTGACATGGACAGGGTCCTGTGTTTGTGTTGATGTCATCAGCGCGTCCTACGCATATTTTATAGACCCCTTTCACATCTCGTATCTGTTTCAATTGCATGTGGTCAGTATGAAGCCAGTACATGAACCTTACTAACAACTAGAATATGACGTGAGGGCAACTTACCAACAGATATTTGATCATACACTTACCTACAACAATCGTACAGTCAATATTCATGACTTTCCTTGAGGTGACTGAGCCTCATGGGAACTGCAAGACACACCTGTGCTCCCCTTACTATCTATCAGGATTGTGTATTGGCAAGAGTCTGACAATATGATACATTTCAGGATGTATCCCATGACGATAACACAACAATTTTACACTTTTAAGTACTCATCCCAAGTAAAAACTAAGAAGCACATGTTTCATAACAAATACAACTGCTGCTCAAAGAGACTCAGTGTGCTGCTCTGCCAGCTAGCGGTCATTGGTTTAGGTGGCAAACAAAAGTAAAACGCTCATTAATGGACGCTCATAAATGATTAATTAAATATCGTCTAGTCAGCAATTTAAGTTGATGCAAGTATCACCAAACAAAATATCACCGAATCAACTTTTCCAAACAACCCAAAAAAGCGCAGCGTCGGGTCATCTGACTAATCACTAGGCAAACAAATCATCTGCACTTAAACTAAGCTACTTCAGCACCTATAAAGGTATATTTTTAATCCATATGGTTGACAATCCAGAAGCAACATTTTGTGGTTTTGCCCATGAGAGTTCAGAAGCGGGTCAGGAATACTCTTTGAAGGTCTAGCTATTATTTGATGAAGTGCTTAACGTTTCCCTCAGGTCTAAGTTGAGACTCTTTAATGTCGTCTCCCTGCTGGCTAATTACATTATGAATATTTTGTAGTGAGTCCAGCACCCCTGCGCATAACATCTGAGGAGCCGGCAGATGGAGGAAACACGCGTGTCTGTGCGCGTTTGGGTTATGATAAAAAGAGGCGGGAATGAGGATCCCAGCAAAAAAAGAGGGAGAGAACGATCTCCCCCGCTGACAGAAGAGAGCATGGAGCTGACAGGAAAGTGATGTCATTTGAAAGCAGCAGGCTAAAAGGGGCCATAAAAATGGGACATTCATGAGACTGCAGATGATAATGAGACAAGATAATGTATAGCTTTCTAATAAAAGAAGGGAAAATAAAAAGGATTACATGTTGGAACGCTGCATGCACACCATTAGTCTTCATCTGAAATGCAAATTAAAGTAGCTGTGTAGCTTTTATTTTCAAACTGTGTCTGAAAATATTCATATTTAAGGAATACAAAATTAGAAGTTTGTATTCCGTTTGTTATAACGGTATAAAGAAGCCAGAGCTTTATTGGTGTCACACGGATAAGCCTCTGCTCTCTACAGTCACATTTTTTTTTCATTCCTGTCAGGAACATTTCTAGGTGAACAGAAAAATCTGAATAACAATTGAAAATAGGAGAACATATTTCTGACATTCTCTTCGATCACCAGATCATTCAGTATCTTCGGTTGCTTAGCAATGACTTCAAATGCACATGAGAACAATGTAAAGCTACAGACATGAGAAGCGCATTTTTTAAGTTTAAAGTTACTATAGATATGGTGTTCACACTGGATGAGCAGGGAGGGGCTTCCTCTTTTTTTACTACTGTTAACTGAGATTTTTTCTTTCACATCTCTATTCCGATACATAAAACACTAGGTGTAATTTAATTCCGGCCTGGCACAAACCACAGTTATTAAATGATCAATGTTCAAACAATTTTAAATGCTATCTGTGTCATGTGTTTCCCCTGGGCTGATTGCCACTCCTCCCTGACGGGCTACACCTGTGTCTTTTGTTTTTTTTCCCTCCCCTTTCTGTATTTAATGGGTTCCTTCCCCTCACTTCCTTGCAGGTTTGTCTTGTCACCCTTACCCACGAATTCTGTCTCTCGTTCCAGGTTCTTGTGTGTTTTTTGTGGAGTTTGGCCTTAGTTAGTTATGGACTTTAACCTTAGTGACGGTTCCTGTTTTTTAAGCCTTGTGCTCTTCCTTCGTTTTGGATTTTGTTATTAAAAGACACTTTGATTTGGAGCTCGCAGCTGTCCTGCAATTGTGTCCGCACACCAAAGCCTGACAATCTATGGGTCTCTATAAAATCCTTTTCCTGATTGGTTAAACTTCAACCGGTTTAACTTTCAATGCACGTTCAATGGTTGCAGGTTTTGTCCATAGACCCAAAAAGCTGACTTAAAAAGCGATGCCTGAGCACGAGAGTTTTGAAGTCTGAATGCATGTTTATGTGCGTTTACATAAACTTTTCATCGGAAGTGGTCACATTAAACGAGTTGCAAAGGTTAGTGTGAACGTAGTTCAAGACTTTGGAGCATTTCTAATCCTACATGAATTCAATCGGAAAATGGACCCAATCAGATGTCCAAAACGCTGTTGAAGATTCACTAAGGGCTGGTTACAGAACCAAGTAAATTCTTATTAATTCTGAAGTGAAACAATAGGATTTCACAACCAAAATAAAAAAATAGATAAGACATTTTGATTTTTAGCAATATTTATATACATATAAACTTCCTAAGGACTGCAATTTCAGTTTGAAACTATTATAACGTGCCACCTGGTCTTTTGATTGACAGCTGTCGCTATCAATCTGAGGGACTTAAGCAGTTATAGAATCAGTGCAGCTTTAGTCTTTGAAATTGTTCATCAAACAATCCAGAAATGTTTCACTTTTTTTTCACAGTTACATTATAAGTCTATTTAAAAAGCAACAGTTTTGTGCTAAAATATTCCGCCTGTAACAAAGACATGTACAGTTACCAATAGTTAACTCTGCCTACTATTCATGATATCTTGTACATTTAAAAAGCAAAACTAAATAAAGTTAAAAATGAATAAAATCAATAAATAAACACACAGCTCCTGAAAAGTCAGTTGAGCTTTGAATCAGCGTCAACTAGGATCCTCAGCTGCATTCATTACTATTCCATCAATTACGTTGTCTATTCCCTTTATTCAATCATTCCCAGTCTTTCATATGTGCATATGTATATTCCACTTACTTTGAGTAACTTCACCTTTAATATTAAATCATTTCAATGATTTATAGTAAAATCTCTGCAGCCGCTTCCATTTTTGCGACTGCATTTGGTTGTTTAATAAGAAATCTTAAAACTAATAGAATTCCAGACCTGACACGGGGCTCCAGTGAGCGTTTGTCTACATGCTCATTTGTTTTTGCCGGTGAATGATTTACTCATCAGTCGGAGGGAAGCAGCTGTTTGGGGATCCGGGGAGGAGCCGCGGTTGGTGGAGCGAGCGGAGCTGTTAGAAGCGGCGCCACCATCACCCCTTTGGGTGTTTTGATGCCTTCACTGGCACGGTGTCATTTGTATGCACTGGTTGATTTGTTCTATCATCCATCTAAATGATGTATGTTTTCTTCCCCACAACGACGTCTTAGACTTTACAGGTTACCTTTTTTAAAGAAAATGTTGTTGCGGAAGAGATACTCGTGCAACACACAGACAAGACAAATTCCCTTATGGGATTGGTGTGAGGATGGTAATTTAGGGAGGTCTGTTGCAGCTACAGGTGAAACCGGAAGGCTGGCAGGCTGAAAGTGGAGGGGTGGGCTGTAAGAAACAAGTTGGCAAACTAGCTAAAGATCCTGACAGTCTCAGGAGGAAGTCAGGCAGTTGAGCAAATGAAGGGGAATGTGATGCTCAACAGTAGAGTGGTGGTTCTGAAGAGAGGACAGCAACTGGACAGGAGTAATTACTGAGAGAGCTTGAAAATAAAGGGAATCTGTGGATGTGACACCGGTTATTCACTTCATCTTTTAGATATAAAAAAAAAACTCTGAGTTATTTTGACATACAACACGGATCCAACATATCCAGACTTAGTCAAAACATTCAAATTATTTGCAGTCTTACTAAATAAGTTGTGTAAATAGATGGAAAATTAAATACAAATTCCCCAAATATATATATAAATATATATATATATATATATATATATATATATATATATATAAACTGATCATTTCAGACCAGAGATGCTCACAAGTCCCTTTTTACAAGAGTCAAATCTAAGGTCTTTGCTATTATTTTCAAGTCAAGTGTCAAATCCAAGTCCAGTCTCAAGTCATAAAACGCATAGTTAATGTTATTATTTTATAGTCAAAAATTGTCCTTAAAGTACTATCAAACAGATCCAATAAAAAATGTGTTTTTATTGTTTTTTTCATGTTCTTGTAGCATCTTAGACTGATAGAAACGTTTACATTTAAAATTACATTTCTGAGCATTTCTTTATTCGAATTGTGGTAAATCATTTGCAGACAAAAAAAAAAAAATCCTGTCTTTGTTTACCTGACATACGGATCAAAACTGTATGACTGGATCACTCCGATATGGCTCACCATTTTTGTTGCACCGCTAATGTTAGCTTGGAGTTTTGTGAGGCTTTAGGATATCAATAATTTCATGCAAAGACATGAAGACATGTTTGAATTTTTCTGCTGGATATTGAAGTACAAGATGAAACCTGAAAAATGATTTTAGGACTACAAAAATATACCTCAACTTACAGTCTAAACAAATGCTGTTAGCGGTAAAACACGAGTTTCTAGATTAGCAGAGTTTCTACTTACAACAAGACCAAACTCTTCCTTGACTGCTGTAATCCCAAACATCATTGTACAAAAGTGACGAAAAATATTTTTTTGTTTGATTTACGTTTGTATGGAACCCCTAAAGGGACAATATAGTAAAAAAAAAAAAAAAAAGTAGTGGTTTCTGGTGCGCTCAAGAAACCAGTACTAACATTTTATTTAATTACTTCTATGTCCCTTTATTGATGGAGTTATTCGCAAAAGGTAAAAACCAGTCATTTTATTTTTCACAGACACCTTCCAATTGTGAATTACAGAATTCCATGTCTGTAACTTCACAGAGAACATTTGAACACAAAGAAAATATGGATTTATTTATTGACTCGCAGCACTAATGACTCATTCTGAAACCCGTTCTGCTCAAATTGGGCTGAAAACAACATTAACAATGAAGACCACAGACTGGTTCCCAATGAGAGTCAAGGCATCACTGCTTTATTACAATACTTAGCATTTCAACAGCCATTACAACAGAGTTCAATGTAGAAAACTAATGGTGAGGTTTATTTTAATAATTTCCACATGGAAAACAGCTACAAATGCACTGTTTTGCAAAAATAAATGGGTAATAAATGTGTATTTACAAAAAGAAATAAACCTAAGACCTAATTAAATGGCTTTCAGGAGCCTGTGGCGGAAATTTTATTGACTGTGCCAGAGGCATGGAGCTTTAATAAGCTCCAGACAAAAGGCTTGTTTGCTGCTGGAAAAATGTCAGAAATATTAGCATTTGTAATGAAATGTGTGAAGGTGTGCGGGGTTAGCAGCTGTGGTGTTCGGAGCACCACAGGCTAAAAGCACTTTAACTGGGTTGGCTGGAGATCTGGAATTGTCTGAGAAACTTTGTCAAATTTGTAGGTTTACAGGTGAGATTTGTTCTTTTTTCTCAGTCTAGTGGAGAGCGGCTTTCATGCTTGAAGTGTGTTTTCACAACTGAGCTGCTTCATGATCACAAAGACAAAAAAATAAAAATAAAAGCTGCATGAGAGATAGACAAATTCTATCCCTTAGTTCTAGGTTTATCCAGTTTTTAATTTCTGTGATCATCCCCATTTTTTATTTAACATCTTCTAACTGGCTTTTCTTTAATATTATTATTATTATTATTATTATTACTTGCATGAAAAAATATCTAAAGTGCCCCAGTCAAGTACAACTTTGATCTCAAACATAAAAAAAAAACATTAAAAAAACATTCCTCCGCCCAGTAGGACTTACCCGGAACACCTCTCCAGGGAGGGGTCCAGGAGGCATCCAGACTGGACGCCCAAGCCACCTTAACTGGCTCCTCTCAATGCGGAGATGAAGTGAAAAGAAAGGAAATGACGTCCACAGCAGCTCTGTGTCACACTTGATCAGTTCCACTCATCACGTTCTGCAAGTTTGGGGCTCGATAACCAGAAAATCTAATAAATGTGAAGCTTTTATGAGAACCATGATCTACAAATTCAACCAACAAAAACAAACAAAAAACACAAATCAAGTACATACAATGTTCCTTGCTATTTCGCTGTTCACCTTCTTTTGCAATTTTTTTAGTGCTATTTTGTTTTGTTTTTTTCTTTTTAAGAGTATATTGTGTCCTGCATCCTGATTGGATGTAGACTTTAGTCAACCAGTCTCCTCCGTGCCGTGTCTCCTGTCCAGAATGCGTGCAGCCAACTTGACAAGTCTACAACCGCGATCTTTGTTTTCATTCTATATAACACTGGACAGTTATGAAGATTTGAACTTTGAGTTTAAACAAGAGAGAATGCAGTGTTCCAGTGTGTTTTCATGTTTCTTTATTTCCGATTTCACGTATCTGCAGATTATTTCTTTAGTCATGTGACTCCTCCGGTTTGTCCTCCGACAACTCAAGATGTTTGTATGACACTTTTGTGTATAAAGGAGATGCGCCAGAAAATATTTATTTAATCTGTCCTTTGACAAATGTTCCAGATTTGCAGATTCAGGCTATTTGCAAATAAAGAGGAATACTGTAATGTAAAAGTGTTCATGTCTATCTGACAAAGGTGTGTAAAAAGAGGTTTTTGCAGCCTGAAAACATCAGAAATACTTGTAAATAAATAGCTAAATAAATAAATATGACTACTTTGCATAAAGCATCATTTGTTAGTTATTTTTAGAATGTAACTCTCAGGATAGATGATGGAATATTGTATTCTGTAATACAAAAATAATATTACCCTATTTTCACTGCTGCAATTTTGAACTTATCCATGTTTCTCCTCTTCAAACGTTTCTCTTGTTCTTGCAGTTATTCAGTTATTAACAGATCTCTTTTGTCTTATAACAGATGTTCCAGTGATGCTTGACTGCTTTCTGTTTTTCTCACTGTTGTAATTAGTTATCTAGTCTGTCTTTTGATAAATGTTCCAGGGATTCAGTTTTCTCCATATTTATAATGTCCTCATGTTGTTTCAGTTACTAATTCATGTCTTTTGACTTATAGCAGATGTTAAATGACAATATAATTATCTACTTCCTGGTCCCAATAATTAATCTATGTTCCCTTTTTGTCCCACATCAGATGTTTCAACAGTATTGTGTTTGTCTATGTGCTTCCCGTTTGGAAAGTGGCTATAAGTGACTTAATGATGATATCACTCAATAAACGTATAATGTGCTTTTTATTTGCTCCTGATCCTTCACGATTTGAATAAAGAAATGCCGTTTTAATCTTAAATTATTTTATATTTGACCAACACCAAGAATTTTAAAAAGAACTACTTTAAGTGTTTTTTTGAAAGGCTGTGTATCAGTCTGGATTTATGATTTTATTATATAATAATTCCATAATGAACCTGAAACTGTCCAAACAGCTCAATTCTGACTGACTGGTGAGTTTGTTCTTTTTCCTGCAAACTTTGAGATAAAAAAGTGTTTTAGCAGTTCTAACAAACACTTAAACATTCAGAGACAAAAGAAAAGTTCTTTGATCCACAAATAAAGCAAAGACGAGGTCAAAATGATGAAAAATTTACCTGAAAAACTAGTCAAACCTCCTCTCCAAATTCCAAGGATTTATTCCAACAATTATGGTCTTAACTCTTGAGTTTGTTTTAAAGCAAAAATGTCAAAGAAAAAACAAACAAACTGTGTTTTCTTTAAAACACATGGTAGAGTATTTCTTCTAAAAATCTGGCATTCATCTTTTTTATAAATGTACCTGCTTGACTTAGACATTTTATTAAATAAAAATTTAGATGAAGACATAAACGAAAACATTTCACAAAAAAAGAAAGAAAAGAAGAAAAAAGAAAAGCTCTCAAGAAAGTTTGCTACAGGAATTTTCTTAGAATGCATAACGAGGAGTTAGAATCAAAGTTGTATCAAGCTCAAGGCGCTTTGAAGATCCAGACTTTTCTAGCTCAACTTCTCATTCAGGTAGACGCTGTTGAAGCCTTGAAGTTCTTCCATTTTGAATAAATGATGTCCATTCTAATGTATCCTGTGTTGCTCAATTTAGGTTGGGTTCAGTTTTGAAGTAAATATGATCAAATATACTCTAGTGGGACTGTGTTGACCCTGTTCTGCTGCAGCAAACACTGCCTTTTTAATTACTTTCCTTCATTGATTAGTCGCTGTGCTGCATAAGCTGTTTCTGCCGGTGCTTCCAACATTTTGTTCTGATTAGCAGTCATGCCAGTGAGAGATTTGTTTACTCTTTTCTTGATTTAATCACAGGCCTGCTCTTGAACTCGGGCCATCTGCAACAGAGAGTTTCAGCCGGCTGCAACCTCTTTACCAGTCAAGTTACCCTGTGGCACAACAGCCCTTTTTCTTTATTATGGATTCCCTTATTCATGCATTCCTTCTGAAAGAGCCCTAAATTATTCTGCAGTTCAACTTTGGTGAACTTCTGAGATGCTGAACCGGTGAGTGTGAGGAAGTTGGCTTTACTTTGAGAATAGAACATGTCCTTTCTAGATTGTGACTTATATCCTGTAATGTTTCATATTTTCATGTAATGTTTTTTAACTTTCCAGTATTGAAGATTAAACTTTCTTTTTTTTTTTCCTAATTGGTTTCAATTATTTTTACTTTTACATTGAAATACCAAAAATGTATTCTTTCTTGTTTTAGAATAAGTTTACTGTTAATCTACTTTTTTACATATGTATTTCACTCCTTTTTACACAAATCTGTTGTGCTACTGGTTCTACAAACCATTGTTAACATTTCATGAGGCATCATAGAGTTTTTGAGGACTGGAATCTGCGCTAGTTTTAAAAAAGCCAGAACAGACCTGCTTCAGTTTATAGAGGATCCAATGAGAATCTCTAAAGTCATTGAGTTATTTTAGCTAAAGTGCTGTAAGAAGTTCAAATATTCCATCTTTAAAGACGGGATTGCCAATTTTACTCGTAGATCAATTGAAAATCTAAAGGGCAAATTTATCAACTTAAAACCAGTCAACACATTATTCATTCTTGGGGTTTCAGGGCGACGTCCACGGCCGTCTTACCCCTTGTGAGGTTACGCGCTCTAACCTGTGAGTGTTTGTTGATGAGGAAGTAAGTGACCAAAAAACTCAATTTAATCCTTTTAATAAAAAGTTGGATCAGATTGGGACAGAGTACTCTGAATTGTCTCCATGACAGAAAAATCCATTTAAAAAAAAATAAATAAAAAAATTGTCCCCAGGGCGGGTCATACTTCAGTTTGTCAGGACAAGAGAAACCCTCAGAAGCATCAATACCTTATATGGCCTCCTCTTAATAGTCTTAATTATCAGTGTTTGTGTCCCTGCTGCAACCTACGAGGTCATTTTTGGTTTTGTTTTTCTGTGGAAAAAACTGACTAGATCCTCTGACTGGTTTCAACTAGAGCTTCATGTGTGTTAATGTAACTACGCATTAACCATTGTGTTGATAACAAAATGTACCATTTTAGCACAGAATAAAAGTCAAAGTATAAAAGTGTAACAGTAGCTGGGATTGGCTCCGGTAACCCCAAAAGGAATATACAGTATTATTGGTAAAGAAGACGGATGTTTGTCAAAACTTAAATTAACATGAACTAATTCTTCCTTTGAACTGGTTTGCATCCAGACTTATTCTTGGTCTTGAAACAGAAAATGACGGGGCCAAGCATACTCACAAAAAAGAATAAATGTTTTAATAGATTCCCCAAATAATAATAATAAAGAAAATGTTAAATTAATCAAAAATGCCCCTAAATAATATGAAAACATTATTTCCACGCTGCAACACAAGCTAATATGTTAGTTATTTCCTGCAAGCAAATGTTTTTTTTTTTTTTTACAGAGAAGCAAACACTCTGCAAGGATTGACAGATCAATGTCTGTGCAAAAAACTGCATGAATGAGGAAAAAAACAACTTTTAGAGTGAACTGAAAGCAGTTATTTCTTTGCTTTCATTCGCCCCTGACACACTCAGATCTACATCCACTTCGGGAAACTATCGGATTGTAACCACAACGGTTATTAACCTCAACCACAAACCGTAGGCCAACAAGTTGGCAGGCGTTTTCTTGGAGATGGTTGTGTGTTTGATGAGGTTTCAGAGTCTGTGTTTGTTCCACTGCAACAGCAGACGGAGCGCAGGGTTCACAGAGTCTCAGAAATGAATGGTGTCTCACGTTTTCCGTCTGCACTTGCAGTTTTATAATTCATTACATCCATTAGCGTTGTTCATTAGCAAATCATTTTTAACTTTATTGCCATTTTTGCTTCTTTCGCCAACGTTTTTTCCCCCTACAGTTCACTCTAACTATCATAGTTTTTCAGTGCTTGATTTAGTAAATTAGTGGCTGTAATAAGAGGAAAACTCCAATTCAATATTACCATGTAATATCATACCCTGAAATATAAGTTAAAATAATGTTTAAACTTTTTTATTAGTTTCAGTAGCAAACATTCTTATTTGGGTAATCCTTAAAATGAAAAAGTTTCTTTTTTAACATCAGGACGACTCCCAAACCTTACGTCCATTAAATGTCGTCGCTTCCAAAACCATAAATGCAATGAAGCATTTGACTTCTGCTTGAAGTTTGCCACTGTACTAAATGGTTGTATTTGTCGGTTTGGAACATTAAGCTGCATTGTGTTTTCTAGCATATGGTTTTGGTTTTCGGCTGTCCCGATTGCCTTAGGGCTGCGCCAGTTTTGTTATTATAGTCTACGTCAGCTCTTTCTGAATTTAGAAGATGGCTAATAGAGCCCAGACATTTCCCTCTAGAATAAAGTTGTTGTTTTGTTAGACCAAGGTATTAATTTAAACAACCATCCAATTAATTTGTTTGCATTGATCAAAATATTTTTTTGTTCAAAGCGACTCTTGAATTTTTTTTTTTTTTTTCACATTTTGTGGATTTGAAATCTTTACATTAAAATGTAACTCAGGGCTGCTCATTCCTGGTCCTCAAGATCTACCACCCTGCCTGTTTTCCAGCTCTCCCTGTACTGCTTGCTGCTGATTACCTGGACCAGGTGTGTCCTTTCAATCAGATTGTGGAGACATCTGACTGAGCCAATCAGCAGGTGGCAGGGCTTGGAGATCTGGAAAATAGTCAGGGTGGTAGATCTCGAGGACCAGGAATGAGCAGCCCTGATGTAACTCAAACCTTTGACAAATTTTGGCACATGTGTGAGGAAGTCGGGAATCGAACCTGTGATCGCTCAATCAGAGGTTGACCGCTCTGTCTTCACTACGGCTGCACAAAGATAATTTCAAAACGTAAAAATGTAAAAAAGTAAAATTTTTTGTGTCACTCAATCAAAACAATGATTAATTTGTATTTTATACAGACTTATTTCACATAAATTAACAACATTTTAAGACTTTTTTCCTTTTCAATGTAATTATTTTGCATTATGCAATGAAAACCCAAACTCTTGTGTTTAGGAAATGAGGAACAAATTCGATGTAGTAAGATAAGATGTCACTCTTAATTCAGCTAACTAGTTCCAAACAAACAGAAAATGTTTCCTGGACCTTTAAATGCTCCCTTACTGCTGACTTCATTAGACAGAAGACAGTCATCAACATTTTTCACAATTTATATCTTTGGAGAAAGTGACAAAAACTTTTATTTAATCCATTTCTGTACCTCAGAATTAATAATGACAAGAGACGCCTTTTCTACCAAAATCTGAAATGAATAACCAGCTTCAAAAGGTCATTGGCAAACAAGCTGGTTAGTGAAGTTCTCATTCATCCAATTCATCCATATTTAAAATCACGTATTTTTTATTTATAGCAAACATGTTTTCAGGCTAAAAATTCTGCATTGTTGTGTTATTTTTATTATTTTGCACAAAACCATAATTTACATTTTAAAAAAATCGAACGTATTTATAAGCAGATCTGAATTTTAAGCTATTTGTTACCTATTGCAACAGCTTTTTATACAGATATGTGAAAGTACAATTCCCTGGTGCTATTAATTTTCACGCACAGAGCAGGAGATTTGTGTTATCTGCAATTTTTACAAGCTCTTATTTCGTCTTATTTTTAATAACAGCTTAAAAAAAACAAATCCATTTCCAAACCTCTGTGGCATAGAAACAGTAGATCTGCAGTGTCAGTGTCTGCTTGCGAAACTCTTCAATTTTCTGCCTCACAAACTGAGGGTCTGGCCCGCTCAGCAGGAACTCCTCTCAATCTCTGCCTCTATTCCAGCGCTCCATCAAAGGCAGCGGAGCCTGCAAACTGATCGCACATGAACAGTGCTGCCGTCTGTTTCAGTTCAATTCAGCTTATTTAAATGGCACCGATTCACAAGCAACTTCATGTCACGGCACTACAGAAGAAGCAGAGACAAAAAAAATCACAGTAGAGCAAGATGGAAACCTCCAGTGCATGGTGCATGGAGGATAGAAAGACAAAACAGCAGCAATAACGACACCTTATGTACATTATGTCCCAAATAAAGGACACACTGATTAAGTAATTTAAATAACTTACAGCAGAAATCTGCTGCTGACCTCTCAGCACGCCGATATTGTTCAAAATCTACAAACTTTAAAACTAACATCTGCTCGAGGAGAGATCAAAATCCCAAGAAGGAGTTTAAATTTGCAGAAATTAATACATGATAAGATAGCCGCCCCTACCTGAGGTCAAAGGTCAGCAGAACTTTAGCGGCGGTTGTAGACTTAAAGGGTAACCAAAAACGGAAGTTGGAGGCTGACTCCTCCCACAGCCAAAATTTGAACATCCAGTCAGAGGGGTGGGGCTTGGGGGCAGGACTGTTGTCATTACTGGAGCTGCAAATCATGATGTAAGACTTGTGATTGGTCATGGTTTGACCGGTCACAACCTGTAGGGGGCAGTACACAGACAGTTTTTGACTGTATTCTCTAGAATTAAACAATTTTATTTTAATTTTTCAAAGTTTTGACACTGACCAACAGACAGCACGTCGCCAAAAAAGTTGATTTATGGTTACCTTTTAAGCTAGTGGCATGTGTGGGAAAATTTGTGAAGTTTGATCAAATATTTCCCAAGTTCTGTGAAAATGTGAAAATGTCCTAATTTCAAACTTTTCCACAAAACGACATCAAGCCCAAAGTCATGTGGCCATCCCATAAGAATCTCAAGACTTCCTTTGGACATCCCCGACATGGATATTTGGTTTCGCTAGTGAAACTATTCTTCTGGAGCCCCAGAGGAGATCTTAACACAACTTAAAAGAAGTAAACCTACATTCTCATGGACGCGTGACTATGATATGTGATGGAGAGGAAGAAAAGAAAAACCCAGGACGGGAAACAGCCTGTGCTGCTCTGGTAAAGGTGATTGGATAAGAATTATTATTATTATGGGATTTCAGATGAACTATTAGAGGCGGGGTATTCTGTGGACAGGCTGCCAGTCTGACAACTGACTACGATCAGCAAATCTTTCAAAAACAGGATTAAACTATCTAATTTACTGTTCAGTTGTTCCACAATGTCAAAAAGAAAAAAGGTCAAATGTTGCTATGAAACCCTCTTGTGTGATTATTGTATTTCTGCTGCATTTCTCTCCCTTCAGCTCTTTGCTTTATGGAGTAAAATCGACCATTACAGCAAAAGTTTGACTTCTGAGTTTCCTGTCAGGGGAAGCAGAGCTTCCATTGTGCATGCCAGTGTTGATTCCTGGCTGATCCACAGCAGCAGTGGCTCAGAACTCCCTCTGCAGCTTCACTTCTGTTTGTCAGCGTGACAAAGGGAGCAGCGGTATAATGCTCTGGCACCTCACCTGGTCACAAACCAAAGAGTCCGCAGAAACTGGGGATTTATTACACCTCCATAACTTCCACAGAAGCCAGTCTTTTTACAACACATAAAGAGTTCACATAAAAGAGTTGTTAGGAGGTCTGGAAAACCGGAGAAGTCGACTATCGGGATTCCATGTACAAAACTTCAGGTTTGTGCGAGTCACAAAACCACAATCAACAACAAGTTTCTATAACTTCACACAACCCAACAGGAAGTTCCCACTTACCAAAATCTCATAGACTTTTATTGAGAAGTACACAGCTATTGTTCAGTCATTATATTTATTAGAATAATCATTCGTGCTTTGCAACATTTTTCTCAACATTTTCTAGCAAATCCTTGTTGTTCAAGTTGTAAATTGGCCAATCAGAGGGCTCAATGTAAGTACTCAGGCTCATGTCGAGCATTTGAATTGTTTGTCTCTCACACTCCACACCGCTTCGGGGGCCTGGTCTCTCTCCTCCCTCTCTCCTGTCTGGGAGCTACCTTAAAAAGGGTCCCTGATCAGGCACACCTGTGTCTAATTTCCCTTAACGAGGTGATGCCTTCAAGGACCCTCCACATTTAAAAAACTCAAAAATAAAACTTCACCCTGCTACAGGCGTGTTACCCTCCAACAAGCTGACTCCTGAATGGTGGAAGTGGTTGCCATAGAAATGATGACTCACACCTATTCGGATCAATCACTTTCATCTGGTTCCAACATGGCAACGTCCGTAATGTGGGAAAATCATGACTAATTTGGCTTCCTTTCACTGGAGTTGGAAATAAGGCATTTTCTATCTGTGATGTCACACTCACTCAGTCCAGTGTTCATGTACAGTTAATTACATTAACCCCTTAAAGTCCTCCTCTGATGAAATCATATTTTTTGAGTTTTTAACATCTATGTGGCATTTTTCTTCTAAAAGAGAAAGAATGTAGTAAGAAATCCTATTGTTTTTGCATTTCTGAGTATTTCTCCTTTCAAATAACTGTCAATCAAACTGTCACAGACAGACTCTGTTTGAATTAATTAGCCTTCTTTACTCCACAACATGCGTTAAACCCTGGCTAGCATGTCAAGCTCAGGTGCCAGAAAAGAGAAGATGGAATCTTCCCATTAACTGCAGTCAAATGAGCCGCCGTTCACATTTACGCGGTCAAATCAGCCTCACTGGATATTTTGTGTGAGTTTCATCCAATACTTACGGTAGCAGGGCTGAGAACGCTGGAAAATCTCCAGCAGACTCCATGGAGCATCTTGATGTGACCACGGAAATGTGAACGGCGGCTCATTTGACCGCAGTTGGAAAGGATTTTAAATCAATGAAAGAGCATTTTGATGTTAGCTTTCATTATTTTCCAATGAACTCTGCTCTGAGAAACCAGTGGATTTAATGTATCGGTCACAACAACGTCAACAAACATTGGATAATTAGCTAAAAGAGTCTTTGGTGAACTGGAAGGAGAAAGAATCCAGCTTCCTCGTCACTCTCTTCACTTCCTCGTCTGAGTTGACATCTGGATCAAACCAATACAGCTGGACAGGTTGTGGGATTTTGGCTAAAAACTTCATTATCATAATTAAAACACTACTGGGAATGTTTTTTTTTTTTCCTTTTAAATAAGAAATAATTGTCATAGGAGGACTTCACCAGAGCTTTAGCTCCAATGTTGACATTATTTTGACTACTGTAACTTTTCAACCGTATAAAGAACAGAAACGGTCAACATGGATTCTTAAGTGGAGAAAATCTGCTTTGTACTGATATGCAACACTTTACAGTAGTGAATGGCTTAAGCAATCAGCTGATTCTGTAGCGGAGAAAAACGGCTTTGCTAATTGCTAGCGCAATCTTACGCTGATTGCATGAACGGCCAGAGTTACAAAATGTCAGACAGTTTGTTATTCAGATGTCGCCAGCGATATCTCCAGTAGTAAAGAGTTGATAACCAACACTACCCATGATGCAGCTGATCACTGGATCAGCGCCCGCCCCAGGTTGTTCCGCTGACAGATGACTCTGCACAGGGTGTAACAACAAACACGAGGCGTGAATAGGAACGTTAGACTCTGCCTGACTGCTGTTAGTTATGGGTAATCCATCACCGCGGTGCTGAGCGGAGGACTTTCACAGCCCGCCGTGGACGACATACAATACAGTGAGGAGCGAGGGGAGCGTCCGGCCCTGTCACCGCTGTGTATCGCGCCTCCAACTGATGCTGAGCATTGTTCCCCGCTGTCTCCACTGTTCTTGTTGGAAACCGAGAAAGACAAACAAACCACTGAGCTTGGCACCAAGTTTGTCCACCTCTTTAATGAAGTGCAACCTCCCGAGCCCAAACATCGTTCATCACGCTGCAGCCCCAGTGTGCAAAGTGAGCTTGTCTAGCCTGCATCTGTGTTTTCCCTTTTGGTGCCCTACACTCTGCAGGTACACAAGCAGAGATTGTGGGACTTCAAGAAGACAAAGCAAAGAGCTCTGTTTCCTGCTTAGTTTGGCGCCGATCGCACACATTTCCTGTCAATTAGGCAGCAATCAAAGCTCTATCTGTGTGTGATTTTCATGTGGACGACTCGGGGTGAGGAGTTTCCACTCCCCATTACGCCTCCCTCTTTCAGTTCCTCATGAAGGAATTAGCATTTTCCAGCTGGACCGTGATATTTAGACGATAAATCTTTTGTCTGTGGTCTGACATGCGTCTCACTGTAATGCGCTCACATTTTGGCAAGTATGAATTATGAACGTCTGCAGCAAAAAAGTCATGTTTTGTATGGAAATCCACGCTGAGTGTGTCCAATGTAATGCTTTAAATCTGTAAGGCCATCTGGAAAACTGTAATGTCTTGCAACGAGATGATAAAAAAAAAGAAAAGGTTTGATCAAAGTGTAAAAAAAATTGAAGTAAAATGTGAAAAAGCAAAGATAAACGTAAGAAATGTAACTGTAGCTTTGTGTGTGTGATCCATCCCATGTGGTGCCGGACATTTAAACTGTACCATGACAAATGAATGTGAGTCTATCCAGACATGGCTAGGGTGAGTATGACATGTGTGTGTGGGGGTTGGGGGGGTGCTTTGTTTCTGGGGTTTGTTGGAGCAAAGCATCACAATAGCTTAGACCTTCTGCAGCACTTTCACTATTCTGTCTGATCGTTTCTGTAAATTTGGTTAAATTGCTAAAAGATTACCTCAACCAAAGGTTTAAACTTAAAGACACAAAAAAATAAGCGGTTCATGTGCAAATAAAGAAAACAAACTCACTGTGAAAACTTTAGACCTAATTGTCAACAATGTTTGAAATTATATTTTTTTTCCTTATAAGAGCTCTGTAGTTCTAACTGAAACATCAGAAAAGCCAGCTTTGAACCCGGACGATGTCGTTTGTCCAAACGGTGACTGCTGTCCAAGGCTGGAGGAGGAAGATACCAGGAGTCAGGTAAAGGTCGGGAAAAGGCCAGAGTAATTCTTAAACCAGTGTGGGCTCGATAGCACAAGGCTTTAGTTGACGGACTGATGGGCGAGGGCTGGCAAAGATGGTATGAAAAAATATGTACCTGGATGGAGACAAAGGCAAGCCTGCCAAACACCATGACAAAAGTAGTCTTAATTTGTCCATTTTTAAATATGTTGGCAAAACATTATTGTTAAACTCATACTCAAATGCTTTGAACATTAAGATGAACTTGTTCTGGGGTTACTTAAAGCCTGAAAAATCTTTCTTGATGTCAGTTATCAATACTTTCGGCTTTTTGATCTTTGATGATCAGAATGAACTTTCAATCTACAACACCAGCATAAAGTTAAAAGAAAGAAAACATTATTCTGCTGTAAAAGAGTATATTTATTTATTTACATGACTACAATATTTGTGCAAATGAAAACAAAAACTAACTTATCAAGAAAAAATCAAATCCAACCATTTCTCTACAGCAGGGGTATTCAACTCCAGGCCTCGAGGGCCACAGTGTCTGCATAATTTCCAGATATCCAAACTCTACTCATGACTGATTACCTGGTTCAGGTGTGTCCAACCAATTGGAGCATGCCAGATCCGGGTATGTTGGAAAACCTGCAGGAATGCGGCCCTCGAGGCCTGGAGTTGAATACCCCTGCTCTACAGCATCATTGCATCAGTTCTTTTGAGATGCTTAATCTGAAAAAACTGAAAAATAAAAAACGGTTGAAAACATTTTTTTTGTTACAGTATTTGCCGACCACTTATTATGAATTATCTGCAAATGGTCACACTATAAAATCACACACAAAACTTTACATTTAGAATGTTTCTTTTTAAACATCTGAGGCGTCGTTGATGATGCATAAACACAAAATCTTTAACATACTGTAACTTTCCAACCATTAACCCGATCAACATAATTCTACGAGAAATCTCCAAGAATTATGTATTCCATGAATTAAGAAATTATAGTAAATCAAAGAACATAAACACTGCAGTGGGTATTTAAGGGTTTAGCAGAGCTGTCAATGAATTAAAAAAAAATGAATCAGATAATCACACTTTTATGTTGAAATTAATCAGAATTGAGCACAATGTTTTACTAGGTACATTTAATATGAGCAAAAACAGCCCAGAGAAAAATTTTCCTTCAATTTCATTGTCTGAATTTTTTTGATTTATTAAGCATTTACCCAAAAGTGAAAAATGTGTTCACAAGGCCCATCAACAGTAAGATAAGCAGAACTCTAAAGGCTTTTATGTCTGTAGCATTACTCTAAGAAAACAAATATGCTGATATACAGCCATAAGAAATGAACCTGAAGAAAGGAGGAGTCATGCAATGAAGGGATGGGAAAGAGTAGTTGAAGCAGCAGTATGGTTTCATGCCAAGAAAGAGCACTTTTTATTTATTTTTATTTTTTGTTTATATGTAATAAATTAAAGAGCTTTTGTAAATTGATCCAATGTGTCACATTTTACAGTATAGTTTTGCATTAATACCTGCACTGTACCTATATTTCCCTCTATCTGCCGCTCTTGTACTTCATAATTCTTTATTCTACCTGTATGTTGATTTCAGTTCAAGAGGACATATCCATTAGTATGCCCCCCTCCCCTTACTTTAGCAGTCTCACAGTGTAACACAGAGGAGAACACAAGAAGAAGTAGGTCACATTAAGGCTCTGAACCTCCACCTAGAAGTGTGTCTGTGTGTGTGTGTGTGTGTGTGTGTGTGGCGTCTGCACAGATAACTCTCCTATCTCAACTCCATTTGGTGATTCCATGCCTCGGTCTGGGTTGCTTCGACAGTAACCGCAGGGGAAATAAGGATACGGTTCTCAGGTTCCCAGCAGATCTAACATATGGGCAGTGTGTGTGTGTGTGTGTGGAGGGGGGCTTTCATCCAGCAGAAATAAATTCATCCCAAACTCATCTCCTCACTCTGATTAATTTGGCAGACATGGTGAGGCAGCAGGAATCAGCCCGAGAAGAAGCTGTATTTGCATGAAGTTGATGTGGACGCCGCTTCTTTGTGTAAATCTCACTTTATGGAGAAGTTACTGATAGAAGTCACGATCCTGTGATGCTTTCTTTTTCCCTGTGTCATTTAGTAGTGGGACAGGTTTAAAGAAAAGGCTTTATTTGTCTTCAGAAGTCAGATTTAAATATACATTTTTTTAAAGTTTAAGTTTAACAAGCAGGTGAAGAAAATGGATGGATGACTGCAAAGTTGTGCATTTGTGTTACTTGCGTTGTGCACCTGTGTGTCTCAGGGCAGCAAACACACCGCAGCAGCTCGTGCAGATGGGAGGTCAAAGGAAGTGTGTGTTATATTTAAGGTCCTGTCAGCTGGTTTCCTGGTGACACCTCCCACTGCAGCGGTGGCACTGTACCTAATGAGTCCTCTGGCCTCCTGGGACGTTTTCACCAGGTTCAGTCCAAATAGCGGAAATGACTTGTAGGTGACCCGCGTCCCCTCTACAGTGGAGGGGCAAACAGAAGGCAGCACAGGCACAGCAAACCTTTTTGTCAGCAAATATGGCAGGAAATTTGATTTCTCCTCATGTTGAAGTAATTGCTTTTATACTAGAGTGGTGAATTTTGTAAAATATGTCTCAAGTTACTGTTCGCTGACTTAGAAAAACAATTCCACCGCTACTTCCTGGGAAACATCTTATTTTAATTCACTTTTCTTACTAAATATTGCTGTAGTTGCTTGCTTAAATAATTTAGTTCTGATTTAATTTGTTTAGAGGACATTCAAAAGAATTATGTCATATGTGTGTGTTCAAATATTCTTCATATATTTTAGTCAGGATAAATATTGGAGCGGGAGAAACCAAACAAACTACAGAGTGATTACACAGAAAAACATGTTTGACAGTCCAAGCATTAATTAGAAAATATTTATAGGTTGAGTTATAAAATGATCATTTATCTTTATTGAATTGACATTGCAGATCATTGTTGTTCTGACTCCATTTATGCGATTGTTTCTTTTGAATAAACTCACCTGCCCGTGTTTATACTTGGCAAAAGGCTTCCCTTACACTTTGGCACATGTTTTTTTTTTTTTTTTTTTTTTTAATGACCGGCCCTCTGGTAATCTTTTAAAGCTTGTAGAGCCGTAGAGTATTGGATGCTTTTAAAGCGCAAACACAGATGAGGATGCAAACGTTCTCAATACGGGTGACGAACTACATACGTCTTTATTGAGGTGAGGGGGACTCAGTAGCAGAAAGCCACAGAGTAAATTGATCAGGGTGATATCTACACAGTGGAGGAAATAAGTATTTGACCTTGTGTTGATTTTGTAGGTTTGCTCACTCAAAGTAAAAGCTGACCGTCTGTCTTCCTAATATGGCCCAGCAGTAGCCGGGATAGGCTCCGGTGTCCTGGTGATTTAGAAAAGGTATAAAACGTAACAAATGCATGGATGAGTTTTTCAGCATCACTTTTAGATAACATATTTCTGATCCTAGCTATATTGTGTAGGTGAAAGAATGCAGTTTTACAAGCTTGTGATACGTTAGCCTTAAATAATAAATCCTGGTCAATTAAAACCCCCAAGTGTTTGACTGTATGATTGGAGCCAATATTTACACCATCCAGGGAGACTATCTGATCAGAGAGAACATCTCTCAGGTGTTGAATGACCTCAAATAAAGGTCACTATTGATAATACTTACAGTGGTTGCAAAGTAGCCCTGCAGACCATGTGCAGACCTGCCTGAAGTTTGCAAATGAATAACTTTATAGAAAGTGATTGGCAGAGGGTGAGATGAGACCAAAAATTCCCTCTTTGACATAACAACCTGTTGTGCTGGGAGGAAACTAAAAGCTGCCTACGACCCCAGGAACATCATCCCCATTGTCAAGCACGGTGGTGGAAGCATTATGCATTGGGGGTATTTTTCTGTACTTGGTCAAATATTTATTTAGTCTACTGTATGACATCTGAGCTAACATGAGACCAAATACTCCAATGTAAAGGAAGCACATTCTCATTTAGCATCCAACATGATGGAAGTTTTACTGTGTTTTTCAGCAAACTGACAGTTGGTGATGGATTCGGTATGTCTGCCACAACGGTTCATTTGAGCACACAAACTGACTTTAATGACATGTCCTGACCTGAGCCGAGCAGCAATCACACTCTAAAATGTTGAGTGAAAACTGTATCATTTTGCTGCATATAGGATGAGTCAGTGTCTGGAGGACTAAACCACAAAAGGGAGGCAATCTACTTAATGAGATGCGTTTTCCTTTTTGCAGGAAAAAGAACAAACATGCACAAAATCCCTGCGATAAGTCACGCAAGATTTCTTTTTCCTCTTTTAGCTGATGTTTTTTTTTTTTTTTTTTTTTTGCAGCCAATGTCATCAGGACAGATTCTCTCATAAGCCTTGATGATGGTGGAGATCCTCATCGAGATTGCTTTCATTCAACCGGTGGCAGAAACAGCAACGGCAGCACGGATGACAGCGTTTCACGAAAAGCGAAGCGTATGGCAGCAACGCCGCCGCAGCTCGCTGCGAATGTCAGCCTTTCATCTTCCATCGGAGCCGATAGAAATATCTGCCCACCTTGGTAGATAGATTTGGACATAAAAGTAATGACTGGAACAGTAATTACCTGATGCAATCTGAATGTGAGGCTGTTTTTATCACTTCTCTCAATGGCGGCTGTGCATCAGCACGGCTATGATGTTTTCTTTTTTATTCGGTCTCCTTAGACATAATTATGCAGAAATCATGCATTAGGCTTTCAATCAATAGTTTTGTTTGAATCAAACCTTTTACAGTTCAAGGTAGCTTCAGCAGCTTTATCCTTCTGGAATAAAAAAAAAGATTTGTTTGAAAAGGTCTTGTTGGTGTCATCCATATGTGACATCATAATTTAAATCCAAAGGAAATTGAACAAAATAAGGATTTTTTTTTATGTATTTTATGTTAAAAGAATTTTTTTTAATAAAGAATTTTGATTGAATGCGTTTCATAGGAAACTACTGCTAAGTGTAAATCAAGAAACAGAGAACAATGGAAACTGCTTCAATACATCTGTTCTGCATTTCACGCAATGCCACTGAATCAAAGCAGTAGTAAAAGCTAGTGTAAAACCATAAAATTCATATTAGATTTGGGTTCAAAAATGCAAACAAATTGTTATTTTAGTTTAAAAAAAATATATCAAGAAGGAAGGAAACATCGCAATTTTGTTCAAAGAAACCAGTTGGGAGACAAGCAACTAAATCAACTGTTGCTAAGAGTATTTCATATATTTGAAAGACTTTTATGTTAAATCATTTGATAATGATCATTGATATGCATTAATACACATCTATTCAGAGAGTGATAGATTTCAATTTACCAGATTAAAGCAATAAAGCTATTTCATATTTGTACTCCTCTGGCAGGTACATGAGAAAACAGTGAACAAAATATAAAACCACACACATTACACAGTTACAGTATGAAAGAAAAGCAGTAAAAAAGGCATTATTTGATTATCACAAAGCAGAATATAAGGATATAGGAAGCGTGAGTAGACCACGATAAAGCAGCTTAGTGTGGGCAGGTGGCAAGACTGGAGGAGGGATCCTGGTGTGGTTCCGAGCAGTGGTTGTGTATGATTGGACCCAGGTAGGTAGCGTGACGGAGATGGTGATGAAAATCCTGGAATAGGAGCAGGCAGTGAGTGGCAGGACAAAACACGGCACAAAAACTAGTGACTGAGTAGAGTACGAGGCCAAAATACTGCACCAGTGAAGGTAAGAAGCTGGCGATGAATGCTGGAGAGGGCATATCTTAAACAGTGGCCTGAAGTGATGGTTGATTGTAGTCAACTGGGTCCAATCAGGAAGAAGACACCAGAACCCGGGAGCACCTTGACAAAATCAAACGTAAAACACATCACAGGAAGATGCTATTGCAACAGGTTAAAAGTCGACAATTAAAGGGATTGGTTTACCTTCAGTCACTGTTTAAGGCGGGTTAAATAGGATTACTTGAGCTTGACCTGGGCACACAAAATGCTAATGGTATTCCACACTTCAAAGCCTCCATCTTTCAAAAAATGACACTTGTAATATTAGAACCAATTTCTTTTCATTTCCCCTTATACCAAAAATGAAAGAGGTCAATTTCAAAACAATTAACAATATTTATCCCTGTAAAAAAATCCTACATTTAAGATTTAATATTCAAGATAATATATGTCAAATCTGCAAAAATGATATTGAAACCCAAAAGCATCTTTTTAATGACTTGTATTGTAATGTTGTTAATATCATTTTTGGGGTGATTATATACATGGCTTTCAACAAAAATCGTCAATTCCATTATTTTACATATCCTATTTATATACAATTTGGCTGTATTGACAAAGAAAAGAAAATTCAACTTTTGTACAATAATTCAGTAATTTTTGTAAGTTTTTTTATTCATAGGTGTCGATTTTTAAAGAGAGTCCACACTTTGTTAAAAATGTCTTCTTCTTTGTAAATCTCTTGAAAAGATAAAAATAAGAAATGCCACAAAAAATCTTTTAGATTGTTTGTCTGTTTACCTGGTGATGAGATTTTTCCTTACCCTTTATTTTATCGATAATCTTGGTTGAATGTTTCAGACATTGATGCCTCCCAATTTGCTTAAGATTTTCTGAGTATAGTTAGAATTTATTTTATTTCATATATTATTAATTTATATACTTTAAATAGATTTCTTTTTATTACCTCTCTGCCTTTCTCTTTTATTGCTTATATTTGAATTAATTTTTGTTTTCACATGCATACATATCTGGAAACACCTTTGTTATCTTTTGTTAGTCTAACTATCAAAAATAAAAAAAAAAAAATATATATATATAATATATTATATATATATATACTGGAAACACGCTTTGTATATATATATTATCAAAAAAAAAAAAAAAATATATTATATATATTATAATATATATATATATATATTATATATATATTATATATATACATTATATAAGCTAGCATCACACACGTGCAAACAAATGGTTTCAAGTGTTAATTCCTGTGCGTTTATGACTGATTTAGATTACATACTATATGTTTGTTACTTGTAAATAAAATGTGAAGAAAAATTAAAAAAAATAAAAAATAAAAAAATAAAAAAACTTCAAAGCCTCCATCTTTTTTCTTCAAAGAACCACAAAGTGCCTTATATTGTTGTTTTTACTGTTGAGAAGTACACAGTTCTCTGTCAGGATGTCAGTCGACTTTTTGAGTTGCAAACAAGGTTTGATGTTATTGTGAATACGCTAACACAGCGAGCATGTCGCAGCATTGGACTATTTTTTTTTTTATGCGATACAAACAAGTTTGGGAGTTAGCAATGTTGACTTTAGCGGGACCAAGCCCGAATAAATAGTTTCAGCTAAAATGCTTAATTGAATGTTTTTCACTGTTTGAAAAGCATCTTACATGAAAATGTCCACAATTAATAAAGACCAAAACTTTTTCAAAAAATGAAGAAACGACCTTGTCTTTGGAGAAGCTTTAATCCAAAGGTATATAGACATACATTTAGTATCTGATTATTTACGCATTATGTTAATATTACCACCATACAGCATAAAAAAACTTCAGTTTTTCCAAAACAAAAACACAAAATGAAATGCTGATTAAGATGGCAAATGACTGACTTTTTAAACTTCAATATTCAAGAATTCTTTATCATTTCACCACAGGGGCGAAACAAAATCCGTGACTGGTTCCAGGAAGTTTGATTATAGTGCAAACATTGCAAGAAAAATAAAAAGGTAAGAGGAAAATATATATATCAATTTAATATATAACTTTTACACAACTTTTAGCAATGTTCAATAAATCCAAAGAATTATTTCTTGCTGTTTTAAATACAGTTTTCTCTATTTTTCCAATTTCTTGACCAAGATATAATATATTACTTCAAAAAATTTACTTTTAAAAACAGGAAGAAAAAAAATGAAAATATAGCAAAAAACCATCTTTCTCTTTTGCTTTTTCCTGCAAAATCGTGCTTATGAAGGTAAGTCCATCGAAAGAAGAAAACTCATTATATGCAGCAACATGTGCAGAAATCAATGCGTCTCTATTACTTGTACTATTTTACAGGCCCAAAGTGTGGACCAAAATCATAGGAAACAGATAAACAATCATAGAGCGAATCAGTTGCAAATATAGATCCACACCTTTACTGATTGGACTCTGGGAGCAAATCAAGAAATCGAAGTGCATTATGCTTATGAAAACAAACCGCTGCACTGAGGGAGCTCCAGCTGATTTGGATTTAAATGAAAAATGCATGTTTTGTTTGTTTTTGTTTTTAAACAGCCGGATAGGCAGATGTACCACCGACAAAAAAAGGCACGTCCCAACTCCCAATTTATTATTCAGTCAGATTCACGGTTGGAGCTCATGTTTCATTATAAGATCGATGTTCTTAAAATAAACTTTCAGAATTTATGTTTTGATTTCCCTTGGTATTCAGTTTGATATTTCTGAACTGATTTAAAGAAAAGATACACAGATTTTCTTATCTTAGGAAATGAATGATTTTCCACACATGCCAAACATTTACACCTAATAGGTGACACGCAAGAAAACATGTTTCAAAAGTCATTTTTATGATATGGCAGCAACTTGAGTCCAAAGACAGCACACATTGAATATGCTAGCAATTCTAAAAAATTACACCACAGAATGAAACTTTTCTTCTACTGGACAAAAGTACAAACTTCTACAGTTGGGCAAAAAGTTTTCTGCAAGGTGTTGAGTTATGAAGATAGGAGAAAAAAATGTAAAAAATAGAATCCACAGATTCAACTTGTATTATTTATAAAGCATTTATTTTTCTGTCTCTTACAGACTTGTTACTTTTTAATAACTCTTCTATCCTCCATTGGTTACCTGTATTAATGGCACCCGTTTGAACTGGTTATGTGTATAAAAAACACCTACACCTTGTCCAAGACCAAAGAGCTGTCAAGGGACACCAGGAACAAGATATATATATATTATATATATATATATATATATATATATTATTGTCCTTCATCTGCAAAATCTCATTTCATCTTCATTTCCCCAAAAATATTGTCTTAAAGCTCTCAATGGACTTGGACTTGAATTTTGCAACACATGCACATTTACACCCAATCCCCCCAAAAACATATTGGATCGAGGTTGTAAATGACAGCAGCGTTCATGTTCCAAAATTACACATTCCAGTGAAGCATCTGCAATTTACAAGACAGATTCACAAATTTAAAGTCTATTTTTCAGCTTGGCTGATATTCCCGGGATTTACCCGTGTCAGAGAGGTTGACAGTCTCCCAGTGTTTGTGTAGACTAAATCTTTATAAACTGACATCTGCTCACGAAGGCTAAATCCTCAGATAGGGGACATTACTTTGGATCTGGAAGCTTTCTAGGCTTCAAATGTAATTTATTTGATGAGCACTTCCTGAACAATGATCATGTTTGGGGAAGCTTTCGCTTGCAGATAAATATAATGTGAAAATCAGAACTACAACACAGTCTTGATACTACTTTTCGAGTTATGTCTAGGAGCAGCCAGATTTCTGTGAAAACTTAAACTTTTTAAAATTACAATGATGTCGTTTCTTTATCAATCTTTCTTTAAAACCTCTTCTTTGTTTGTTCTTTAGGTGTTATTAGGAGCAGCCATAGTGCAAAGGTAGAGCAGTTTCACTTCTGATTGGGAGATCGCTCATTTGGTTCTCACTTTCCGCGCCCATGTGTTGGTAACACTTTATAATAACTACAAGCTATGAAGCATTAGTTAAGCATTAATTGAGCATTAGTTAACACTTAATAAAACATTTATAAACCCTCACTCATACTCAATTAAGCATTATATTTGTAATTATTAACACTTTAATCATGATTTAAAAGGATTACTATAATGTGTTTATAATGGCATGTCAAGATTTTATTAGAAATTATAAATTCAAAAGTGTGAATAACAACACATATAAGCTATTTGTTAATGCTTAATAAAATGGGAGTGAGGCTTTATAAATGATTAAGTAAGTGTTAACTCATGCTCACTTAATGCTTCATAGTGTGTAGTTATTATAAAGTGTTACTACATGCAAGACACTGAACCTCACATTGCTCCAGTGCTGCCAGCAGTGAATGTGAGAGAGAGTGAATGGGACTGTTACTGTAAATTACTTTGGGGCTTCTAAGAAGTTAGTAAAGCACTATATACAAGTACACGCCATTGTTTTCACAACTAAAAGTGTGTAGAATTTGGTGTCAGCAGCAGTTGTGCATAGAATTGTTACAAAAGTTGTGCAAAGTTGTGAGTGGCGTTCCTTGGAGGTAAGGATAAGATTGATCAAGTGAGATTGTATTTTAAAATGCACTGGCCCCTCGCTATATCGCGGTTCACAATAGACTTCTATTGAAATATAAACGGCTATTAGTCATTCTGTTTGTCTGAAAAATTGTTCTTGCTAAACCTATTTCTTTTTCTTTATCACAAGTTAGTTAAGCTATGAAGTAACCAATCAGATGCTTCAATAAGAGTTTGTGGTTCCCGCTGGCACAACCTCAAACGTTTGAAACATTTACCTGCCAGATTCTCGGAGCAATCACTGCTTGCTAACGCCCTCTGGTCCCAAAATGGCAAAATATAAATAAATATGAATATCCGTCCGTCATTTCATTGAAACCCGAGGTACCAGCTTGTTTTTTTCCATCTCTATTCGTGTCCATGCGTCCTCCACCCACCCACCGCCACTCTCTCCCTGTATGCATACTGCAATAGATCTTGGATTTATTTTTCTACAACAGTTTGAACTTTGAGAGTTCAAACAAGAGAGAAAAGTGTCAAAAATGTTCCTGTCTGTCTGATACGACTGTAACAATTAAGCGACTCAATCGATGAACCGATTCATATTCTCACAATCCACCCAGATTGCTCTGTTTGAGGCAAATTGTTAATCCAATCAACCTCATACAATTATAAATAATCATCACAGAATGTAATAGATCGATTATATTGTTTATTGGAAAAGATTTAGATTGAGACAGTAGGTTTACTTTATTAAGAAGCAAAAACAACCAATTGACATCATAGCAGAACACGATCAAGCCATCATTACAGTCCTATGTGTGGAAACACATGTGACCATATAGTGTGCTATCATGATCTGCTATTGTTCTATTTGAATTATTTTATTGTGGAAAAACAACAGTAGGCTGAACTTGATGAAACTAAAATTTGAATAGATCTGACATCAACTCTTGTTTATTTAGGTGTTTGTACACATGTTTAATTTACAGTTGATAAATCTAAAAGAATCTGAAAAACTTCACCTGCACTGTTCAGTATCCAGGTATCCATTTTCAGGATCCTGGATCAATTTTAGGACAGTGAATCAGATCGATTTGGATAGTTAAAAATGAGCCAAAAGCTGCCATGAATCGTATCATAAACCATAAACTATGATGTCCAGTGAAATGTAAAAAGGAATCGTGACAGCCAGCCCTACTGTTTGAGAAAACAGTAGGGCTGGCTTTTAGAGCCTTGAAGCCTCTATACTGTACTTTGCAGATTTCACATATCGCAGATCATTTCAAGAACGTAACCCCCCCAATAAACAAGTAAACACAGTGAACAGATTTTGTGATCCCTCTGAACACTCATTTCCATGAATGGATCTTTGGTGTAGCGCTACGTCTCTAGTCTGCAACAAAACCATCCAGTATGCGTTTCTGAAAATAAGCAAGCGCTGCACAAAACCAACACCAAACAAGATTAGACTCTTACATCATAAAGATCTAGTCTAACCGCTAAACCAAATACTTTCCTTATAAGATCAGATGACTAAGCCGCTAGATAAACACTCTTACTGCTGCATGGATTAGACACTAAAACAGGGTGTGAAATTTCAAAACTTTGTATCTGTAAAGACTAAACCCAGACGCTTTTAGTCTTAAATAAGAGCCATCATGAAACTGTTTTAGCCGAACTTCACAAACTGTTCAGAGAAGCACCTCAAAAAACGTTAATTCTCAACACGAATCTCTTGTCCATCACCCTGTCCAACCTGCATGCCAATTTCCCAGTCTGTCTGCTAAGACTGTCATGATCGCACACAGCTGTGCAAGCACGGTGACGTGAAGTTGATGGAGTCCAAAGGGATTGCACCGATTGGCATTCACCCTGAAATTTCTTCCCCGAGTCAGGATAGGAGCGTTGGCATTGGTGAAGCACGGCACACATCAGTGTAATCGTCCAGGGAAGACGGCAAAATCCTCACACACATCTCCAAAATGACACAACCACAAACAACAAAATGTGTACAGAGAGTCTAAGAATTAGACAGGAGGAAAAAGAAAAGCTGCTGAAGCTGCTGGCAGAGAGTTAATAAGCTCTGCTGACTATCAGAGTAAATCAGCATTTCTGTCTGTCTCCGACTTTTCTCTCAATATTATTTTGACTAATGCGATAAAGTTCATAGTGTCTGTATTATTCATATCAATTTTGTTCATTTTGTTATCAGACACACTATTTGTTTTCGTACCTTCTGACATGTTTCGACGGAAGCGTTCCGTCTTCGTCAGAGTCGTCACCAGGTGGTGGAGTGTGACGTGTATAAAACAGCTGATTGTTTCTGAGGCGGAGTCACCTGTCAAAGTCTGACAGGTGACTCCGCCCCTTGCTGTCCGGCTCGCTGCTGGAGGATGTTGCTCCAAGTATGAGAGAGCAGGAAGGCCCCCTCATCCCTGTTCATGGTGGTCTGGGCTCGCTTTCTGATCTCCACTGCCTCCATGATCCATCTTTGATGTCTGTTGTCTTTAGTGCGGATGACTTTGGCCTTTTCCCAGTCCATGATGTGGTTTTCTTGTTTGCAGTGGTCCGTTATTGCAGATTTCATGTTTTCTTGCGATGCCTGTTGTCGTGTCGCTCTTGTTAGTCTCTTTTCTGTTTCCTTTTCGCATTCCTTCCTGTGTTCCATTTTTCTTGTGATGAATTTCCGTCCCGTTTCTCCAATATAAGTTTTATTGCATGACTGACATGGTATTTCGTAGATGACGTTGCATTTGTTGTCCTGCTCGATCTTATCTTTAGGATGTACTAGGAGTTGTCTGAGTTTTTTATACGGTTTTACCGGTGTGCTGATGTGGTGTTTTTTCATGGTTCTTTGGATGCGTTCCGTTACCCCTCTGATGTATGGTAATATGACCATTCCTTTGTTCTCAGTTCTATTTTTCTGTTTCTTCTTTTTTTCTTCCTTGCATCTTCTCTGTTCCACCTGTCTTTGTCCCTTTTTTATTGCCCAGTGTGGATATGACACCTGATCAAAACTGTTTTGTATGTGTTTTTCCTTTCTGTTTTGTCCTCCTCATCCGTTACCAGTTGTGCGCGGTCATATAAGGTTCTTATTACTGATATTTTATGTGCCGTGGTGTTCTGATGTCCATAACAAATATTGATCTGTGTGTGTCGGTTCCTGTAAATTTTTATTTATTTCATGTTTGTTGTATGCTTAATGTTTATATCCAAGAAATTGATGGCCTTGTCTTTTTCCTCTTCATGTGTGAATTTGATTTGTCCAGTGTCGTCCATGGTATTGAGGTATTCTGTGATCTCTTGTGTTTGTCCATTTTTTATTATTTCTAAAATGTCGTCCACGTAGCGTTTCCAGAGGGTTGGTCTGCAATGCTCTGGTGCGGATGTTATTGCCCTTCTTTCTAGATCTTCCATGAAAAAATTGCACATGATGGCTGACAGTGGGTCCCCCATGGCGAAGCCTTCTTTTTGCCTGTAGATTGTGTTGCGGAATTGAAAGTAAGTGGAGGTGGCGATCAGATTGAGCAGTTGTGAAATGTCCTGTGCTGTGAGCTTTGTGCGTTTTTTCAATGAAGTATCTTCTGTCAGCTGTTTATGCACTATTTGTAGTGTGGCTTTTACTGGCGTCCTTGTGAACAGTGATATCACGTCATGTGAAATGAATATTTCATTTGTTTTGATGTTTATGTTTTTAAGTTCTTTTGACAATTGTTTTGCATTTTCACAATGGTAGTCTGTGTTTCCGAGGAGGGGTTTCAGTATATCGGCTATGAATTTGGATAGGCTATGAATTTGGATAGGTTGTAGATTACTGAGCCAATGCTGTCATACCATGTCAGTCATGCAATAAAACTTATATTGGAGAAACGGGACGGAAATTCATCACAAGAAAAATGGAACACAGGAAGGAATGCGAAAAGGAAACAGAAAAGAGACTAACAAGAGCGACACGACAACAGGCATCGTAAGAAAACATGAAATCTGCAATAACGGACCACTGCAAACAAGAAAACCACATCATGGACTGGGAAAAGGCCAAAGTCATCCGCACTGAAGACAACAGACATCAAAGATGGATCATGGAGGCAGTGGAGATCAGAAAGCGAGCCCAGACCACCATGAACAGGGATGAGGGGGCCTTCCTGCTCTCTCATACTTGGAGCAACATCCTCCAGCAGCGAGCCGGACAGCAAGGGGCGGAGTCACCTGTCAGACTTTGACAGGTGACTCCGCCTCAGAAACAATCAGCTGTTTTATACACGTCACACTCCACCACCTGGTGACGACTCTGATGAAGACGGAAGGTCTCCGTCGAAACATGTCAGAAGGTACGAAAACAAATAGTGTGTCTGATAACAAAATGAACAAAATTGATATTATTTTGACTAAGCCGATTAAACAAATACTTGAGTGCTTAAGCGTGATATTTCTGTTCAGCACCTTTAAACGTTCTGTTTATTTAATTCCACCACTTTCAGACAGAGATGGACACTTGGACTTTAGGCACTCATATTTAGGCACTTGTGACTTGACGTATGAATTGAGATTTGGAACTCGAAAACAATCTCCACGTATGCTTGTCTTTAGTTTTGTCTCTTAGGCCAAATATGAATTCTTCCCCCACCCCTATGGCTTCCCTATCCATCCAATTGTTGGGGAACTTAAATACACTGAGGTTGATTAACTAAATGAAGACAGCTGTGGATGATTAACCTGAACATGGTGAAACTGACAGGAAAAACAGAACATGACAAAACCTAAGCTCTAAATCATGACAGTACCCCTCCCCAAAAGGGCAGATCCCAGATGCCCTAACACCCGTGAGGAGGGGACCTGGAACAAAAACATAAGTCCAGAAAACAGGGATCCTGCAGCCAGACTGATGTGAGGGGTATTGAACCCCTCCAGGAACAGACGAGAGGAGCGGTCCCGGTGACTCTCCCCAGGGACAGGAAACATGAAGGGGAGCAGTTCCAGCCACCCTCCTCCAGAACCAGAAACTGCCAAGGGGGACAAGCGGCGACCATCCTCGGGGACAGGAAGGAGCGGTCCCGGTGACCCTCCTCAGGAACAGGAACATGAAGAGGAGCGGCCCCGGCGACCCTCCACAGGAACAGAATGGATGGCCCCAAAAGTCCCCCCTCAGGAACGGAATGGTGGTTGAAGAGAGACGTGACATGAAGATGGCTACAGGAAACCCCATCCGGCATGGCGTGGCTTGGCATGGACAAGGTGCAAAGATTCTCCTGCTGGGTCCAAGATGGTCAGGTCATACTGTCAGAAATGGTGGTGGAGGACCCAAATGCAGGAGATCAGACTTGGTGGCAGAAACATAAAAGTTTACTAAATGAACTTAAACATGACAAAACCAGGGGAACAAACCAGTGAGGCAACAGAACATAGAAGAGCAGATGACCTGACAATGAGAACTGAAAACCAGACACTTAAATACACTGAGGTTGATTAACTAAATGAAGACAGCTGTGGATGATTAACCTGAACATGGTGAAACTGACAGGGAAAACAGAACATGACAAAACCTAAGCTCTAAATCATGACATTTATAGGGTAACCAAACACTAAATCAACATTTTTTTGCTGTTGACTCTCTCTCTCTCTCTGTTGGTCTTAGCCAATTTTTTTACAATTTATAATAAACTTGTTTAAGTCCTTAAAATTATGGTTTAAAACCTTGATTGTGCTACCTACTACAGGTTGAAACGAGATTTTACTGTTGAATTTTGTAATTGGTTAGCCGGTGTAAGTCCAGGAAGTTTAATGTTACCCTGCTCTGAGCTCAAGTAGAAAAACCAATCGCTCGCAACTCCAAAAGCGGCAGAGGTCGCCCCGCTACGCCGAGAACTGCAGATCTTGTTTGGTAGCTAAACCAGCCCTTGTAAACCTGGGTGATTGGCAGACAAAGGCCTGCAGTGGGATGGGGAGGAGCCTGCTTGGGCCTCCTGAACCTTTAATTTATTTTATTCTCTTTGGGACAATAATAAAAATATCCTTTAGTTACCTCAAGTTAAACTCACTGTCAATCACATTCAGACCACACCTCCTCTGCTTGGACCACCTCCCCTAGCTCCACCCCTTTTTTTTGTATTTTTCAAATCTGGGCTGGGAGTAGAGTCATCCTCCAACTGTCCTGTTTGGTCAACCTTTAAGACCTTTCGAGGTCACTGGGTTGCTGGAGCCTATCCTAACTTGAGTGAAGTCAGGGTCACTGAACTTATTACCAGTTTGTCACAGGGCTAAAGAAACATCAATATTTGTACCTCCACAAGTTGTTATGTGATGCTTTAATGACAAAATGTGACAGTGACTTGAGACTCGACTTGAGAGTGGACTCAATCTCATGGAAAAACGCTTAAAACTTGACTTGGATTTACAAAAAAGTGGCCTGAGATTTATCAGATTTTATTTTACTGTAAATTATTTTGAAGTGAGCAAAATAGACTTTTTTATCAGAGTTGTAGCAGATCCAAGAAAATAATAATTTTAACCCATGTCTCAATAAGAACAATGATTTTTTTTTTTTTTTAAATACCACGCACTCGATGTATTTAAGAAAATGTAAAAAATAAATGTTGGTATTATGTAAAATGTAACTATATTTTTAATCAAGACTAAAATAGGAGGTCTTGCAATTGGTGGAAGCAAAACAAATATTTGGACTATTCCTAGGTTTTATTGCCTTATGGAAATTGGGAATAATAAATATGTTCATTTATGAATAATTCTAAAGCCTGTTCATCTACATAACTACTGCTTCTTGAAACCATTTGACTTTGACATCCTCCAAATTCATCCGTACATTTCCATATACGCCTGCTCGTGCTCCCTAAGGCAATATTTATTAATGTCACGTTGATTATGACAACTCCCAGCAATGCACACAATCCCTAAAGCCCCCCTTTGGGCCAACCAGTCTGAGTCACGACAAAACACAGTTCTCCCAATAAGCCAAAAATGCACCAACGTGTCTGCCGTGCTGCATCTTAGTTGTTTTCAAGAGTGTTTGTTCTGATACTGAAAACTCAGAACATTTGCTCTTATTTAAACCATTTAACTAATCTATTTCTTAGTGGTTCTTTACAAAATGTACTTTCAAAATGTTGGCTTAGAAAAACAGACATGATTGTTTTTACTGCATAGTTTTACTGCAGACGAAGACGACAAGGAAGATGTACAGACCAACTTCCATCATCTTTTCATCAATTTCAAGTGTTCCCAATGCTTTTTAAAAATAATTATGTCATTTTTAGCCAATGATCCTGTTTTCTAAGACATGCACTCCTCAAAAAAATAATAAAGGGAACACCTAAATAACTCAATGTTACTCTGAGTCAGTCACACTTATGTGTCATCAAACTGTCCAATTAGGAAGCAACACTGACTGACAATCCATTTTACATGTTTTTGTGCAAGTGGAATAGAAAACAGGTGGAAATAATAGACTATTACACATCCTATAAAGATGTCCTTCTGCAAGTGGTTACTGCAGACAACTTCTCTGTCCTTATGTCTTAGTGACCTAACGCCAACAGTCTTGTCACTCCCGTGGTACCATGAGACAGTGTCTGCAACCCACACAAGTGGCCCAGTTAGTGCCACTCATCCAGGACGGCACATCAATGGGAGCTGTGCTAAGAAGGTTTGCTGTGTCTGTCAGCGTAGTGTCCAGAGTATGGAGGCACTACCAGGAGACAAGACAGTACATCGGGAGATGTGGAGGAGGCCATACGAGGACAACAACCCTGCATCAGAACCACCACTTCCTCCTTGTGCAAAGAGAATCAAGAGGAGCACTGCAGAATGACCTCCAGAAGGCCAAAAATATGCATGTGTGATGAGCGGAATGAGGGCGCAATGTCCACAGGAAGGGGCTTTGTTTATAATCCAACATCGTGCAAGACGTTTGGCATTTGCTAAAGAATACCAAGTTTGGCAAGTTTTCTGTATTCTTCACAGATGAAAGCAGATTTACACTGAGCACATGACGTGACAGTCTTGAGACGCCGTGGAGAATATTCTGCTGCCTCCAACGTCGTCCAACATGACCGGTTAAGCAGTGGGTCAGTAATGGTTTACAGTGTTTTTTCTTTGGAGAGCCACACAGGTCTCTGCATGTGCTGACCAGAAGTAGCCTGACTGCCTTTAGGTACCAAGAGGAGATTCTCAGAATCCTCATGAGACCAAATGCTGGTGCGATTGGCCATGAGTTCCTCCCAATGTAAGACAATGCTGGACCTCATGTGGTTGGAGTATGTCAGAACTTTCTGACAAAGGTATTGATGTAATGGACTGGCCCACCTGGTCTATCCAACCTGAGCAGATCTGGGACATCATATCTCATTCCATCCACCAATCAGGTTGCACTACAGACTGTCCAAGAGTTAGCGGATGCTTTGGTCCAGGTTTGGGAGGAGAACCCCCAGGAGACTATCTACCACCTCATCAGAAGCATCCCCAGACATTGCATGAAAGTCATATGGGCACGTAGAGGCCACACCCACTACTGAGCCTCATTTTGACTTGTTTCAAAGATTATACATTAAAGTTGGAAGTATGATTCCATTTAATTTCCATTAATAATGTTTGTCTGGTTGTGTCACCGCACACAACTAAGTAAAG